>BSBN01000252.1:15305384-15935576 GCA_027924645.1 Cunninghamia lanceolata | reverse complement strand
CCTGTCAATCTGGCTAAGAAAGGGACATTACACATAAAGATGGATGAAGCTTCATTTGGGATTCTCATGAGGAACAAATACTGCCCTTTCCATGTAAACACTCTATCGTTTTGCTCTTTATTCAATTTTAAGGCCTCCACCCGCTTGAGTTTCTTGGCAATTTGCTCATAGGACAGAAGTGTCTCTATCATGCACTTTTCAATATCCTCAATCCCCTAAATAACCCTTTTTGCATTCACTATCAATTGGTACAAACTCTCCAATACTTCGGTACCTCAATCACAAATGTCTTCAAGCCATTTCTCCAAATTCCTCCCATACACAACTAGCTGATCTAGCCGATTTTGCTCTTTGGTAGAGTCCAAAACTTGGGGCATCAACATGTGGGCTCCAAAGTAATTGCAAAAGATGAGAAATGTACTCTTTGAGTTGCTTAACCTTAGCCTTCAAGGCTGCCTTATCTTCTCTGTCTTTGATAACCCTCTCCTTAATGTTACCCGTGACCACTTCTAGTCCCCCTGACAAGTACTCGACCCCAAATCTATCTTGATAATCTGAAAATCAGAAGGTTCTGAAACATGGATGGATTTATCCTCTGATTTAATGGTCATTTCAATAATCAAATTTCCTTTTGCAGTCTTGGTCATCCTAGATTGGCACTTGGGTTTCTTTACAATTGGATCTCCAACCACTTTATCAAGAGTATCAAAGTCAATTTGGTATGAAGGCATTTTCTTTTCCTTATGACCACCTCTTTTACCCAAGTGGGAACTTCTTCCCTTCCTTCTTCTACACTATCAATCTCTGGAGGACCTTGTGGTGGAGAAATATCTTGTACTGGAGATAGCACCTAAGGCTCCAACTGAATAGGTGTGAATACAACCTCCTTGGGAGAAGGTTCTCTAACTAGTGATGGAGGAATAGGAGTCAATATCACCTGCTCAAGTTGAATATGTGTGGCAATACCAATCCTCTTCTTTTGGATCTCCCTCAAAATCCCTTCTTTTGGATTACTTTCTCCCTTTTTCTTCTCCTTTCCTTTTGCATCCTTTTCATTCCTTTTTTATTTTTATCAATGGCTTTGAAGAAGTGTTTTTCCAGCTAGTGGCTCTACAACTAGAGCTTTCTCCTTTGAAACCGTTGATTTTCTTGTCATCTTAGAACTCAAGAACCTATTGTGCTTCAAAACTATATTGGCCCTTTCTTGATTTGAAGAAACCTCTTTGTTTGACCAATTAACCAAGGGCAAGGGTTGCTGATCCATTTTATTCTTTACGAACTATGTGATAAGACATCATCTTCATCATTTCAAATCCCATCTACATCCTCTAACAGAAAACCAGCAAATTGGTGGATCGTCAAACAGCTAAAATCCCTTCTTTGCACCTCAAACTCATCGGCATAATTAACCCAGCAATCTTCAGTTTTTGAAACATGCATATATTTGGTTCCCAACCTTGATTGCATGATTCCCTTTGTGTTGTAGGTGTGTTGTTTAAAGAGGAATTTGAAATTACATCGAGCCATTTCTTCATTAATGAATTTGGAATCCGTTGTTGTTTTGCACTTGTATATTCCCAACTAAATTAGGAAACCAACTCCAGGTCTATGTCTCCTTCTCAAGAGAAAATGTATCTTAGAAATTTGATGAAGAAATTCCATGAAAACGACCTCATCACATGCGTATCTCAGCAGCATGTATGGGCAATATGCAAATCCAAATAGCCAAACGTAGGTGAATGTTGAGAACTAAATTACCAATCTGCCCAGTCAAATATGATAGCTCTTGCCTTTTTTAAAATCCTTATGTGCTTTTGGTTCTCCATCTCCCTTAATAAGTGCATAAGGAAAGCGTCATTCACCCTTCTGTAGTGCTTAAGGGACTTGGTATACTATAACTGAGAGAAATGCTTGTATATATATGAGTGTGTTAAGCAACTGTACAATGTTCAATCCTATGAAAGTTCCATGACAAGCCATCAAATACACAAGATAGGACATTATATGGAACTCACAAGTCTATTCAAACTCTGTCACTTGTCTGTGTAAGCAATCACTGATCAAGGCAAACCAATCAAAATTCTCACTCCCATTACATATAATGCTCGTGAGATAGAACATCCACGTCTAGCAACTATGAGCTTCCTCTTGACCCATGATTCAATTGAGAAGAGTGATCATTATTGCAAATTCATGTCTTGAGCTCTTGCTTTTACTATAAAGAAGATGAACATGTGTAAAAGGATTGTCTAGAGTTTTTTATAAGAAAAGTATTTATTATGATGTTTTACCAAGATTCAACTATGTAGTATTCGAGTCAAACTCATTGACCCACATTTCATGAGTAGTGGTTCACATGAACCCATCTCTCATGAGCATGAATGGTCTACTTAGCACTCCTTGCATCTAGGTAATGCTCACAAGGGTGAAACATTGGGACTTCCGAGGAGGTCACCATCCCAGTACTACTCCAACTCAACTATGCTTAACCAAGGAGTTTCCCTCAAGATCAAGCCCACCTAGCTTGCAAAACCTATTAAAACTTTCCCTGAATCCCTAGTCTTTAATTTAAAATTGTAAATTATTTGTTTGTGAGCTTGAGATATTGGGGAGCTTGAGCTTTCTTTTACTGTAAAGAAGGTGAACATGTGCGAAAGGATTGTCTAGATTTTTTGACGAGAAAGGTATTTATTATGATGTTTCATTAGGATTCAACCACATAGTTTTCGAGTCAAACTCTTTGACCCATATTTCATAAGTACTGGTTCACACGAACCCATCTCTCATGAGCATGGATGGTCCACTTAGCACTCATTGCATCTAGGTGATGCTCAAAAGGGTGAAGCATCAGGACTTCCCGTGAGGTCACCTGTAGTACTACTCCAACTCAAGCATCTTAAGTGGGCTTGATCTTGAGGGAAACTCCATGGTTAAGAGTGCTTGAATTGTAGTACTGAGATGGGTGACCCCTTGGGAAATTATGATGCTTCACCCCTATGAGCATCACCTAGATGCAATGAGTGCTAAGTGGACCATTCATGCTCATGAGAAATGGGTTCATGTGAACCACTTCTCATGAAATATGGGTCAATGAGTTTGATTCAAAAATTATGCAATTGAATCTTGATAAAGCATCATAATTTGACACTCTACAAAAAATACCTCCTACTTGTCATTTAAGAAAGGTATTTATTAATTAAAAGCCTGGTATTTGTGATAAGAAGCTCGAGGAAACTAGCTCTCATGCTTTTAAAAACCATCTTTTTTTCTCCAATGTTTCATGAAGAATGTTTAGTACCATCTATGTATGAGAACCTTGTAGTTCTTCTAGAAGTGAAAAGAGATTCCTCCTCCTTTGAGGAATATGAAGCAATTTTGGCCAAGGACATTTCGTTTGATTCAAAAACTATGCAATTGAATCTTGATAAAGCATCATAATTTGACACTCTACAAAAAATACCTCCTACTTGTCATTTAAGAAAGGTATTTATTAATTAAAAGCCTAGTATTTGTGATAAGAAGCTCGAGGAAACTAGCTCTCATGCTTTTAAAAACCATCTTTTTTTCTCCAATGTTTCATGAAGAATGTTTAGTACCGTCTATGTATGAGAACTTTGTAGTTCTTCTAGAAGTGAAAAGAGATTCCTCCTCCTCTGAGGAATATGAAGCAATTTTGGCCAAGGACATTTCTAGTACAATTGAATTTCTCTTTCAGTTGAGTTTGTTCTAAAAGAAGAGGTGATTGATATTTGGATTATGTCAACTAGTTGTTGAAAACAAGGTCATTCAAGTACAAATGCCCGGTGTTACCAATTTAGACCCCTTAACTACTGCTAAGCCACTAACATTAAACCAGGATAATAGGGTTCCTATAGACTTTAGGCAAAAAAATGTCTTTGTGCCTAATAGAGGTGGTATCAAGGGGTTAAAAGTGGTTGAGAGGTTCAGAAATAAAGAGAGAGAGTGGAAGATGGATGATGATGGTACAAAACCAATGACTTGTGATGAGTCCAATTTGGAGGGTAGTGTTGAGAAATCCAATTTGAATGGAGATGTAGAGTTTGAGCTTAAGAAATAGAAGTTTGAAGAATTTTTATAGAGGTCAAGCAAAGGTACTAGGAAAAGAAAGAATGAAAAGCTTCACAATTGTTTTGAAAGGTTGTATAAAGGGGGTGAAAGTCCCCTCACGTGCCTAACTCCAAACAAATACAAAAATTTTAAAATTGTGAGTTGGAATATTAGAGGGCTTGAGGCCCATAAGGCTATTGTTAGGATATTTTAATGCTCCAAGGAATGGTTAGACTTTTTATTGCTTCAAGAAGTAAAATTTGTGGGTTTTTCTCCTAAAGCTTCTCTTACGTTTATTTGCCCAAATGCTTCCTCTTTTTCCACTAATCACGTGGTAAAGGTAAGGGAGGGGTTGTGGTTTTACTGGATCATACATGGAAAAATAATATTCTTGAGTTTGAGTGTTCTCCTTATAGTAATAGGATGGTACGAGTTATCATGTCTAGGTGAGGAGGAGAATTTGGGATTGCTATTGTCTATGCTTCCAATGATGAAAGCGATAGAATAGAGCTTTGGAATTGGTATGTTTAAATATGAAGGTCCCTTAGATTCTTGGGGGAGAGTTCAATGTGGTAGAAGACAAAAGTGATGAGCTAGGAAGGCTTAAGCTTGACTAGAAGGGCAATGAATGATTCTTCTAGTCGAAGATGAAAAAGACTTCGAAATTTATTGAACCTTTATAAAGAGGTAAGTCAATTAACAACCAAAAGGGGGCTAATAGATTGTACTTCAATTTGAATAGGTTTTATATGAGTAAAGACATTTTTGTTATCCCCCCTATGGATAAGGATAATGTTGTGAGTGTTCTCCCCTATATTCTTTTTTACCATCACCCAATTGAGACAATTTTTCAAATTGTTTCTATGATTGAGACTACTAATGTTTAGTTTAAAGGGCTCTATAAGTTCAATGTCTCTCACCTTAAGGATGAGGACTTTTAGATGGTATCAAAGTTCTATGGAACCTCAACAAGCCCTCTCTAGCTACTTCATCTAAAAGTTTTGCTTGGAAAATGGATATGGAGGCTTCTCAAAGGTTCACGAGAGTTTATGGTAAGAATAAGGCCTTGATGAGGAAAAAGATTCAACAGCACCATGCGGGAAAAATTGATCTTCTTGGAGAAAGACATTCAAAATAATCCAAATTCTAGTCCATTGCAAGCACAATTAATAAAGTATGAGTGTGAGCTTAGAATCCAACATAATTATGTGGCTCAAAGAACCAACCTTAGATCTCAACTTACTTCTTTCAGATTTTAAAATCCAAGTGTGGTAGAGAGATACTTGTGGAAATTGATGTTGATGGTAGGGTGTCTTCTAACAAGAATGGAATTAAAAGTGTCTTTTTTAATTTCTATGAAGGTCTATTATCTTCACATATTTATTATGCAAATGTGATTAAAAACAGGGAGTTTTGTACCAAAGTTGTCCCCTGAAAGCTTCCTTTTAATGAGGCCTTGGAGCTTGAGAAGGAGATTGTGATTGATGAAATTAACTATATGTGCTTGATTGTTTTAAGGAAGAAAAATCATTGTCTAGCTATGATGGCTTTCTACAAAATTCTATAAGATTGATAAGGAATGGGTTGCTGAGAGTTCTACAGAGAACCCATTTAGGTGGGCTCTCTTGATAAGGGCATAAATGGGTGAGTCATCAAACTTATTCCTAAGGGGATAGATCTCGAGTCAAAAATTGGAGGCCTATTAATATTTTATATCAATCTGTAAGATCCCTAATAGGATCTGCCCTACAATTCTGATTTTCTGCCCTAATTTTCTGATTTCTTTTTCTGCTCAAACCCTAATCTGAATTCTGATTTTTATTTCTGAAGTAAACATAATCATGGGCAGTGAACATATATGTGCCAAACACTCAAATAAACATGCCAAACATGTGTATTTATGAATACAACATCCAACATGAATCCAACCACGGGATACAACCATCCAAATGCCAAACATGTGACAAATAAATCTGATTTCTGAATGTAGAAGTCTGCTGCTACAAATCTGAATATTCTGAATTGATCTTACAACAAATTCATGGGTTCAAACATGCCAAACATAGCCTAGATTTCTGCTATGACAAATCAGACTTTTACATTGACAAATAATCGCTCATACATACCAAAATAATGAGGAATGAGTTCTATGCTTCAAACCCTAGGAGGGTGAACTGATTTGGCACTTGATCTTGATACCACGAACTCCAAAATGATCCTCAAATCCTCCAAAATAGACAGCACATGCAAGGATGAAAGGTGGCGGCTAGGGTTTGAGGCTCTAAAGCCCTCCAAGCATGAAATCGCTCCACAAAATGCAAATCTCCCTTCTTGGGAAGTGGCGCTCCAATCTAGGGTAAACCCTAGTTCAACCTCCACACAAAACCCTCCAAAAAGTGGCGCTCCAATCTGCTCTAAAAGCTGAATATGATCTTCCTTCTCCAAATTGTATTTGGCCACAAATCTCACAATTTGGCCTTAGGGTTTCTCCTCACCAAAGTGCAGAAATAGATATGTCGTTGTAGCTCAATATCCTTCTCCAAAATGCTAATGAAGTGCAATTGTGAACTCCGTGATGAATCCACCTCAAGATGAGTTAGGTTTTGGTCCAACCCACCAATATTCCTAAGGGTTTTCGTCCTTGGAATATGCTGAACCAAAGTTGCAGCCAAAGAGATAAATCTCCAAATGAAAATGATATGAATGAATGATGAAATGACCCCAGAGGACCTTTCTTTTATAGCCAATTTTCCTCCCAACTCTACCCTAGCCAACCTCCTCCTAGCCGACCTCCTTTTTGGCATTTATTTTATTTTTGTTTTGTCTTTCTCCTCCACCTGGCTTACCTCCCTGGGCGCCCATCTTCTTTTTCTTTTCTTTATTTTATTTTCTTTATTTATTTTTCTCTCACCTCGGTCGTCCACCTCTTGGGCAATTTTCTTTATTTATTTTTAATTCACCAATAGGCTCACAAAAATATAAGAAGTCATTTCACATCTCGATTTGGCCCAATAAAATTGGTTAAATATAGGATTTAACCAATTATGTTATTCCCTAGCCTTTCCGGCTTAGCCTACGAGAATAGAATAGGCTACCTGACTCCGTTAGGTGATCACTCGAAAAAAGGGGACATTACACAATCCCACAAAATTTTATCTAAAGTCTTGTCTAATAGATTAAATAGAGTCCTTCCCAAGTTAATTTTAGTTACCTATATAGGCTTTGTTGAAACAAAATTTATTCTTGATAATCTCATCACCTAATGGGAGGGTATGCATTGAAGAAAAAGTTATCGGCAGAAAGTTTGTGTGGCCTCTATAGATTTTGAGAAATTTTATGATAGGATTGAATGGCCTTTTATTATTTTGACACTTAAAGCCCTTAGGTTTAAGGAGCACTTTTGCAGAATGGTTGAAGTTCTCTTTCAAGAAACTTGTTCTCAGGTAAAGGTCGATGGGAAGTTCATAGATCCTTTTGTTAGATAGAGGTCCATCAAACAAGACTGCCCCTTAGCTCCTTGTTTTTCATCGCTACTAAAGCATTTCACTATTTCCTAAGAGACTCTTCTTTGAGGCCTCTAGTGAAGGGGCTTCTTTTGCCAAATAATGATGATCTTGTTGAGCTATATTTTGCAGATGATATTTATTTCCTAATCTAGAGAGGATAAATTAAATAACTTTAAATAAGAGCAAGGATATATATTGTATAGCTTTTGGTTCCAAGCTCTTTCTTACTAGGGCTATTCTTCTTGGGTGAGGGCAATCTCCTAAACAATGAGTTGTCGAATCAGGTTGGACTTGAGTTGTTTGTCCCAATCATATTGGTAGGTATCTAAGCATTCCCTTTGCCTTTGATTTCTTCTTTCAAAGATATGTGGTAGTGCTTATTTCATAATATTATGAAAAAGGTTGGTAATTGGCAATTCATCTTCTTTCAATGGCAAATAAGTTTCATGTTTGTCAAAAAGTGCTCTCCTCTTATATAGTATCTATTATACTTCATGTTGGCATTTTTGTATCTCTTGCATGGATAAAATGCACAAATTGATCAGGGATTTTTTGTCATCTGATGGGAAAGGGACTAAAAACATTGGTGGCCTTGGTCTAAAATATCTTAGGATTCAAGGCATCTCTCTTGCAATTAAAGAGATTTGAAATCTTTCAATGGCAATGAACCTTGGAAAATTCTCATTAGATATAAATTACAATATTATCAATGATTTCCCTAAGGGAAAAAGGGAATGGAAAGGACTTCACCCTATTGATCTTTTGTTTGGTAGCTTTCATGTTAATCTTCCAAGTTCTAGTATCTTTTTCTCAATTTGGAAGACCTAGAATCAGTTTTAAGTTTCTAGTTGGCCATGATGTCTTCTCCTAGTCCAAATCTGGTTGTCAAGATTTTAGAATTATTTGGTGAAATCTTTCTTACAAGAATAAACCCCTAGATTCTATCAAGCATATCTTGCAATATCTTCTTTACGAAAGGGGTTAATTTTTTTTTTTTTTAATTTTATGTTTTACATAGTGGTAATTTGATGTCTTGGAGTGGCTTTAGCTTATCTATAATTTGTCCAGCTCTCAAAGAAGAATTTACTTTATTCAGATGGTGCTTTTAAGAACTTTCCTTCTTGTATAAGAATTGATTTTGACATAAAAATTGGGATAATATTAGATGGCTGAAAGGTGTCCCCTTTGCCGGAGACCACATCTAAACAATTGTATAATAAGCTCTCTTTCTCCATGAAAGCATGGCTTTAACGTGGCTTGCTTCCACTGAAATGGGAGATAAACTTTATGGAAATTGACCTAAGACTGAAAACTAACCTACTGTAAACTTACTGTGAAAGTAAAGCAATACTTTGGTTTCAGTACAGAGTATTATCTCATGTCCTCACGCAGCTGCATAAATGGTTTTTGTGTTTAAATTTGAGCAGCACAGGTAGCCCCATGCAAATTTTAAATTATGCATAAAGGATAATTTGGAATCTTTTCCTATTATAATGAAGCAGCTACATTTTAGGAATTGAAAATAAGGTGTGAAAAAAAGAGGGGTAACTTCAGCAGCTACAAAATGAAAAATGTCATTATATTGAAAATTTAAGGAATAAGATTTAGAAGAAAATTTCAAAAAAAAAAACTTATTTTTATTATCCCTCCTTTTTGTAATTTTCTTATAAATCTTATCCCCTAAATTTTCTATATAAATAAATAATTCTTTATTGATAATTTGTTTTTGTTTTTTAATATAGTAAAAAACTACAAATTAAAATGACTGTTTAAAATAAGCAGAAAAATAAAATAAAATATTCCTAGGATCACTAACTCCACAAATATCTCCAGTGGCTGCTAGCCAAAATAAGCTAAGAAGCCACACGGGGACCTGCCCTTTCTTTGGACTATTTTTTTAGTAATTGGCAAACTTTTCACAAATTTTGTAAAATATGCAAAACTTTCCAATAATTTGTACAAAAAAATTCACTAGTATTTGCAGTAAATTCTAGTACTCTTCGAAAATCACCTACTTACTGTAGTGAACATAAAAGATTCGTTTAAAGTTCTATAGTTGGTTAAAAATAAATAAAAATCCCTTCCTTAAAATTTAGGCAGATTTAAAGCAAAGAAAACGAATAAACGTACCATAGCCTGCGCTGCAACGAGTGCGGCCTCCTCCTCTTCCTCCTCTGGTTCGAGGCATCGCCAAAAACAGAAGCAGAGACAAATAGAGGTAATCTGCAAAAAGCTTGCCAAATTTAATACTCGGGGATTATTTAAGAGCGGAATGTGGCGCCAGCGATTAAGAGACGCTTAAAGCAAAAAAATGATCCTCCTTTCCTTTCAATTCAGTTATTATTGTTACTAGTACAAGAAACGGTTAAATATATATTAGCTTTTTTTCAATATATATATATATATATATATTTTTATATAGTTATTTTTAGGTTTATATATATATATTAGGTTTTTTTCAATATATATATATTTTTATATAGTTATTTTTAGGTTTATATAGAGAGAGAGAAAGTGAGATTCTTAGCTTTTTTTTTAATATATATTTTTTTAATAAGTTATTTTTATATGTTACTAAAGTTATTGTAGAGTAGGGGATATTGAAATTTATGTGGTGTTGTAACTATTTCAACTTTTGAAATAGTATAGAGGAGAAAAGTGCACACCTTTTTAAAGAGCTTGTTTAAAGTAAAAAGAAGATTTCCTTCATTTTTTTAATTCAATTATTGTTGTTAATACAAGGGTGTGACTAGTAGATTTATCAGCAGCCATTGAATGTTTTTGAGTTAGAATTTGATGGTTAGAATCATGTGTCTTTGAGGGTCTCCCTCACTCCTATTAGACTTTATCCATAAAAGTGATAAAGCTAATATGTTAAATGAAGAAATGAAGGTGCTAGATACTAGTCAAACATGTTGGGACTTGGGTGATATTCATCTACACAAAAGTCTCTTGGTTAGAAGAGTTTATCTGCAATCTTCATTAAGATGGAATGCAATGAGTTTTCAGGTATTGAAGTATAGCAAACATAATGATTTACATGTGTTAATGATGTTGTGGGTCTTGAGATACATCATATATGTTGGTTCACATGTGGTGGTGTTATGACAACAGCTACAAGTCATCTAGATGAAGAAATCACAACCACATATGATTTTAGTATTTGTTAGAGCATAGTCAGTGATTTAAAAGCTCTTGTGGTAGAACTGGTGAATATGCAACATGATCTGAGGGCTGGATAATGTCTTGGAAGATGACACAAGGTGTTGCAAGCAATATAGAGTGAAGTTATGTTTGTATGTGCTACAACAAGCGAGAAGTTGGTAGTGGTAGCTATACTGGGAAACATATTGAATTGATAGTGTAAATGTTGTAGCTATTGATTCAGTGTGTGACAATGGCAAAGTTTACAAGGTAATTATTTTTTATAGGATACCTTAATTAGTGATAAGTGTAGTATGTTGATATTATTTATGTTCAAAATATGGTTACACAGCGCTTGGTTTTCCATGGGTTAGTTATAATTGGATGGTTAATTTTCTCATGAATATGTCTATATGTATTAGCTTGTGTGAATATGCTAAAGTTACTAAGGTTATGAATTCATTGTATAGACACAAAAGACATTTCTATATATTTTTGGTGTGAAAACACTTGAGAGATTGTGGAAGAAGAGTATGTTGTAGATTGAGACTCTATAAAAGGTTTTCCTAAGACCTTGTTGTATTGAAGCGATGTTGATTCTAAATAATATAATTGTGAACATCTTTTGGTGGTGGGTTTTCTCTCATAGGGATTGTGTCTTATGTAATCTCGTGACTACATATTGTTCCATTACTTTCATATGTGTTAATTCTATAGATTTGATATATGTTGTTGACTATTAACTAAACACATAATCTTAATAATTTAATATTCTAGTCTATCAGTCCCATGCAACAGGGGTGTAAATCCCCAACATTTATTATTAGAGCACAAGTTGGTTGTTTGGGTGGTGTAGACACCTAACATTGTCTCACCTTCATTCCAACCACAATCAAGACATTAATTGACCATTTCTTCTATAATTAATTGAATAAATTCATATTTATTCAATTAATTATCCAATTTTCATCCCAATAGTAATTAAATAATATTTCATTATTTAATTAATAAAATCGCTATTCACATACCTCTCATCACTATTCATTTACGAATTAATTAAATAGCCTAAACTATTTATTTAATTAATTAACCTTCTTCCTGTAGTCTAACCTTAGGTAAATAAATGCAAATATTTATTTTCCTGAGCCCATCTCACATCACCAAACATTAAATAGATTTTTATATATATTTAATTCATTATTTTGTACACTTTTGATTAAGTTGACTAAATCAAATCACTTACCATAATTAATCATTTGCACATGCATAACCATGATTAATCAAGGCATTGTGTACCCAAGTCCCCATATAGGCACACTTGTCATTCCAAGATGTACATAAAGGGTACTTGGAGGCATGGGGCAAGATTTGCATTACCTTCCAAGAAATCACTTTTTAATCTCCACCATCCAATCCTTCCACTACACAATCTCAACCCTTGATTCCCCTTGAATCAAGGGCACCCCTTTTACCACCATCCATTGTTTGACACTTGGAGGCCTCTCATACCTCCAATTCTCTCAAGCAATGAGGACCCTCGAGATCTCCCAAATTGATCCTAACCCTCCATTGCTTCCCCTAAAAATCTATAATTTGAGTTTCATGCAAGCCATTTTACACAACTCTTGAATGCATTGTTATGCTATCACATTAAGAACTCAAACATCCCAATGCTCCCCAATCTCATCCTTGGACACGTCCACCACATGCCTGGTGCATCAAAGAGACTTTGGTGAGGACTTTAGTGTTTGTTTTCATCTTGTATGCTTGATTTCATGTTGTCACCTGAATTTGCACCCTATTGTTGAAGCTAAATTGGTAGTTTCAACAAATTTAGTGAAACATGGGAATGATCTCAAGGTGTGGGGCCTTGCAAATGAGATCAGACCTCCAGAGAAGGTTGGTTCCTCTTTCTGGAATTAAGGTCCAAGGAATTTAGCTAAACCTATGCTACTGATCACCAAGGGAAAGGGAGAGGAGGAAACTGAAATTAAAAGGGGGTGATACACCAAGATTTAGTATGTTTAGCTGGAGCTAACATAACACAGTGATGATTTCAAAGGCTGAAAAAATAACCATGGACTCATTCGTTCTCTAATAGAGGTCAAAATAGAACACTAAAACCTATAAAGGGATTGTTTTATCCATATAATAAGTGAGCAGCATTCGAGCAAACACAGTGAAAAAGAAAATGAGAGTGGCAAAATCAATTGTTTATATTAATCATAGAGGCTAAATAGCCATTACAAAAAGAGAAAAGCTAAATACAGATCGGAAAGACATAGAATGATAACTTTCCCTTCATAATTGAACTAGAAATGAAGACAGAGAGGTCTAGAAGAGGACACAGTCAATTAGATTCATACAGTTCTGGGAAATATCATGAGGTCATGATCAAACATTGAGCGCTTCAATCTAAATAAGGACCCAGCGACCAACCAACCCAAAATACATCTCAAACATATGCATATATAGCTTTTAAGATCACACTGTAGTAGCCGTGGACGTGGGAAAGAGTGGTCAACAAAGAAAAATAGTTGCCCATGTTGCAATAAATTCACTTATGCATCCCTGGTGTTGGGACCTAAAATTACCAATTCCCAAAATGCCTAATTTTGCCCCAAAAAACCCAAAAATCGGTCAAACCCCATCAGTTATACCTGATCTGAGATATCTTACATGGGTTCCCTTCTAAGAAATTTTCTACGTAAAATCCCTTTTTTCCTTGTGTTTTGGCCTTGGTTGAAGTTTCAGAGTTTCGAAGTTTCGGAGTTTCGAGCTCCTTCCTTCCGTCATGCTGTCAATGTCGTCTCTGAGGAAAAAGGCTCAAAATTTGCCTAAGTGTTGAAATTTGTCTAATTGAGGCAGAGTGTCGGAGGTCAGTCTTTCAACCTTCCATCTTCTTCATGGAAGATGTCAGGGAGAAGGCTTGAGGGCCAAGGTCTGCTTGAGGCAATGAAAAATACTCTAAGTATGATGTAGTAACGCGGAGCATTAGAGGTCAAAGTTTTGGCCTTCCGTCTTCTTCATTGTTGCGGAGTGGAGGGCCCGAAGGCCAAAGTCTGATGGGTCTACTTGTTCAAAATCCTTCTAAGTATTAAGTGTGCAGTGGAGCTCAGAGGTTGGCTCTTCTTCCTTCCTTTGAGGAAAGCGAAACGGGGAAGGCCCAGGGGCCAACCCCCAACATTTTCATAATTTTTCCTAAGTGTGCCGGAGGTCGAAGTTCGGGCTTCCTTCCTTCCATCTTCTTTGTGGAAGGTGGAAGGTGGAAGGACCAATGGCTGACCCCCGACGGGTGTTTTCTTTCTGAGGCATTCCACTATTCTACTGATCTTTTTAGGTGGACTCATAGCAGGCTTGTGGAACCGCGGGAAGTAGACATGTGGCAAGGTTTCGACAGCTCAGCATTTAAAGAACCCGAAGGAGGCCACATGGCATAATATGTAGCTCTTCCACCATTCCACAGAGTGTTCCAATGATGCTTTACTAAAGCTTGTAGAATAGTGGGAAGCTACCATGTGTCTATATTTGGCCGATGAATGGACATGAGATGATTGCCGATGAAACGTGGCGAGTTCTACAGTATGCGGGGAAACTTCAAACGGGAGGTCAACTTTGTTGGGAATTAAGGTGTCTCAACCTTGGTAATTCCTTGCATTATTTTCATTGTATTTATTTATTCATTGCCTATGATGTAAATTAATTGTAAATTTCATATTGTCATTTTGTGGGATGTGGCACGGTGATGTGTCATCCTACATGGAAAATGACAACTTGTAATTTTGTCCTCACATGAGGAGATAGGTGTCCCATTTTGTGGTAGGAATATTTTTCCATGTGTCAACATCTTGGATGTTATGTAAGGGAATATTGACCGTAATGGTCATGACAGATTCCTATGATGAAGTTCTGACATGTAAGAGTCAGAAATAGGAGATTCTATGACAGGTGAAGACATGTGTCAAAGAGCATCTTTGAAAAAGGCATCTTTGGGCACCCCAAGGTGGACTATGACATGTTGGAAGAGAATATGCTATTTATAGCCTGTGTATGACATATTCTCTTACAGTTGTAAGTTGTAACTGCTATGACAGATTCTATGACGATCGTAAGAGCATCTGTCATAGCCCATTTTGGAAATAAAAGACCTCTTTGGGATGGGGGTTGTGGACAAGTATCAGAAGCATCTTACAATGTTGACCAAGTGTCCATAGGCGTGGGTTTTGGGCCATGAGGCCAATTTGGACGCCCATTCCAAGATAGAGGTAATTTTGCCTTGTATTTGCTATATAAATAGGTGCTTGGAGGAGAAGATGTACTACAAGTTTTATAGGTACTGTTATGCTACCAAATCATCTCCAGATATGAGTGTCGAAGACTCCTACAAGAGCATTGGCTCTAATTTGTATTGTGACCTTCTTTGTTTACGTAATATAGTTGAGTAGTGTATGGAGTGTGGGGTTTTTCACCCGTAAGGGTTTTCCCCACGTATATCTTGTGTCTCTCTTCTTCTGTCATTCTTTCTAGTTTTTATGTTTGCTGCAATATCTCATGTTAAATGGTTTAATGTTGCTATAATAGTTAAGATAAATTTGAATTTGCACTCTCCTCCCCTCATTAGATTAGTGTAGGAAGTGATTTCTGCACACCTAGCTTCCTTTCAGTTGGTATCAGAGCCTGGCAAGTTTTTGGTTCTAGCTGTTGGGTAGGGGCTTTTTGAGCTAATCTTAGGTTGAGTGGGAGTCTTGTGCAGAGTATTTTGTATCTTATTGCAGCAAGGAGATGGCAACCACATCCAGAAGGTTAGAGGTTGAGAAATTCAATGGCACTAATTTTGAGTTGTGGAAACTCAAGATGGAGGACCTACTTGTTGATTGTGATCTATGGGAAACCGTTGATGGCACTAAACCTGTGGCAATGTCACAAGATGATTGGGACCTCAAAGATCGAAAGGCTAAGGGTCTCATTAGACTTTGTTTAGCTAACTCTGTTCTATTGAACATCCATGAGGAGAGGACCATGAAAACACTTTGGAAGAAGCTCGGAGATGTTTATCAGGCCAAGTCCTTGGTGAACAAGCTCTTTTTGAAAACGAAGTTGTTTGCTCTGAAGATGGAAAACGGAGGATCTGTTGCAAACCATATGAATGCTTTCAACATGATCGTTGCACAGTTGACATCCATGGGTGTGAAGATGGAGGAGGAGGATCGGTGTATGACCCTACTTTGTTCTTTGTTGGATTTGTGGGATCATCTTATGATGGTTATTTGGAAGCACCACATCCACATTCACAACGGAAGAAGCGGTATCTTCATTGTTATCTGAAGAGATGCGAAGAAAGTCGTCTGAGGTAGCCAAAGAGGCTCTTGCGGTTCATGGAAGACCCAAAGAGAAAGGGAAGAAAAAGGACAAGAAAAGTGATAAGGGCAGATCCAAATCCCGTGGGAGATCCAAATCTCCTAGAAAGTTCAAGATTCTCTGTTGGAACTGTGGTAAAATCAGGCATTTCCGAAAGGAATGCAAAGAGGAGAAGAAAAAAAAGAAGAAAGCTCCTAATTCAGATTCTGACAAGTCACAAGATGATGGTGATGCCTTCATCGCAGCCCTAGCCACCCATGCATCTGATGATGTGTGGTTGATTGATTCTGGTGCATCATTCCACATGACCTCACATCGAGACTGGTTCACAAAGCATGAAGAGTTCGATGGTGGAAGGATGTACCTTGGAGATGACTCTCATCTGAAGATTGTTGGTCGTGGAAGAGTCTCAATCTGATTCCCTGATGGACGAGTGAAGGGGATCACTGGATTTATGCACATTCCAGGCCTTGCACAGAACCTGCTTTCTATAAGTATGTTGAATGATGTAGGTGTGCAGGTTGTCTTTTCGAAGGATGGATGCAAGATGACAAGAGGATCTATGGTGCTTGCGAAGGATACTCAGAGGGGTACTCTGTTTCATCTGGAGGCATGCACTTCACAGTGTAATAGTTCTTTTAACTCAAGGAAATGAGCTGCTGTCACTTCATCCCCACCATCTGAACATGCAGTAAAGAAATATGTTGTAACCGGTTCCAATGGTAGTGCACATGCTTTGGAAGCTAAGCTTCTTGCTGAAAAGACTATGTTATGACATTTGAGATATGGCCACATTAGTGAGAAGGGTTTGTGTACCCTGAAAAATAAAAACCTCGTTGAGGGGTTAAATGATTGTAATCTCAAGTTTGACTTTTGCGAACATTGCATTTATGGAAAGCAAAATTGTGTTCAATTTTACTCTAGTTCTCACAAGTCTTCTGGTGTATTTGATCTAATTCATTCTGATGTCTTTGGTCCTGTGAATGTTCCTTCGATTTCAAAATCTGTATATTTTGTATCTTTCATAGATGATTACAGTAGAAGGACATGCATTTATTTTATCAGAAGCAAGACTGAAGTCTTTAGTCGGTTTAAGGAGTTTAAAGCCTTTGCTGAAAATTAGACTTGTAAAAAGATTAAGTGTTTGAGAACTGACAATGGTGTTGAGTTTTGTTCGGCAGAGTTTGATAAGTTCTGCAAAGAGCAAGGGATTGAGAGGCATAAGACAACTTCATATACCCCGCAACAAAATGGAGTTGCAGAGAGGATGAACATGACACTGATGGAGAAGGCTAGGAGTATGCTTAGTGGAGAAAGCCTCGAACAAAAGTTTTGGGCTGAAGTTGTTGCCACTACATGCTATCTGGTAAACAGATCTCCTACATTAGCTCTTGTTGGCAAAACACCTATGGAGGTGTGGTCTGGTAAGAAGCCTTCAGTAAGGCATCTTCGTGTTTTTGGTTGTGAGGCATATGCACATGTGCCTAGGGAGAAATGGTCTAAGTTGGAGAACAAGGTTGTTAAATGTATTTTCATTGGCTATGGTGTCGGTGTGAAAGGATACAAGCTTTGGGATCTCGTGACTGAGAAAGTGTTGTATAGCAGAAGTGTTATCTTCAAAGAGCTAACACCTTCTTCCATTGTTCTACAGCCAGAACAGTCAGAAAAGAAAGAAGATGTGGTTCAGTTTCCTTCTACCCCTGAGAAGACTGAACCGACAGACCTTGTGAGGCCTAATGGTGAGGAGAACTCTGGCAGCTCTGGAAGCGATGAAGAAGAAGCAGAACCTCAACCTCAGCCATTAAGGAGGTCTACGTGAACAAGAAAGAAACTTGATAGGTTTGGTTATTCATCACTTGATTCTAGTTGTGCTTTTGCTTTACTTTCTAACACTGATGAGCCTAGAACTGTGAAAAAGGCTATGGGCATGAAAGATACAGGTTCCTGGAAGGAGGCCATGGAGGATGAGATGGCTTCTTTGGAAAAGAACAAAACATGGGACTTGGTGCCTTTGCCTGATGGACGGAAACTCGTTGGTTGCAAATGGGTGTTCAAGAAGAAATTTGGTGTAGATGGCAGTGTTGAAAAGTACAAGGCTAGATTGGTTGCGAAGGGTACTCGCAAGTGGAGGGAATTGATTATGGTGAAATTTTCTCTCCCATTGCAAAGCTGACATCCATTAGATTTCTGTTATCTCTTGTAGCTACTTATGATTTAGAGATAGAACAGATGGATGTGAAGACAACTTTCCTTCATGGTGATTTGGAGGAAGAAATCTACATGTCACAGCCAGAGCATTACATAGAGAAAGGTAAAGAAAATTTGGTTTGCAAGCTTAAGAAGTCTTTGTATGGTTTGAAGCAGTCTCCTAGAATGTGGTACTTGAAGTTTGATGCCTTTGTGTTGTCAATTGGTTATCTAAGATTGAAATCAGATCACTATGTGTATTATAAGTATGACGGTGATCGTATTCTCATTGTTGCATTATATGTTGATGATATGTTTCTCATTGGGAAAGGTAAGAATATGATTTCTAATTTTAAGTCTTAGTTGGCAGCACAGTTTGAAATGAAATATTTAGGGGCAGCCAAGTACATTCTTCGAATGGAAATTAGAAGAGACAAAAGTAACAGAAAACTTTGGTTAAGCCAGAGTAAGTATGTGAAGACCGTCTTGGACAAGTTCAACATGGAAGATTGTAGACCAGTGAGTGTTCCTATTTCATTGGGGACAAAGTTGTCTGTTAATGATTGTTTGAAATCTCCTAGTGAGGTGGAGGACATGAGCAGATTACCTTATGCTAGTGTTGTTGGCAATTTGATGTATGCTATGGTCTACACAAGACCAGACATTGGCCAAGCAGTGGGGGTCCTTAGTTAATTTATGGCTAATCTTGGACGAGTACATTGGGATGTAGTTAAGAGAGTGTTCCGATATTTGAGGGGTACTTCTGAGTATTCCATTTGCTATCATGGCAATGCTATAGAACCTCCGCATTCAGTTTGTATTCATAGATTTGTGGATTCTAATTGGGCAGGTGACATTTACAGCAGGAGATCCACCAGTGCATATGTTTTCACAATGTTTGGTGGTGCAATTAGTTGGATGAGTAAGCGACAACCTGTGGTTGCTTTGTCCACTACAAAAGATGAGTATATGGCTGCAACTCATGCTTGTAAGGAAGCCATTTGGCTTAAGAGATTGTGTTTAGAAATTGGTGTTGATGCATGTCAAATTACGATTAGTTGTGACAGTTAGAGTGCAATTTGCCTTGCAAAGAATCCAACTTTCCATGCTAGAACAAAGCATATTGATGTACAGTTTCACTTCGTGCGAGACATGGTAGAGGATGGGAAGGTAAATTTGGAGAAGGTAGATACTTTGAAGAATGTTGCAGATGAATTGACAAAGCCAGTGGGCACAGAGAAGTTCAGATGGTGTTCGGAGTCTATGGGCCTCTCAGCCTATAATAGTTAAATCTTGTTATCCTATTGGATCTTACAAGGTGTTCAACAAGTGGGAGAATGTTGGGAATTAAGGTGTCTCAACCTTGGTAATTCTTTGCATTATTTTGATTGTATTTATTTATTCATTGTCTATGATGTAAATTAATTGTAAATTCCATATTGTCATTTTGTGGGATGTGGCACGGTGATGTGTCATCCTACATGGAAGATGACAACTTGTAATTTTCTCCTCACATGAGGAGATAGGCGTCCCACTTTGTGGTAGGAATATTTTGCCATGTGTTGGCATCTTGGATGTTGTGTAAGGGAATATTGACCGTAACGGTCATGACAGATTCCTATGACATGTAAGAGTTAGAAATAGGAGATTCTATGACAGGTGAAGACATGTGTCGAAGAGCATCTTTGAAAAAGACATCTTTGGGTGCCCCAAGGTGGACTATGACATGTTATAAGAGAATATGCTATTTATACCCTATGTATGACAGATTCTCTTACAGCTATAAGTTGTAACTACTATGACAAATTCTATAATGGTCGTAAGAGTCGTAAGAGCATCTGTTATAGCCCATTTTGGAAATAGGCGACTTCTTTGGGATGGGGACTATGGACAAGTGTTAGAAGCATCTTACAATTTTGACCAAGTGTCCATAGGCATGGGTTTTGGGCCATGAGGCCAAGTTGGACGCTCATTCCAAGATAGAGGCAATTTTGCCTTGTATTTGCTACAAGTCTTACAGGTACTGTTATGCTGCCAGATCATCACTAGATACGAGTGTCGAAGACTCCTACAAGAGCATTGGCTCTGATTTGTATTGTAACCTTCTTTGTTTACGTAATACAGTTGAGCAGTGTTTTGGAGTGTGGGGTTTTTCACCCATAAGGGTTTTCCCCACGTATATCTTGTGTCTCTCTTCTTCTGTCATTCTTTCTAGTTTCTGTGTTTGTTGCAATATCTCATGTTAAATGGTTTAATGTTGCTGTAATAGTTAAGATAAATTTGAATTTGCACTCTCCTCCCCTCATTAGATTAGTGTAGGAAGCGATTTTCACACACCTAGCTTCCTTTCAAACTTGATGCCATGCGGCATAATTTGAAGGGTTTTTGCCATTCCGCAGACCCTCATCTGTGACTTGATCTCATGACTGCGTAAGCGCAGAAGACCGCCACATGGATAAAGATAAGTCAACTTTTTCGTCAACATGCCTTTTTGCTGAGTTGTAAAGGTGGTTACAAGTGGAATGTTTATATTGGCTCGATGTTTCTTAAGGAAAGATGTTGGGGCTTTCCTCCTTCCTCGTCCAAATGTTGTAAATTGCAAAGCGGAAGGCCTGAGCTCCGAAGTTTGATTTGTCAGAGCTTGAGTTCCTGGCCTTCCTTGTTCTTTCAAACGTGCCGACAACTTCTCAGATCACCAGAACTGCGAAGTGGGTGGCTGAAATTTATGCTTTTAATGTAGTTGGTGAGGTTGTTAAGGGTTTTCTTGCCTAATTCATTCTCTGGCCTATTTGTGATGGCTATAAAGGCAAGAAATTGCCGACAAAGGACAAAACAAGCCAAGCTCATGAAAATAGCAAAAATGTTGATAAGAAGGAAATATAATGAAGAAGTTTATGAAAATGGTAGATGATCGATAAAGGATTCTCAACACGCACATGGTACTGAGTGAGCAACAAGTTGAATCAATTTGTAAAGTTGATTATGAAGACTGTGCACAAGTAAATGAAATGGACGATGAGCAAGGAATTTGTTTCTTGTTTGATGTATTGCCCTCCTTTGTTCATGTATGTGATGATGCAGTCAATGCCAATTGGCCTAAGGTAGATGTGGAAGTGGTTGCACATGATGATAACCGATCAGAGACAGTTGTTGGTGCAACCATGGAATTTCAGTGTGAAGATCTTGCCCTGGAATGTGAAGATGGTGATCATGTGGACGCATATGAGAACTTATTTGTATGGTGCAAGGTATGTTGTCTTCCTCATGCAAATTGTGCTTCATCTCAGCCACAAGGAAATAAAATAAGAATGAATGGGGAAGAAGAAGTGTGTCATTAGTTTGTTTGCAACAGTGAATATGACACAACAACTTGTCCAAGTGAAAGTGAAACAAAGAGACAATTGGAAGAACATGGTTCTTCATTTGAGGTGTCTCATAATATTGATTTATGTGCTGATGTTTTGAATTACAGCTTGAGTCATACTTATTATTCAGAGGTTGAAATTTGTAGCAGCACATATGAAAATTTTGTTCAATAGCTTGATGGAGTTACCAGTGAATATGAATGCTTTCACTTTGATGTGGAAAACTTGTTAGCTCTTGAATGTGTTGGCGCTGCAATAGAGGTTGAGTCCTTTGTATGGGACATTAATGTGAATGACCAACGAGGCATGTTTATGCTTGAATTTCAACATGTTGCAGCCCAACTTGAAGTTACGATAGAGCTGGAGTCTTTCCAGTTTGCTCTACAAGATGAAGTGTCTTCCCTTGTGGATCAACAGTGTGTTCAGGCACAATTTGCTTTGCCATGCGATTTTGAGGTGTTTTCTTTATCCCTCAATTTGCATGAAGAGGTCAGCATGTATGATGGCTTGGCATATGATAATGGAGGTTTGCCTTCATTTGTTTCTTTTCTTGCTAACCTGAATTTTAGTCTCTCCCCCCTTGCTTCTGGGAACAAGCATGATATGAATATGAATAGGTCAAGTACCTATCTTTTATGGTTGCCATGCGGTAATAATTTCATTGATGAAGCTGATCTTGACTCCACAAGCATATGTTGCAGATTAGTGCATGATGAGGACAGTTTTCAGTTGTTGCAGTTGGGTGAAATATGCAAGTTTGGTTTGAGGGAGATTAACTCCTTCATTCAACTTGTCTTTGATAGAGGCAAGTGGTTGCTGCAATTTTGTGTAGGTTGGACCTGCACGTGCCTATAAATTTTGGTCACAGTCAACTTTCCCTTTGTGCCTTCATGTTCATGACTGTGTTTTCCTGTATATATGTTTTGTAAATATGTTTATGTTGTTTCCCTTGTTTGTTTTTTGTTTTTGGTCTGCCCAAAGATGTTCTAAGGTTCTTGTTGTGCCAAAGTTTGCCACACGTCCCAAACCAGAGCCAGTGTTGGGACCTGAAATTACCAATTCCCAAAATACCTAAATTTGCCCCAAAAAACCCAAAAATTAGTCAAAACCCATCAATTATACCCAATCTGAGATATCTTACATGGGTTCCCTTCTAAGAAATTTTTTAAGTAAAATCCCTTTTTTCCTTGTGTTTCCTTGTGTTTTGGTCTTGGTCAAAGTTTCGAACTCCTTCCTTCCGTCGTGTTGTCCTTGTTGGCTCCGGGTTCAAGGCTCAAAATTTGCCTAAGTGTTGAAATTTGTCTAATTGAAGCGGAGTGTCAGAGGTCATTCTTTCAACCTTCCGTCTTCTTCATGGCAAACGTCAGGGAGAAGGCCCAAGGGCTAAGTTCTACTTGAGGTAATGAAAAATACTCTAAGTATGATGCAGTACTACAGAGCATTGGAGGTTGGAGTTTTGGCCTTCCATCTTCTTCATTGTTGTAGAGTGGAGGGCCCGAAGGCCAAAGTCTGATGGGTCTATTTGTTCAAAATCCTTCTAAGTATTAAGTGTGTGGCAAAGCTTAGATGTTGGCTATTCTTCCTTCCTTTGAGGAAGGCAAAACAGGGAAGGCCTAGGGGCCGACCCCTAGCGTTTTCATAATTTTTCCTAAGTGTGTCGGAGGTTGGAGTTCGGTCTTCCTTCCTTCCATCTTCTTCATGGAAGGTGGAAGGTAGAAGGCCCGATGACCAACCCCGACGGGTGTTAATTCTTTGAGGCATTTCGCCATTTCGTTGAGCTTTTTGGGTGGACCCATAGCAGGCTTGCGAAACCGCGAGAAGTAGACATGTGGCAAGGTTTTAACAGCTTAACATTTAAAGAACCCAAAGGAAGCCACGTGGCATAATATGTAGCTCTTCTGCCATTCCACATAGTGTTCCAATGATGCTTTACTGAAGCTTGCAGAACAAGTGGAATGTTTCTATTGGCTCGATGTTTCTTGAGGGCAGACGTTGAGGATTTCCTCCTTCCTCTTCCAAATGTTGTAAATAGCAAAGCGAAAGGCCCAAGCTCCAAAGTCTGATTTGTCAGAGCTTGACTTCTTGGCCTTCCTTGTTCTTTCAAACATGCTGACAAATTCTCAGATCACTAGAACTGCAAAGTGGGTGGCCAAAATTTATGCTTTTAATGCAATTGGTGGGGTTGTTAAGGGTTTTCTCACCCAATTCATTCTCTAGCCTATTTGTGATGGCTATAAAGGCAATAAATTGTCAACAAAGGACAAAATAAGCCAAGCTCGTGAAAATAGAAAAATTGCCGATAAGAAGGAAATATAATGAAGAAATTTATAAAAATGGCAGATGATCGATAAAGGATGCTCAGCACGCACAGGGTACAATCAGAGTCAGATGGCTCAAAACTAAAAATTTAGACAACACATTGGGAGTGTTGTAATTGCTTTAAAAGGCTAATTCCCTAAAAGTATGCCATCATTGCAGGAATATACAAGCTAATTTGTACCCATAATTAAATGAGTCTGCAGAATAGTGCCATGCAGGTGGTTGGCATAGTGGAATTCTTCAATGCATAAAAGAGAAATCAGATAAGTAAAATGTTGTAGATGGCAGGGAAAGGATTAGAACCTTCCCTCTTTATTGCTCTAAGTATAAGAAGAGTACAAGAAATCTCCCTCTACCATTTGCAGGACTGCTAGAGAATGGGCAATATTTCCAATGTGCAGATTTTATGTCATCACAGAAGGAGTGAAATTAATATAGCGTAGGTGTGGTCCTTGACATGATGCGGCACCTGGTAATATGGAGTGAGTTGAATGTTATATATGCATAATTTTTAGATGCATTCAAGGTTGGTCGCTGAGCCAATTGTCTAGTCAAGAAGGCCTAAGGGGGGTTTTCAGGCATCAAGCAGAGGATAATGTCTAAGTATTGAATGGAGAAATGTGTTTGATACAATGTAAGAATGGGTTTTAATGCACATCTTTATGTAGTGGCATGTCTCCATGGCTATTCATAATGATTCAGGGGAATATATAGTCGCAGCTTTGTATTTTTCCTTCACCACATTTGTTGGCGCGATTGTAATAGATATTTGATAATGTGTGACAGCATTTAAGTCAATACATGTTTTGTGTTGAGTCATTTCTTTGTTGCAAATGGTTCATTGTAGTTTCATTCTGGATAATTAAGTATGTCCAATGTATGAGATGTAATCTGAGAAATATTTGTCAATGTATTTTAGTCTTTTGTTGATACCGATTCAATCTATTTTCTTCCTTTTCACTGCTTATGACTCAGTTGTCCAATGGAGTAGGCACCGGTCCATATTGGAGAGGGATCAAACACCTTTTAAAAATCAAACAAATCTTTCACCTGTGGTTCAAGGGAAAAACCATCTTTCATGTGCATGTACATTTGCATAGTTGAATCAACTATATAGGGGTTTTGTGACAGCCAGTCATTCTTGCCTTAGTGATAGCTTTTGGAGTCAAGATGATGAGTTGGGTTTGGCTTTTCATTTATTTTTAGTTTTTCATATAGTTTGAACTTAATACCTATTTGCATCCTCATTGTTCACTAAACCACATACCTCAGCACTAGGCTAGAAATCACCATTGGTTTTATCAATTTCACCTTCACTTGATGAACTATCTAGTCGAAGGTAGGTGAAAATACTGCTTTCATCATCTGTATTGCTGTCATATGGTGCACCACCTTCTACTTCTACCCTTCTGACTACACAATCATCATCTAATATTGTGTCTAGATCACATGAAGCATTCACATCCCTGCTGTCTACAACAACATGTTCATTACCAGCCATATTTGCATCTAAGGATAGAGATTTTGCAATCATATCCCTCTTAACTTTGTCAACACAATCAATGAATAGATACTCCTATTGCATACTCATTAAATTGAACTCTTCCCATATAGAAACTGGGCTCAAGGCAACATCATAAGCTCTCAAATACATGTCAATACAAACAAGAAGATCAGGTCTAAAATTCTCTAGGATGTGAGACAAGACAACCACAAATCTGTGGCTGAGCTCCATGCTAGACTCTCTTTCTTGCCTTCTAATATATTCTAATTCTTGGACAAGAAATATAAGGCCTAAACCATTTGCAAAATCTTCAAATGTAGCCACCAGTTGATCCTAGGAAGGAAAATGCTAGTCAGGGAAACTAACCAGCCACTTCCGTGCTACTCCACATAGAGATCTAACAAAAAATCTCATCCACATATCTTCTTCTTCAAACTGAAACATGTCCATGAAATTTGAAAATGCCTCAATGTGTGCCTTCCCATCATAAACGTCACACCCATCAAATAAAGGCATCTGATAGTAAATCTTGTTGGGTATGGATTGTTTCTCATAATTGACCCATGAAAAATCAAGTTATCTGTAAGTATTTTCATTTGCCATAGAAGGAGGCCGAGGAAGATAGTAAATGGGAATAGTAGGAGAGGACTAGACTGCGGCCTAGATTCTAGTAGCCCAATCTGATTTGTTGTTTCTTCTTCTTGCTGCAATAATGACTCCAACAACAGTTTGGTCTTTTCAATTTCATATCTTGCATGGGTGCATATAAGTTTTGGTTTGTATAACATGTAGAGCTATGACTTGAATGTATATCTCTAGGATGGTCATGGGATCCACTCCAATGTAATTTCTAGGGTCTGATATATATGAAGACTCAGATGACAGATCATCCCTCGGGCATCTTGGCTCATACCAATTGGCCATGACTAAAACATCCTATAATGTAGGGCAAAAAAATGAGGCATACCAATTTGTTCCTTCAGCATGACAGGAACAACAAACTTCAAAGGTTAGGAAGAAAACCATGTACCTTTAATTTCACCAGCTGCTGCATATTGAGATGGAGCATTCAAATCACCAACAACAACCAGGGTATAGCAGTAACAAACTTCTATTCTTTGACAACAGTTGCCACCTCTTCCAAAGAGGAATTCCTTGAAGTGTGACTAATCTTCAAGGCTACGGATTGATTCTGGGTTCAATTCACCAGCAGATTCTTCAAATCTTTATAACCCAACACTTTACTCTTCCCTGGCAACGATGCCAATTTGTTGGAGTAAGTTGATGGGCTGCCAAACTTACACATAGCAACAAATTGCACCCGACAACGACTATTATAGGGGTCTTCAAATTCTTCATCCTTTCAAATCCTCCTCGGTAATGGCACCAATCTGTTGGGACCAAAAATAGCAGTAACCCAAAACTCTAAAACATTCCTAAATCACCTAGGCTAGGGATTGTCGTCAAGGTGATAGGAAGAGGTTTATCAACAAGTTAAGGGGGATTTTGGCCAACTAACAGGAGTGGGTAGGCTCCTCTACACTTCGAGCTTAGCTTAAATTCTTGAGGGATATTCCAAGGGGTATACCTGAATAGGTATTAAGTTCAAACCAGATGAACAACTAAAAATAAATGAACAGCCAAACCCAACTCATCATCTTGACTCCAAAAGCTATCACTAAGTCAAGAATGATTGGCTATCACAAAACCCCTATATAGCTGATTCAACTGTACGAATGTACATGCATAGGAAAGATGGTTTTTTCCCTGAAGCACAAGTGAAAAATTTGTTTGATTTTTAAAAGGTGTTTGATCCCTCTCTAATATGGATGGGTGCCTACTCCATTGGTCAACTGAGTCATAAGCAGTGAAAAGGAAGAAAATAGATTGAACCAATATCAACAGAAGACTAAAATATATTGACAAATATTTCTTAGATTACATCTCATACATTGGACATACTTAATTATCTAGATCCAAACTACAATGACCCATTTGCAACATAGAAATGACTCAACACAAAGCATGTATTGACTTAAATGTTGTCACACATTATCAAATCTCTATTACAATCACACCAGCAAATGTGGTGAAGGAAAAATACAAAGCTACGACTATATATTCCTAGGAATCATTACAAATAGCCATGGAGACATACCACTATATAAAGATTGCATTACAACCCATTCCTATGTTGTATCAACCATATTTCTCAATACTCAAACATTATCCTCTACTTGATGTCCGAAAATCTCCCTTAGGCCTTCCTGACTAGATAATTGGCTCAGCAACCAACCTTGAATGCATCTGAAAATTATGCATATATAGTATTCAACTCACTCCACATTTCCAAGTGTCACATCATGTCAAGGACCACACCCACACTGTATTAATTTCACTCCCTCTGTGATGACATAAAATCTGGACGTTGGAATTATTGCCCATGCTCTGGCAGTCTTGCAAACGGCAGAGGGAGATTTCTTGCACTCTTCTTGTACTTAGAGCAATAAAGATGGAAGGTTCTAATCCTTTCCCTACCATCTGCAATATTTGACTTACCTGATTTGTCTTTTATGCATTAAATAATTTCACTATGCCAACCACCTGCATGGCACTGTTCTGCAAACTCATTTAATTATGGGTACAAATTAGCTTGTATATTCCTACAATCATGGCATACTTTCAGGGAATTACCCTTTTAAAGCAATTACAACAATCCCAATGTGTTGTCAAAATTTTTATTTTTAAGCCATCTTACTCTGACTATACATATAGCATGCCATAAACATACTATATGTCTTATACATGACAAACACAAGCGATGGAAGAAGCTTATTACTAAGTCCCACCATCTAAAACACGCTGCAGACACACCTGACGGTTGAGCTTATGCTACAACAACCGCCAAAGACACGCTTAAGGGAGGATAGCTCAAGATCCAACCCAGCCTCCCGATGAGGACTTTGTATAAAAGGATGTGCACTAGCTCAAGAGATACACCATCTCGCCTTCCGCAGAAGGGATTTGTATAAAAGGATATGCACTAGCTCAAGAGATATGTAATCCCACCTCATGCAAAGGGCTTTCTTGCCTGCAATTTAAATAAGGATGTGCACTAGCTCAAGAGATATGACATCCTACCTCACGGATAGGGCTTACAAACACGCTTTGTTAGTGCCAAAATCATTAGACAGATACCATTATATATGCCCCCACCTTAAGCTAGTTGATATCGCTTATCGATATCAAGCAGATTAAGGTAGAGAGAAAACACGCAAGGGAACAAGAGCTCTCGCAAAGCCCATGCCCCCGAGGTGACATGTGCTTACAATCACTGAATGTTAACACAAACACATTGATATAATATGCTAAGATAAACAACAAGATCAAATCATGAAAGCTATGCATGAAAATAGTCACATCAAGGACCATGGCTATACTCATGGGTTCAGAGCCAAGTATAACCGTTGGGCTATACTGCAGGTACCTCAGAACCGAGCGTAGCAACAAGGTGCTTGATATCAATCAAAGTGTACAAGAGCAGATTGAGTGGATTGTAAAATGTTAGTCACAAGAAATGCCATAAGATGATACATCACACAGAGTGATTTTACTAGTCAAGCATCAAATATATATATATATCAAGCCCATCTTCATATATGGACTAGGTCCATTTTTGCTTACTCGCTGAAGGGACACACGGTCCGTATCAGTATTTGTTTGTTTTTGTCATCTGCCAACTAGGTAGAATCATTGAAGAAGGTAAACAATAAAAATGAGACAGGAGAACAAGTGCGTTAGGAACACCATGTAGGAGGATGCCCCCAAAACACCCTTCGCAACGCTATGCCCCTAAGGCATGACACACAACAATAAAATAGAGGAGAGGTATGATAGAAGAATGATGAAACAAATAGAAGAATGGTCACAACAGAAGCAGTCTCCCAATATCCTTGACCTTACAAGAGTATCAAGGGTCATCGAAGGAGACCTAAACAACACATAACACAACACGGGGGAACACAAAACAATGCTAACAACATATATATCTAGGAGGAGGCCACCCTTGAGAGCAACAAGCATAGGTGCTACATTGAGTGTGGCTAAAGGGGGGAGAAAAACTTACCTAATTCAATGGGATATTTCCTGGCGGATAATCCTTGTCTATCAGCTTAGGATATCTCGCATGTAGTTTTGGTCTTGTTGATATTGTATTAACATTAAGTTTAGGACAATGGTAGGCTTTGGTCAGCTTCAAAGAACAGTATCAAATACCAGTCATGCAATTAATTTCAGCAACTTGTAAAGGTACTTTGATTCCTTGTTGATTTACACCACAACCATTGCCTATGTAGTCACAATTTTTGTACAAGATTTGAAATATGTGACCATAGAGAGAGTCCATTTCTTTAGAAGATGGTGAAGCCACATAGCTCTCATAATCTGTAGTATAAGTAAGAGTATTGTCTTTGTTTTCTACCAAGGAGACTTTGGGTTTCTCAGGTGTTTTTGAAGAGTGCTCGGATGAAATCGAGGCAACTTTTGATGTGTCAAAGTTATTAAGTTTATATTCCCCCGCACAGGAAGGAGTAAAATCTAATGACCCCCAATCATCACCAAAAAGTGTATTCAATGGTTTAGAGTCTTGCACAACATTATCTGTGGTAAGAGGTATTGATTAATCCACTTGTAAGTTGTTTAGACTTGTATGATTGTTAACTTGCTTTCGTGTTTTAATATGTAAACAATTATTTGGTTCAAGATCGGCCTCTACGGTGTGAATCTTGTTTTGATAAATGAACTTTATTGATCGATGAAGGGTGGACGGAATTACCCCCATGGCATGAATCCATAGGTGGTGCAGGAGCACCTAATCCATAGTGGCCTCCATGAGGCATTCAACTTCATGTTGTGTCTAATGTTCATTTTTGTTGTTTCCAATAAGGTCCTAGAAGACCATTCATGTAATAAGGTCTATTTGACCAATGCATGTCATTTTAGTTTGTATCTAGGTTCATTTTGTAAGTCCCAAGGACACTTGTTAATCTGTAATCACAAAGGTTGTTAGGCAGTTGGAGGTTGTTAGACGGTTGTCTCCCAACCGCTTGGATTGGTCTCCCAGCCGCTTGGAGTCAAGTTGGTACTACTCAAGGTGAGTAGATAAATGCCCAGAGGAGATCGAATGTAAAGAGATCAGAAAGAAGTGTGATTTGCAATTGTAAAATAGAGCATCTGTATGTGTACATTTCTGAAAGGCATAATAAACAAAGTTTTGTTCTGTGCATCTTTCTGTCATTCCAAATTCACTAGGTTTTTTCTGTATAAATCAAATTTCTATTTTGTGGCCGAGATGGATTCTTAGTCCATTCCACCGGTTAGATTTCTTTGAAATCGATGGAATGGCTGTACAGTTCTTTCATTTTTTTGTTTTGTTCGTTTGGGTTTTGTGTCTACAGGATCATGTACAATGGTGCTGAGAGATCATAGCATCATCATGTGCTAGGTTGGCGGAGTAGAAGATCTGTATAGTTACGGAGTTGCAGAGGGTTGAGACCATCTGGGGAGAATCGGCAGTTAAACCGAAGGTGCTTTTTATGACCGGCATAGGAAGTCGAGAAAAGATCCGTTGAAGAGCCTTTGATAAGGAAACTGTGTTTAGATACATTGGTTTACCTCTGATCGCTGGTGATATGCCTGATCATGCTTTAGATGACCGGTTGTGAACGGTTAAGTTATGCATCGGGAGGACTGGAGGTGTCGGAGAGAGAAGTCTGAAAGCTTCCGATCTTGGAAGTCTGGCTGATAGTGTATCAGTATACCAAGAAAGTCAATGGTCGGTCCCACCGAATGTATATCCTGAATGCATGTTGAGAATGCATCTTTGGAATGTACATTACACATATACATTGCGTTAGATACAAGAGGTGACTGGTAGCAGCAGTGAAGAGAACCAGTGATCGCAAGTCAACAAAAGCATATAAGTTGTTCCATCGGCGTATCAGAAGCACAAGCAGCGAGCTCGCCGACGAGGACAGTCTTGCCGATAGGCGAGTAATGTAAAGACATACATCGGGGAAAGTTGAGAGGTCAGAGAAAAAGAAATGGAGTTGGTCGATGATACATGGTCTTGCCGATCATAAAAGAATGTATGTGGTTTGGTGTTGTATACTATGGGTTTTGATGGGTATTTCACCCTTATTTTAAGCGTTTCACTATGCACTCTACATCAGATTAGTATCAGAGCCTAGCAAAAGGTCTGGGCAGTTGTGTGTTTGGTTCTGTCATTGAGAAGGTAAAAGTAGAGTTGAGGAAGAACTGAAAAGTTGCAGAAACAAGTTAGCAAGATGCCTCCGAAAAGTACTGGCACTGCTAGAGAGTTGCAAGAGATGAAGGAAAAGCATGCTAAAGATATGAGGGAGATGAAAGAGCTTACAGAAGCCCTTCAAGCTAGGCTTGCAGCCTTGTAGATGAACAAAAGAAGAGAAGTGGAAGAAAGTGAACTAGAAGAAGAAGGGAATGGTGAAGAATTTGAAGATGTAGATGAAGATCTGGATCCTGAAGATCAGAGATTTGCAAATTGTTAAGGGCAGTCAAGAATGACAAACCTAAGGTAAAGATTGATGTTCCAAGGTATGGTGGAAGTTTAAATGAGGAAGAGTTACTTGATTGGATTGTTGCATTAGATAATCATTTCGAATGTGAGGAGGTTCCTGAGGAGCAGAAAGTAAAGATTACAAAGACAAAATTGAGAGGTCATGCCTTGGTATGGTGGGATTACTTACAATCGGAGAGGAGAAAGTAGGGAAAGTCAAAGATTTCTTCATGGGACAAGATGGTAGCAAGAATTAAAGGTAAATTCTTACCCAAGGATTATGAAGTTCAAATGTTTAAAAAGCTTCAATTTTTAAGACAAAAGGAAATGGAAGTGAAAGCATATACCAAGGAATTTATATATTAAGTATGAGGTCTGGTCATCATGAGAATGAGGTTGAAAAGGATGCTAGATACTTGGCTGGTTTGAGATTGAATATACAAGATGAATTAGTTTTGGCTAACCCTAGGAGTGTAGAGGAATGTTATCAAATGGCAATCAGGATTGAGGAGAAGATGAAAAGGAGACAAGATAAGTCCATGAGGGGAAGAGGCAGCAATATAAGAGGGGGAGGATCAGCCCCTACAACAAGACAAGCCAATGAGAACCGAGGAGAGACTAGTAAAGGACAAGAGCAATCTGATTTCAGGGGTGGATGGAGAGGCACAAGAGGCAGATTTGGAGGTGGTAGAGGTTCTAATGTTTTCACTAGAAAATGTTATCATTGTAATGAAATTGGTCACCCAACATTCAAATGTCCAGAAAGGCAAGGTTCACCATCAGGAGGTAATAGGAAGAATGAAAAGAGGGTTCAATATGTGCAAGAAGAGGAGGTAGATGAAAGTGTTAACTTTCCAATTGGGAGTGCAGCCCCAGTTCAAGATGGAGAAGCATCGATGCTAAGGAGAGCACTCTTGAAGACATCCAAGGACATGATACAAAGGAGAGAACTTTTCAAGACCAATTGCAAAAGCAAAGGTAAAATATGCAAGGTAGTAATAGATTCTGGTTCAATAGATAATATGGTATCTCAGGAAATGGTGGATAAATTGAACATAGAAAGGATTCCTCATCAAACTCCTTACAAAGCATCTTGGGTAAGTGATAATCAATCACTTTTGGTATATGAACAAGCATATGTTGATTTTTAGATTGGGGAATATCAGGACAGGGTTTTATGTGACATTTTGCCCATGGAATGTTGTCACCTACTTTTAGGTAGGCCATGGCAATTTGATAGTTGAGCATTGTATGATGGATATGATAACACCTACACCATCAAGAAGGATGGGAGAATTTTTGTGATGACACCGTTACATGAGGATGCTGAAGTAGAGAAGGCATCCAAGGTCATCTTGGTGGGTAAGAAAGAGTTTGTGAAGATCAATGAAGAAGAGACAAAGAAATTTGAGGATACCTCAAGGAGTGGGGTTGCTAAGGATCAAAGTTTGAAGGTGATTTCAGTTTTGGATGATGGAGATCAGATGGATCAGCAGAAGGTCCAAGAGCAGGTCTGCAAGTAGCCACAAGTTGATTGGAAAGACAAGGATGCTATCATAGTAGGGACCATTGTTTGTCCTCTAGAACCAACAAGAGTTGAAAGGAAAACATATTCTACCATAGCAGCAGTACAAGAAGCATTAACCAAGGTTTCCAATGCAAGTGTTGAGGTAGAGATGACAGTAAGAAAGAATGGTAAGCAAAGGATAGGTCTAGTTGCAAGCACTCACTCATGGCAAGGTGTGAGTAGAGCCTACAATGCTAGGCATGAGTTTTTGACTCCATGGAAGCAGGTTGCAGTCCAGAGATCATGGGGAAGACATGAGACAGCAAAGGATAAAGGTAGAGCAAGACAAAGAATTAACTCATGGTGCATGAGTTCTTTTCTCGGTGGGGTGTATGGTGTAGGAGCACCTAATCCACAGTGGCCTCCATGAGGCATTCAACTTCATGTTGTGTCTAATGTTCATTTTTGTTGTTTCCAATAAGGTCCTAGAAGACCATTCATGTAATAAGGTCTATTTGACCAATGCATGTCATTTTAGTTTGTATCTAGGTTCATTTTGTAAGTCCCAAGGACACTTGTCAATCTGTAATCACAAAGGTTGTTAGGCAGTTGGAGGTTGTTAGATAGTTGTCTCCTAGCCGCTTGGAGTCAGGTTGGTACTACTCAGGGTGAGTAGATAAATGCCCAGAGGAGATTGAATGTAAAGAGATCAGAAAGAAGTGTGATTTGCAATTGTAAAACAGAGCATCTGTGTGTGTACATTTATGAAAGGCATAATAAACAAAGTTCTGTTCTGTGCATCTTTCTGTCATTCTGGATTTGCTAGGTTTTCTCTGTATAAATCAAATTTCTATTTTGTGGCCGAGATGGATTCTTAGTCCATTCCACTAATTAGATTTCTTCAAAATCGGTGGAATGGCTGTATAGTTCTTTCATTTTTTTGTTTTGTTCCTTTGGGTTTTGTGTCTGTAGGATCATGTACAATGGTGCTAAGAGATCCTAGCATCATCATGTGCTAGGTTGGCAGAGTAGAAGATCTGTGTAGTTGCAGAGTTGTAGAGGGTCGAGACCATCTAGGGAGAATCAGCAGTTAAATTGAAGGTGCTTTGTATGACCGGAATAGGAAGTCAGGAAAAGATCTGTTGAAGAGCCTTTGATAAGGAAACCATGTTTAGATACATTGGTTTACCTTTGATTGCCAATGATATGCCTGATCATGCTTTAGATGACTGGTTGTGAATGGTTAAGTTATGCATCGAGAGGACTGGAGGTGTTGGAAAGAGAACTCTGAAAGCTTCTGATCTTGGAAGTTTGGCTGATAGTGTATCGGTATACTAAGAAAGTCAATGGTCGGTCCCAACGAATGTATATCCTGAATGCATGTTGAGAATGCATCTTTGGAATGTACATTGCGCATATACATTGTGTTAGATACAAGAGGTGACTGGTAGCAGCAGTGAAGAGAACCGATGATCTCAAGTCAACGAAAGCATATAAGTTGTTCCATTGGCGTATCAGAAGCACAAGCAGGGAGCTCGCCAATGAGGATAGTCTTGCCGATAGGCGAGTAATGTAAAGACATACACGGGGAAAGTTGAGAGGTCAGAGAAAAAGAAATGGAGTTGGCCGATGATACATTGTCTTGCCGATCATAAAAGAATGTATGTGGTTCGGTGTTGTATACTGTGGGTTTTGATGGGTATTTCACCCTTGTTTTAAGCATTTCGCTGTGCACTCTGCATCAATAGGCTACCGAGAATCATATTATATGACATCGAGCCAGGCATGACATGAAAAAAGGTAGATAATGTCACGGGTCCCACCTTTACAGGTAAAGTTATAGTACCCAAGGATTGTCTACTAGCATTATCAAAGCCACAAATGCTAATCCTATCCGGTTTGATTAAAGAAGTGTCGATCTTGCTTTTGTGTAGTAAGTCAATGCCACAAACATTAAGAGGCGATCCATTGTCAATCATAACTCACTTTATCAACTTTTTATTTATTGTGACAAAGATTATAAGAGGATCATATTGGTTTTGAACTTCGGTTGATGGTAATTCATGTGGTTGAAACAAAATATTCATTTTTGTCGCATGCATATAATTTAACAAAGCTGCTACATTGTTCGGCTTAACAACAGGTGGTACAATCACCTTTTGTAAGGCTTCTTGGAGCATTCCATGATATGTAGGTGATGTTTGTATGAGTTCTCAAAGAGAGATCTTAGTCAGAGTAGCACGAAGTTGTTCAACAAAATCATATTCCTGACCACTTTTATGAGTCAGATGAGGCGGTGGAGGGAGCATAGGTTGAGAAGCTGGAATAGAGACAGGCACACATGGTGCTTGCTTACTTTGCTTGTTATTATGGGTGTTGTATGTGTGAGCAATCATGTGATGTTGTGGCACATTTTGAACACCTTGATTTCTTTGAGTGATTTGTCTTGCCACGTTTACAATGTAACCCGAGGGTCAAGGTGGTTTTGGATCACCTTGAACCGTAATCACCAATTTTAAGCAAGAAGGTGCACTAGGTGCCCCATTCACAATGAGTTTAGGAACATTAGTATACTTATTCACTATCCCCTTAGTAGGCTGAATGATTCTATTAGTAATGATTGAATTAACATTATTTTTACTATGATTAAGCTTGACATCCATCCCTAAAGGATTTAATGTGAGTGACCTTTCTTCGTCAGTCAATGCTTCATCTCTCAAAGGTGGAGCATTGGAACAAAGGGAAGGTACAGTGTTGTGAAGACAATTGTCGATGATTGTATCTTTAGTATTGTCCAAGGGTTCTGAATATCCAACCAAAGGAGAACTATTCACATGCTTAGTGATGTCCAAAGTACTTGAACATACATCCAAAGGAGGAAGATCAGGGGTCTTCACTTCCTTAGTGATATCCAAGGTGCTTAAACATTCAACTAAAGGAGGAATAAGGTGAATCATAGAATCATCGTCATCATCATATACTTTAGGTATTAGATCCAATGCATTATCACAATCCTCTTTCTCATTAGTGTTCATGGATATGAATTCGGTTAGATTTTCTAATATTGAAGGATGCTCACCCATGAGAGTTATGAATCTATGAAAATAAAGATCTTTGATATATGCGTGCAAAGATACCAAAGAAAAATGACATGAAGGTGCCATATTAAAATGCCTTGGAATAGCAATGTACAATAAAATCTATTCATTTATCACATACAACCAATATGAGAGACTTTTGCACACCACAACACTAGTTTGAGGAAATTGGGTTTTTGAAGTTTTTTGTAAAGACCAAAAACACACTAGTGTCACAAAAAATGAAGTGAATTTAATGTTAAAGTGCTACACAAAAGGTGATATTGGTAATTTTCTGATTTATTGCAAAATATGTGAAAAGGATGCTTATTTGCTTATGTTGAAATACACATTGTGTAATTAAAAATATGCAAATTTTCAATCTAAAGCATTGAATGATGCCAATTTTTCACATGAAAAATGAATATATACTTGAAAATGAATGAAATATCTGAAATGAAATATATTTATGACAAATTAATTAAAGCAACACAAATCTATGCTTTTTATTAACTAAAAATGCTCATTTTTTTCACTTTTCCAATGTAAATGCACAAAAGATGTAATGAAACTATGCAAAATGATGAATGAATGGAATTTAATCAGATATGATGTGTAATATAGGTTAGATCTGATGCAAAAAGGATGCTAAAGTCCTACAATGCTCAATGCACAATCAAAATTAAGGAAAAATGGATGAATGTTTTTATTTTTGTTGAAATACACAATGTGTAAATGCAAAATTTGAACTCTAAATGCAATAACACACAATGATGAAACACTATAGTCCAATATCAGATTTTAAAGAGTGTTAAAATGAGTAGTAAAATTTGAAACAAGAATTTAACTACAAACCCTAGCTTTTGAAATTACTAGGTTATATGAAAAATGCAAAATTTCAAACAAAACCGTAGCAAATGAGATATGCAACTGCAAGGCAAATGATCATGAAAAGATGAAATACTATAATTTATCTCAGATATAATGTAAATATCATAAAATTAAATGTTTTCAATGATATGCAAGGAAAATAGTGCAAACTATGCCTTAATGCAAGCCTAAGATGCTTTTTTTTTCAAAATTTTCAAATTTATGCAAGATTTTTGAATATATGATGATGAATATGATATGAATGAATGCAAGTCTGATTACAACACTCAGCAAGATGCAATTTTAGTAAAAACACAGGTTCACCAAAATGTTATGTGGAAAAAGGGGGATGAGGTTGAAGTGTAGTTAAGGTAAATTCAATCAAATATGCCTTTCACCAACATTCAAAGGACAACAATTGAGTCGCGCTACTACAGATGGAGAGGACTCAACTATAGGTTGATGTCACTTAGGAATGGTATGGAAAGATAGATTATATTGCTAGATATGTCAAACCCTATTTTAATTAAGCCTTAAACCCTAATTATATGATTCCAGATATAGACGAACGAAACATGACAAATGATCATACAAAAAGGTACTAAATATAGATTAGAAACATACCAAGATTCAGATTCTAGAAAGCAGAAACTTTGGGGACACTAGGGCAGGAGCCCTAGTCCAACATGCCACTTTTTCTATAGATTTAGAACAACGAGGTGATGTAGACAACAACTTGCTTCAGAGTTTCTGACACTGACAACCGGGAGGACTCTAGGGTGGACACTCTAGTCCAGAAAGGAATATTTTTTGCTCTTTTCTTCAGATCCTGAATCTTTATCCTCTGCTCTGATCTCTTGCAACTCCTCTCTGTAAGATCCTGCACCTGTAACCTGCAATCACAAGAGAGGGGTTGGGATTGTGGTGTTTAGGAGCTTGCCTCAATTAAGCCCTGGAATGGCATTCAAGTCTTCCAACACCGTTGTTAGATAGAGTACGTGTCCTTGGTGGACAGAGGAAAAATCAAATGATAAGATAGATTGATTAAAACACAAAATAGATATCACCTTGGAGGTGAAATCCTCACGGAGATGAAGTGCCTTCAAATCATGAGGAAATGAGTTGATGAAGCTAAATCTGCAACAAACACATACAAACACAACACAATTCTGCTCTACAACACAATGAATGCCTTGAATGCTATTTGCTTGATGATCATAAGTTCACCTTAATCAACTAGGAGTAAAATGAAGTCTTAAACATGTTTATATATGCATTCCTTCTAACATGCGTAATTCAAATTGAAAAGGCCGACAAAGAGAAACCTTTTAACGGTCATAAACCGACACTTTTAAATTTGGGTCCTAGAAAAATAGGTCTGGACTAGGGTGCAGGTGCCCAAGTCCAGAGGCCTATTTTTAGTCATGATTCAACATTAAAGTGGACCTCTAAGCCCCATTTGACATGGGTTTCAGGGGAATTTGCTCCAAGACAAGTTTTACACATGCATGATGAAACTAAGGGGACCTGGGAGCTAAACTAAGTGGTAAAAAGTCCTATGGGGACATTTTACGACATAACAAGAGTATGATTGTTGATGATCATCATTGGCCTAATGGAGAGCTTCCAAATACATCCGACAATGTAAAGGTCATGGAGCTCGTAGTGTAGAGCATCCAACTAGTCACCCAAATCTCAGATCTCTATTTGTTGATTATAAAATTCATGTTCAAGCTCATTGTCACCTTGGATTTGTATAGGAAGTTAAAGTACTTGGCATAGTTATAAAATTGTATGTGATTAATGTTTGGTCAATTTGTGTTTATTTGGTTCACCATCTTCTCCCTTCTATCGATATATAACACTCAATTGCGCTATGAGGAGAGCATTGTTGGGAAGATGGTAGTGATAGTTGGATGGCCAACTACACACCCATTCATGTTCATTCTAGGACAGCTTGCTCACCTGCATCAAAAAAAAAAAAAGCTTTCACATTTCAGTTATAGCAACAAATATCAGACAAGAAACCCACATATATGATACCAAATGTTTTAGAAACCCACAGGTATGCTATCATAAGTTGTAGAATCGATACTTATAGATCTTGTAATTTTGACAAAGGTTGATAAAAATGGGTGGAAGTGGTTGATTATTTGTTGAAGAAGGTTATATGTGCAAGTTGCATTAAACATAAAATCAGATTAAATCCATCCTTCAATAATAAAATATATTTCATGAAGATAAACAACATAAATAAAAAACATAAATAGCATTCTTCTTGCTAAGTGTTACCCTTGGACAACAACAAACATATCATTGCAAATTGTTGGCTATCTCCCAAATTTATAGGTAAGTAATAAATAAAATTGATTGATATACCCATTTTCTAAATAGCATTTTGTTTCGATAGCTACAAATTATATAAGAATTTAAAAAACACAACTCAAAATGAGTTAAGCTTGTTGTGAATGTTGACAATGATAGAAGTAAAATTGTAAGTATAAAATTATGTTGAAGTTTGAGTGTGAACAAAGAAAATTCTAAAGTTGTGGTAGGTGGAATGGGATTTGGTACCAATAGAAATCTTTTGCAAGATTCATCTAACTATAAACTATGACTTGGAGTGGAATGACATAGCTTCTTACAACAATGTATCAAGAATTTCTTACATCAATATTGACGGTCGAACTATTAAATCTAATGGTTGCAAAATGTGTTGTCATGTTTGGAATTAAGGTTTCATGTGTTGCAATTGCTTTTCAATCAATCATCTTAAACTTTTTAATCATCTATCCAAGGAAATAGTATTCTAATGCAAGATAATTCATGTTGACATATATACTATGAAACATTTTAGAAAACCATATACACGCTACCATAATTTTTAAAATCAATACTTATAGATGTCATACTTCTAACAAAGGTTGTTTAAAATAGGTACAAGTGGCTAATTATTTCTTCATGAAGTATGTGCAACTTACATCAAACATAAAATCAGACTAAATCCATCTTTCAATGATTAAAAATATTTCATGGACAACAACATAAATAAATAAATAAAAAATTAAATAGCATTCTTCATACTAAGTGTTACCCTTGGACAACAACAAACATGCCATTGAAAATTGCCAACTATCTCCCAAATTTATAGTTAGGTAAATAAAAAAATTGATTGATATATCCATTTTCTAAATAGCATTTTGTTTCGATAACTACAAATTATACAAGAATTTAAAAAATGTGTACCTTGAAATGAGTTAAGGTTATTGTGAATGTTGAAAATGATAGGTTAAAATCATAACTATAAAATTATGTTGAAGTTTAAGCATGAAGAAAGAAAATTCTAAAGTCATGGTAGGCAGAATGGGCTTTGGTGCCAATAGAAATATTTTGTAGGAACTATAAACTATAACTTGGAGTGGAATAACATAGTTTCTTACATCAATGTGCCAAGAATTTCTTATATCAATATTGTAGGTCGAACTATAAAATCTGGTGGCTGGAAAATGTGTTATGTCATATTTGAAATTAAGGTTTCATGTGTTGCAATTGTTTTACAATTGGACATCTTAAAATTTTCAATCATCAAACCAAGGAAATAATATTCTAATCCATGATAATTCATGTTGACATATATGTTGTGAAATGTTATAGAAACAACATGTATCCTACGATAAGTTTTAGAATCGATACTTACATATTTCATACTTTTGACAAAAGTTGCTAAAAATAGGTGTAAGTGGCTAATTATTTCTTCATGAAGGCTGTATGTGCAAGTTGTATTAAACATAAAATTAGATTGAATTCATCCTCCAATGATAAAAGGTATTTCATGGACAACAACAACATAAATAAAAAAACATGAATAACATTCTTCATACTAAGTGTTACCCTTGGACAACAACAAACATACCATTACAAATTATCGGCTACCTCCCAAATTCATAGTTAGGTAAATAAAAAATTTGATTTATATACCCATTTTCTAAACAACATTTTGTTTCAATAGCTACAAATCATATAAGAATTCAAAAACACATAACTTGAAATGAGTTAAGGGTGTTGTGAGAGTTGACAGTGATAGGGGTAAGTTTGTAACTATAAAATTGTGTTGAAGTTTGAGTGTGAAAAAGGAAAATTCTAAAGTTGTGATAGGTGGAATGGGCTTTGGTGTCAATAGAGAACTTTTGGAGGTTGAACTATATACTATAAATTGGAGTGGAATGACATAGTTTCTTACATCAATATGCCAATAATTTCTCACATCAATAAATTAGAGTTTGAACTATAAAATCTAGCGGCTACAAAATGTGTCATGTCATATTTGGAATTAAGGTTTCATATGTGTTGCAATTGTTTTGCAATCATTCATCTTAAAATTTTCAATCATCAATCCAAGGAAATTAGTATTTTTAATTCAAGATAATTCATGTTGACATATATGTTGAGAAACCTTTTACAAAACCACATGTATGCTACCATAAGTTTTAGAATCGATGCTTATAGATTTCATACTTCTAATAAAGGTTGCTAAAAATAGGTGCAAGTGGCTGATTATTTCTTCAAGAAAGATGTATGTGCAAGTTGCAGCAAACATAAAATTAGATTAAATTCATCCTTCAATGATAAAATATATTTTATGGAGAACAACAACAACATAAATAAAAAATATAAATAGCATTTTTCATACTAAGTATTTGCCTTTGAACAACAACAAACATACCATTGCAAATTGCAAGTGGATATTAACTAGCATTCAAGTTATGTTTGAAACATGCAACATAGCATTCCAAAGTCTTAGAAACACTTCCACTACACACCTAAACAAGCATGGTGACACTATCTTGCATGCTTGCAATAGTATCCTATGTGCTTGCAAACCCTATGTCATAAACCATGTCAAAATTAAGTTCATTGTGTTGAGTACAATCCTTGCCTCGTTTTCCTACCCTATCCAAATTATCATGCCAACGTTGACACTTTGGATTCTGCAGTAGCTATGAAAACATAATTGTTTTGTTGGATAACTTACCCTTCTTCTCACATTCATGTGCTTGATCAAGTCTTTTTTCGCAACGAGCATTGTAACTAAATTCATCTTCTACATGGTGGAATAGATACACACTTGGATGGTCTAATCCAAGCTAGGATGAGACGTGTCAACTTTTGACCTTATTTTACAAGCCCTTTAAAATATTGTTAACAAAAGTGTCACCCAATTAGATTGTGATCTAGAATTCTTTCAAGCTTATTTGTTAGTTGGAACTTCATTTATCTACGTGCTTGTTCATCTCCATCGTCAATAGTCTACAATCAAAATAAATATAGGTTTATGCAAATATGGATTGAACTAACAAGAATTGGAATGACCAAAATGTGGTTATAACATCATCTATGTACATACACACATATCCTCCAAGATTTGGCTCTTTTCATTATGTCTGGAATGCCATTAGATTCAATAATTATTTCCTACATTGGCATTTTTTGGTTATATTGGTAAAAATGGGTATTTGAAAGAGAGAAAACCATTTTACATAAATGTGGGACTAGTTAAGGATAACAACATCAAACTACAAAATCAAAAAGAGGAACTACAAAAGGGAAATCATAATGTAGAAACAAAGTAGCAAACAAACAACAAGATAACAACCAACTAACAACAAAAACCATTGACAAACCCCAAAAGCCAAGGATTAGGTATTAGGAAGGTATTGGAGGGCATCAATCACCTCCCATGCTTCATCCAAGAACTATAAATGATCCTTGATGACCTCGTTCTCTGAGTCTTCAATGACAAACTTTTTTTTCTTATCTTAATAGCTGATGCATCTCTTAGTATCGATAGCTTGAAAAAAAATTGTGTTTCTCAGCTAACCTTTCATTCAGCATGTGGATATTAGCTATGAAAATTTTCACCATGGTTTAGCTAAATCACAATATTTTCTTCAAGTTATATTTTATTAAGGGCATCTCACTCTAGAGTTCCCCAATCTTTCTATTTTGGATTTGGTTTTTAAATTTTATAATGATTATCTCCTCTTCAAGGGAACTTTGAATAGTCTTGGCTTTCCTAGCCTCTTCATTCTTAACAACATCCTCATCCATTTTTTTGAGACATTTGTTATTAGGTGAACTCTCATCACTTGTTTGTTTGGTATTGGGCCCCAACCCAACCTTTGCCTTCTTGGGCGAAGGGGTGTCACTATTTCTGCCAACCCACTTTGAATCCTTCCAAACTCAATCTCTAGTAGCATCCCTATTGTTTGAGCCAATGAACCCCTCTCACATAGCACCTAGAATAGGTAGAGCAAGCTTGGGAATTTTGATAGTGATAGAATTAGGGCCATTATAAACAACCTCCTTAGTAGTCTTAGTAGCACAAGAGGAAGGGCTAATGGGAACATTCGGTCTCCACATCATTTTCCACAACCCTAATAGTGGGGCGTGGTCTCCCATCCAATGCATTGTTTACTAACAAATAGATAAGGGTCTGGTTGACATGCACATCCAATTTTCTATCCTTGACATCCACTACTTAATACTCTAATGACATTAATAAGTAGAAGGGGATACTGACCAACATTATGTACCTAAAGTTATTTAATAGAGTGAATTGATAAGAGAAAACACACTTGAATCTACCTTCAAGAGTAATGTATCTAATTTCTTGCAAACAAACCTCATCCTAAGGCTTCGGTAAAGATTCTCTAAGGAAGCTAGCCTAGAACACCTTCAACTTCTCCTTCCCTTTTAAGGACTTGATAGCATGCTTCTTGCTTCTTCTATTCTTGGACACTTTTTGACCTTCCATGGGCATACTAGTAACTATGCAATGGTCTCTTTAGAAACATCAATTTCCACCCCTTTAATTGTAACCTTTCTCACCTTCCAAGCTCTAGCAAATTGAACAGTGAAGATAGTATCATGGCCAATAATACATTGCATGAACTTAGTTAAAGCCCCCTTCCTCAAGATATGCTAGATTGTGGCATTGTTTCTAATATTGTCTATGAGAAGAGGTTCAACCCTAGCATAGTCAACACCCATCTCCATAGGTAAGAAAATATTATCAACCAGAAGAATCCCTTGATGCCTTTATGACCACCTTTGTCATTGAGAACTTTCAATAGATACCAGTCAGCACCTTTGGAAATGTTGTATGGAGTATCTAGAAGAGGACCAAAGACAACAAAATTTTCATCACAAGCTTGTAATAATTATGGTGTAACAGCCTTCTCCAAATCCTCGAGGGTACACAAATGTAGAAGCTCTAAGGATTATCATTGTATTTCTTACCCCACTTAAGCCTAACAATCACCATTAAGGCATCAATAATTTCGTTATTAATTTTTACCTCCAAGCTATCCAGACCACCATTCCCAATCATACCCAATCTATTAGACCACCATTCTTTAAAATATTCCATGAACAAGAGTTGTCTATCTCTAGAGTCCTCAACAAACATGTGAATCTCATTCTTTACAAAATCCTTGTTTGTTGAATGATGCATGATATATTCAAGCCTATCAAACATCTCCCACTTGGCTACATCATCTTTAAACTTTGCAATCAAGTTCTTCAGCCACACACATCTAACATGTCAAGAACATATATATACATCAAATTGAAACACCTCTCTCCATCATGAGATAGTTGTTCATCATTAGCAACATTACTCTATGCAATTGATTACACTATGGTAAAACAAATACAATAAAATAAACAGTTGTAATGAAATATTAAACACTTGATAGCTTTGATCTCAACACCTACATTGTTCACCATGAATGCATTGAGTCTCCATTCAATGTTCTTTATGTGGACCCTTTGGAGAAGAATGCATATCTAATATACAATATCAAATGCACAAGACTTCGACATAATGATCGATGCCACAAGTATGATCATATGCTTCAAACCAAATGCAAGCAATGTGTACAACTGAAATTATTATGACATGTAGTATGATATGTCAATACTATGTCTTATATCAATGTACATATTTTAAATTGAACACAATTAAAAAACACAAGGAGCCTTCATTGTGTTTGTGTCAAATGTTGAATCCATGGCCAATATGTAGTTCTAACCATATTGAAGCATCTATTCAAGCTATTATAGCATTTGAATTCCCAAACAAATGAGATCTTCCCTTCTCAATCAACAATAATGATATTGTACTCCTGTTACATGAACCAATTGTCAAGGTTCACCAATACCCATTGTTGCACCAAATGAGCATCATTATCATCAAACATATAGCTTGACAACTTTATTTTATGTTCAGCATTCACAATATCATTCATGGTAAGGAAAACATTCCTAGATGATTGTCCTTGAAACTTGGTTACCTTGTCATGCACCATCTACCCATGCTTTTTATGTACTAAATATGTGGACATGCCAAGGAGCAACAATGACTCTACCCATCCATGCAATTCTTTACTAATATGTGGAGCAAAGAAAGATTTCATTCCAAAAAATTAGTTGTTATCTTGATCATGATATAGTATGTATGCCTTGTCCACATGTTGGAACTTGTGGTACCTGTTGTCACCTAAATTTGCATCATGTTGTTAAAGCTTTTGGTAGTTCCAACAAATTCAATGAAACATTGGAATGATCTTGTAATGTCAAAAAATGTCCCCTTGGGGGCTTTTCCCTCAAAAGGTTTAGCTCCTGGGTCTCTAGTGTGCATTTAGGACATCTTGCATCATAATTCAACATCCTGATGGAATGAACCCTGGGTATCATGACAAATGGGGCCTAGGGGGACCCCTTGAACCTAACCTTGCCTAAAATAGGTGGGGAGGACTTGGGCGCCCATGCCATAGTCTTGCCCTATTTTGGGTTAGGCCCAAATTTCTAGTGTCAGTTTATGACCGTTATTTAGTCCCTAGGCCGACACGGTAAGTTTGAATTTACAAAATCTTGGTGGGAATGTTTGTAGTTGCATATATAAGCATGTTTAGGGATTCATTTGTAAACTAGATGGTTATTGTAAACTTTATGCATCCTAAAGGTGATTTAAGGCTTTCATTGTGTTGCAAGAGCAGATTAGTGTTGTCTATGTGTTTGTGTTTGCAGATTTGAGCATCCATCTCCTCATGGCATGAAGAGCTTCTTCCTCCATGAGATCTTCACTACAAGGTGACATCTTTTGTGATTATTGATCATTTATCATTTGGTTTTTGCCTCTGCCTCCCTAGGCATGCACTCTCTATCTGACAACGGTGTTCAGAAGGCTTGAACGTCTCTTTGGGGCTTGACTGAGGCAAGCCTCTAAACACCACAACCCCCTCCCAAAGTTCTCATGATTACAGGTTACAAGTTGGAGTTGCAGACAAAGTGAAGTTGTAGGAGGGTACAACAGAGTGTCAGGATTGCAGATCAGTGAAAGAAATAGCTACCTAGACTAGGGCACCCGCTCATTAGTCCTCAAAGTTCCACAACGGGAAAATCTCTGGTATAACAGATACAGGTTACAAACCTTGTTTCTAGATCTCGAGAAAAAGTAGGGACTTGGACTTGGGCGCCCGCACCTTAGTCCCTAACTTTTTCGCCTTTAGAACCTGAAAACAGGTGCACAGTTATTTGATATTTTACATTTTTCTACAGAAGCATTTTCTGTAATTCATCTGTTTACTGTCATATTTGCATAATTAGGGTTTTAAGGCATAATTGAGCATAAGAGAAGGAAATTGTCAATCAAATCATAAAAATCCAAGTTTCCCTACATCTCAATAGTGACCTAGGGTATGATAGTACATTGCAACTCGACCCTAGGTCCTTGAATGAAAGGGTGAAAAGAGGATACATACACAAAACTACCAAAAACTCAACTATCCAAATTTTTTCCTTTACAGATCTCAAGGTGTGGGACCTTACAACTGAGATCAAACCTCCAAAGAAGGTTGTCCCTCTTTCTAAATTAAAGATTCAAAGAAAAATAACTAAACCTAATGCTACTAATCACCAAGGAAAAGGGGAAGAAGGGGAACTAAAATGAAAGGGGGGTGATACACCAGATTGAGAGTGTTTAGCTGACCCTGAAACAATACAACAATGATCTCAAATATTGATATGAATTTACACAGACTTATAAACTTTAATAGAGGTTTGAATGGAAAACTGTAACTACAGTAGGGACCATTCATCCACAGAATAAGCCTACATATTTCAAGTAAACATAGTGTAGAAGTATAAAGAGAGGAAAAATATCAATCTATTATATTAATCATGAAGGCCAAAAATCCATTACAAAAGAAGGAATGATTCAATGTACAGAGAGATATAGACACAGAATGACAACTTCCATTCATAGTTGAACTAGTAATGGAGACATGAAAGGATCATAAGAGAGCACAATCCATCAAATCCACCTAGCTCCTAGAAAAGACACAAGATCCAAGTCTGCAAATAAATCCCCCATACCTGTGTGATGACCCAGAAAGCATAACATTATGTTATGTCGTAAAATGTCCCCCTAGGACTTTTACCTCCTAAGTTTAGCTCTTGAGTCCCTTGCTTCGCATCTAGCATGTTCATTTTTACTCCTGATGGAAAATACCTAAAAACCCATGTTAAATGGGGCTTAGGGGATAGTGATGAACTTGACCCTACCTTGAAAATAGGGCTAAGGGCTTTGGTTCCCGTGCCCTAGTCCTACCCTATTTGGTGAGGTCCCAAATTTTAAATGTTGGTTATGTGACTGTTAGAAGTGTCCATTGCCGACATCTCAAGTTTGAATTACGAAATTAGAGCGAGAATGTGTTTTGTTGCATATATAAGCATGTTTAGGACTTCATTTTACAACTGGATGGATAATGTGAACTTGTGATCTTATGCTAAGGTGATTCAAGTCTTTTATCGTGTTGGAAAACAGTATTGTGTTGTTGTTGTGTTTGTTTGTTGCAGATTTGGCTTCATCAATCCATCTCCTCATGGCATGAAAGAGCTTCTTCCTTCCATGAAAGATACACCTCTGAGGTGATATCTATTTGTGTTTTCAATCATTTATCATTTGGTTTTGCCTCTATCTCATAGGGATACACACTCTTTATCTGACAATGGTGTTTGGAAGACTTGAATGTCCTTCTAGGGCTTAACTGAGGCAAGCTCCTAAACACCACAATCCCCAACCACACTCCTTGTGATTGCAGGTAATATGTGTTGAAGAAGAAGGAAGTTGAGTTGCAGGAGGCTATGGCAGAGTTTGGAGATCCTATATTTGAAGGAAAAAGCAAGACCTGGACTAAGGCACCCGCTCCGAAGCCCTCCAGATCCCCAAAGTAGAAAATCTTTGTGACAGTGGTGATTAGTTGCAGACAAGTTTCAGAAGTCCCCGAAGAAGTTGCCACCTTGAGCTTGGGTGCCTACTCTTTAGCCCTCGACTTTCTTGGATACAAAATCTTGAAGTCTAGTATGTATTTATTCTGAATATTACATCTTTGTCTGTGAGCATTTGTTGGGATTCATTCATTTGTCTACGATTTTACATAATTAGGGTTTCTAGCACAATTGGGCTTAATTAATCAATTAATCAGCAAATTTCCAAGTTTCCTCTTCGTTCTAAGTGACACTAAATCTGTAGCAGAGCCCTCTTGCAAAAGTTGCTGCTTGACTCAATTTATGTCCTTGAATGTTTGTAGTGAAAGAAGGATCTAACCCACACATCCATTGAAATTGAAAACCCCTCTTTTCCTATTAAACATTTTGGTGAACCCGTGTTTTATTTAAATTTTGCACCTTGCTGAGTGTGGTACTTTAGATTTACTTTTATTTCATTCATCATTTTCCTATTGCATTTGAAAATTTACAAAAGAAAATTTGAAAATTTTGATCTAAATATTAATATATTATATTCAGTAATATTCATATTAATATTTTATTTTTATTCTATTTCATGAATTACACGATGTCGCTTGCTCCCAAATTTGAAGCTTCTGTCGATTCTTTGGTGCTGTTTCAAGTTTACCCCCTACTTCTGGTGGAAATGCCTCCATTTTGCAAGCCCATGAAGGGGATCTGCTAGTGGGGAAGGATGCTACAAGATAGATCCTCAAAAATCCTTATTTGGTGAACCCTACTTCGGCACCTAGGGTTTCTAACTTTCGAGGTTTGGAATTCTTCCATTCAGGTGATCCATTTTCTCTCTACCCTGATGTTGGATCTCAAGGATCAATGGAATCAAATTCTGGACAAAACCTTTCCTTCATGGATATGGTTGCTGGTCTAATTTGGGACAAATTAAATCCTATGGCTTGGGATGCTCGGCCGCTGAAGGGCAATTCAGTTTCTTATGAGCATGGGACATCCAAGAGCAGCCCAAGAACCATCATCAGAAAGGTGCCCTCTTCTTCTATTCTAGTTTTTCTGGAGAAGCTCATAAAGGAGGTCGATGAAGGTGAGCAGTTCTTTTCTTCCAATGGGTTAATTGGCCAGTTCAATCGCCTTTGGCCAAAATTACTAGATTTGCATAAGTGGATTTCATCGGCTTGGCAGCCCATGCTCAAAGGTAATGTAGAAGTCTACCCTTGTGCGCAGGGGCTTTTTATTGTGGTTTTTGATTGCAGACGGGACAGGGATGCCATTTTGCAAGAGAAATGGTGCTGGGGGCAAAACTTGCTCCTTCTCAAACCATGTTTTCCAGACTTCAACCCTACTAGTACATCCTTTTCTGTAAAACTTGTTTGGATTCACCTTCTGAATCTTTCGTTACAATTCTGGTTCGCAGACTGCTTTAAGGCAATTGGTGATTCTTTGGGTTGCTTTTTGGCTATGGATTTAGACACAACTAATTTCACCCATACAACTTTTGCACGCATCTTGGTAGACATTGATGTCACAAGAGAGCTTCTTATGGACATCACCTTCAAGGTTTCAGACCACAGTTGGAAGCAACTTTTAGATTATGAAGGTTTACCCTTCCAATGTAGGAAATGTTTTGAAATCGAGCAAATGGCCAATTCCTGCTCCAGAATTGTTAAGAATGTCGTTCAACAGTCCTGGTGGGATGATGCTCAGCCACATCATTATTCAATTAAAGCCTTGACAAAGTTGAAGGAGGAAAAGTCAAAATCTTCTCAAAGTCTTGGTTCATCCCCAAATTTGGAGGTAGAAGAAGATAAAACTCATAAACAACAAACATATATGAATAATTTTAATTCATCAAAAGTTGATCCTGAGAATATGAACTCAGTCCCAATCGCCAATTCTGCTCCAGTGAGTGGCGGGAGATCTCCGGCAAAGGGTGGGGTGAATATTTCTCATGTTGTCCCCTAAAGTTTGAACACCATTAAATTACAAAAGATTGAGGCTGAGGAAGGATGACAAGAAGTGTAGAATAATAAGAAGAAAGTTTTAAAGATGGAGCTGAATTAGATTAAAATGCAATTGCAATCTCACATCAAATCAGGTGTCCAAAATGCAACTTAATCTTAGAAGTGGTTTTGGGGAGTCTTCTCTCATCCAAAGTTTCATTTGATGCTTAGATCGTCATTGAAATAAGGAGAAGTTTCAAAATCATAATTTGTGTTTGTGCCCATGCTTTAATGGGCTGTCAGGGTTTGCTAATGACTGTCTTTGGATTGATGCAAGTATTGTCGCTTGCTTTTTGCACCCCTATTATTAAGGCATGGTTTAGTTTATTTTGTGATTTTACTTATGGTGTACGGCTCCCTTATGCATATCTTACAGATCAAAACAAAATTGAAAATTTTGAAAAAATTGACATTTTAGGCTTGCATTTTGAAATAATTTGAATTAATTTTCAATTAAATTCATTTAATTTATGATTTTTAAATTAGACCTGATATAAATTATAGAAATTCATCATATTATAATCCTTTGCATTGCATTTTTCATATTAAAATTGCTAGGGTTTGCTTGAAATTTTTATTTTTTTCTCATAACCTAGTAATTTCAAAAACTAGGGTTTGTAGCTAAAATTTTGTTTCAAATTTTACTAATCATATTAAGAACTCATTCAAATCTGATTTTGTAAGTAGTGTGGCATTTTAGTGTGTTTTTGCATTCATATTTCAAAAATTTGCATTTACATAGATAATTTCAACAAAAACTAGCATTTTTCATTCATCATCCTTAAAAATTGCGCTTGCATTGAGCATTGTAGGACTTTAAAAGCATTTTCAGATCTATTATGAATTATTTTTCATCATAAATCTGATTATAATTCATTTACATATCATTTTTCATATATTCATGCCTTAATTTCACAACTAGGGTTTGAAAATCTTGCATTTTCACTAAATTTTAACTTATTTTGCATATAGAATTGCATTATATATGCATTGTGAAGGATATTTCTGCATTATTGGATGGATATATAGCTTATTATTTTCATCCCCTCATCAATTTCATTACAACACCTTTTGCTTTTTCCATTTGCATTGAAAAATTGTGAAAAAGGGAACATTTTAGGTGTATTTCAATAAGCATATTTTGTCCTTTGGGATTGTTTTACTATTTTGTGCATTGAGTGTTGTATGCTTTTACATGAGTCTTATAACCTTCTACCCTAATAGAAACATCCCTCTAAGGAGAATTATTAGACTTATGGGTTCTAATGCTCTTGATAGTAACGCTATACCAACATCGAGTAGTCCATTGAACAACTACTTTACAAAAGGTGAAACACAAACTTTACAAGATAACATACCACCTACAATGGAAGATAAGACATTTCATTATTTTGATGATACCATTGAGGTGATATCCCATGTACCTAATGAACAAATAGACAAACTTGATAAAGAACTTGCTGATTTTCAAGCATTTGTTGAGAAAGAAAGAATAGTCGAAGAATCTGTTCCTGTTACTCATGGTTTAAGAGAATTATTAAAAGAAGGACAAGATGGTATTAACATGGTACTTGGAATGATTCATATAGTGCAATACAATGTTATGCCAGTGACTGAATATGCAAAAGTTATTAATAACATGTCATCACTGACTCATACACAAGTATCGGCACCTATACCGACTACTAGAATGTCTACTTTTACATCAACAATCTTGACAACTAATACACAAGATTGTAGTAATGCTACCACTAGTATTGGAGTATCTAATGGCACACAAAATTATAAGGCTGTGGGATTCAATTATCAAAACTTAGCACCTAGGGTGACTTCTAATCACTCTCAACCACCTCTTTATTCCACTTACTCTCAACCACCTTCCACCTATCATTATGTCCAACCACCACTCACTTATTCACAACCTCTACTTGTCACTACTCATATTCAATCACCTCAATATTTTGGTTCTAATTCCTCACAACAAACTGCATCCCCTAATGATTCCCTATTGAATCAACTCCTACAAGGCATGAATGTCCTTCAACAAAAGGTGACAAGCTTGACAAATTCCTCCCAACCTAATATACCAACTTACCATGCCCGCAGTCCTTTATCCGTTGCAATCTTACGAGCACAAATGCCTAATAAATTTGAAACTCCCCGCTTTGAAAAGTATAATGGTAAAGGTGATCATAATACTCATGTGGTAGCATTCATGGCTATGTGTAGTGATTTCTACTTTGAATAAGATTTGTTAGCAAAACTCTTTCCATGATCCCTCAAAGATATAGCTTTGGAATGGTTTTTCTCTTTACCTCTAAATTCAATACATTCATTTTCACAACTTGTTGATCAATTCTTACAAAGTTTTCAAGCAAACATTGGACCTCAAGTTTCATTGATTGACCTAGTTCAATGCAAGTAAGGTCCGAAAGAGAAGTTAACTGAATTTATTAGTCAGTATCAAGCTCTTTATGCACAAATTCAATATCAAATGAATGATGAGGATGTTTAGAAGATATTTATTACAAATCTACAACCTAACATCTGTGATAAAATTCTCTTGATGAAGTATAACTCTTTTCAACATTTATGTACAGCCCTTCGTGATTACCAACTCTCATCTAGTCAGTATGAAAACCAAAACTCATCATCTCAAGTTGGTCAATCCATGGGTGGACCTTCACAAAACAACTTTAAGAGGAATAATAAGAGTTTCATCAAGATTAATGGACAAAATTCAAACATTTTTTTCCACAAGTGTCTGCTATCACTAATCAGAAGAGGGCATCGTTTCAAAATAGACAACAACAAAGACAATTCACTTCGATATCTAACTCCTTACATTCTATCATGAATCAAGTTGTAAGTAATAACCTCTTGAAGCTACCTTCGATTAAACCGTTGGATCCTAGTGGAATGCAAGAACCTTATTTCGATGCTAATGCTTTTTGTCATTTTCATCGACAACAAGGGCATGATATTGAATGATGTATGTGTCTTAAACATGAAATAAAAGACCTCATCGATTTGAATGTTATATAGGTATCTGGTGTGAATGATAATGAAAATAAGTTAGTTGCTCCTTCGAATCAGAATTTACAAATCTTTACTAATCCTTTTCCTAAACATACCGATAACAACATGATGGAACATAATACAATAGAAGTGGAAAACGATTATCTTGATTATGATGAAATAATTGGTATGAGAGAAGTGGATAAGGAGAAAGTTGAGAACTCACCTCATCCACAAAGAAATGGTATTTGTGCTGAGGTTCCTCCATCGTTATCCCTTCAAGGATTGAGAGTTAACCAAGATGCATTAGAAAAACAACTTGAACAACCAAAGCAAGAGATGATGATACAGGAAATGGAACATATCCCATTTCTCCACGATAGACAAACTCAACAAAATAAGAGAGCTAAAGATCAGAAAAGAGTAAGACGGTTACCATCAGTAGGAAATAACAGTAGTTATCCTCCTCATAAGCAACAAAAGATCTCACATATAAGAGGATTTGAAAAACAAGTACCGCATGAACATCGTGAAAACAAAGAACAATCTAATATGAACCACTCAAACTTCACACAAAACTTGATGGAGTATCTTTCTAATATGCTTGCAAGTTCCAAATTCTAGTACGGTTGTACTTTTAGGTACGTATTTCTAACCCTTCTCTCTGTGTTGTGATCCCCCGTGATGTCTTATGTGTTGTTTAGGCCTCCTTCGATGACCCTTGATATCTTGTAAGGTCAAGGATACTAGGAGACCGCCTCTATTGTGACCCTTCTTCTATTTGTATCATCATTCTTCTATCTTGATTCTCCTCTATTTTTATTGTTGTGTGTCATGCCTTAAGGGGCATAACGTTGTAGTTGGTGACCTAGGGGCACCTTCCTACGTGACGAACCTAAGGCACTTGTTCTCCTCTCTTGATTTATTGTTTACCTTCTTCTAGTGGTTCTATCTAGCTAGTAGATGATGAAAAACAAACAATACTGATACAGACCATGTGTCCCTTCAACAAGTAAGCAAAAATGGACCTAGTCCATAAATGACGACGGGGCTAATATATATTATTCGATGCTTGGCTAGTAGAATCACTCTGTGTGATATTTTGATGTTGTCTTATTGCACTAACAAACCATAACAAGACATCTGCTCTGTGCACTTTGTTTATCTCTGAATCTCTCCTAGGTTACAATTGGTTTTGAGATTTCTGCAATGTAGCCCCATGGTTATACTCATATTTCAAACCCATAGTATAGCCTCGGCTCTTTATGTGAATGATTACATGCATGCTTTTATCATGTAATATGGTTATTATCTTAGAGAAAGATTTATAACCTCTCTTCTTGCAGGAAAATGTGTGTTTGTGGGAACATTCGATGATCGTAAAGTACATGTCACCTCTAGGGGCATAGACTTTGCGAAAGCTCTTGTTCCCTTTTGTGTTTTCTCTCTACCTTAACGTGCTTGATATCGTTTGACGACTTCAACCACCTTAAGGTGGGGGCATATAAAGGTAAGTTGTCTGATGATTTTGGTACTAACGAAGAGTGTTTGTAAGCCCTCTGCGAAAGCAGGATGTTGTATCTCCATGTGAGTACAAATCTCTATTCTATATTACAATCATAAAGCCCTCTGCGGAGGCGGGATATCATGCATATCCTTTTATTTAAATCCCTTTACGAAGGTAGGGATGATGTATCTCTTGAGCTAGTGCACATCCTTTTTATTTCAAAAGTCCTCTATAGAGGTTGGTGTATCCTCCCTTAAGCATGTCTTTGGTAGTTGTTGTGGCATAAGCCCAACTGTCAGGTGTGCCTATAATGTGCTTGAGATGGTGGGAATTTAGCAATAAGTTTCTTCCATCGCCTTGTTTGTCATGTTTTAGACATATAGTATGTCTTTGGCATACTATACAACTCTCGTGTCTTCCGTGTGTCTTTCATGTGTTTTCCCCCATGTTGTAGTCTCAAGACATGTGGTGAAATGCCCCTCCTACACTCAAGGTTTGTATGATATGTTTGTTCCCAAGCATAGTCTCAAGACATGTGGAAAAATGCCCCTCCTATGCTCTAGGATTTGTAAGCCGTGTTTGTTCTCAAGTGTAGTCTTCAAGAGCGTGGCGAAATGCCCCTCCTACACTCTGAGATTTGTATTGCATGTCTGTTGCCCCATATGTAGTTTCAAGATGTGAAATGAAATACCCCTCCTACATTTTGGGTTGTGTGTTTACTTTCCATGTACTTGCATTTGCATTTATATATGAAAATGAAAAAGAAATAATCATTGTATTCATCATGTTTTGCGTGTCTTCAATGTTGTCTTCTCCATGTTTTGTATGCTTGTTACTGTCTTCATTGTGTTTGGCGTGTGACAGGATGTCGTGAGGTCCTAACACTTTAGTTGAAAAATATCAGTTTATCGACCGAGGTAGTGTCTAAGGCTATATGCAATAGGGAGTATTGTCTGGATATCTCATCTAGAAAAAATTTCCTAATTCCTTTAGAAAGACTTAAACAACATATCAAACTAGAAAGCATTTGCATTCTATCCTAGAAAGCATTTGAACTCTATACTAAAAAGCATATAAATTCTATACTAGAAAGCATATAAACTCTATACTAGAAAGCATATAAACTCTATACTTAGAAATTCATACATGCAAATTTTCCTATGATCTTGAACAATGACAAATCCTATAACTACACACACATTCTAACTTTCAACTAACAGTAAACAATAGTTTAAACTAAAGAAGATGCTTCAGAAATATTTAAACAAATAGAGCTCTAAGAACTAACATCTTAAACAACACACCCTGTAGGCTCACAACAGAAAACTAAACATAAAATAACTCTAGCTAAAACGAAACATCCATAGAAACAGAAATACTTATCTACTCTACAATCCCGCGAGTGGCCATCTCTTGGGAGAAATTCATCTTTTAACTCAGATCACATTCAATTGTTTCCATAGCAACATGGTAACTCCATTCATATCTTCATAACTCAAAAGGAAATACCTAGAATAACACTATTTGCATTCATGAAAATATTGCAAAACATAACTCTCTAATTATTTGCCAAAAAGAGATATATTGATATTTTTTTTCACATAGTATGATATATATCCATGTTTTGAGTAACTAACTAAAACTGAACTATTATGAAATCCTATATTCTAGATGACAGTAAAATGCCATTGAAAAAGTCATAATAGAAAAATAGAATTTCAACTACTGATGTCTTTAAAACATATAAAAGGCTCTGAGTGGAGCCATAATGTCTGAGATAACCAACAGAATTAAAAGAAAGTATTCAATCAATGCATGCCTAAAAATTTTGGCGACCTCAACTTCTGGCGCACTTGACCTCAGCTACTAGAAGTCCACTCCTCTAGTAGGCCATGCATTAATCCTACACAGTTACTCAACTCTACATACCATTATATCAACATTTAATAGCTAATTCCAATCAATTTAGGAAATAAAGATTTGTACAACATTTCATTAAAAATAGATAAATATTGCTTATAAAAACAAATAAATTGGCAAGGTTGGGGTGATTGGGCAATGCAAAAAGGGTTATTTGTTTATCAAAGGAATGAGGTTGTTTATACCTCATCATCTTCCCCTTCTTAGCCTTGAGCAGGTCCTCCTGCTCTCTAATGAATCATCTACCTCTCTGCATCTCTTTTCCTGTTTAACTCACCAAACTTTGAACTGAGGTCATACATTTCCTCTGCCTCCTCATCAATATGGTTAGAGTATTTCAAAAAACTTTTGTTCAGTTTGATTCTCATCTACCATGTATGTAAGTCTCTAGGATCTTGCTCTGCAACCACTAAGACTACAGGGGGTGGCTGTAAAAGTAGTGGAGGTCTGTAACACATTCCTATCCACTTAGTTTTGAGTTGTTGTAGTATCTCTATCAATGCTTCAGCTCTTTTGTATGACCATCTAAGGTTGGTAGGGGAAATCATTTCTCTCCTTTTCAAATACATAGGTAGAGGGGTATATCTTTCTTCGCAGGCACTCCAAGCTCTGTCAATCAATGGTGGTCCATTAACTTTGAATTCTTCAAAACAGATCCTAATACTTTCATTATATTTATATTTCATATGTTCATAGCTCTTAAGTCTTTGAAACTGAGATTTAAAAGAAAAAGGCTTCTGATTAGGGTATCTCATTTGTAATCCCACAGTCCTCTCTGCATGGAGATACTCCCTAGTTTTGTCCTGCCACTAAATCTTATTTATCATGTTGGACATAAATGCCCTTAGTTGAACTTCCCCCACAACTATATTGATAAAGAAATCATTATGTTTTTCAAGAAACAGATTATGAATGAAAAACTCGCATAACAATTTTTTCTGAATAGGAGGTGCTTCTTTAAATGCTTCTAGGAACTGTTGATCATCTGGGTCATGTGGCAAGTTGCAGGAAAATCTTAAGAGCTTCCATCTCAATATTTGTTCATTAAGGAACATAGAGTACAGTCTAGATGGTTTCCTACAGGCCAATAATAGGTCTCCAATTTTACATGCATATATCTTGGCCTGATACAACCTTTCATATGATTCCTTTAATAATACCATTTCCTTTTTAAGTCTAGCATTTTCAACCCTAGATTGTCTTAAGAAATAGCATTTCTCCATCCATTTGGTCAACATCGGAGGAATGTGGATTTGAAACCACTCCATCGTAATTGTCTTAGTTTGAACTTCTTTTGACTCCACAGTTGGCCCGACATTGACATCCTGTAAATCCTATTCCAATTCAACAGTTCTGCTCAAAGCTTTATTTAGTTCCAATTTTCATTTTTCTTGTTCCTCTGCAAATGTTTTCAACCACTACTCCAAATTGAAGGTTAAATTCTTAATCTGTTTATCCTTCTCAGATAAACTAGACAAACACTTTTTATTTTTTTCTTCAATTTGTTGCAATTGGGAGTGTGATTCTTTAATGGTTTGATCTCTCTGTTCCAAAAGTTCTGTATGTTTCTCTATCTCCTGTTGTTGTCTGTTTATCTGTTCCTCATTCTGTTGTAGTTTATTTTTCAATTGAATAATTTTTGCTCTCAATTCCTCTATCTCTGGTGTCATATACTCATTTTTTTTATCCTTTGCATCCGTAGAAATGGGGGAAATAAAGATTTTTGCTTCACTGTCAGACACATGTCCTTGATTAGTCTCTTCTAATGGGCCTTGTTCTATGTTACCAAAATTATCTAAAGGTGACAATTGTCTCACCTCAGGCACTATATCATTTTCCTAAATGTCCAATGGTTGTTGTGAGGGAGGAATTATTTTTACAGGCTCATATTCATGACCTTCTTCTTCTTCAATTAGAACATAATTGAGCATTTGTTCACTTGTTCCCTCTTGTCCTTCCTCTCCTATTATTGTTTGTTCTTCCTTAGTGGGGTCAATTCCTTGTTCAGGTTCAGGGGGTTTACTGCTTTCCAGGGTTTGAGCTACATTTACACAGGGATGAGATACATTTTCATCTGGCTAGGCTACTTTTTCACAATGCTGGACTGCTTCTCCACAAGGCTGCCTCTCTTGTCTCTTTTTCTTGGGAGCAGGGGGCAATTCATAGGCTGTGGCACAACTAGATTTAGTGGCCAGCCATTTGCTCCTTCTTGGAGGAGGAGGTTTTTGTAGTTTCATTTTAGGCCTCTTCTCCTTTTTACAGGGCCAAACATATTCCTCGTCCGAATCTACTAAATCCACATTTTCTCATTTCTTTGGGGTTTCAGGCACATTATGTGATTTTGGTCTCTCTTCAGGGTCTAAGAGACTTACTAGATTTTTCAATGCCTCGCTGCTAAGAGCTTGCCTATCATTTTGAGGTATAGGGGAGAGTTCTCTTAAACTTTGGGTTGCCACACGAGATGACTCACCTTCCTCAAATTGCCTTGAGGGCTCAGGGTTCTCAAATTTCTGCAGAAACTTCTACCATTTTGCATCTAGTTTTCTTTTCTTATGGAAATGATATTTGCAAATTAAATGAACAAGACCATGATGTTTCAAAGGCCTAGACCCTATCTTGAACTACTCTATCATACTAACAAGGGAATCATGGAGGAAGGAAGGAAGCTTAACCCTTAATTCAGGGTTTTCCAAGCCATGGTGCAAATGAATGAGCAGCTGAAAGGGGGGACCAACTACAATGGTGCAGTGCCCTTCACATGTGAAGTATTTAATAATCCATGCAACTGTTATTCGCCATGGTTCTGCAATAGACATTCTGTGGAACCCCTTGTTTTGCCCCCGGGTACTTATAACTAGCAATGGGTGAGGTTCCCCTTCCCAGAGCATTGCTAAAAGATGTAGTCAAAATGCAGGAACAAAGTTCTGAAGCATCGCTAAAAGATGCAGCCAGGATGCAGGAACAAAGTTCTGGAACATCGCTGAAAGATGCAGTTGGAATGCAGGAACAAAGTTTTGGAGCATCATTGAAAGATACAGCTGGAATGCAGGAATAAAGTTCTGGAGCATTGTTGAAAGATGCAGTCGGAATGCAGGAACAAAGTTTCAGAGCATCGCTGAAAGATGTATCCAGAATGCAGGAACAAAGTTTCGGAGCATCGCTGAAAGATGCAGCTGGAATGCAGGAACAAAGTTCCGAAGCATCGCTGAAAGATGCAGCTGGAATGCAAGAACAAAGTTCTGGAGCATCACTAAAAGATGCAGCGGGAATGCAAGAACAAAGTTTCGGAGCATCACTAAAAGATGCAGCCAAAATGCAGAAACAAAGTTCCAGAGCATCGCTGAAAGATACAGCCAGAATGTAAGAACAAAGTTTCAGAGCATTGCTGAAAGATGCAGTCGGAATGCAAGAACAAAGTTTTGGAGCATCGCTAAAAGATGTAGCTGGAATGTAGGAACAAAGTTCTAAAGCATCGCTAAAAGATGTAGTCAAATACAGGAACAAAGTTTCAGAGCATCGCTGAAAGATGCAACTGGAATGCAGGAACAAAGTTTCGAAGCATCATTGAAAGATGCAGTCGGAATGCAGGAACAAAGTTTCGGAGCATCATTGAAAGATGCAGCCGGAATGTAGGAACAAAGTTCCAAAGCATCATTGAAAGATGCAGCTAGAATACTGGAACATGACGAGGGCATGGTTCTTATTCGAATAACAAGTTTTGGAGCATCACTGGAAGATGCGTCAGAATTTGTAGCACTCTTCAGAGATGAAACCCTACAAAACAGTGATGAAATTTAGACAAGTACAAAGATGAACATATGAATAAATGTTTCCTAAATGCATATACACACGTAAAATATTATTATTATTATTATTATTTTGCTTAAGTATTTGTCTACTCATTATATTATTTCTGTCGAAGCAGAATCAACACATTGAGTTTCTCCTTGCATTTCTACTAGTTGAGTAAACTCCTCTTTGTTGACAGGTTTATGGTAGATCTAGAGACGATGTCCATTGACTAAGAGAGTTCGAGAATCACCATCAATGGGTTTGAGTTGCACTGCTCCATTTGGGAATACTTCATAAATCTCGTATGACCCAGTCAATGAGTTCTCAATTTGCCTTTCTGGCCTTTGTATTGAGAATCAAATAGTAGCGCCTAATATCCCTCATGGAATTCTCTTTCCTTGATGTGTTTATCATACCAGGATTTTTGTTGTTGTTGAACTAGCTCAGTTTGATGGATAGCTTCTAAGTAGAGTTCATCTAGTTCACTAAGCTACAAGATTCTCTCTACATGAGCCCGATCGGGGTCTAAATCTAACTCCATTGTTGTTCTCAGAGTTTGAAGTTCAAATTCAATGGGCAGAAGAGGTTTCTTCCCAAAGATCAATTCATAAGGAGTAAGATCAGTGGTGGATTTCTAAGTTGTATTGTAAGCCCAAACAACTTCAGGCAATTTTCTTGCCCAGTCTCTTCTTCCTGATGAAACTATTTTTGTCAGGATATTTTTGCGCTCCCTATTAGTGACTTCTACTTGACCATTTGCTTGTGGATGATAGGGTGACGACTTTTTATGGCTCACTTGGAAATGATCAGTAAAAGCTAACAAAACCTTAGACATAAATTGGGTCCTTGGTCTGTGACAATTGACATAGGGGCTCCAAATCTGAGAAAAATCCTGTTATACAGGAAGTCTGCAACATGTTCTTCTCTAGCAACTTTCAAAGCTTGAACTTCTACCCACTTGTTCATATAGTCTGTACAGACCAAAATATATTCTTTTCCTTGCGAAGGGGGATCTATAGGACTGATGAAATCCAAACCCCATTTTTCTAATGGTTCAAAAATCACCTGTGGCTACAGAGGAATTTCGTTGGATGCCATAGGTCTTCCCACTCACTGGCATTCATCACAGCGGCAAAAATAGTTCTTCACATCCTTGTGCATAGAGGGCCAATAATATCCTGCACCTAAGATTTTATGGTAAGTCCTCTTGGCAGAGTAGTATCCACTAGATGGAGCGTCATGCCAAGCTCTAAGGATGTTGTATGTTTCATCTAGTCTGACACAACGTCATAGGACCAAGTTAGGGCCACATCAAAATAAAATGCTATTAATCCATTTGAAGTGAGCACTTTCCCAAATGAGACGTTTCTTTTGTTTTGATGTAAAGTCTGGTGGAAGCTTAGAGGTAGCTAAGTAATTGGAAATGTCTGCAAACCAAGGTGTTTTTAATGGAGACAATGAATAAGTTTTCATCTGAAAATTGATCTTGTACAGGAGTACAATCTCCATTATCTTGTTTTATTCGGGATAGAAAGTCTGCAACTACATTGAATTTCCCAAGCTTATCCATTATGGTCACATAGAATTCTTGGAGAAGTAATAAGTTCCATCTGATTATTCTCTCATTTACTGAGGGTTTGTTCATCAAGTATTTGATAGCTGAATGGTCTATGAACACAGTCACTTTTTATCCTGTAATATAATGTCAGAATTTATTTATTGTATGAAATATTGCTAAAAATTCTTTCTTTGTGGTGGTGTAATTTTGTTTAGTGGGGCTCAAGTTTTTGCTGATGAAATATACAACGTACTTTCCTCCATTCTCATCTTCTTGACCTAACACTGCTCCAATAGCATCATTGGAAGCATCAACATAAATATGGAAGGGAAGTTTCCAGTTAGGTCCCTGTAGGACTAGGGCTAAGACAAGATTTTCTTTAATAATGTCAAAGGATATTTGACATTCTTATGTCCAAACAAAATCCACATCTTTCTGCAGAAGAGAGAACATGGGAGCTGCAATCTTACTGAAGTTTTCTATGAACCTATGGTAATAACCAGCATGTCCTAAGAAAATTTTGACGTCTGTTTTATTCTTTGGGGTTTCTAGTTGTTGTATCACTTCAATATTCTTAGGGTCAACCTTTATCCCTTTAGCTGAGATATGATGTCCCAGCACTATACCTTGTTCTACCATTATTAGACACTTCTCATGGCTTAGAGACAGTTGATGATGTTCACATCATTGCAATACTCTATCCAAGTTTTTGAGGCCTTCATCAAAAGTGGAACCATAGACTGTGAAGTCATCCATATCAACTTCTACACAATCGTTTACAAGTTTAGCAAAGATAGCCAGAATGACTCTCTAGAATGTGGAAGGAGCATTACAAAGCCCAAAGGGAAGAACCCGATATGCAAATGTTCCCCAAGGATAGGTGAAAGTAGTTTTGTCCTGGTCCTCCGTTGCCACTTGTATTTGGTTATATCCACTAAATCCATCCAGGAATGAAAAATACTTCCTTCCTACTAGATTATCCAAAACTTGATTTATGAAGGGTAGTGGGAAATAATCTCTATAGGTTGCTTTGTTGAGTTCTCGGTAGTCAACGTACACTCTCCATTTTCTGTTCTTCTTTGGTACTACTACCAAGGGTGAAACTTATTTTCTGTTTGAGATAGGATAAATAAATCCTACTTGTAAAAGTTTCTACATTTCTATTTTGACAATATCTTTGTTAGCAGGATTGAGTATTCGTTGTGGTTAACGAACCGGTTTAACATCCTCAGTATAGATGTGGTGGGTACAAACACTTGGGTGAATTCCTCTCATGTCTATATAGTCCCAAGAAAAAGCTTTGGACCTATTCATTAAAACATCAAACAATTTGAGCTCATCTGACTCTGTCAACCAACTATTGATATTTAAAGTTTTTCCTGGTAGTAACATGATAGTCTTGGTCCTAAGATAGTTGGAGGTGATAGTATGAACTTCTTTTGTTAATGTGTTGAGAGGGCAGCTATGTGGTATAGTTCTATGAGTCTGGCAATATCATCAAAGAAGTGATATGTTTTCAGAATGCTATTAGCCAGGGGACAAGGTAATGCCGTGAAGTTGGTGTAATCATGTTCGTTGTCTTCAATGTGGATTGGATGTCCCAAAATTTCTTCCACTTCTAAAATCTCTTCATCACCAGAGTCTAAGGAAAGGTCTTGGATGTTTTCTAATTCATCTTCTAACTCTTCACCATGTTGTTTAATGACTACCATAGCAAGTGAAGCTAGATTCTCTTGTTTTTCGGATTCTTCTGATTCATCAACCCAAACTTGGTTATGCTCAGCAGGTTGAGTGGGGGGATATAGGCTTAAGTGTTTGCTATTGGGACCATGTGAAATGATCATTCCTCCTGCTCTGCAGTCAATGTTAGCTGCAACTGTGGCTAACCATGGCCTGCCTAATATTACTGGGTAACTATCCTTAGGTGTGAGGGACTGGATGATTTGGAAATCTACTGGATATTCCCAATCGTCAACCTTGACAGGGACATTTTCTAGGACACCTTTGGCAATGGCTATGGATTGATTTGCCATTTGTAATATGGTAGTTGTGGGATGTAAATCAATGAGTCCTAGTTTTTCCATAACATCCACTGTCATAATGTTAATGGTTGCTCCCAAGTCCACCAATGCATTAGGTATTGCCACCTCATTGATTGTTATTGTTATGAGTGGACTACCTAGGTCACCATATTTTGGGGTTAAGGTTTTTCCAACCAGAAGGTCAGCTAGATATCCATTGATGTGCACCATATTAATCTATTTTGGTTTCCTTCCTGGTGTTTTTATGCACAACTGTTTAACTAGCTGGTTCAGTTTGGGAGTTTCTTTAATCACCTGTAACAAGAGAATCGCGATATGGAATCATTTAATTTCTTGCATTAAAGCAGTTTCATTAGACAATGGCATTTTTGGAGAGTTCCTAGGAACAGTTTCTTTGAGGCCTTTCAGAAAGGGTAGTTTTCTTTCTTAGCATAGGATTTTTTTCTGGAGTATTTGATGGTCGCTTGGTGGCTTCTTCTTGAGATGATTCTATGGTAGGTGGTGAAGTTACATGAAATTGTGTTGGGGATAACTTCTCCTGATTGTTCTCGGGGTCATGCTTTGTAGGTACAAGAAAAGTCTTTGGTTCTATGTTAAGTTCCTCGTTTAGGTCTTTTATGATTTCAACAATGGTGGGTTGATTAAGTGTTTTTCCCGACCTTAACTGTAGGTTTCCACAATAGATGGCATTAACTCTCGCCATGTTATCTTGATCAATAGCATATATTGGGGTATTTTGATGTGTGTTCTTGGGATTAGGGACTGGTTGTGCTAGTAGTGATGGTTGATTAATTTGTTCATTCTGTTGAGGATTCTGGGGAGCTGGAAGAAGGTTCTATTGCAGATTTGGCATTCGTCTTGGACCATTATAAAATTAATTTGGTGGTTGGGTCCATTGTGGAGGTTTATTGTGAGGGTACCATTGTTCTTGAGGTTGGTTTGACCATGAAGGATTTCCCAAGCTTGGTTTGTCCATTTAGGTGGTCCCCAAGGTGGGTAAGATCCCCAACCAAACAATGTTGAAGGCCAAGGATCTGTCTACTGTGTATTGTTCCAATTATTTGGAGGTCACCATGTAGGGTTGGAGTTTTTACCATAGGATAAATTCCCTCCAGGTCTTTGACCCACAAAATTGATCTCCTCCTCAGTGTGAGATGGCCTTTTTTTAGAATTCTTCATTGCATTTAGGATCTCACATTGATCAATGGCATGATTCTTTTCATAAATTTGGCAATTGTTAGCTTTGTCCAAAGGGCACTCTCTTACCATATGTTTGTTCTGACACCTAGGGTAATAGATGGATAAAGTCTTGGGATTACATGTTTTGGCATGTATTCCATCCAAAGTGGTGTTTAGCTTAACAAGAATGTCAGTTTTTAGATTTGCTATTTCCTCTCACAATTTTCCTATTTCATTTGAACCTCTTAAAAGACTAGATTTACGGATACCTCCTCAAGTACGGGAGAAATTCTGGCATAACTTAGTGATATCACCAAGTTCAAGTTGGGACACATCTCCCTTTCCCATTAAATCTAGACTTCTTCTAGCTTCCTCGTCAAGTCCTTTGAGGAATATGGTCTTCAGAATTTCTGTGCTTATGGCTTCTTCACCACATCGTTTGGTTAAAAAGAGGAACCTATCAAGGTAATCTTCCAAACTCTCATCTTCTTTTTGTCTTAGTTTGAATAGTTCCTCTTTCCTATCAATAATTCTGCAATAACTTTGATATTTGTCTAAAAAGACAGTTTCCATGTCATTCCATGTAGTTATTGATCCAGAAACTAATCCCATGAACCAACACATTGCAGCGTCTCTCAAAGTGGAGGGAAAGAGTTTAACTTTATGGTTATCATTCTTGTGGTCATAAGTCTAACACAGGACTTTGAACTCAAAGAGGAACTGGTTAGGATCTTCAGAGGATAATCCTCTAAAAATGGGTGAAATGGATGGTGAAATATTTTTCATTGGTGCATCATCATCTTTGTTGAGAGTGATAGGGTAGGTAAAGGTTCGTGCTACTGGTCTTCTCAGGTTATCACCATCTCCTTGGTTTTCCCTCCCATTAAGAGGGTCATTGTTGTGATTATTAGCCATGATGTCAAAAGGAATGTTCTCCTCCTCGAAGACTAGGTTTGTTGGCTGAATGATCACCTCTTCAAAGGTCTGGTCTAATGGTAGTACTTTTGGGGTATTTTGGGAGGTCTCAGGTTGATCCTACTTGATCAATTCATAATTTAGTTCTTTGACTGAGACTTCTATCTCCCTACTTATGGTTGGGACTACTATTGGGGGGTTTTCGGTATAAATCTTCCATGTGGACCTCATTTCCTGATCATGCAAAAAGAGAGGTTTGGTAAATATTTTTGGGTGTTTACTACAAGAGGTCTCCAAGCATTTCCCTAATAACACTTAGAAAAGAATCATGGCTCCCCGAAAATGATGCCAAAAAGTGACAGGCTGTCATGAGGTCCTAACACTTTAGTTGAAAAATATCAATTTATCAACTAGGGTAGTGTCCGACGCTGTATGCAATAGGGAGTATTATTTGGATATCTCATCTAGAAACAATTTCCTAATTCCTTTAAAAAGACTTAAACATCATATCAAACTAGAAAGCATTTGCATTCTATCCTAGAAAGCATTTGGACTCTATACTAAAAAGCATATAAATTCTATACTAGAAAGCATATAAACTCTATACTAGAAAGCATATAAACTCTATACTTAGAAATTCATACATGCAAACTTTACTATGATCTTGAACAGTGACAAATCCTATAACTACACATGCATTCTAACTTTCAACTAACAGTAAACAATAGTTTAAACTAAACTAGATGCTCCAGAAATATTTAAACAAACAGAGCTCTAAGAACTAACGTCTTAAACAACACACCCTATAGGCTCACAATAGAAAACTAAACATAAAATAACTCTATCTGAAACGAAACATCCACAAAAAGAGAAATACTTATCTACTCTACAATCCCGCGAGTGGCCAACTCTTGGGAGAAATTCATCTTTTAACTAAGATCACATTCAATTGTTTCCACAGCAACATGGTAACTCCATTCATATCTTCATAACTCAAAAGGAAATGCCCAGAATAACACTATTTGCATTCATGAAAATATTGCAGAACATAACTCTCTGATTATTTGCCAAAAAGAGATATATTGATATTTTTTTTTCACATAGTATGATATATATCCATGTTTTGAGCAACTAACTAAAACTGAACTATTATGAAATCCTATATTCCAGATGGCGGTAAAATGCCATTGAAAAAGTCTTATAACAGAAAAACATAATTTCAACTACTGATGTCTTTAAAACATATAAAAGGCTTTGAGTGGAGCCATAATGTCTGAGATAACCAACATAAATAAACATAATTAAAAGAAAGTTTTCAATTAATGCACGCCTAAAATTTTTGGTCTTCTCAACTTTTGGAGCACTTGACCTCAGCTGCTTGAAGTCCACTCCTCTCGTAGGCCATGCATTAATCCTGCATAATTACTCAACTCTACATACCATTATATCAACATTTAATAGCTAATTCTAATCAATTTAGGAAATAAAGACTTGTATAACATTTCATTAAAAATAGATAAATATTGTTTATAAAAACAAACAAATTGGCAAGGCTAGGGTGATTGGGCAATGCAAAAGGGATTATTTGTTTTATCAAAGGAATGATGTTGTTTATACCTCATCAGCGGTCTGCGATGTGTCTTCTCTAATGTCTACCTAACACTGGGGGCTAGAAATATTTTCTCAATCTTTGTGTATGCATTAGCTCTAAGTGCCTGGTGTGTTTGTTGTGTTTGTTGACCATACTTTACTGCATGTATGGGCCTTGTGTTCATACATACATTATAGTGGGGGCTAAATGTTATGTCATAAAATGTCCCCCTAGGACTTTTACCTCCTAAGTTTAGCTCTCGAGTCCCTTGTTTTGCATTTAGCATATTCATTTTTACTCCCGATGGAAAATCCTTAAAAACCCATGTTAAATGGGGCTTAGGGGACAATGATGAACTTGACCCTGCCTTAAAAATGGGGCTAAGGGCTTGGGCACCCGTGCCCTAGTCCTGCCCTATTTGGTGGGGTCCCAAATTTTAAATGTCGGTTATGTGACCGTTAGAAGTGTCTGTTGCTAACATCTCAAGTTTGAATTACGAAATTAGAGCGGGAATGTGTTTTGTTGCATATATAAGCATGTTTAGGACTTCATTTTACAATTGGTTGGATAATGTGAACTCGTGATCTTATGCTAAGGTGATTCAAGGCTTTCATTGCGTTGTAGAGCAGTATTGTGTTGTTGTTGTGTTTGTTTGTTGCAAATTTGGTTTCATCAATCCATCTCCTCATGGCATGAAAGAGCTTCTTCCTTCCATGAGAGATACACCTCTGAGGTGATATCTAGTTATGTTTTCAATCATTTATCATTTGGTTTTGCCTCTTTCCCGTAGGGATATGCACTCTTTACTTGACAACGGTGTTTGGAACACTTGAATGTCCTTCTGGGGCTTGACTAAGGCAAGCTCCTAAAGACCACAACCCCAACCACACTCCTTGTGATTACAGGTAACAGGTGTTGAAGCAGAACGAAGTGGAGTTGCAGGAGGCTATGGCAGAGTTTGAAGATCCTGCATCTGAAGGAAAAAGCAGGACTTGGACTAGGGCATCCACTCTGAAGCCCTCCAGATCCTTGAAGCAGAAAATCTTTGTGACAGTGGTGATTAGTTGCAGACAAGTTCTGCGAGTCCTCAAAGAAGTTGCCACCTTGGGCTTGGGTGCCTACTCTTTATCCCTTGTCTTTCTCAGATATGGAATCTCAAAGTCTGGTATGTATTTATTCTAAATATTACATCTTTGTCTGCGAGCATTTATCGGGATTCATCCGTTTGTCTACGAATTTCCATAATTAGGGTTTCTAACACAATCAGGCTTAATTAATCAATTAATCAACAAATTTCCAAGTTTCCTCTCTGTTCCAAGTGACACTAAATCTGTAGCAGAGCCCTCTTGCAAAAGTTGTGGCTTGACTTGATTTATGTCCTTGAATGTTTGTAGTGAAAGGAGGATCTAACCCACACATCCATTGAAATTGAAAACCCCTCTTTTCCTATTAAACACATTAAAAATACATCATTTAAATGCTTATATAGCTTTTATGAAGCACTGTTGCAACCCTGGGTGTGAGAAAACCCAGTCAACACATTTAGTCAAGTTGCCCATACTATAATAAATTCAGCCCATGGCCTTGTTATGAGATCTATAAAATTTGGAAGGGTTCCCACATCTCTAGTACAAGGTTTTAATGCATGAGCACCTTTAGTCAAATGCGTCCCTAGGAAATCTGCCTGCCTAGGGTACCCGTGTACATTGTTTCATCTTCTTCATCCACCTCTGGTACTGGCGCATTAAACTTGAACATTGTTTGAGATACCTGAAATTCATTTTGTCCCGCAGTAATGGTGATTGGCATTGAACATAAGTCTTCACGTAAAATAAATACATTTCAGGATAGGGATATAAAACAAATTCCCCTCGATGAAGCTTTTACAACACTTTAAAGTGTTTGTTTTTTATTTTACTTTGGTACCTTTTTGACATTTTGATTTTTCAAGTTCTAATGTAGTTGGGGCATCTGGATATGTCCAGTTCCAGATGGAAGTTTCGCGTAAGTCAAATGTTAGGTTAAGTTCATCGGGACATGTATATAACAAGATATCTAGTTGAAAAGGTATGGATGGAAATGAGTCCTAGAATAGTATATCTGAATGAAAAATGTTTGGTTGGGAATTAGGTGTTGGTAAATAAGGTGTCTCAACCTTTGCAATTTCCTAGCATTGTTTATTTATTTGTATATTTATTTATTGCCTAATGTTGTAATTACTTGCACATTCAGTTTGGTCACATAGTTGAGGTGGCCTGGTGACATGTCAGCTTACTTGGAATGTGACTTGAATGGTCAAGTCAAACCTACATGGATTTGGGCGTCCCATTTGAGGTGGCACTAATATGCCATGTGTCAGCATCTTGTGGTGTGTGGAAGACAATATTCCATATGACAGAATCTATGACGCGTAAGAGCCAAGTTTGGAGATTCCTATGACAAGTGGTGACAAGTGTCGGTGAGTATCTTTGCATGAGGGAAAGGCATCTTTGGGCACCCAATTTGGGCTATGACATGTTGTAAGAGGAATATGCTATATTTAGCATTGTATGATGGATTCTCTTACAACATTTAAGGTTGTTATGTTGGGAAAATCTATGACAACTGTAAGATGTGTAAGAGCATATGTCATAGTCTATTTTTAGCATGGAGCGCTCCTATGTTGGGAAAGTCAAATTTGTCTTGTATGACAGATGTAAGGGATGTATTTGCAAAAAGGACAAGTGTCCTTTGTTGTGGGATAATGGCCATGTGGCCAAGGTGGACACCTATCCCAAGATGCTTCCAATATTTGCATTGTAATCTCTATATATTGCATAGTTTCGAGTTGTAGTTGCATAGTTTTTACAGGTATTGTTATGCTGCCGAAATAACTCCAGATTTGACATTTGAAGACTCTTGGAAGAACTTACATTGCAAGTGTATTGTAAACTATAATTGTTTTAGATAATACATTACGTAGGTTTTAGAGTGTGGGGTTTTTCACCTGAAAAGGTTTTCCCCACGATACATCTTGTGTCTACTTCTCTCTGTCTACATTCTTGTATTGTGTTTGCTACTATAATATCTTTGATATAAGTTTAATATTGCTGCAATTATAAGGGTTAAAACAAATTTGCATACCTCTCCCCTCATTAGATTAGTTTAGGAAGCGATTTTCGCACACCTAGCTTCCTTTCAGTTGGTATCAGAGCCTAGCTGTTGGGTATGGGTTTTTTGTACTGATCTTAGATTGAGTGGGAGTCTGTGTAGAGTATTCTATAATCTTGTTGTAGGAAGGAGATGGTAGTCACATCCGGAAGAATAGAGGTGGAAAAGTTTAATGACAGCAATTTCAAGTTGTGGAAACTCAAAATGGAAGACATGCTCATTGATAGAGACCCATGGGAAGCAATTTTAGGTTTAAAACCAATGGTAATGTCCCAAGGTGATCAGGATCTCAAAGATCGTAAATCCAAGGGTCTTGTGAGACTCTGTTTGGCTGATTCCATCCTGTTAAATGTTCATGAAGAGAAAACTGTGAAGGATCTGTGGAAGAAACTTAGTGATGTTTATCAGGCTAAATCCCTGCTAAACAAGTTGTTCCTACGAAAGAAGATATATTCTCTAAGGATGGAAGATGAAGGATTTGTTGCTGATCACATGAATGCCTTTAATATTTGGTTGCACAATTGACATCCGTTGGTGTGAAGATGGAGGAGGAGGATTGGTGTATGACCCTGCTTTGTTCTTTACCGGATTCATGGGATCATCTTGTTATGGCCATCGGGAGTACCACATCCACTTTTAAAATGGATGAAGTGGTGTCCTCTCTATTATCTAACGAGATGCGAAGAAAGTTATCCGAGTCAGCTAGAGAAGCTCTTGCAGTTCATGGAAGACCCAAGGAGAAAGGGAAAAAGAAACACAAGAAAGCTGAGAAGGGTAGATCCAAATCCTGTGGGAGATCCAAATCTCCTAGAAAGTCCAAGGTATTGTGTTGGAACTATGGGAAAATTGGGCATTTCCTAAAGGAATGCAAAGAGGAGAAAAAGAAGAAAAAAAAGAATGTCCCAGATTTAGATTCTGAAAAGTCACAAGATGATGGTGATGCCTCCATTGCAGCCTTGGCCACCCATGCATCTGATGATGTGTGGCTGATTGATTTTGGTGCCTCTTTCCACATGACCTTGCATCGAGACTGGTTTACAAAGTATGAAGAGTTCGATGGTGGAAGAGTGTACCTGGGTGATGATTCTCATCTGAAGATAGTTGACCGTGGAAGAGTCACAATTTGATTCCCTGATGGATGAGTAAAGGGGATCTATGGGGTTATGCACATCCCAGGCTTGGCACGAAACCTACTTTCTATAAGTAAATTGAATGATGCAGGTGTGCAAGTTGTCTTCTCGAAAGAAGGATGCAAGATGACTAGAGAAGCTATGGTGCTTGCAAATGGTACTTGGAGAGGTACTCTATTTCATCTAGAGGCATGCATTTCACAATGCAATAGTTCTTCTGACTCGAAGAAAAGAGCTGGAGTCACTTCATCCCCACCATTGGAACCAACAACTAAAAGATCTATTGTATCAAATTTTGATGGTAGTGCATTTTGGGTACCTAAGGGTGCTCATGCTTTGGAAGTTAAGCTTCCTACTGAGAAGACAATGTTATGGCATAAGAGACTTGGCCACATTGGTGAGAAGGGTCTTAGAGCCCTAAAAAATAAAAACATTGTTGAGGGGTTAGATGATTGTAATCTTGATTTTGACTTTTGTGAACATTGTATATATGGAAAGCAAAACTGTGTTCAATTTTACTCGAGTTCTCATAAGTCTTCTGGTGTATTGGATCTTATTCATTCTAATGTGTTTGGTCCAGTTAATGTTCCTTCAATCTCTAAATCTACATATTTTGTATCTTTCATAGATGATTACAGTAGAAGGGTATGGATTTATTTTATCAGAAGCAAATCTGAAGTCTTTAGTTGGTTCTAAGAGCTTAAAGCTTTTGTTGAGAATCAGACTAGTAAAAATATTAAGTGTTTGAGAACTAAATACGGTGGTGAGTTCTGTTCTATAGAATTTGATAAGACATAAGACAACTCCATACACCCTGCAGCAAAATGGAGTTGCAGAGAGGATGAACAGGACATTGATGGAGAAGGCTAGGAGTATGCTTAGTGGAGCTAGCCTCGAACAGAAGTTTTGGACTGAAGCCATTGCCACTGCTTGCTACCTGGTAAATAGGTCTCCTACATCAGCTCTTGTTGGTAAGACACCCATGGAGGTGTGGTCTGGTAAGAAGCCTTCAATAAGACATCTTCGTGTTTTTAGTTGTGAGGCATATGCTCATGTGCTTAGGGAGAAGAGGTCAAAATTGGAGAACAAGGCTACTAAGTGTATCTTCATTGGCTATGGTGTCGGTGTGAAAGATACAAGCTTCGGGATCCCATGGATGAAAAAGTGTTGTATAGTAGAAGTGTTATTTTTAGAGAGCTAACACCTTCTTCCACAATTCTACAGCTAGAAGAGAAAGAAAAGAAAGAGGATGTGGTTCAGTTTCCTTCTACCCCTAAGAAGACTGAACTGAAAGACCCTGTTGGACCTGATGATGAGGAGAGCTCTGGCAGCTTTGAAAGTTTAGAAGATGAAGTAGAACCTCCACCTTAGCCTTTGAGGAGGTCCACACGAAACAGGAAGCAACTAGAGAGGTTTGGTTATACATTTCTTGATTCTAGTTGTGCTTTTATTTTGCTTACTAATGTTGATGAGCCTAGAACTATGACAGAGGCTATGGGCATCAAAGATGCAGGTTCCTGGAAGGAGGCCATGGAAGATGAGTTGGCTTCTTTGGAAAAGAATAAAACTTGGGACTTGGTGCCTTTGCCTGATGGTCAAAAACCTGTTGGATGAAGTGAGTTTTCAAGAAGAAATTTGGTGCAGATGGTAGTGTTGAGAAGTATAAAGCCAGATTGGTTGCGAAGGGGTACTCACAAGTGGAGAGAATTGATTATGGTGAAATTTTCTCTCCCGTTACAAAGCTGACATCTATTCGGTTCATGTTATCTCTGCAGCTGCTTATGATTTAGAAGTGGAACAAATGGATGTGAAGACAACTTTCTTTCATGGTGACTTGGAGGAAGAGATTTATATGTCACATCCAGAGCATTACATAGAAAGAGGTAAAGAAAATTTAGTTTGCAAGTTAAAGAAGTCTTTGTATGGATTGAAACAATCTCCTAGGATGTGGTACTTGAAGTTTGATGCCTTTGTATTGTCAATTGGATATCTGAGATCAAAATCAGATCATTGTGTGTATTATAAGTTTGACAATGATCATATTCTCATTACACTATATGTTGATGATATGTTGCTCATTGGGAATGGTAAGAATATGATTTCTAATTTGAAGTCTCAGTTGTTAGCACAGTTTGAGATGAAAAACTTAGGGGCAGCTAGGTACATTCTGGGAATGGAAATCAGAACAGACAAAGCAAACAAAAAACTTTGGTTAAGCTAGAGTAAGTATGTGAAGACTGTGTTGGATAGATTCAGCATGGCAGATTATAGACCATTGTGTGTTCCTATTTCATTAGGGACAAAGTTATCTATGAATGATTGTCCAAAGTCTCATTCTAAGATGGAGAATATCAGCAAAGTACCTTATGCTAGTGTTGTTGGCAGCTTGATGTATGCTATGGTCTGTACAAGACCAGACATTGCCCAAGTAGTGGGAGTCCTTAGTCAGTTTATGGCTAATCTGAGATAGGTACACTGGGATGCAGTAAAGCGAGTGTTTAGATATTTGTGGGGTACTTCTGAGTATTCCTATGTTATCATGGTCATCCTACAGGACCTCCATATTTTTTATGTATTCGTGGATTTGTGGATTCTGATTGGGCAGGTGACATTGATAGCAGGAGATCCACTAGTGCTTATGTGTTTACTATGTTCAGTGGTGCAATTAGTTGGATGAGTAAGTGACAACCTGTGGTTGCTTTGTCCATGATAGAAGCTGAGTATATGGAAGCAACTCATGCTTGTAAGGAAGCCATTTGGCTTAAGAGGTTGTGTTCAAATATTGGTGTTGATGCAGGACATATTACTATCTATTGTGACAGTCAGAGTGTGATTTGATAAGCAAAGAATCTGACTTTCCATGCCAGAACAAAGCATATTAATGTGCAGTTTCATTTTTTGTGAGACATGATAGAGGATGGGAAGGTGATATTGGAGAAAGTAGACACTTTGAATAATGTTGCAGATGCATTGACGAAACCAGTGGGCACAGAGAAGTTCAGATGGTGTTCAGAGTCTATGGGCCTCTTGGCCCTTAGTAGTTAAATCTTGTCATTTCTTTTGGCTCTTGCAAGGTGTTTGACAAGTGGGAGAATGTTGGGAAATAAGGTGTCTCAACCTTTGCAATTTCTTAGCATTGTTTATTTATTTGTATATTTATTTATCGCCTAATGTTGTAATTACTTGTGCACATTCAGTTTGGTCACATAGTTGAGGTGGCACGGTGACATGTCATCTTACTTGGAATGTGACTTGAATGGTCAAGTCAAACCTACATGGATTTGGGCATCCCATTTGAGGTGGCACTAATATGCCATGTGTCAGAATCTTGTGGTGTGTTGAAGACAATATTCCATATGACAAAATCTATGACGTATAAGAGCCAAGTTTGGAGATTCCTTTGACAAGTGGTGACAAGTGTCGGTGAGTATCTTTGCATGAGGGAAATGCATCTTTGGGCCCCCAAGTTGGGATATGACATGGTGTAAGAGGAATATGCTATATTTAGCATTGTATGACAGATTCTCTTACAACATTTAAGGTTGTTATGTTGGGAAAATCTATGACAACTGTAAGATGCGTAAGAGCATCTGCCATAGTCTATTTTTAGCATAGAGCGCTCCTATGTTGGGAAAGTCAAATCTGCCATGTATGATAGATGTAAGGGATGTATTTCCAACAAGGACAAGTGTCCTTTGATGCAAGATAATGGCCATGTGGCCAAGGTGGACGTCTATCCCAAGAATCTTCCAATATTTGCCTTGTAATCTCTATATATTGTATAGTTTGGAGTTGTAGTTGCATAGTATTTTTACAGGTACTATTATGCTGCCGAAATAACTCCAGATTCAACATTTGAAGACTCTTGGAAGAACTTGCATTACAAGTGTATTGTAAACTGTAACTATTTCAAATAATACATTGTGTAGGTTTTACAGTGTGGGGTTTTTTACCTGAAAAGGTTTTCCCCACGATACATCTTGTGTCTACTTCTCTCTATCTACATTCTTGTATTTTGTTTGCTACTATAATATCTCTGATATAAGTTTAATATTGCTGCAATTGTAAGGGTTAAAATGAATTTGCATACCTCTCCCCTCATTAGATTAGTTTAGGAAGCGATTTTCGCACACCTAGCTTCCTTTCATTAGGCAAAGCAACAATATATGAAAATGTCTAGTTGGCAAATGTCCGCTTGAAATGTTTGGTTGGAAATGTCCACTTGGAATGTCCGGTTAGGAACAAGACAATGTAACTAGATATTCAGATGAAAATATCTAGTTGGGTAAGGCAATGTAATAAGATACTGAAATGCAACTAGATATGGAAGTGTAACTGGATGTCTGGTTGGAAATGTCCGGATGGAATATCTAGTTAGAAATGTCTGGTTGGAGTGAAAATTCCTACAGAAGCATAACTTCATCAATTTTCATCAGATCTTCACCAAATTTGAACTATAAATACCCATTTGGCTACTCTTCAAGATGTACTTATCATTTAGCCATGATTCATGTGATCATCTATCTCTCTGTCAGTAAACTTTTCCTTTTACGAACCATCATTTTCATTCCTTTATGTTGTCGATTTCACCTATCGGTGAACCTGGTAATCAATGAACTGGCAGGTTCGCAAACTACCGAACCCGTTGACAAAATAGCCTTTCTAAGTCAGAAAACTTGGAATTTTAGATTTTCCTTAGAGTTTTTTGGGACTTTTTGGGAAATTTTCTTCCATTTAAGGTATCTCAGATTGAATATATTTGATGGAAGAAGTGTAGCATATCTGGTTTGAAATATGTCAGGTTGAAGACAAGTAGTGTAACCGAATGTGTAACGTGATATCCAAATGAGATATTCAGACAGATGATAAAGTATCATAACTAGATCTGAATATGAATAGCAATAGGATCTGGATATAACATATCAATGGGAGGTCTAATTAGGAAAGGTCTAGATGAAATGTCCAGTTGAAGAAAGATAACACAACTAGATATGAATAAGGAAATTGGATCCGGATATGGAAATGCAACAGATATTCGGATAGAAAATGTCCAGTTGGGACATAAAGGAGTGCAACCGGATGTTGACATGAAATACAATCGGATGTCGGGTTAGAAATGAAGCATAACTTTCAAGGAAAACATAAGGCATGTAACGACCCAAACCTTAATCCCTAAATTAGTACTAACTTTTTTTATATTTTAAAATTGTTATTAAGTGTTCAATTCAATCGTATACGTAGGTACTTCTATCCAAACGGGATAGGCATTCATCTAATCGAGACAAGCATCTATCCTTATGGGATAGGCATCTATCCATAAGGCAAGTTTTCCTCTATCCAAACAGGACAGGCATCTATCCTAATGAGATAGGCATCCATCCATAAAGGGATAGGTACGTGATCTGGCTAGAGACTTAGACCTATCGGGATCTAACGGATCCTGAGCCACATGTTGATGACTACACCCCCTAACTAATAGGAGTGCATCGAGATCATCGCCATTCAGGAGTATTATATATAAAGTTTAATGGCTTGAGTCTCGCCTTGAAATTTGGCCTAAAGCCTCAAGGAGTCAAGCAAATCCATTTAGGATTCTTTGAAGTATACATTGAATGTTTTTCTATCTTGTCTTTGTATTTGAAGTTTCACCTTAGGTTTGTTGGAGTGATTCCCTTGATGAAATAATTATGTTAAAGGGGTGAATCAATAAAATGAGAGTTTCAATGCCTCCCAATCCCATGCCTGAAAACTTGCGCATTGAGAACATTCTTCGTTCCCCAGGCTGCCTACATACCCACTTCCAAATGGGATCAAGGTATAATATATATGTAGTTCTATTTCCTACTCTATGTTTGATGTGAACTATTTAGTGTGGGTACGCAGCCCTTTCTAGAGCCCAATTTCCCCAGATAGTTCCTCTGTGATTGTTACCCACGAAGAGAAGCAATTAAAAAGTATTTGGTCTCCTCGATCTATACTTGTTTACTAAATCACTACTTCCTGTTCCTATTAAAATAAAACTTTACAAACTACACGATCATTATTCCCTTTTTCCCCTTTGATAATATATTCCCTTACAAGAAAGATATTTCTAATTGCAACAAACTACAAGGTGATTCTAAATTCCTTTTAAACCATGTGGTGGGAGAAATTTTCTAAGTTAGATCAATTTGATTAATCTCATTAGTTTGGTGTTCGAGGGAGATTACCCATCCCTCGGACTTAATATCATGGTGTCCCTTATTACTCCCTAGTGATTTATAGGGTTGATGCCACAAACATCGTTATTGCAACTATGTTAGGCAATAAGTGCAATAGTTCAAGCATGACGACATCACTCATAAACATGAACCAGAGGTACCGTAAAAACTGAACACTGTGATTTGGTTTTTGATTTAAAAAAAATATTAAATGTCTAGTATCAAAATTGAGACTTTAAGTAAACCATTGAAAATAAAATAATCATTAATTTAAACCATTCTATCTAATGCTACTAAATGATTGTTTGAAACCATTTGCAAATTGAAGAAAAAATAACTACATTGTTCACATCTAATTAATTTGTATAAGTAAGAATTCCCATCTCAGATAATTGTGATTAAATTTAATGATTCCTGTTGACCTATTTTGCTTCCCAGCCAAATAGCCCAAATCCATAAAATCTCTAAGTGTTTTCCTTGTTTCCCCTTTAGACCATAAGTTTTACGGTCATATCTTAATTTATGTTCTAATCCATCATTGACTATCTAGCCTAGGTTACCGGTCATTTAAGTTATAACCTTAAGTCCTATATGTCAAGAAGTGACCGGCACCAAGTCCTAATGTTTACCTTTTATTGCCTGTCAAAGTCATGTTCTTTATAAAGTTCTTAAGTCCTAAGTCTTTCTAGGGGCCCGAAGCTACCACATGGCAGGATATCGCAAGCCCGCAGACCGCCAAAGCTGACGTCATGTTTCCATCGCGGGGCTGCAAAATGAGGACAACTATAAAGTTTATCGTGGCCTATGGCCATTGGATCGATGACTCAATTGGATGAAGCAGATTGTACTAGGTGTCGAAGGATGAAGTGAAGAGGTGGGGTCGTTAAGGATCGAACGGTAGTGCAGTGTCACAGGAGAATCTTGTCTGCAGGAAAGATTCTATATGCACCTGCGAGATGATGACACGTAGCTTGTTCCTTTGTTCTTCCTCCTTCATTTTGAAGGCCGCAATGGGCAGCTTCTAAGGTTTGCCACATGTCAGCACGATGCAAGTTCTACACAAAGCAAAGGCACTTCTTCCACATTCCTCTTTCAGCGGGTCTGATCTCCATAGAGTTTCATTATGCCATGTGTCAGCCCTATGCAAGTTCTAAACAAAATAAAGAAAATTTTCCCTTCGGCTTGAGTTGTTCGGACACGTGGCGTGTTGGCACTCCTCCTCAAGAAATTTCAAGAGAGACTCCTTAAGTTTGCGGGAATGATCCACATGGCGGAGGATGGAACTTAAGTGCTGGCAGAGCATTTCATCAAACACCATCGCATTTTCATTAAGACTCTTACCTTCGCTGAGCCTCATCTAGACTCCTCACGAAGTCGTAAAAATTGCCACATAGACAGAATCTTTGGGCCTCAACACAGATTCAAAAGGGAAAGCAATGACTGTCGATTCTAAAAAACAAATCTATCTATGACCATTATTCAAAGGAGACTCTTAGGCATCCCGAAGGTGGGAAGATACACGAATTTGGCCAGGCGGCATTACAGGGGCTAATTTTTCAAAGGATTCAAAGATGATGAAGACATAGAGACTCAGGGGTTCAAAAAATTAAAGTGTTGTAAAAGATTTGCTTAGTGAACTTGGAGAAATTTGACTCATATGCCATCAATATAGGTGCTATGCCTCTCAGCTACCCCTTTTCAGATATTTGTTGCATTTATGGTTACAGATCAATGAATCAGCTGCTTGCATTAAAAAGGAGCAAAATATCTCCCATCTGCCCATGATTTAGATATTTTCTGTAATTATTTCTCGCAGATAGATATTCCTTTTGCAAAGATATTTTCTAACAGAGCCCATAGGGGTGAATTTATTATAACCTAATTAGGTCAAATTGGGATCATATGCTATATAAAGCATGAAATGTAATACATTCATGTTGGCTTTTGGTTTTAAAACCCATATCTCTTGCAATTGTAACCGTGCCTCTTTGATAATAGAAATCAGATTTTACCTTCTCACGAATGGCCCTTTGCTCTGTGTAATTTTTCTATTTGATCTCCATCTGGGAATGTATCTTTCCTCTTGGATTTCATTTAGTTTCTCTTACCTTTGCAAGTAGTTCATGATTTGTGTATGTTGGTCTGTTGGATATTGTTATTCTGTGCATACATGGTTGTTTTGAGGGTCTTCCCATATTCAAAACTAGTGTATCACCTCCCTTTACTTTCAGTTTTACTCCCTCTTCCTCTTTTCATGAACAGGTGGATAGATTAGGTTTAGTCTTAAGATCGTTGAATCTCTCATTAGCAAAGGAACTAGCCTCTCTCTAGAGATTTGACCTCCCTATACGGTCCCACACCTAGAGGTCATCTCAATGTTTCACTAGATTGTTGGAGCCCTAAAAGCCTTCAACACTAGGTGCAAATCTATGTGACAACAGCTTCTGGCATGCCCGGTGGGACCCTGAAATAAGCAATCAAAGAATCAAGCTGAGAATCTAGTGTTCTTCTCAACACTCTGCATTTTAGCAGACATCTTCTGCACCTAGCGACTCTACATGCGTCTAGTTCAGATCAACGCCATCTTTTATGCCTGTGCAAACAAGGGCATCTTCAAGAGGTAATTTCCAGTTCACTAAATTATTTGTTGCTGCTTCAAAGAGAAGATCTAGGTTATCTATGTCTCCTGTGAGAAGGAACAACAACCTTACTCTACCTCATTCAAGGACTCAATCCACACCCCCTCCTGTTAGGTTTCAATATAATAGAAGAAGCTTGCACATTCCTAGACTGAATTTGAATATCCCTAGGATGGCAAGGAATTTGCCCTTTGTGACCTTCAATGGAGGCAGTCCTTTAGACTTGGTTGCATATAATGACATACCTGCTGCAGCCCTAAAAAGTGTTTCATACTTCACGGGTAATGGTTCTATTACCCCTGTTGAGCATATCAAAGACATATCCAACACATGCTCAGTCCATCATATACAACATGAAGATGTTGCAATCTGACTTATGGTCTCATCTTTCAAAGGGAGAGCTCTCCAATAGTTTAGGAGGTTGACCCCTGCATCCATACATACCTAGGATGAGCTGGGAGAGGCCCTCTACAAACAGTTTAGAGAGAGGACAGACAATGTTTCATTACTTGAGCAATTGACAACTATCAAAAGAGCTCCAAGTGAGATGCTGGTAGATTTTAACTTCAGATTCTAGAGGACATGGGAGAGAATTCCAGCTACCCTCATGCCATCCCCACAAGGTGCTTTCTTGTATTTTTTGAGAGCTTTGAATTCTAACATTGTAGTGATGGTGCAATCCATGGGTGTTGAGACTCTACCAACTGGCTATGAGACAGCCCTGAATGCTGAAACTGCCTAATATAGGCTGGGAAAATTGCTCCCAAACCTCCTATTCCACTTTTTCTAGAGTTGCCTTCATCATCCCACTAGCCCATTATTGCTCCCATCCCAGAGCCTAAAGCTTCAACATCCTCTCTTTCTTAGGAAGAGAGTGACCTTAAGACCCTAATGGCCAATTTGACCAAAAAGGTGAATAGTATAGCTATTCAAACTGCTCCCAAGCCTCACCAAAATTATAGTCAGGGGAAGTCATCTAGCCAAAATTGGAACCAAGGGTATAATCTTAATAGAAATCAAAACTGGAATCAGGGTTACCAACAAAATAGATACCAAAATCCTAGCCCTGCACAACCTTTACAAACCATTAGACCTATACAATAGATACCAGCTTTGAACCCAGTTAGGGCTTTAGTCCCTACTCAAAATAATCTGGCCTAGGAGGCAAATTGGTGCTACCCCTGTAACTAACCTCATAAGCAGTCCTCTTGCGCTCTTGGAGCATAAGAGAGATTTAATGATGCAGAACTTTCACACTCTGTAGGCATCATTATCAGAGGCATCCAATAACAACCCTAAAGTACCAAATGATGCTTTTTCTAATGCCAGCATGATGCTATGGACTGTAGAATATTTTTATGTTGTCAATCAGCCTATGGACAGTGTTGTTACGCCCATTGCAGACAACATCAGGTCAAAAAAGAGGTAGTTGGAGGCTAGGCCCATGCCTGTTGTGTTACAAAAAGAGCTTGTTCCAAAGGCAAAAGTGGCTAGTCCCATAATCTAAGTATAGAGCAATAGATCTGCTGCTATGAAAGACATCCCATTAGGCTTAAAAGTGCCTGAACAAGCTGCGGATCAAACAAAGAAGGGAACATGGATTCCCTCAATGCACAAGATAGCCTCTGTTCCATTAAATATTGTGGAACAAATGAAGAAGACAAATATCAATGTCTCTATGTGGGAAGTAATGTCCATATCTTCTCAAAGGGATCTATTACAACAAACTTTAAGGCACTTCCCATCGGCTAAATTAGCAGTATCAGACTCATCATCAAAATAGAAAGAGAAGACTCTTGTCAGTCTTGTGCAACCAAGTGAGGGACAAGTAAGTACAGTCAAGAAACCATCTCCCTTCTACTTGTCTTTGATCATTGGAAAGTTTTTAGTGCACAACTGCATGATTGATTCAGGAGATAGTGTTTTAGTCATGCCCAAGAAGATAGCAGATGCATTAGGCATCAAGTATACCCCTATTTCATCGAGAGTATTACAGTTAGATGGCACCTCTATGAACACTATAGGAGTGATCAAGGGACTAGACTTGACTCTACATGTATGTCCAAACCTGACTTTCAAATAAGACATTTTAGTCATTGATCTTCCTCCTTTCTTTGCCATCTACCTATCAAGGGACTTCACCTCCAAGGTAGGTGGCTACCTTTCTTTTGACTGGTCTCATATGCTTTTGAGGACCAAATATGGCACAAGGTTCACCATCAAGGCTGAACCAATTTTGAATTATCATGTGGAAAACTGTGACCACAGCCTAGTGAACCCACATGTTATGATTCAAGGTGAGGAAGTGCATGACTCATAACCTATTGAGGTAGAATCTTCACCTCTTCCTATCCCTGATCTATTTCTTGATGAGTGGGTAAGGGACCATGAAAATTTTGATCCTTTTGACACCATTGAGGTGACTAACTTGGGCAGCTACATGATCCATGAAGGGGATTCTTCAGTCCCTTCTATACTTAAGCCAGATGATGACTCCAACGACCCATGGAAGATGTTCTTTGATGGTGCGAAGAGCAAAAATGGAGCTGGTGCAGGTGTTTTGCTAGTCTCTCCGACTAGTAAGAAGTTGCATTTTTCTCATAGGTTGCATTTTTCTTGCACGAATAATGTAGCAGAGTACGAGACATTGGTCCATGGCCTGTTGATTGCTAAGAAGGAAAATATCAAGCATCTGGAGATCTTCGGTGATACTGAATTGGTGGTCAACCAAGTCAGAGAAAGATGTGCAACAAAAAACCAACTTCTGAGAGCTTATAGACAGATTTTGGGACCTGTTTGAGAGTTTTGATGCTCTCAACTCGCAGGTAATCCCAAGAAAACTTAATGCTGATGCTAATCAATTGGTGACGGTGGGGGCTCAATTTTCTCCACCTACAAACTTGTTTCAAGGTCCTGATCAGCATGTAAAAGTAGTAATTAGACCATCTGTTCCTGATAATGATATCCATTGGCAGGTCTTTGACAACAATGAATAGATTGTGAGCTTCATTCAGAATGAAGCAGAGTTTTCTTCCATGGCGCAACCTAGGTTAGAGGAATGCTATGGTGACCAGATCATCTAGCTTAAATCAAACAAGTTGCCCAAGGGTCTAGTCATCCTTGAGGCCATCTTCAACCATGGTGGTGAGTTCAGGGGCAAGAGAAATAACATGATATTCAAGAAAGAAGATTACCAGAAGGTGATCATCGCCTAGAACAAAGAGTTGCTGCTAGGGTAAGTATGCAATGATGCAGAGGACCAAGAATCATAAAACTTGCCCAAAAATATAATGATGTCGTGGCATGGACATATGAGGATCTTAAAGGATTTAATCTAGAGGTGGCTCAACATGCCATTAATCTGGACCTGAATTGCAAGTTAGTTCACCAAAAGCAGTGGCCCATAAATCCAAAAATTGAGCTGCTCATGAGCAAAGAGCTTACCAAGCTCATACAGGCAAGGATTATCTTCCCTATCAACTATTCTACTTGGGTTCTAACCTAGTGCCTGTGAGAAAGAAAAATGGGGAGATTAGGCTCTGTGTAGACTTCAGGGACCTAAATCATGCTTCTCTGAAAGATCATTACCCTCTGCCCTCCATGGATCAAATTTTGCAAACAGTTGCAGGGGTAGAGAGGTTTTCATTATTGGATGGCTTCTCTGGCTATAATCAAATCTTTGTCAGAGAGGAGGATAGATTTAAGACAACATTTACAACCAAATGGGGAACCATGTCATATGCAAAGATGCCATTTGGTTTGTCTAATGTTCGTGCTATGTTTTAGAGGGCAATGGATATTGCCTTCAAGGGATTCATAAACAAGTTCATGTTGGCCCAGGTGGTGTCCATTTCTCTGCTAGAGCTACAACAATGAAGATAATGAGGGTAGGTTACTTTTGTCCCACTTTAATCAATGATGCCCATGTGTGGGTAAGGAAATGCAAAGAGTGTGCTCTTTGCTGGAAAGAAAAGGTTAGCAGCACTTCCACTTCACCCTATTTAGGCCAATCAACCCTTTTCACAATGGGGATTGGATTTCATTGGCATGATAAACCCCACATCTATTGCTGGTCACAAATGGGTTTTGACTGCAATAGATTACTTCACCAAATGGGTTGAAGTAGTTCCATTAAAGGAGGCCACTGAGTCATCTATCATGGACTTCTTGGAAGAAATCATGACTAGGTTTGGAGCTCCTCATACTATTATTTCTGATAATGCAAAAGCATTCACTAGTTTTAGGATTGTTGATTGGGCTCTTAAGTACAATGTGTTAATAAAGAATTCATCCAATTATTATTCCCAAGGTAATGGACTGGCTGAATCCACCAATAAGAACCTAATCAGAATACTGAAGAGGACCATGGAGACAAACCAGAGACAATGGCACAATAAGATCATATTAGAGCTTTGGACTGATAGGATCACATACAAGAGGGCCATTAGGAATTCTCTTGTTGTTCTGGTGTATGGAAAAGAGGCTAGATTTCCTATGTCCTTACAGCTTCCTGCACTAGATCTAGCTCATCATTTGGCATTTGAAGGAGAGGATGCAAGGTCTGTCAGGATGGTTGAATTAATTGAATTAGAAGAACAAAGACATTTAGCCATGATCCAAGAGAACAAAGAACTTTATAAAGAACATCAGATGTAGACCAAGAGATATTTTGATAAGAAGGCCAAGGTCCAGATCTTTAGAGAAGGTGATCTTGTTTTGAAATGGGATGCTGATAGAGCCAAACCTGGAAGCCACACCAAGTTTGATGCATTGTGCAGTGGGCCATATATCATCAACAGCTGCAAGCAAGTAAATGCTTTCATTCTTTCAAGGCTAGATGGTGAAGCTCTCCTGATCTCAGTCAATGGGATCCATCTCAAACCCTACCATTAAGGTTGGTCTGAGATTTTGTACATATTGTTTTCATTTATTTCTACTTTAGGTTTCCTTTCCCTAAGTGCCTTGCATAGGCTGCATTGTCATTAGGAGAATGTATGCCTTGTTTCCCCTTTTGTGTGTCTTGGGAGGCAAGTTTCAGTTGTTTTGACCTATTGCAATTCCTTCTTTTGACTCCATGCCCAATGGATGCTTAAGGCCACCGGTTTCCTTGTGTTTAGGTAGGCAAACATCCCTGAGAAGTCACCAAAATGTTGACCTATTTTGCTTCCCATCCAAATAGCCAAAATTCATAAAATCTCTAAGTGTTTTCCTTATTTCCCCTTAAAACCCTAAGTTTTATAGTCATATCTTACTTTATGTTCTAATCCATCGTTGATTGTCTAGCCTAGGTTACTGGTCATTTAAGTTATAACCTTGAGTCCTATATGTCACGAAGTGACTAGCCCCAAGCCCTAATGTTTACCTTTTATTTCCTGTCAAAGTCATGTTCTTTATAAAGTTCTTAAGAACTAAGTCTTTCTAGGGGCCCGAAGGTGCCACATGGTAGGATATCGCAAGCCCGCAGACCGCCGAAGCTGACGTCATGTTCCCACCGTGGGGTTGCAAAATGAGGACAGCTGTAAAGTTTATCATGGCCTATGGCCATAGGATCAATGACTTAGTTGGATGAAGCAGATCGCCCCAGGTGTTGAAGGATGAAGTGAAGAGGTGGGGTCATTAAGGATCAAACGATAGCGCAGTGTCGTAGGAGAATCTTGTCTGCAGGAAACATTCTATGCGCGGCTGCGAGATGATGACACGTAGCACGTTCCTTTATTCTTCCTCCTTCTTTTTGAAGGTTGTGGTGGGCAGCTTCTAAGGTGCACCACGTGTTGGCGTGACACAAGTTCTATACAAAGCAAAGGCAAGTTCCCCTCTGATTTGCATCGACCCGCCATGTGTCTAGGTTCGTAATTTTAGAATCGGCCAAGTGCTAAGTGTTCATCGGGATTCAGAGCTCCCTTCTTCCACGTTCCTCTTTCAGTGGGTCTAATTTTCACAGAGTTTCATTGTGCCACGTGTCAGCCTAGCACAAGTTCTAAATAAAACAAAAAAAAGTTTCCCTCTGGCTTGCGCCATTTGGACACGTGGCGTGTTGGCACTCCTCCTCAGGAAATTTCAAGAGAGGCTCCTCAAGTTTGCGTGAATGATCCATGTGGCAGAGGACGGAACTTAAGTGCCAGCGGAGCATTTCATCAAACACCATGGCATTTTCGCTAAGACTCTTACCTTCGTCGAGCCTCATCTAGACTCCTCGCAAAGTTGCAAAAATTGCCACATAGGTAGTATCTTTGAGCCTCAACATAGATTCAAAAGGGAAAGTGATCGCGATCGATTATAAAAAACAAATCTATCTACAACCATTATTCAAAGGAGACTCTCAGGCATCCCAAAGGCAGGAAGATACATGAATTCAGCCAGGCGGCATTGCAGGGGCCAATTTTTTAAAGGATTCAGAGTTGATGAAGACACAGAGACTCAGGGGTTCAAAAAAGTTTTGTAAAAGATTTTCTTGGTGAAATTGGAGAAATTTGTCTCATATGCCATCAATACAGGTGCTATGCCTCTTAGCTACCCCTTTTCAGATATTTGTTGCATTTATGGTTGCAGATCGATGAATCAACTGCTTGCATTAAAAAGGGGCAAAATATCTCCCATCTGCCTAGGATTTAAATATTTTCTGTAGTTATTTCTCGCAGATAGATATTCCTTTTGGCAAAAATATTTTCTGACAAAGCCCATAGGGGTGAATTTATTATAACCCAACTAGGTCAAATTGGGATCAGATGCTATATAAAGCATGAAATGTAATACATTTAGATTGGCTTTTGGTTTTAAAAACTATATCTCTTGCAATTGTAACCATGCCTCTTTGATAATAGAAAACAAATTTTACCTTCTCACGAATGGACCTTTGCTCTATGTAATTTTTATGTTTGATCTCCATCTGTGAATGTATCTTTCCTCTTGGATTTCATTTAGTCTCTCTTACCTTTGCAAGTAGTTCATGATTTGTGTATGTTGGTCTGTTGGATATTATTATTCTGTGCATACATGGTTGTTTTGAGGGCCTTCCCATATTCAAACTTGGTGTATCAGCTCCCTTTACTTTCAATTTTACTCCCTCTTCCTCTTTTCATGAACAAGTGGATAGATTAGGTTTAGTCTTAGGATCGCTGAATCTCTCATTTAGCAAAGGAACTAGCCTCTCTCTAGAGATTTGACCTCCCTGTAGGGTCCCACACTTGGAGGTCATCTCAATGTTTCACTAGATTGTTGGAGCCCTAAAAGCCTTCAACACTAGGTGCAAATCTATGTGACAACAATTCCAAACTACAGAAAAATTGTGATTGAATCTAATGATTCCAAACTAAAGAAAAATTGTGTTTGAATTTATTAGTTGTAATTGAACTTAATACTTGTAGATTGAATTTAATAATCATTTAAAGAAGTTCCTTCTATCAGTTACTTTGTTTCATGCTTAATAATCATTTGAATATAATTTCACATAACCTTGTTCAAGTGGATCTATTTAACTTAACTATTGATTGTAATCAAATCAATTATTACTTTTAATTAATTCTAACTTGTCAATTCCACTACTAATTGATTTACAAATTCCCATTATCAAATTCATTTGTAATTTAATGATAAATTTGTGTATTATATGAGTACTTAATCATTTTCACAAGTTGCTAATGCAATTTAAATGACTATTTAATAATCATTTGTGAAATATCTCAAATATGTCAAAGGAAAAATAAATATTTCTATCTATAATTCAACTAACTATTATTCAATTATTTTATAAATTAAAACAAATTAAACAACTAACTAATTATTTAAACATATTATATAACTAGTATATTTATATTTAAAAAAATATATCTACAGTATGCGGAGAGATATCTTCCAATTTGTTGGCATTTATAAATTACTATGCTGCAAGACTTTTCATATTCTTCAAAAGTAATAAAGATTTCACTCCATAACTGCACAAGTTTTTCTATTTTTCTATCCATTTGGCTTCCACGAATTTATTTATTTTTTTGTTTAACGTGATAAAGATTTCACTCCATAACTGCCCAAGTTTTTCTATTTTTCTACCCATTTGGCTTCCATGAATTTATTTATTTAACATTTATGAATATTGTTTACTTGGGAATCGGATTCGTAAATGTTTACGGGAATCTGAATCTTTGTGTGAGTGTAGAACGTCTCTCGGCATAATTACTCCCTAATTAAGACATTATAAATTAACTAACATAATATAATTTACTCACTAAATAAAACAATTAAAATTACCATCTATTATTAAGCATAACATAAACTATTAAAACGTTTAAAAATTAACTAACTATTTAGTTGACATATTATAAATTAAAACCAATTAAAAATAACTAATTATTTAATTAAACATATTACAATTAAAAATAGCCAACTAATTGTTAATAAAAATAATTTAAAAAGAATAACTAATTAATAAATAAACTAACTAATAAATAAAATAGAATATTAATTAGAAAGATAAACCAATTAGGTATTTAGTAATAAATAAATTTGATAAGTGCCAATTAAAAATTAGTAATAAATGTATTTCAATTTTTAGAAACATTTCTGGAAATATCTTTTATGAATTGTCATTAATTGATTTAAATATTAGTTTCTAATTTTGACTACAACAAAGAAGTCGTATTTCTTGTATTTATGACAATTAAATTTTCTTTGGAGTTTATTTTTAATTTTTAGGAACAATGGTGAATTTAGAAGTAACATTAGATACAAAGAAATAGAGGAGAAAAAGAAGGGATTTGGAGGAGAAAATGGAGGTAAGTTTACATTTTTTATTTTTATTTTTATTTTTTTTTTAAAAAGGGGTAAAAACTTTATTGAAATCGAGAAATAAGCATTACAAAGAGTTCAGGAAACCAGAAGACTCCCAATAAAGAGGAGCACAAAAACCAACCAGGACAAAACACCCAACCCACAACAACAAGAACCTCAACCAGCCCAATCATCAGATAAGACCTTCTCTAAATCATGACTACAATCAGGGGGCAACTTCCCCCATCCCTCAATCTGCCAATCTTCATCATGCTCAGAATCCCACTTGGCCACACAATCAGCAACCCTATTCCATTCACGCAGGATGTGGACAAAAAACACCACCTCCAGCATAGAGCACATGTGCAAATTCTGACGAACAACCAAAGCAAGCTGCCAATTAACATGAGTCAACATGTGCTCATTCAACAAATTAACAATAATCTGTGAGTCAGACTCAGATAATCCTACACCACCCCAAAGCACAAGCACGCTCAATAGTGTTGCAAATATGTGCCTAATCGGTGTTGTCATTGATGTCAACATATCCTTGTTGTCATTAGTATCAACTGTATCTTATTCTATTGCTTGTTTAGAAGACTTGTATGTTGAGGATATTGAGAAAATTAGCCTCTCCAGAAGAAACAAGTGAGTTATATATCTCTCTGTCAGAGACAGTTAAGACAGTGCAGTTCAGTGAAGTAGATTGCTCCTCATTCCCAGTAGGATGAAGATCTGAGTCTGCGGATTAAAGGGTTTGTAGAGGATTGTCTGAAGTTACTCCAGTCAAGATTTGAGAGGTCTGCATGAAGAATTGGTGAAGTTATGGCCATCTGAGTAGAATCGGGTTTTACAATTGTTCAAAGGTGACAGAGTGACAGAAATTTGGTTCAGATTGATCCACATTGGAATATTATGATCTACGGATCTAGAGGTGTGTTTGGGATATTGGTGTGTATCCTCAACTCAAGTGGTTCTTGGTTTGGATGTCCGCAAGCAATCTTTCTAGTGTGACAGTCATGACAGTTGGTGTTCTTGAGTTCCCGGATGAAGGTGTAAGTGGTTCTAGTGATATGAGGTAGTGCGGTTGTTCCTGTTGATTTCATTGTGCTTGTGGTGGTCTCTGAATCAGGTGCCTATTGTGTTGATGGTCCGCATTGAGGATTGAGCTCATGGATGAGAATTTCTCCTTGGATATTGTTGTTCTTTTTAGTCTTGGCCAACCGGATGCATGGTGCATGTTGCAGATGATCTAAGAGAAGTTTTATGGAGCGTGGCATGATGTTTGAGGAAGATTTGAGTCCCAGCTATGTTTAGCCAATAGAGTGATGGTTTGCACGAAGAATTTCAAGTCTTGTGATTGTAATTGCTTGTAATACCTATCTTGGAGAATGTTCCAGATAGATGATTGTTTGGCTGACTTTGATGTTCATTCCAAAGTTGATGATATGTATAAATAAGTGTTGTGAAGTCATGGAAATGTATTGAAGTGAGTGAAGATGAGGAGGTAGCGAGGAAGAATAAGAAGGGGCAGAGCAGAGGTGTTATGTTCTTCAATGGAACTGATCTTGACATAAGGAAGATGTTGTTTCTCAGTTCAATTTCTCAGTATTAAACTTGTGAATGTTTCTGTAGGCAGTGACCCTCTTTGAGTAGTGAGCTCTAGGAAGTGCACCCAAAGGCAAGTGCCTTCCTATTTTATATTCTTTTAACAACGAATAAATCTTGTGGGTTAACCCCCACCATGGTTTTTCCCTTAACCGGGTTTCCACGTAAAAATCTTGGTGTTTTGTGTGTTGATTATGTTTCTGCTCTTGTGTTCTTTATTCATGCCTTCATGGTTATATCTTTAATCTGTTAGTAAGTGGTAAAGAAGATTAAATGCAGTAGGAGTTAAAAGTTTTGTGACAACTGATTCACCCCCCCTCTCAGTTGTCTGCCTTAATCTCAACAATTGGTATCAGAGCCGGTTCCTCTAAAAGAAGCTTGACCACTTGAGGAGATCTAGGATGTCGACTTACAAGAAGGATAGTCCGAGATTTGATGGAACAAATTACTCTCTTTGAATGCATGGGTGATGGTTATTGGCTTATAACAAAAGATGAGTATATGCCTCTGGAGAAAGGTCCTTCAACTCTAGATGAACTCAAAGATGCTGAAAACAATATTTGGGCTAAAGAAGCATTGTTAAGTGCCCTAACTGATACAGAAATGACAAATGTCTTGGAATTGAAAATTGCTCAGGAAATCTGGAAGAAATTGGAAACTCTATATAAAGGTGATGAATATGTCAAATGTGCTAAGTTACAGAGCCTGAAAGGTAGATACAAAAATTTGAGAATGAGTGAAGATGAAAACATCACTTCCTACATGCAGAAGGTGAATGAACTTGTATGCAGTATCAGGTGTGCTGGTGGAAAATTGGAAGAATCAGAGATTGTTGGCAAAGTACTCAGATCCTTACCTGCTTCATACAAGCATAGAGTTGATGCTATTGAGGAGATTAGGACTGTGACAACTGTTACAAGGGATCAATTAGTTGGCAAGCTTTCAGCATTTGAAATTAGTGAGTTTGGTGATTCCCTTCCTAAATCAGAATCTGCTTTTAAGGCCAGTGTTTTTAGGAAACAAAGATTTGATCCAGGTGAAATCTCTTCAAGAAGGTTAACTAGATATGAGAAATCAAAGAAGGAACTTGAAGAAGATGAAATAGAGCTTGAAGAAATTGAAGCCTTTATTGCCAAAAGATTACCAAGAGGATCCAGTAAGTATGAAGGAAAGTTTCCTTTCAAATGCTTTGCTTGCAATAAGCTTGGTCATTTTGCCTCAAGATGTTCAGAGAGGGTTTCAAAGCCAAACCCTAATAGACCTAGGTTTCAGAAGAAATGCTACTATGTCCAAGAAGTTGTTGATGAAGGAGTTACAGATGATGAATCTGACAAAGGAAGTACATCTGGAAATGAATGGATGTTCACTGCTATCAAAAAAGAGAATCTGGTGCCTACTGAATCTGCTAGCTATGTGAATGTGGAAAGTGCCTTGGTTGCTTAGGTTGAAGAAAGGGATGAATGGGTGATTGACAGCGGATGTTCTCATCATAAGACAGGTGATAAAAGTAAGTTTGTAAGTATGGAAAGATATGAAGGTGGAATTGTGAAGTTTGGAGACAATTCAGCTGGTAGAATCTGTGGCAGAGGATCCATCTCTTTTGATGGTAAGCACAACACTAATGATGTTTTGTATGTAGAAGGGTTGAAGCATAATCTTCTCAGTATTGGACATGTAGTTGACAAAGGGTATGACCTACGATTCAAGGATGGAAAATGCAGAATTTTGGAAAGCTCTGGAACTGAGATTGCATCTGGCACACAGACAAGAGGTAATATCTTTCATTTAAGTTGCACTGGTAAAAGATGTTTGATTTCTCAGATTCATCAGAGTTGGTTATGGCATAGGAGAATGTGTCATGTCAACTTTGATAACATTGTCAAGATAAATACTACTCAGGCTGTGAGAGATCTTCCAAAACTTGTAAAACCTGCTAATAGCATGTATAAGGAATGGCAATTGGGCAAACAGAGTAGAACCACATTCAAAAGTAAAGAACAATCTTCAAGTGGATTGTTGGAACTTGCGCACACTGATTTGTGTGGTCCTGCCAGAGTTAGGAGTTTACAAGGAGACAGATACTTTATGTTGCTAATTAATGATTACTCCCAGATGATGTGGGTCACTTTCTTGAAAGAGAAATCAGAGGCTCTTGACAAATTCAAGGTGTTCAAGGCTAGGGTGGAGAATGAGATTGGTGTGAAGGTAAAGTGTCTAAGATTTGACAGAGGTGGAGAGTTTACCTCTGGTGAGTTTAATGCATTTTGTGAAAAGCATGGAATAAGAAGACAATTATCTGCTCCTAGGACTCCTTAGTAGAATGGAGTTGTGGAAAGGAAGAACTGGACTATTTAAGAGGCTGCTAGAACCATGATGATGGAGGCAAATGTTCCACATAAGAGAGGTTGTGAGTATTGTTGTCTACACTCTTAACCGGATGCAGATCAAAGATAATACTAGTAAAACACTTTATGAACTTTGGTTTGGTAATGCTCCTACTGTGAAATACTTCAAAGTTTTTGGTAGTAATTGTTATATCAAAAGAGATGAAGATCTAGGAAAGTTTGATGCAAGGAATGATGAAGGAATATTTTTGGGTTATTCTAACCAAAGAAAGCCATACTGGTGCTTTAACAAGAGATTGAAAAATATTGTTGAAAGTGCTAATGTCAAAGTAGATGAGAGCATGGAGAGACCTTCCAAGTTTTATGAATATGAATCAGACGATGAAAAGCAAATTCAAGCTCAGACTCAGATTCAAATGCTCTGAAAATCCAGTGACTCAAGAAGCTAGTGAAAATGTTAAGGAAGAAGTTCAAGAATCAGAAGCTCAAGAAAATCCCAAAACTCCCAGGTATGTAAGGTTGAATTATTCTGAAGATCAGATCATAGGAGATAGAAATAAAGGTGTTCAAACTAGAAGAAAAATTACTGAAGATCAAGTGGAGTATTGTTTAATTTCAAAGATTGAACCCAAATCAGTGAATGAAGCATGTAATGATGAAAGTTTGACAAAAGAAATGGAAGAAGAATTAATGCAAATTGAGAAGAATCACACTTGGGATCTTGTTCCTAGACCTGAAGACAAAAATGTAATTGGAACTAAACATGGGTCTTCCAGAATAAATTGAATGAAAATGGTGAAGTGAGAAACAAAGCAAGATTGGTGTCCAAAGGATATTCTCAGGTAGAAGGAATTGATTTTGAAGAAACTTTTGCTCCAGTGGCAAGAATCAAAGATGTTAGATTCTTTCTTGCCTTTGCTACTTGCAAAGATTTCAAATTTTACCAGATGGATGTCAAGTCAGCATTCCTAGATTGAGAGTTGGAAGAAGTCTACATTAAGCAACTGTAAGGATTCCAGTTGTCTGATCAAGGAGATATGGTCTGCAGATCGAAGAAAGCATTGTATGGACTTAAACAAGCCTCAAGAGCCTGGTATGCAAGATTAGATAAGTATTTGCTAAAGTTAGGATTTAGCAAAGGCACTGCTGACAGTAATCTTTATTTCAAAATTGATCATGAACACATCCTGATTGTTGAGGTATTTGTTGATGATATCATCTTTGGCGGAAATGAGAGCATGTGTAAAAAATTCGTTGATCAGATGCAAAGTGAATTTGAGATGTCCATGCTTGGTGAAATGAATTTCTTCTTAGGTCTACAAATCATTCAATCAGAAAAAGGCATCTTCATATCTCAGTCTAAGTATGTGAAAGAGTTGTTGAAAAAGTTTGGAATGGAAGATTCAAAACTAGTTAGTACTCCTATGATAACCGAATGCAATTTGAGTAAAGATGATGTTTCCCCTAAGGTAGATCAGAAAAGGTATAGATCAATGATTGGAGGACTGCTTTATCTGACTCATACCAGACCTAATATTATGAATGCAGTTGGCCTTGTTGCTAGATTTCAAGTTGATTCTAGAGAATCGCATGTTGTAGCAGTCAAAAGAATCTTTAGATATCTGAAGGTAACATCTGATTATGGCTTATGGTATCCTAAGGGTGATGATTTGACTCTTCATGCATATACAGATATTGATTGAGCAGGAGATGTGGACAACAGGATGAGCACTAGTGGAGGTGCATTTTTCTAGGGAAAGAGATTGGTTTCTTGGTTGAACAAAAAGTAGGAGGCAATATCTCTGTCCACTTCAGAGGCAGAGTATATAGCAGCAGCAAGTAATTATACTCAAGTTTTGTGGATGAAACAAATGTTGAAGGATATCAGAGTTGTGTTTGAAGAGCCTATTACAATCTTTTGTGATAATTCAAGTGCAATAAACATCTCAAAGAATCCAGTGTTGCATTCAAAAACAAAACACATATCCATCAAGTTTCACTTTTTGAGAGAGAAGGTGAATGAGAATGAAGTCAAATTGGAGTTTGTTTCATCAAAAGATCATATTGTAGACATCTTCACTAAGCCTCTACCTTAGGACACTTGAGTATCTTAGAGGGAAGCTAGGCATGATTACCCCTCTTGTTCAGAACTAAGATGCACTAATGTGCATCAGTCCGGTGGAACTCACAGTCATATCTTGTGATCCAGATTGGTGTTAAGGAGATGCTACTCAAGGGGAGTAGTTTGTATGCTAATTCTGGAGTTCAGTCTGGTTTTATCTAAGAAGCAAAAGAGGGAGAGATGATTGCAAATATGTGCCCTTTGCCATTCATGTCAAAGGGGGAGAGAAGTCATGTGAAAAAATTGAAAGTAAGTAGTTGTTGGTGAAAGGGGGAGCAGTGAAGAAAGTGATTGCAGATGTGATAAGAGAAAGGGGGACGAGTTCTTGTCTTGATGGTTGAAACAGTTTTTCACATCATATGTTGCCATTAATGACAAAGGGGGAGATTGTTGCAAATATGTGCCTAATCGGTGTTGTCACTGATGTCAACATATCCTTGTTGTCATTAGTGTCAACTGTATCTTATTCTATTGCTTGTTTAGAAGACTTGTATGTTGAGGATATTGAGAAAATTAGCCTCTCCAGAAGAAACAAGTGAGTTAGATATCTCTCTGTTAGAGACAGTGAAGATAGTGCATTTCAATGAAGTAGATTGCTCTGCATTCCCAGTAGGATGAAGATCCAAGTCTGCAGATTAAAGGGTTTGTCGAGGATTGTCTGAAGTTGCTCCAGTCAAGATTTAAGAGGTCCGCATGAAGAATGTTAGAAATGAAAGCAACACTACTTCAATGAAAATCTAATTCGAAATAAATTTCAGCAATCTTTAACTGTGTGCTATTAACAATGGAGATTACATAACAAAATATAAACCCGCAATATAGAAATATACCAAAAGCATAATGAAGCACATAACACAAGTGTTTAATGTGGACAAAACCCTTTCGGGTAAAAAACTCCACCAAGAAAAGAGGCCAAGTTGTATTATCTTTACAAAATGAGATTACAAATACATTCACTTCCTATATCCTTCAACCTTCACTCCGACAGAACCTGGGTACCTGTAAACCTATTATATATCTCATCTACTATGTTATGGTTTATATAGAATTTACACAACCTCAAGACATTAAATGACTTCTTACAAGCCCATAACACTTGTCAAGAGTCAACAATACAACCTTGGGCATCCATGGCCAAGAATAGGCTCTTACCGGGTCATAAATGTTGTCATACATGCATCCTACACTTGGAAAAATGTGCCCATGCAAGATTGAAGGCCTAGAGGTTAAAAACAATCCACTTACACCATCTTATGATGCATCATATGCTATTATAAGTGTCATAGATTCTTATGACAACTTACAGTTGTCATAGATTCTTATGACAACTTACAGTTGTCATAGAATCTCTTACACCTTCTTACAGCATCTATGACGTGTGCCATAACACTATAAATAGATTATTCCTCCACATGTGCACCCCACTTTAACCAATTACCATTTACCATAGTAAATGACATCCTGTAACCACCGTCGGTAACTCTGGGACTTACCGTGCAGTAACTCCCTAATTACCGTGAACAATAAAATTTTTTTACTTCTGCCGGTGAAACCTGTACATCCCTTATGGGTAAATACAAATAATAAATAGAATAATACAATAATGGGATTTACAAGGTTAATGGCACCTTATCCCAACATTCTCCCACTCGACATTATACATTGTAAATGAACTCATAGGAAATCAAATAAAAAATAATCAGGCACTAGAAACAAGGCCCATGGCCTCTCTGCACCATATGAACTTCTATGTGCTCATAGGCTTAGTCAATGAATCTACAACATTCTCCTGAGTGTCTATCTTCTTCATCTTAATTTCTCCATTTGCAGCCAACTCTCAAACAAAATGATACTGAACATCAACATGCTTAGTCCGAGCATGATACTTGGGATTTTTGGCCAAACAGATAGCACTCTGGCTATCACAACCAACCTGAAAGATCCTGCAATCAAAACCAATACCTGTACATAGTCTCCTTAACCAAACTACCTCCTTAGAGACATGAGTAGCAGCCATATACTCTGCTTCTGTGGTGGACAAAGCAACTGTGGGCTGCCTCTTACTCATCTAACTCACCTCCTCCAAACAGAGTAAATGCATATCCACTAGTGGACCTTCGACTGTCTAAGTCACCTACCCAATCTGCATCAACAAAACCCTGTATGTCCAAAGATTTGTTAGCACTATCAGTACCAGAATAAACCAAACAATAATCAAGAGTACCTGCAAGATATTTAAACACCATCTTCACATAATTCTAATGTTGTCTACTAGGGTTAGACATAAATCTGCTCAAAACTCCCACTGCTTGGGCAATATCCGATCTAGTGCAAACCATTGTATACATCAAAGTCCCTACAACACTAGCATATGGCACATTAGACATATCCTCAAGATCATCCTCAGTCTTTGGACACATATCTAATGAAAGCTTAGTGCCAATAGGTAAAGGAACTCTAACTGGGTTACAGTCCTACAAACTAAACCTCTGCAAAATAGTATTCACATACTTACTTTGTGACAACCAAAGCTTCCAGTTAACTTTGTCCCTCCTTATCTCCATTCCTAGAATATACCTGGCAGCTCCAAGATCCTTCATCTCAAATGCACCTGAAAGTTGGGCTTTAAGCTCACTGATCATACCCTTAGTATTGCTGAAAAACATGTCATCAACATACAAAGCAATAACTAGTATAGAATCATCAACACAATAAATGTAAACACAGTGATCCTCCTCACGTCTAACAAAACCCAATTTCAAAACAAAATGAGTCAAACTTTTGATACCACATTCTGGGGGATTGTTTCAAACCATAAAGAGAGCTCTTTAACCTACAAACCCAATGTTCTTTTCCTTTCACCTCAAAACCTGTAGGTTGTTGCATATAAATTTCTTCTTCAAGATCTCTATGCAAGAACGCAGTCTTAACATCCATTTGCTCAATCTCCCAATCATAAGTTGCAGTAATGGATAAGAGAAATCTAATAGAAGTCAATTTAGCAATAGGAGAGAATATCTCACCAAAATCAACTCCCTCTCTCTGGGAGTAACCCTTGGCTACTAGTCTAGCCTTGTACTTCTCCAATGACCCATCCGCTCCAAACTTCTTCCTTAAGACCCACTTACATCCTATGGACTTTCTTCCTTTGGGCAAACGAACAAGATCCCAGGTGTTACAAGAGTCTAAAGCCATCATCTCCTCCTGCATGGCTAATTGCCAAGACTCACTATCATCTGGAGAAATAGCTTCCCTGTAGGATCTAGGTTCATCGTTAGTACTCAATAAAGGATATACACAATAGAAATCTGGTGGGCTATACCTATCAACTGGATTTCATTGTCTTTTGGATCTCCTCAAGGGTGGAGTAAGAGACTCTACTCATTCTTATGCTTGATCATCTACAACAACTTCTTCTATAATAACAGACTCATCTTCATCAGAACTACTCGAATCTTCTTCTTCTTCTTCACCCCCCAATCCATCATTATGTTCTTCCTGAGGTGCATCTTGCTGCTCTAAATCAAAGTGCACCTTCTTTACCTTTTCATCTTTTTCTTTTGGCTGCTCAAGTTCAGAAATAGCTCTAAGTTCCCTGAAAATAACATCTCTAGAAAAGATAATCTTACGGGTTAGTGGATTCCAAAGCTTATAACCTTTCACATTATCACCATATCCAATGAATGTACACTTTTCATCTTTTGGATCCAACCTAGATTGCTTTTCCTTAGGCACATGAACAAAAGCCTCACAACCAAAAACCCTTAAATGTGAAACAGAAGGTTTCTTACCTATCCACACTTCATAAGGTGTCGAATCAAGAGCCTTACAAGGAGATCTATTTATCAAGTAGCAAGAAATACACACAGCCTCTTCCCAAAAGCATTTATCCAACTGTGCGTCACTAAGCATACTTCTGGCCCTTTCCATAATTGTTCGGTTCATCCTTTCTACAACACCATTCTATTGTGGTGTATACATAGTTGTCTTTTGTTTGATTATTCCTACATGCTTGGAAAACTCATCAAATTCCTTTGAGAAATATTCCCCTCCATTGTTAGATCTTAATATTTTTATCTTTAAACCTGATTGGTTCTCTACTAAGACTTTGAATTCCTTAAACTTAGTGAAAACTTTAGATTTATGCTTCATAAAATAAATCCATGTAAATATGGATACATCATCAATGAAGGTTACAAAATAATGAGATTTTCTGATAGAATCATTATCCACAGGTCCAAACACATCCGTATGAATAATTTCTAACTTCTCTTTTGCTCTATTGCTTCATGAAGGAAATGATTTTCTATTTTGTTTACCAAACACACAATGCTCACAGAAATCAAAGTGCTCATCAGAATAGGAGAAACCATCCAACGAATTTTTATTCTTAATAGTTTTTAATACATTATTGCTTGTGGGGCCCAATCTACAGTGCCACAACATACATGCATTTTTAGTATTAGCCTCAGATACATAGGAGGCATTATAAACTGTAGTGGCTTCAAGCTTGAACAGGCTTCTGAATCTCTTCCCCTTCGCTACCACCAAGTTCCCTCTCACTAATCTGTAGCCATGCTTGTCAAATGTCACATGTATTCCCAAATCATTCAACTTTGAAATTGAAATTAGATTTCTAGCTAATCCAGGAACATGCAAAACACCTAGGAGGGTTTTAATCCTCTCATTACTGAAACACAACAATACCTTTCATTTTCCGATAATCAGATATGAAGAGTTGTCACCAAGGTAGATATTACCTCCATCATATTCTTCATATGAGGAGAACCATTCCTTATGTGGAGTCATATGAAATGAGCATCCTGAGTCAACCAACCAATGATCATTAGAAAAAAGATTACATGCAGAAAGTAAAACTTCTTCACCTACATTTGAGGACTTATCTGAAGGACTCTCCCACTATTTCTTGGGATTTCTGCACTCCTTCACATGTCCCCTTTTACCGCAGCTCCAACACTTAACTTTGTTCTTTTTACTAGGAGTCTTAGACCGGCCCTTGGACTTGTCCTTAGCCCCTTTCTGATCTCCTTTAGGTCCTCTTTCCTTAGACCTTCCCCAGACACTGAGAGCATCCCCTGAACTATCTGAACTCTTCTTCCTCAATTCCTATGACAGTAGCATTGAAACAAGAGCATCCAACTTCGGATCCACAAGGTTAGCAGTGATAGCAAGGATAACATTCTCCCAAAACTCAGGTAAAGAACAAAGAAGTAAGATACATTTATCTTCCTCACTAACCTCAACATCTACTGAATCAAGCTGACTCACTAACAAATTAAAAGAATTTAAATGCTTTGCAACTGATTCACCTTCTCGCATTTTCATGGAAAACAATTTTTTTTTTAAATAAAGTTTATTTACCATACTCTTGGCTTGCTAGATCTCACCCAACCATTTCCACAACTTGTATGCAGTCTCTTCCTTTGCGACATTCAACAGGACAGAGTCTGAAAGACACAACTAGATGGTTCCACGTGCCTTCTTATCCAATCTATCCCACTCATCTTGAGAGACATCATTGGGTTTCTTCTCTTTTTGAATAGCCAACCATTGGTTTCTTTCTTCCAACAAATCTTCCATTTTCAACTTCCACAACTCATACTGTGTTCCATTGAAATTCTCAATGTCCAATTGAGAGGTTGATGCAACAGTGGATGCAACCATAATAACAACACAAGATCTACAAAACAAACACAACTAAATCTCCCACTATAGCTACAGATTCCACACTACCACCCAAGAGTCAAAGTTGGCCAGGCTCTGATACCAAATGTTAGAAATGAAAGTAACACTACTTCAATGGAAATCTGATTCGAGATAAATTTCAGCAATCTTTAACTGTGTGCTATTAACAATGGAGATTGTAACAAAATATAAACCCACAATACAGAAATATACCAGAATCATAATGAAGCACATAACACAAGTGTTTAACGTGGAGAAAACCCTTTCGGGTAAAAAACTCCACCAAGAAAAGAGGCCAAGTTGTATTATCTTCACAAAAGGAGATTACAAATACATTCACTTCCTCTGTCCTTCAACCTTCACTTCGACAGGACATGGGTACCTGTAAACCTGTTATATATCTCATCTACTATGCTATGGTTTATATAGAATTTACACAACCTCAAGACATTAAATGACTTCTTACAAGCCCATAACACTTGTCAAGAGTCAACAATACAACCTTGGGCATCCATGGCCAAGAATAGGCTCTTACGGGGTCATAAAGATTGTCATACATGCATCCTACACTTGGAAAAATGTGCCCATGCAAGCTTGAATGCCTAAGGGCCAAAAATAGCCACTTACACAATCGTATGATGCGTCATATGCTATTATAAGTGTCAGAATCTCTTACACCTTCTTACAGCATCTATGACATGTGTCATAACACTAAAAATAGATTATTCCTCTACATGTGCACCCCACTTTGAGCAATTACCATTTACGATAGTAAATGACATCCTGTAACTACCGCCGGTAACTCTGGGACTTACCGTGCAGTAACTTCGTAATTACCGTGGACAATAAATAATTTTTACTTCTGCCGGTGAAACTTGTACATCCCTTATGGGTAATTATAAATAATAAATGGAATAATACAGTAATGGGATTTACAAGGTTAATGGAACCTTATACCAACAAAGAATTGGCGAAGTTATGGCCATCTGAGTAGAACCAGGCTTTGTAATTGTTCAGAGGTGATAGAGTGACAGAAATTTGGTCCGGATTGATTCGCATTGGAATATTTTGATCTACAGATCTAGAGGTGTGTTTGGGATGTCGGTGTGTATCCTCAACTCAAGTGGTTCATGGTTTGGAGGTCCGCAAGCAATCTTTCTAGTGTGACAATCATGACAGTTGATGTTCTTGAGTTCCCGGATGAAGGTGCAAGTGGTTCTGGTGGTCTGAGGTAGTGCGGTTGTTCTTGTTGATTTCGTTGTGCTTGTGGTGGTCTCTGAATCAGGTGCCTATTGTGTTGATGGTCCGCATTGAGGATTGAGCTCGTGGATGAATATTTCTCCTTGGGTATTGTTGTTCTTTTTAGTCTTGGCCGACTGGATCCATGGTGCATGTTGTGGATGATCTAAGAGAAGTTTTATGGAGCGTGGCATGATGTTCAAGGAAGATTTGAGTCCTAGCTATGTTTGGCTGACAGTGTGATGGTTCACATGAAGTATTTCAAGTCTTGTGATTGTAATTGCTTGTAATACCTATCTTGGAGAATGTTCCAGATAGATGATTGTTTAGCTGACTTTGATGTTCATTCCAAAGTCGATGACATGTATAAATAAGTGTTGTGAAGTCATGGAAATGTATTGAAGTGAGCGAAGATGAGGAGGTAGCGAGGAAGAATAAGAAGGGGCAGAGCAGAGGTGTTATGTGCTTTAATGGAATTGATCTTGGCATAAGGAAGATGTTTCTCAGTTCAATTTCTCTGTATTAAACTTGTGAATGTTTTTGTAGGCAGTGAGCCTCTTTGAGTAGTGAGCTCTAGGTAGTGCGCCCAAAGGCAAGTGCCTTCCCATTTTATATTCTTTTAACAGAGAATAAATATTGTGGGTTAACCCCCACTGTGGTTTTTCCCTTAACCGGGTTTCCACGTAAAAATCCTAATGTTTTGTGTGTTGATTATGTTTCTGCTTTTGTGTTGTTGATTCATGCCTTCATGGTTATATCTTTAATCTGTTAGTAAGTGGTAAAGAAGATTAAATACAACAGGAGTTAAAAGTTTTGTGACAACTGATTCACCCCCCCTCTCAGTTGTCTGCCCTAATCTCAACAAATAGCCCAAAGGATTGCCAGCCCCTCCATAAGGTTGTTAGAATGTTGCCCCTTATGAATGGAAAAAAAGAAAATAACCAAACCAAAACAATCTCTTCCAACTCCACCAATCTCAGCCAACCTAGGATTACCCCTAGAGGAACCATCAGTATTGATTTTCAAAATATCCGCTAGAGGGGACATCCATCTTCCAACTCTATGAACCTTCTTTTTAGCCCACCTACCTCTTCAGACATAAGCTGAGACAGAAGTCATACCCTGTAAACCCAATCTCATCACAATCTCATCATCACTCCTTTCCAAGGGATACACCACCTCACATTTAGCTTCCATCGTCTCCTCGATCATACCAACAATTCTATGCCAAACCTATTGAACCATTAGCCTATCCCCACAAAAGATCCTATGATTTCTTTCCAGCCAAATTTGCCAAAGGATGAAGGTAGGACCAATTCACCACACAATCTAGAGGAAAGAGGCCTGAGAAGGAGGTCTTCCCATGCTGCCCCAAAACTCCACAAGGGAAGACATATGAACACAAGGATGTTTCCAAGCATCCCACCAATAATGCCAGAGTAGCATAGCAAAGGAGCAATGAAAAATAGGTGGGAGGAATCCTCCTCAATGCATCCACAAAGAACACACACCGAAGGGCCCTAGAATCCCCGTTTCTGAAGATTATCCCAAGTCAAACATCTATTCCAAGCCAAAGTCCACACAACACAATTACACTTTGGCCAAGAGAACTTGTTCCATACATTTCTCCACCAAGGAACCTCCATCCCCCAAACTTGTGAACCAACAATTTCTAATACCCACTAGCCACAGTGAACACACACTTTAGATCTGGACACCAAGCAAGAATATCCTTATCACTAAGGGAGCTACACTATCTACTAGCCAAAATATGTTGAAGAGTGACACAGTCCTCCTCTGAACCAACAGCCGGCCAATCACAGGGATCCTTCCACCTAGCCACTTCCATTTACCCACAGGGGTAAGAAGTCTTAAAATCAATCACCCTCGACCAACCAGCCTCCAAGAATCTCTGGCAAAAATTCCACAAATTCAGATACTAGCGCAAGATGGGAGGGAAACCATCCCAGGAGTCAGACCAAAAGAGAGCCTCAGCCCCCCTATTACATATCTGATGGGAAGTGCACAGCAGGAAATGCAGAACGGGCCCTAACTTCCTCACAGTCAGCTAGACTAATAAATGAATTGCTGATATATCTTCGGTTAGATAACCATCGTTGGAAAAACTTTCCTAAGTCACTCCGTGACCAAACTCACTCCGATAGCTCAACTTCACTTTATCTTTGGCGAGACTTACTTCTATCAGCCAAGTCTTTCATCCTTCTGTCGATGCCTGATGATGGTTAAGTTTCTCCTTGTCTCAACTGTGATGGCTTCCACACCAGTTGGAAGTGACCTTATCGGCGAGACCCTTCCCGTCAATGAACTCTTAACTTATCTCCCGAAACGCCGATGGCATTTACCTTCGATAAGTCTTGTTCTGTCGGCGAACACTTGCAATCTTTGGCCAATGCGTCGATCACTCCGATGTCACCTTTAACCTTCACTCGTCGGCGAGACAATTACTATCAACCACATTAGGGTTTGCTTTGTCGATACACTGATGCATAGTTTACCTTCTTCCGAACCCTAGCACATGGAGATGCTAGGTCAACCTACTATGCAACTCGCACTATATAGATCCTCTGCACCGCCAAACAATGAAACAAAATAGAAAACAAAAATAGATATTTGTACAATGAAGCCATTCTACTGATTTCAACAGAAATCTCACCAATGGAATGCTTCACATCGACATATTGCAACAACAGAAGCATAGGAAGAATGGAAATCTACAGCTATACAATTTGTAGTTACAGGAACCAAAAATTGAATTGACGGAACATAATCATTCTATTTCTCCTTAGCACAATACACAATCACATTCATCTCCTCTATGATCTGATTACCAATACTTATTTGGTTCATTCCTCTAGGTTATAAACTTGCCCTGAGGAGAACCAACCAATTCCAAGCGGCTGGGAGACCAACCGTCTTGAGATTAACAATTTGACAAATGTGACCTAAGTCACTTGGGACTTATAAAAAGAGTTCTAGGTCTTGAAAGACCTAGAGACCAATAGAAATGAAAATGCATTGGTCAAATAGACCTTATTACATCACAAAACATGATTTTCCAGGTGCTCCTGCACCATACTCCCCGGGTGAAAGTTGTCTCAAGTCCTCTTGGAGACTAACTGCTGCAAATCACCACCCTGCTTTTTGATGTCTTCTTCCAGCATCCATGTGGCCTCTGAGTCTGGAAGTCCTTGTCATTTGACTAAGTGCTCAAAATAGGTCTGATTTCTTGTCTTCTTGGTTGTCCTGCTATCCAAGATGCACTCCATCTTCGGTGGTTCCTTAGGTGGTAAATACTGTACCCACTCTGCATTGTCTTGGATAGAATCTGTTGTACCTTCTCCTGTATCAGGACTCTTATATAATGTCAGATCAGCAACATTGAATATAGGTGAAATAGAAATACCATCAGGGAGTTCAATTTTGTAAGCATTAGGACCATATTTCTCCAAAATCTGACAAGGTCCAATTTTTTGCATCATCAACTTGCTATGTTTTCCTGTGGGCAGTCTGTTCTTGTTGAGATGAACCATGACCATATCTCCTATTTGGTACTGCACATCCCTTCTTCTTTGATCCACTCTAGCCTTGATCTTCTGACTGTTCTGGTGTAGAGTATCTCTGACTTATTGATGGATCTCTTTCATAGCCTCTACAAATGTATCAGCACATCCACTCCTTTTGTCCAACCCTTGAACATCTCGCAATTCAAAAAATCCTCTAGGATGACTACCATAGACAACTTCAAAAGGACTTAGACCTGTACTTCTATTTGTAGAATCATTATAGGCATACTCTACTTGTGGGAGTACCACATCCCAACTACTGCCATGTTCTCTTGTCAAACATCTCGGCAGATTGCCTAATGACCTATTCACAACCTCAGTTTGGCCATCAGTCTGAGGATGATAGGCTGAACTAAAAGACAAATTTGTACCCAATCATTTCCACAAGATTCTCCAGAAATGTCCCACAAATTTGTTGTCTCTATCAGATACAATACTCAAAGGTAACCCATGAATCCTGACGATTTCTTTAAAGAACAAACCTGTAATGTAACTAGCATCATTGGTGGTTTTACAAGGAATAAAGTGAGCCATCTTGTTGAACCTATCTACCACAACAAACACACTGTCATAATCTATCCTTCTCTTGGGCAATCCCATCACAAAATCCATACTCAAACTTTCCCAAGGTCTGTTTGGTATGGGCAAAGGTTGGTACGGTCCTGCATTGGTTGAGACCCCCTTTGCTCTCTGGCAAATCATACAACTCTCAACAAACCTTCTGATATCAGATTGTAGCCTTGGCCAAAAGTAAAATCTTTTTACAAGATCTAAGGTCTTATTAAGCCCAAAATGTCCTCCAAAACCACCACTATGTTTCTCCTTCACTATATTATCCCCCATTGAACACTTAGGGATACATAGTTGACTTCCTTTAAACAAAAGTCCATCCTGCAATGTATAATCTAAAAATTCACTGTGGAAAGCATTGGCAAACTCACTGCATACCTTGTAAATCTCCTTGAAATCTTGGTTCTTTTTATACAATCCTTTGAGTGCCTCAACACCCATGCTTTGTAGCTGCACTTCTTGCATTGTCAACACCCTTTTGCTTAAAGCATTAGCAACCTTATTGGTTATCCCTTTCTTATGCGTGATGATGAAGGTGTATGCTTGAAGACTTTCCACCCATTTCATGTGTCTATGGCTGAGCTTTTCCTGTCCATTCAAAAAACTGAGAGCATGATTGTCAGTGTATACAATAAATTCTTTAGGAAGCAAGTAGTGCCTCCATTTTTTCAGAGCTTGTACCATGGCATACAACTCTAAATCATAAGAGGAGTACTTCCTCTTAGCTTCATTCAATTTTTCACTGAAAAAGGCTACTGGTCTACCTTCTTGGCTCAACATTGCGCCTATGGCCAGCCCACTTGCATCACATTCAATGATGAAGACTTTATTGAAATCAGGAAGTACTAAGACAGGACACTTGGCAACTTTCTTTTTCAGACTTTCAAAACTCTGATCTGCCTCTTTTGTCCACACAAACTTCATCTTTCCTCCACCCTTGATGGTCTCTAACATAGGTGCACAAATATCACTGTAGTTCTTAATAATTTTTTTGTAAAATGTGGCCAAGCCATGGAAACTTCTGACCTCTCCTGCTGTCTTAGGTGTAGGCCAATTCAAAATAGCCTCTACCTTGGAAGGATCCATTTTCAAATCACACTTAGAGATGACAAAACCTAGGTACACCAATTCTTGTTTCATGAAATCGCACTTTTCCAAGTTTATCAGTAACTTCTAATCTTGCAACCTCTTCAAGACTATCTCCAAATATTCCAAGTGTTCTTCCTTTCTCTTACTGAACACCAAGATATCATCAAGGTAGACTACCACAAATTTCCCTATGAATTCTTGCAACACCTCATTCATCAGCCTCATAAAGGTGCTAGGGGCATTTGAAAGACCAAAAGGCATCACAAGCCACTCATACAACCCTTCATTGGTTTTGAAAGTTGTCTTCCACTCATCCTCCTCTCTTATCCTTATCTAGTGATACCCACTCTTCAAGTCTATCTTGGAGAAATAAGTAGCCCCTCCCAAACAATCCATTAGATCTTCTATTCTAGGAATAGGAAACCTATACTTGATGGTTATCCTATTTATTGCCCTAGAATCAGTACACAGTCTCCATTTCCCATCCTTCTTTGGGGCTAAAATAGTAGGTACTGCACATGGGCTAAGGCTCTTCCTTATCAGCCCTTTGTTTAGGAGTTCTTGAATTTGGTTTGCTATCTCTTCATTCTGCTGAGGGGTCATTTTATATGCTGCCTTATTGGGGAGTACTGCTCCGGGTATGAGATCTATCTGATGGCTAATGTCTCTAACAGGTGGTAGGGAGTCAGGTATATCTTTTACAATCACTCCTTTGTAACTCTCAAGCAAATCTCTGACCTCCTTAGTCCCTACTTCTCTCACAATTTCCTTCTTTTCTCCCTTAGGCTTCATAATCAAAGCAAAACCTACTCCATCACCTTCCTTTAATGTGTCCATGAATTCTTTTTCTCCTACCATCATTACACTAGACCCTACATGTTGTGGATCCTCTTCTACGAATGACTGTATCCTATAAGTCACACCATCCTTTTCGAATGAGTAAGCATTCTTTTCTCCATCATGATGAGCCTTTCTGTCAAACTGTCATGGTCTACCTAACAAAAGATGGAAAGCATCCATTGGAAGGATGTCACATAAAATTTTCTCTCTATACCCCCCAATACTAAATTCTACCCATGCATGTTCATTGATGAGTATGTGATGCCCCTTATTCAACCAACTGACTTTATATGGACTGCTATGGGGTATCTTTTCTAGATTCAACTTATTCACTGCTTCTAAAGATATAATATTATCAGTAGAACCAGAGTCAATAATAACTTTACAAACCTTACCTTGGATCTTGCAGTTGATTCTAAACAAAGCCCTTCTTTGAGATGGTTCAGTCTGCACTAGTTCCTTGAGTAGCATCCTCTTGATCATCAGATTTTCTCCCATTTCTGATGTTAGATTCACTTCAGGAGATGTCACACTCCTTGCATCTTCTTGAATCAAAGTGGTTCTCTTCTCACCACCATGAGAAGTTGAGGCCTTCTCTGGACACTTGTATGCCGGGTGCCCTATTTGATTGCAGTTATAACATCTCATATTGGAGAATTTGGATCCTCTACCTGATCCATTTGTCCCACCTCTTCCATTAGGCCTTCTTCAACTTGCTCTTCTTGGCTAGACTCACCACTAGGCCTCTGGTTAGGACTTCTTCCTCCAAAACTGCCTCTGCCTCTGAAATTTCTTCCACCTCTACCTCTATTTTTCTGCTCACTCTTTCTCTTTATCTTCTCTTCAGCCCTTAAGGCCATTTGGAAACACTTGTTCACAATTTCTGGTGCTAAGATGTTGATCTCATCTTGGATGTTCATCCTTAGGCCATTCAAATACCTGGCCACCTTCTCTGACTCTTCTTCTTGTCTCTTTGATCTAAGACTGAGTTTATGAAATTCTTGTATGTATGCATTCACATCAAGGTCTCTCTGTCTGAGGTTCTGTAATTTCTTATACATCTGCACGTTATAGTCTAGGGGTAAGAATTGTGCCTTGATTTTGGTCTTCATCCTTTCCCAGGAGGTTATCATATTCTTCCCCTCCTTGACTCTCTCTCCTTGCTCATAATTCCACCATGCAAGAGCAGATCCCTTCAATCTTGCCTTTGCCAACTTAACCCTCTTATCATCAGGGACTTCTTTGTATTCAAAGTGATTGTTCAATGCCTCAATCCAGTCGATCACCTCTTCAGCTTCCATACTTCCACTATACATAGGTAACCCATCTATGGTGTCCCTATTGACTAACTTCAATGCATTTACAAATGCCCTCTGGTCTGCTGGTATCTCCTCTATCCTCTTATTGGTTTCATCAATTTCTGTATCGCCTTCATCGCTGTCACTTTCATCTTCCCTATCTTTGCTTTTGGACTGCTTGAACTCTCCCAACTTGGATTCAAGCATCTCCTCGATCAGCATCTTGATGGCATCCTACAACATACTTTTGGGAGGCATCCTCTCTGCCTCTGTCTCACTTTCTCTGTCTGACATACACTATTCACAGACAGCACCCAAATGCCAACACTCTTGCAAATCCTCAATTCGACTTGATGCCCAAATATTTTCAGGCTCTGATACCAATATGATGGGAAGCGCACAGCGGGAAAGATAGAACTGGCCCTAACTTACTCACAGTCAACTAGACTAACAAATGAACCACCGATATATCTCCATCGGTCAGATAACCATTGTCAGAAAAAAAATTCCTAAGTCACTTCATGACCAAACTCACCCCGATAGCTCAACTTCACTTTATCTTTGGCGAGACTTACTTCTATCAGCCAAGTCTTTTATCCTTCTGCCGATGCCTGATGACGGTTAAGTTCCTCCTCATCTCAACTGTGACAGCTTCCACATCGGTTGGAAGTGACCTTATCGGTGAGACCCTTCCCGTCGGTGAACTCTTAACTTGTCTCCTGATGCATCGATGGCATTTACCTTCGATGAGTCTTGTTTTTTCAGAGAACACTTGCAATCTTTGACCGATGCACCGATCACTCTAATGTCACCTTTAACCTTCACTCATCGATGAGACAATTACTATCGGCCACATTAGGGTTTGCTTTGCCGATACACCGATGCACAGTTTACCTTCTTCTGAAACCTAGCACATGGAGATGCTAGGTCAACCTATTGTGCAACTCGCACTATCTGGATCCTCTGCACCGCCAAACAATGAAACAAAACAGAAAACAAAAATGGATATTTGTACAACGAAGCCATTCCACTGATTTCGACAGAAATCTCACTAGTGGAATGCTTCACATCAACATATTGCAACAACGAAAGCACAGGAAGAATGGAAATCTATAGCTATACAATTTGTAGTTATAGGAACTAGAAATTGAATTGACGAAACATAATCATTCTATTTCTCCTTAGCACAATACACAATCACATTCATCTCCTCTACGATCTGATTACCAATACTTATTTGGTTCATTCCTCTGGGTTATAAACTCGCCCTGACGAGAACCAACTGATTCCAAGCGGCTGGGAGACCAACTGTCTTGAGATTAACAATTTGACAAATGTGACCTAACTCACTTGGGACTTATAAAAAGAGTTCTAGGTCCTAAAAGACCTAGGGACCAACAGAAATGAAAATGCATTGGTCAAATAGACCTTATTACATCACAAAACATGATTTTCTAGGTCCTCCTGCACCAATATCCAGAACAAACCCTCCTTGATCAGAGTAGCCCTTTTCTTAAGCGTAGCCCAAATCACAGATCCTTTCCCCACCAGAGAATAGCGAGGAATTTCCTCCTTTGGGACCCCCCGAAGGTACTTATGAGATAAAATCTTGGCCCAAATATGATCTTGTTCCAAACACCACCTCCAATACAACTTAGCAGCCAACACCAACCCGGTCAAAGTTGACTGCCACAATCCAAGACCCCCTAACTGTTTTGGTCTACACATAATATCCCATTTCACAAGGCTCCACTTAGAAGAAGACAAGTTGCCTGCCCATAAGAATTGTCTAGCCAAAGAGTCCAAATCCTTAACAAACCCAACATGAGCCATCTGGAGCATACCTCTATAGATGGGAAGAGCTTGCACCATTGACTTGAGCAACTAAACACATCCAGCAAAGGACAACCATCTATGAGTCCGATGGCTAACCTTCACACGAAACTTATCTAGAATATTTTGCCAAGACTCTCTAGGAAGAGAACTAGAAGAGATAGGGATACCAAGATAGGTAAAAGGGAGAGACCCAATTTGGAACCTCAAAATACAAGAAATTCTCTACTGAATGAGCTACGGAGTGTTGAAGAAAAAAATAGAAGATTTATCTTCATTAATCATTTGACCAAAGGCATGCAAATAAATATCCAAATCCCTGTGCAAATTAGTGGCTTCTCTAACCTTAGCCAAACCCATTAAGGCAGTATCATCCACAAATTACAGGTGAGACTGAGGAGGCAAACCATTCCCCCACACCCATCCCTAAAGAAGGCCCAACTCCACATTACACTTCAACACTCTCCCTAAACCTTTAGCCAGGAGGATAAATAAATAAGGAGAGAGAGGGTCCCCTCGACGAAGGCCTCTAGAAGCACAAAAAGGGGAAGAAGGCTCACCATTTATTAGCACTAAAAAAGAAGTGGTAGTAACACAACTCATAACCCACTGAACCCATTCCTCAGCAAAACCAAAGGCAATAAGAACTTTGTGCAAGAAGGACCACTTAACCCTATCATATGCCTTTGCCATATCTAGCTTGATGAACATAGCCTTTTCTTTGGAGGACGCCATAGAATGAATAGTTTCAGTAGCAATGACCACCCCATCAAGAATTTGTCAATCCGCAACAAAACCACTTTGTTCCTCAGAAATAAGCCATCTAAGCCATCGCTTCAGCCTTTCAGCAATCAACTTGGAAATGATTTTATAAACCACATTACAAAGGGAGATAGGCTGAAACTGACTTAACCGATCAGCCCCTTCACATTTGGGAATTAGGGCAAGGAAAGTGGAGTTCAAAGCCCTCAACATCTACTTATTCCTCTGAGACTCCAAAACCAACTCCAATAAGTCTACCTTAATGATATCCCAAAATTCTTGAAAGAATTCAATCAGAAAGCCATCAGGGCCTGGGGCTTTCCCTTTCTTCATCTGAAAGACAGTAGTCTCCAATTCTTCCAGAGAAATGCCACACAAAAGATGCTCATTCATCTCCCCAATAACCAAGGAGGGGATACAAGATAAAACTTGGTTTTCTTCCATCAAAACATCTTGATGATCCTCCCTAAACAAGGAAGCAAAGATCTACGAAACCTCTCTGGACATATCCTATAAAGAGGATAAATGCTCCCCTCTATCATTCACCAAAATAGGAATAGAATTACGATGTCTCGTGGCTTTCACTGTATTGAAGAACAAAGAAGTGTTTTTATCTCCCTCCTATAACCACTCAACATGAGCCTTTTGTTTCCAATAGATCTCCTCACGCAGTTCACATTCTTCCAAAACTTTTAAAGCCCTTGCCTCCTCCCTGAGTAACTCCTCTGAAAGGCCCAACTCCCTTATCTCCCGTGTAATAACATCCAAGTCAGCTTGAGCAGCAATCTTATCATGAAAAATATTTTTAAAACACTGCCTATTCCAGTGCTTAAGTTGATACTTCACATACTGTAGCAATTTGGAAAAGGAATACATAGCAGTGCCATGCACGGGTCTCCCCATCTGTCACCAATTGGCCACATACTCCTGCAAAGAGGGATCTCTTAACCACATAAGCTAAAACTTGAAGGAGGGGGACCGAGCAAACCAAGCCAAAGTAGCAGATAATTTAATAGGCCAGTGATCAGAGCCCCTCCAATCAAGATTCTCATAACAAGTAGATCACATTCCTCCAATCCATAAACAGGAAACCAAGAAGCGGTCAAGTCTCTCAGCAATACAATTCTCCCCCAACCTCCTATTGTTCCAAGTAAACTAACCATTACTAGGCTTGATGTTGACACGATTCAAGGCTGAGATGTTATCATAAAGAAGGAAACCAGAGGGCTCCAACCTTGCAATACCACCCTTCTTTTCATCTAACTCAATGATGGCATTAAAATTGCCACCAATAATCCAAGGGAAAAAAGGAGCAAGATTCCGAATAAAATTGAGATGAGACCACAAAGACTGCTTACCAGGAAAATCAATAGGTGCATAAATGTTTGACAAAAGAATAGTTTCCCCTATCTCCAAGCTTGAGGCAACTGTAGAGATAGAAGACTTAGAAGACATCCACCAAAGAGGATGAATCTTCAAGGGGTTCCATAAGTAGGCCACACCCCCAGCACTACCATGGGCCCCAATACATTGGGAATCACCCCACCCCCATAGTTTCAGAAACAAACCAACCATGCTCTCAACTGACAACTTAGTCTCTTGAAGAAAAAGAACATCAAGAGAGTGAATTCTCACCAAATCTCGAACAACTTTTGTCGACGGCCACTGTTCAAGCCCCTTACATTCTAGAAAAGAATAATCATTTCAGACGATTAGAAAAGTGAGAGTCTAGAGTCTTAACCGATCCTGACTCCACCAAAGTTTCCCCCATCATCTTAATTTTCTCTAAGTCTTTCTTTCTGCCAACCTTGGATGGCTTCTCAACAGTCCCCTTCTTTTGGTCTTTCTGTAGAAGACCCATCGGAGGAGAAACCCTGCTACGTTTCACCAAATTAGACCCACTTTCACTAGAGGATTAGAGATCACTCCATCCCCCATTCTTGCATCTGCAAGAGACTCCAACCTCTCTGCAACCACCAAACTAAGATTCGAATCCATTTGCACAAAACCAGCCTCCTATGAATCCTGAGTGTTATCTGGAATGATACCTTCTTAGACCTCTTCCAAACCACCCTGATCCATAACCATAAAGCTTGGATTCACCTCCTGCTGACTAAGATCATCTAGAACCTCAAATCTATTAAAAGTATCACCCTCCTATCTCTCTTTAAAGGTCCTCTTTTGACCACGATTCTTATTGCAAGCCTTAACAAGAATAAAACCCTTTGCACCTGCAACCTCACTAGGAATAGGATCCTTCGCTTTGTCAACCCTAGGGGGTTGAGAGGAGGCTAAGACTTAGAAGATTTAGACCTCGGACACCTTCGCTGCAAATGGCCATACTCATGACATAGGTGGCATCGAAAGGGCAAAGTCTCATAATCTAACTGTTGCACCCAAGAATATGAACCCGCACGAATTTCCAAAGAATCTGGAAGGGGGTGACTTAAATCAATCTCAACACAAATACGAGAAAAAGTCATTACCTTTCTATCCAGAGTTTGCTGAGAAGGACCCACTGGTTTCCCCAAAAGCGAAGCAACATTATGCAAGATCTCATTGCGCCAGTATTCAACTAGAAAACGAGGAAGACGCACCCATGCCGAAACTCGATTCGGGAGCTCCTCTGAAGGATTAAAGCCCGCGTGCCAGGGTTTAATGAATAAACCAATTTGGTTGTGGAAATAAGGTCCTCCCTTAAAAACTCTATTGCAATCTGTCATGCAGTTGAAAACCACCATGAAGTAACTATTCACCAACAACATTATTTCCATCTCACCCTCTGGATACCAAATCCAATGAACCCACAACTCAAAAAATTGTAGTGAAACCCTCATGTCCATAAATTTGCAAAGCAAGGCATGCTTCGAGAAATACTCAATATCTTCCGCAATCAATTCTGGATGAATTACCAGCACAGGCTGATCTTTGGTGCGCTCCAGACATCCATTTATCTTGGGAATTTGAGAACCACTAGACGGCACAAATCTGCCATTGCCCAATTCATTTGAGAATAAATTGTTATAAAAAACTTTCATTGAACCATTTGGAGATGAAGCCCCAAAAGCAGTACAAAAATCCTGTGGGGATTTAACCCTCGATGCCTCCCTGGGAGCCATACCCGAGGGAACAAAAAAATCTTAAACCCCCACACCAAGGTCCCCGATTAAAATCTGACACTTTGAACAACACAAGAGATTGAAAAAAGAGGAGAAAAGAACAACAAAGCAATGATACAAACGCTGCACCAGAGGAAAGAAACCAGCCAAACCCCAGTCGGCAACCAAAATGCCCACCCCACTATCTTCCAACACTCCCAACCCCTAGTTCACACTTACCACTACCAGCAAACAGTACCCACGAACTGACCTGGAGCATGCAAGTGAGGCACGGCCTCATGTAGGACTTGGCCTGCATCAGGTAGCGACCACCACCGTCGATGCCATCCTCCTTCAAAACCCTTTAAAAGATTTAAGATCCTTCCTTGAAACCCAATTTTCTGTAGAACTTTCAAAAGGAAATCATTTTTGGTATTACTTTAATTTTTAATTTTAATTTTCATTTATTTACTTTAAATTTGTTTTACTTAATTTGTTTATTTCAAATTTTAATTTTTCTTTTACTATTTCTTTAATTCATTTTGAATCTAAAATTTATTTTATCATTTATTTATTTAATCTATTTTTTTATTGAATCAATTTTTTTTTCTAAAAAAAATGAATCTAGCACATTTCTCTTATGCTCCTCTATATATATATATATATATATATATATATATATATATATATATATAAGAAAAAGAATTTTGTTTTATAAATAATAGTTGTTCAAAAATCTTTTCTATTCTGGGACACACAAAATAAAAAATTTGTTAGAATTGTGAGCATGTCAAAAACAATTTAAAGGCATTCCCAATCTAATACAGTAGATTTGATCTGTAAGATTTAAGTAAATAAAGAGAAAAGAATAGAATGAATTCCTCATAAATTAACCAAATTATTTGTTAATTACCTTCCTAGGAGCATGTAAAATCCTTAAGCGGAGAGCAACCATAAATTCTTCGTCCATAACAATTAAAAAAAAACTTAACTATTGTTCTTCCTTAATTTACTCTTCCTAACAAGAAGAGTAATTTTAGTTAACTAGCTTTTTAATTATTAACTTAATTTGATTCAAATTCATTTTATTTAATATTAATCTCTTTTAATTATTGTTTTGTTTAATATTTATTTGTTTATTTATTACTTATCACTTTATCCCTTTATTACTTATTTAATAATTAATGATTATTTAACTAACTATATACTTTCCTACCTTCGTGAACAAGTTTTAAAATGTTTAGAAGGGTGTCGTGACATCCTCCCCCCTTATTTTGTGCATCGTCCCGATGCACTACACCAATAGTCTGAGTCTAAAATAAAACAATCTCAGAACATCATGCCTTTCAACAAAGCTTTCAAAATAAAAATTGAAACAATTGTTTCATTTCATTTGTGTCTTCCCATGTAGCATTCTCTACATCATCCTAATCCCATTGCACCTTATATTTGTCTACCATCCTGTTGCACAATTAGTACTGCGCCTCTCCAAGATTCTATATGGCTCTATTATTATTCTCCTTGGCTCTTGGACCTATAATGCATTCCAATTCAATTTATGTTTATCATTAGGTACATATTTCTTAAGAAGTGACACATGAAAAACATCATGGATTCAACTCAGTCTTGGAGGTAAGACTAGTTGATAAGCCACCGGATTTATCCTTTCAAGAATTTCAAAGGGCCCAAAGTAGCAAGGGGCTAACTTAGCCTTCTTCCCAATGATGTGGACCTCTTGTGAAGTCCAACTCTTAGGAAAACCTTCTCTCCAACCAAAAATTCTCTTTGAGTCCTATTTCTATTTACATAACTCTTTTGTCTATCAGCTGCCTCCTTCACCTTTGTCTTATCCCCATGATTTGATTTTCTATATCTTTCAACATTTCTGGGCCAATTATGATCATGTCTTCTAGATTGTCCCAACTCAAAGATGTTCGACACTTCTTGGGCCATATAGTGCTTCAAATGGGGTCATTCCAAAGTGGATTGAAAGGAGTTATTATATGTAAATTCTACAAGTGGAAGGTGTTCTTCCCACCTTGATTGTTGGTCCATACAATACATTCACAAAAGATCCTCAACTATTTGGTTTGTTATTTCCGTTTGTCCATCTATTTTAGGATGGTATGATGAGCTAAAATTTAGTTGTGTTCCCAAAGCTGACTGCAAGGTTGTCCAAAATCTTGAAGTGAACCTAGCATCTCTATCTGATATTATCCTTTAGGAATCCCATGCAACCTAAAAATCTCCTTTATAAATCTTTTAGCTAGGCTTGGAGCATCATCAGTTAAATTTCTGGGTATGAAGTGAGCCACCTTGGTTAGTTTATCTATTACCACCATTATTGAATTATGCCTATAGGGTGTCATAGATAACCCTTGAACAAAGTCCATAGTAATGACTTTCCATTTATGATGTGGTATATCATGGGGATATAGCAATCCAGTTGGATGAGTATGCTTTACGTTTACCCTCTGGCATTCCAAACATTTGGCCACAAAGAGTACTATGTCATTCTTCATTCCTTGCCAAAAGTATAACTTCTTAAGATCAGAGTACATTTTAGTTACCCTTGGGTGCCTTGAATAAGGTACTTTGTGAGCTTCTAATAAAATCATGGTTCTAAGTCCCCCAGAATTAGGTGCCAGCAATCCATCCCTATCAAAACTATACCCCACAATCTTATGTTTAATTGGATTACTTCCCAAAGTTGTTTTTACTTGTTCATACCAATGATCACATTTTTGTTCTACTAACACTTTCTCCTTGAAGCTAGTTTTAAAGCTTGACATGGCCATCAAATGTCTCCTTCTACTTAAGGCATATTCCCCCCTATTTTCCTTGCCTTTAATGTATTCTATCTCAAAGTCATATTCACTTAGGAACTCTAACCACCTTCTCTGCCTTACATTTAAATTTGGTTGAGTGAAGATGTATTTTAACCCTTGATGGTCATTTTGTAGTTCAAAAGGTTTACCCAACAAGAAATGTCTCCACTTTTGAAGAACATGTACAATTGCTGCCAATTCTAGATCATGAGGTGCATAGTTTATTTCATGTATCTTCAATTTTCTAGATTCATAGGCTATTACCCCTTCATCTTGCATAAGTACACCCCCTAGCCCTTCGGTAGACACATCTGTGACAACTAAAAAATTCCCATTGGGATCAGGAACCTTTAAAATAGGATTTGTAGTGAACTTTCCTTGAAGATTTGAAATGCTTTGTCACATTGTTTTGTCCATACAAATCTTTTACTCTTTTTCTGCAATGAAGTGGTAGGATTTGCAATTCAAGAAAATCCTTCTACGAACCTCCTATAGTATCCTGCTAGTCCCATGAAACTTCTTACTTTTGAAACATTTTTGGGGGATTGGTCATTCTACTATAGATTTTATTTGTCAGTATCTACTGTGATCCCATCTTCAGATTGGATGTGCCCTCAATAATGGATCTTCCTTTCAAAGAATGCACATTTTGATAATTTTCCATATAAATTATGTTTTCTCAATCTTTGCAAAACTAGATGGAGGTGTGCTAGATGCTCCTCTTCATTATTAGAATAGATTAAAATATCATCTAGGAACACTACAACAAATTTGTCCAAGTATTATTTGAAAAAGTTATTCATCAAGTTCATAAATGCAGTAGGCACTTTAGTTATTCCAATGGTACAATGGTGAATTCATAGTTCTCAATTCATAACCTGTGGATTCTTTTCTATGTTTCAAAAGGTGTTGATATTCACCAATCAGTATAAAGAACCTTGCAAGTTTCGTTGTTCAACCTCCAATGTTGTAACCTTAACTATCTTCTTCTCTTTCCTTCTCCATAATCACTATCAAGGATATATCTTCCTAATATAAGTTGTGCTCGGCATATCATTACTCCTAACACTCATATTCCATCCTATTATCCAATCCTCACTTCCTTTTTAAACGTGAAACCTCCTTGATTGATTGACATGTTATCCAAACTACTTTGATGTTATTCCAATGTGTTAGCTAACCATCTTTATTTATATCTTTTTTCATTGTGTCTTATCTTGAGCTTTCATACTTAGAATTAAACACCATAGGTACAAATTTTGTTATTCATCGACAATTCTCTTCATTCTTAAGTTTGGTTACAAAAATGATAGATTCTCCATCCAATCATCTGAGATGCATGCCAAATTAAAATATGCATAGCTTGAGATACATATAGTAGATTAATTTCTAATATTGTGATAACTTCTCCCTACCAACTCATTAGTCATCTGAAATGAAACCATTGTAGCCATCTCAACTTAACCATTTTTTTAACTCAAGAAATTTAAAACATTATCCTTCAATAATTATTCATTCCATGACTTATTACAATAGTTATACTCGCTTTGTGGTTGCCCAACCAACTCAAAATTTGGTAAATCAACCATAGTGTTCAAGTAACATATAGGACTTATAATTGGACTTCGTATCATCCTTACATCATTCTGATTTAATTTCCTATGGTTCATCTTCGTCTGAGTCGATAGTTATCGCTCTTCCAGTAGGGTGTACTTGGAGGTACTCTTTTGATACTTCCTCACTTATAGTGGGCACATTTCACCCACAACAAAAGGAAAAATCATGAACCACTGAGGGTTTCTTTCCTTTTTGTCTTTTAACTGGGGTTTTCTCCATCCTATCTTGCCTTGTCTTGATCTCTTGAACTATTTGCTCTAGGGAGATTATTTTATTCCATTGCCTGTTTAGCAATTTGATTATTATTTTCATCTCTGCCTCGTTGATCCCTTGCCTTTGGGAAGTGCTAGCTGTTAGTGCTGAACTTTATTATATATTACTTATTCTAAGTAATATAATTAGCACATGGCTTTAAGCCACCTTAGGTGGCTAGGTGTTGTAATGTCCACCCATATAAACACATACAAGTGAGCACAAACATACGTAACTACAAAATTTTTCCTAAGAAGAACATTTCCAAGAGTTAAAGAACATTTAAATGACTATAATAAATTAATAAGTAACTTTAAATGCAACCCATACATTTAATTTAATTATCAACTACCATTTTAAAACTCTAAGTTATTAATAGGGAAAGATTAATAATATATATTTAATAAATTGACATTCATTACAAAATTAATAATACAATGGAAATTAAACTTAATTGAACATTGATTAAAAAAAAACCTAATAATTTATTTATAAAAGAAATAAAACTAATAATTTATTTATAAAAGAAATAAAGCAAGTTTGATATTTCTATTTTCATCTCCACATCTCTAATACTTATTTCTTGTTCTCTTTCTAATTTTTTATTTCTTTTTCCTTTCTATTTTTTTTTTTTTATAAATTTGTATCCAACAACTCATAACTTTAGTTATGATTTTTTTTTTTAAATTTCTGCAGGTTGCACGTTTATCCATGGAAGAAGAGTAAATTTAGAGACCAATATGCAACTATTTGATTGAAGTAATTATATATATAACACTTATTTGATTTTGTAGGTTTGAAATCAAAGGGACAAAAGAAAAAAAAATCATATATATATATATATATATATATATATATATATATATATATATATATATATATATATATATATATATATATATATATATATATCACTGCTTATTGTAAAGTTGAAACTGTAGGTATAACAATCTATTATTAACATAAAAGTAAATATACATGTGCAACATACAATAAATTTTTTAAAAGAATGAAGTTATTTTTTTTTTTATAAATTTTTTTATTAAAGGCCAATGGAAGTCTGTGGTCTTCTTAGACAAAGAAGACCCGTTTGCAGCACTAAAAAATGACATATCGGCATATAGTACCTCAGAAGAAATCATTTTAGTAGGAGACTTTAATGCAAGAACAGCTAACAGTTAGGCTCTCTGCCTTAGAAATGAGGAGGGAGTAAAACATAACCCTTTATGGTTAGAAGAGGTAGAAAATCAAGACTGGGAAAGAGACTCTCAAGACACAAAAGGAGGGATCACGCAGTACGGAGTAGAATTGTTGGGGATATGTAGCCTATATGATTTGATTATATGCAATGGTATAAAAGCTTGGCTGAGTTCTAGGAACTTTACCCGTCAAACTTACAATGGGCAAAGTGTGGTAGATTATGTTATTTGCTCTCAAAAGCTAATGCTAAGATTAATGGAAGTAGATGTGAAGGATTATCCTATAGAAATGAATTCTGATCACAATCCTATATATGTAAAGATCAGTATGTGGCATGGCAGCCAAAGTCAAGATAGATCGCACCAAAACCAAAAGGAGGCACCTCAAGGCACAATCCTTTTGACGCTTGAAAATCAAGACATTTTCTGAATAATGTTGGAACGACAATTGCAAGAAATAAGTGACATTGGGTTGGCTGGTATAAACAAGAGAACAATGGACAACAAAGAGTTGACAACTATAATTTACAAGGCACTTAGTGTGTGCAAAAGGTCTAGGCCTAAGAGAGGCAACAAAAATACCTTTCCAGAAAACCCTTGGTACGATGAAGATTGCAAGACAACAAAGAGAATGCTAAAAATCAAGGGAAACAAGAAGGAATATGAAAAACTATTGAGATCAAAAAAAGAGGATTACATGCAAACAAGGTAGAAAGATCTGATTTGTCTTGGGAAACACAATCCGAGGGGCTTCATAAAAGAATTACAACAAAAAAACACAGTTGCTGAGAACAATATCACTAACCTCCAATGGCTTGACTATGCAAAGATGCTTTATGAAAGAGATCAAGACAAAGATGCCCCCCCAGTGATCAATTCGATGGCTAAACTCTTCTCCACAAAAGACATCAAGGAAGCAATTAAAAAGCTTACTGTGGGTAAAGCGCAAGATATAGATGCCTTACAAGCAGAATATATAAAATGGGGCATGGAACTCCTAACACTGCACATCAAAATAATATTTAATGGGGTCATTCAAAATGGTTTTCCAGTAGATTGGACAACCAGTGTCATTATCCCTTTTCTTAAAAGTGGAGATACCAACAATCCTTCAAATTATAGAACTATAATGATCAATCCCCTTTTTAGAAAACTCTTTGGGAGCATGATAGAGCACTAGATTAGTATTTGGGCAGAAAAGGAGGGAAAGAGAGCAAAGGGCAAGGTGGTTTTAGACCAAAACACTCTACAATTAACCACTGCATTACCCTCAGACACTTGATTGAGAAGGTTTGGGACAAACATGGTGAAGAGGTTTTCTATTGCTTCGTCAACTTCAAGAAAGCATTCGATACCGTTCCTAGAAGAAAATTATGGAGTAAAATGGAAGAATTGGGGATTCTGGAAATGTATAGGGTTGTTGTCCATAGGTTGTACAATCAAGTTCAGGCAAAGATTAGAACCAAGCAAGGTTTCTCATAATGCTTTGGGAGTGACATTGGGGTCAAATAGGGGTGCCCTCCATCGCCTACCTTGTTTGGGCTTTACATTGACAAATTAGAGGATTAGATAGACAAGTTTGGTGGTGGAGGAGTCCAATTGACCATCTATGTAATAAAGTTGCTCCTTTATGCGAATGATGTTATTCTAATGGCAAAAACAACCCATGATTTAAGAGAACACCTGAAGGCGCTAGAAATGTTTTGCCAGGAGGTTGGGATAGAGGTGAACGCTAGAAAAACTAAGGTCATGATATTTACCTTGAAGAGAAAGAAGGCTCAGATTGATTTTGTTTTTTAAGGCATCCCCTTGCAGGTGGTTAATGAATACAAATACCTTGGCCTTGATTTCAACAATAAGCTCAGTTGGGAGACGTGTAGAGCAAAAAGAATACAAGGAGGATGGAAAGCTTTATACTCATTGCAGAACAGATGTAGAAGCGCTGAACTGTGGGATTGGAAAACTAAGAAAACTCTTTTCAGGTTGTTGGTGGTGCCGGTGGCGCTATATTGATGTGAGGTGTGGGGTGGCAACACGTCAACGTTGAAGTGGAGACAGATAGAGAGGTTACAAAAGCACCTAATTTCAAGCAGCCTTAAGATAAAAATGTCAGTCCCGTATGAGATCGCTCTAGCTGAGGTTGATGCCTTTTCGTTGGAAGCGTCGGCTTTGATTTGGTTGCTAAGTTATTTAAAGAGGATTGAGAACATGGAGCTGCTACGTTGGCCTAAAATGAAGGCAAAAGAAAAATTGGATAGAAGGAAGAGCAGATGGATGAAACAAAATGACAAGTGGATGAATAAGTGGGATATCAACATGAAAGAGTGTCCAAACATGATTGGTGCAATTAAGCAGTACGTTCAGGAAAAAGTCAAAGCAAGCATGTGGATGAGGCAACTTGGGAGGAAAGGAGAGTACTATATCAAACATTTTAATCCTTCATATGACCACACACAAAAGACATATATAGGGGTAGAAATAAAATGGAAAGCGAAAATGTTAATAGCTCAACTAAGGACCAGTTCACACCAGCTTAGGTGTGAAATTGGTAGGTGGACAAGGCCAAAAGAGGAGTGGGCAGAAAGGATATGTTGTTTTTGTACTTTGGGGCTTGTAGAAATGGAATGGCACTATATCATGGATTGCCCAACCTACGAGGATATTCGGGCCATTTACATTGATGCTTTGAATGTGGTCTCCTTGAATAACTTGTTTGAAGAAGAAAGGATAACAAATACTGCAATTTATTTGACTGAGATTCATAGCAGAAGATCGAGAATTCTGAAAGAAAAAGAGGGTAACAAGAAGATGATATTTGGGTAGCAGTCCCATATAGAGCTTTCGTGATTGGTAGCATTGCTGTTATCCGTGGGTCCCATAGACTATTTGGCCTTGTGGATGTTATTAAAAATCTTCATTCATTCATTCCCCAAGGGAAGCCATGGCTCCCACGGCTCCCACGTGGGGATTCATGGCTTCAATGACCCCCTTTAAAAAGGGGCACAGGCTTGCCATCGCTGAACCAAAACTCTTTTACTTTCTTTTTTTATTGAACTTATAAAATCTAATATGTATATTATTAAGAGATAAAAAATATAGATAATTTTACTATATTAAAATTATTCAAAATAAAACATTCCTTCTCTTGTCAATAAATTTCTCAGCTTCATATAAACAAAACAGTCATAACAATATATATATATATATAAGCAAATGAACTTGTATATGTTGTTATATGGAGCCTAATCAGACTCAGAGGTTAAATTTACCCCACTTTTATCAGCACAGTTTCCCCCCAAATTATTTAACGGGGTCCAAGGGCAGCGCCCCTTGCAGGGGTTTGGGGGCACCGCCCCCAAGATGGGGTCAAGGGGTAGCACCCCTTGCGAGGTCCAGGGGCAACGCCCCTGAAACCTCAAACATTTTTTTATTATTTTATAAAGGCGCCGGGAGTTATTTTTCTATTGGCCGACATTAAAAAAACCCCTATTTTTGTAACCGACATAAGGCTTGATAAAAGCGGCTAAGGGTTAGGGTTTTCGTTGATGTATTGTAGCATTTTGCAGTGGTACACCTATTGAGTTGCAAGGATTGCTGGTTGTAATCAGTTTGATTTACTGGATAATAATAGTGGACTCTCTATTGGTGGATGTAGCCCGAGTTTGGGTGAACCACATTAAAACTTGTCTCTCGCTGTTATTATTTCTGTGTATTTTTCATTCCTCTGTTTAATCTTTATTTGCATTTAATTGATATCTTATGTCGGCTAACCCTAACAATATATACATAATTTTTTTTGTATAATTAAATAAATCTGCCAATATCGTTATAAATTTTTGGATCTAAAATGAATTTAACAACATTTTCATAAGAAGAACTAACACAAAACCATTTACTCTCAAATTAAATTATACATATAAATTTACAAATGGATTCAATCATATACGAATTGAAATTATACAAATAGAATTATGCTTTACTAGACAAATGAAACTATGCATCTACAAATTTTCCTTTAAGAGTACAATTCAAAAAAAAAGATGTAAAATATATACATAAACTATACAATAGGACCAACAAGAAAGAGCTCCAAGCTTTTGATACCATAAAACTTTCCACAACTCTAAACTCTTTAAAACTCTTGCAAACAACCTGCACACATCAACAACCAACATGGATGGCTAGGAATGCTCTCCACCATACCATAGGATTGGAAAACCAATCCACCCCCGAGCTTGGAGATCCTCCAAGAAACGTAGGTTGACAAACAAATATTCATGGATAAAATTCACACAACAGAAAAACTCAAGTGCACAACCATCTTTACCCAAAATCCCAAGTTGAGACTCACAAACACAAGAATCTTAAGTGGATTCTTCAAAGGGGAAGAAGGAGAAAACTCCTCTCTTGGGGAACAATATTTAACAACCCTTCATGCTTCCTTCACAACTCAACTACAAACCCAACTTCTTTCACAACCCAAATTCAAGATTCATACAACCCTTCTTTCACAAATCCCAACTACAAACTTCATTCATCATTCTTCCATGATAACCCAACTACAGTATTTTCACAACCCTTCAAATATATGAATAAACCCAACTACAGAATTTTCACAACACTTCAAATACATAAACCCAACTACGGAAATGTTCCCCCTAGAGAGGTTTATCACATCTCTAAATCCCTGACACAAATTTCCCACAATACAACATTTTCACCAAAATTCGAACAACATTATGTCTTTAAAAAAAATTACAAACATACAAAAACATAAGAATTTTCCAAGACATAGATCCTACATTTTGCCCTCCAAGTTAGGAGAAGCATAATCAAGGCAAGAAAACTTTCAAACTTGAAAATGTGAGCAATCTAAAATCAATCCTTCCTTCCAACTACCAAATCTCCAAGAATTCCCCAAAAGCTCAAAAACTTTCATCCATTCTTTTCCAAGTAAATTTCATGAAGCCATTTCCTAGAAACCCCCAAAATTTCCAAAACAAGTTTTTTCCCCCTAAACCAACTAATTCCCCCTTCCTCAAAAATACTTTAAATAATAAATACTAATTTCCCAAAAAACCATCTTTTTCCCAAAAAGAATTTAATTAAAACAAATAAAGATTTCAATTAAAGCAATAAAAAATATTTAATTAAAACAAATAAAGCTTTCAATTAAAGCAATAAAAACAAAAATAAAAATCTTAATAAAAATTAAAAGAAACAAATAAAACAAGATAAAAATCTTATCCCATAAATAAATTTAAAATAGGAGGATAATATCTCAATTAAATAAATAAATAAATAATTATCCTCCATGAAAACTTATCCAACAAAATTAAAGAAATTAATTTTCATCCACAAAACATAAAAATTACATATCTAACAAATAAACATGACCCACTTACTAACACACACCCACACAAGACTTGAGCCAAATTTTCTCAAGGTAGAAATAGGCTTGGCTAAACAGGTTTAACACAAGACGTACTTGGATAGATCTCTGTATCTAACAACTTGGCCACCCTCCTGCACAACTCACATTTTGAATATCAATATATCTTGGTAATATAGCCGAAGAAATATAAAAATAACATTCGAATAAAAATATTAACTAATTCCTTCCTTCTTTTTTTTTAATCACATAACCATATAATTCTAAGCAACTTTCAATTTCACAACTTAACATAAATAAATCATTCCACTAAACATAAAATTTAGTTAACATTAGTGGGAGGAAGGGAGGGGGCCCTACATATCATAAGATGTGTAGGGATGGATAACTATGGTGGTGGCATTCAAAATCATAAGAAAATAAGATGACTTAGGGTGGTTTGCATCGAAGGAGGCATCATTTGAATTCATTTCGCATGAAGGAAGCCTGGCACAATATCATGTTAAAGTGAGGAGGGCGAGCAGACGAGTCTACCAAGTACATCGTTCCTGGTGATGTGTACATCGTTCCCGGTGATGTGGCTCCTTCCGCACGAGCCATCATTAAGGGAAGTCCAGAACCTTCCCATCACATCTAGTGCTTAAGGATGACAGTTTATTTAGAATTATACATTTCCTCCTTCGTAGTAGGGCAATGGACAGAGTTCCAAAATTGGATCTTTTTCTCTCCCCAGAGCATTTGCAAATTAGGTGGCTAGTTTGCAAAGGAATTGCAACGCCAATTTGCCTGACCAGCTCGGTCAGGCAAATGGCTTTCTGAGGAAAAATCACTGACCTGCGCTTTCAGCAGATCCTAATTCAGGGTGATGCATTTTTAATGGGAGCAATGAAGATATTGGGCAAAGCTTTCGTGGAGGATAGGGAAAGATACAAGGTTGACCTTGACATCGCATCCCGGTTCATGGCTTCACTGCTTGACCTCAACGTGCAAAAATCCTTGATTAGCACTGCAACTCGAATGGCCTTCAAGAATCACCTGCTCGACAGCCTAGAGGAAACCCTAGCAAAGGTGGTGTATGGCGCAGGAATTCCATGGCCGACAGACTTGGAGAAGGTGGACAGGGATGAGGGTGTCATTCCTTACTACCCATTCTTGCTGGATCTGAGAGGCACGGATCTGCTAGAGCACAGGGAAAGAGCAAAGAAAGGTTGGGCTTTCATGAGGAAGTTGTTCTAGTTTGAGGACACAGAGGACTTTGCATGTATCCCTGAGTTTTGCGATTACCTTCTGGAGCAAGGTGTTGGGTAAGGGTTTGTTTTCTTCGACCCAAGTTAATGGTTTTTTTGGATTGTCTCCAAGTTTCCCTCAGCAGATGTTAGCTATCAATGTACAGATGTTTATAGTTAAGATACAGTTTTTAGAAAGCTTTCTGCCAATGAGACCTGTGTGGCATTTTGATGGTTGTTAAGACCCTGCGTGGTCATTTTATTTTAAGATATCAAGCTAGTAGTAGGCTAAAGATGAGACTTTGTCATACAGACAAAGATAAGCTGTATGGTTTTTAGTATTTTAATACAAAAACTCTCTTATGCATTAAAAAAAAAATTAGTTAACATTAAGTTTCCAAATACATATGTCTATCCATAATTCATTACAAATATAAAAATTCAAATCACGAGTAACATAGTCCCCTACTCTAAGCATCAATAATAAATAGACATCAAGGTATAAGTCAAAATAGCCTATAAAAAGTCTAAGCAAAAGGGTGGGCCTTATAGGGATTGACTTGGAGAGTTCGACACAACTCTCCAAGCTATGTGTCGACATCCTTTTGCCACTTGTTGAGTGGAGTGTTGAAGTCAACTCAACCTCCTCACTTCTCCTCACCTATATTTATATTAGATTTTGACTAATATTAAGGGGTGGATTTGGTGTACTTGCATACAATTTCTTTGTTGTGTTTGAAATATTTTCATGTTGTGTTTAATCAACTCTCAGATATTGGTTCCTACATGGTATCAGAGCGGGAGAAGGATGATCGTAGTTTAAGGTTCACCTAGAAGGTGTCATTGCAGGTTTGGAAGTGGAGTTTTGTTATGTGTTAAGCTGAGCAAAGTTTGGAGTTTGTTCTATGGCAGGGCAAGTAGAGGTTGCACTCACGCAGGCCTGACTCGAGGCCTCCACCCACAGGTTGAATACCTTCACATGCAGGAGGAATGCCTTCACACACAAGAGGAAATAGAGGGCATATGAGGGTTGGAACTCTACCACACTCTATTTTTTGGGGGGTTTTTTAACCACAGGATAGGCATCGATATTCTTCACTCTGCCATACTTTGTTTTTTGGGGCTTTTTAAGCATGGGACAAGCACACTTGTTCGGGCATAAATGCCTTCGAGCCTGCATCGAGGCACCCCTGAATACAAGCATTTGGTCACATCATCATGCCACGTGCAGTTTCCTGACCGTCATTTCCCATTTGGAGACACTTGAACATCCCTGTACATAGGTGACGACCAACATCTTGCAACCATAGTCTTGGCATCCCATTTTTTGGCTACCTCTACCTTCCTTGGCTCTTCCTGCCCTAAATTTGCCCCTAATTATTTTGGGCTTGGCAAATATTTGCGTTATTTTGGACTTTCATATTTTGCTTTTTATTATTTTGCAAAAAGCATTTAAAGTTATGTTTTTTATGCTAAAATAGGCATTTTAGTTGTCTAAAAAGTACTGTAAAATATGAAGTGCCACATTTGGGGGGGGGGGGGGGGTCATTTAAAATTTGGGGAAATCGCTTTGAGAGGATTTATGTTTTTTTAAAATCCCTTGTATCTTTGCTTGACGAAAACGAAGGGTGAGGTCTGGTTTGGCAGGAGGCCAATACCCCCTCACAAGTAAACTATTATAAATCTTCTTTCCTTGCTGACTCCAACAAGTGGTTGGACGGCTAGGCTCATCTCACTAGAGGGCATTTTTTTCTGTTTTTAGTGCAAATGTATTAGATTAGGTTGTTTGTGGGAAAATTATTTGTCATAAATTTTGATTGGTAGCTTGAAATTCAGCACATTTTTTTCAAAAGTTGATGTTTTCACATTTCCCATCTATTGGACCTACTTGCATTGTAAAATGCACTAAGTTATAAAGTGCCAAAACTAGGGGGTCACCTAATCAGAGGAGGTTTCCTAATGTGTTGATTCTCTATTGTCTAAAGGAATTAACATGTTTGTAATCATGGGATATGAAACTCACTCTTCTATAATCAACCTAAACAAGGGTAATTAAAATTCCTGATGTGATGGCATCTTGAAACATCTCAGGTACCATAATCTCATACCTTATATGTATGGACTTATCCTTGAACTAGGTAAACAATCTTAGAAGGATAAGTGGTTCAATAATCATGATCATATTTGTGGATTAATCAGTTTACATATACTAGATGTCGCTTTGTATGCCATCATGGATATTGAATGTCCACATGCATTATGGATCAAAATTTGGGAAATACATGGAGACTCAAATATTTCTCCCTTCCCGCATGATCCTGCTATGATCACAACTCACATCCCACATCATGCTTCAGATACAGAATGTCTAGTTGACATAGAGTAAATCATCATTCCACCTCCTCCTGTTGCTTCATTAGATTTTAGAGTCGTTTCTTGGAAAGCTTCCAGTACTTCTTTGCAACAGGATCACATTTGTCTTCCTAGCATTGTTGATTGGGACATATTTCTACCTGACATTTCATGTCTATTTGTAGAATCTCGAATTGCTGACATGGAAGCACACATTGAGGACATCAATATTCTCTTTGATGATGGTTTTGATGAAACTGCATCTCCATTTTCCTCTTCAGATATTCATGCTCTACATCCATCTACACATGGCTCTGGATTGTCAATATCTTCATCTATTAGGCATGCACCTGATTTGATTATGGCATCCTTCATCATCGACATGGGGACACCTGAACATTCTTAGAAGACATCACAATGGGCATCATCATCCTTGGATCAACTTCAGCATGACTTAGGAACATACATACATCTTCCTACATATTCCTATTCGGAATGGGGAGATATTCTGCATCTTCACTTGGTCTCATTTCTTCCCAAGGGAAGGAACATTGTTCAATGTTCTAAAATCTACATTTGCATCCTTTGTCAACTATCCAGACTCACTACAACAAGAGACGTATTATGAGGGGTCTCATAGACCTTCTATCATTTTCTCTTATTGGGGGAAACATATATTGTACTTAGTGAAAGTAGTACTTCTTCATTTATATATTTTTCATGCATATTTTCTCTCTTTTGGAGGGTAGTTTTTTCCCATAGGGTTTTCTACCTTTCTCCAATTCATGTGAGATTACTTTGTACATGAGTACCTCACTAGGCCTAGTAGCCGGGATCCATCTCTTCTTGTACCCACCTAAGTTATGCTTAAGGGGGGGTGTTAGTGCTAAACTCTATTATATATAACTTATTCTAAGTAATATAATTAGCACATGGATTTAAGCCACCTTAGGTGGCTAGGTGTCGACTTGGAGAGTTTGACACAACTCTCCAAGTTATGTGTCAACATCCTTTTGCCACTTGGTGAGTGGAGTGTTGAAGTTGACTCCTAAGTCAACTCAACCTCCTTACTTCTCCTGACCTGTATTTACATTGTCTTTTGGCTAATGTTAAGGGGTGGATTTGGTGGACTTGCATACAATTTCTTTGTTGTGTTTGAAATATTTTCATGTTATGTTTAATTGTCTCTCATATCTTGGTTTCTACAGTAGCTTGGTTTTCTCTTGCCTTATCCATTAATATCTCCTAAAAAATCAAAATTTTAATTAGTACTACGCCCATGGTTCAATCTTAAATTTATGCTTTCAATATAGACTGTTTCCAATTTGCGTGAGTGTAGTAGGCTCAAGGCCTAGCTTCCAAACTTGGCTCCGATACCACATGTAATGACCCAAACCTTAATCCCCAAATTAGCACTAACTTTTTTTTATATTTTAAAATTGTTATTAAGTGTTCAATTCAATTGTATACTCAGGTACTTCTATCCAAACGAGATAGGCATTAGTCCAATCAGAACAAGCATCTATCCTTATGGGATATGCATATGTCCATAAGAGGCAGGTATTCCTCCATTCAAATGGGATAAGCATATATCCTAACAGGATAGGCATCCATCCATAAAGGGATAGGTATGTGCTCTAGCTAGAGACTTAGGTCCATCAGGATCTAATGGATCTTAAGCCACTCGCTGATGACTTCACCCCCTCTACTAATGGGAACTTGCACTGAGGTCGTCATCATTTAGGAGTATTATATATATATATATATATATATATATATATATATATATATATATATATATATATATATATATTGAATACATTCAGGATTCTTCTGAGAATATGTTGAATGCTTTTCTATCTTGTCTTTGTATTTGAAGTTTCACCTTAGGTTTGTTGGAGTGATTCCATTGATGAAATAATTATGTTGAAGGGGTGAATCAATAAAATGAAAGTTTTAATGCCTCCCAAACTTGTGCCTGAAAACCTACGCACTAAGAACATTCTTCGTTCCCTAGGCTGCCTACATACTCACTTCCAAACGGGATCAAGGTATTATATATGTAGTTATGTTTTCTACTCTATGTTTGATGTGAACTATTTAGTGTGGTTACGTAGCCCTTTCTAGGGCCCAATTTCCCCAGACAGTTCCTCTCTGACTGCTACCCATGAAGGGAAGCAATTAAAAAGTATTTGGTCTCCTTGACCTATACTTGTTTACTAAATCACTACTTCCTATTCCTATTAAAATAAAACTTTACAAACTACATGATCATTATTCCATTTTCCTCCTTTGATAATATATTGTCTTACAAGAAAGATGTTTCTAATTGCAACAAAACTACAAGGTGATTATAAATTCCTTTTAAACCATGTGGTGGGAGATATTTTCTAAGTTGGACCAATTCGATTAATCTTGTTAGTTTGGTGTATGAGGGAGATTACCCATCCCTCGGACTTAATATCATGGTGTCCCTTATTACTCCTCAGTGATTTATAGGGTTGATGCCACAGATGGCGTTATTGTAGCTATGTTAGGTAATAAGTGCAATAGTTCAAGCGCAATAGCATTACCTATAAACGTGAACTAGAGGCACCATAAAAACCAAACGCTGCGATTTGGTTTTTGGTTTCTCTTGATTAAGTTATTTAACTATGCAAACAAGAAAATCTTAAATGTCTAGTATCAAAATTGAGAAACTTTAAGTAAACCATTGAAAACAAATAATCATTAAATTTAAACCATTCTATCTAATGCTACTAAATGATTGTTTGAAACCATTTTCAAATTAAAGAAAAATTAACTATATTGTTCACATCTAATTAATTTGTATAAGTAAGAATTCCCATCTCAAATAATTGTGATTGAATTTAATGATTCCAAACTAAAGAAAAATTGTGATTGAATCTAATGATTCCAAACTAAAGAAAAATTGTGATTGGATTTAATAATTGTAATTGAACTTAATACTTGTAGATTGAATTTAATAATCATTTAAAGAAGTTCCTTCTATCAGTTACTTTGTTTTATGCTTAATAACCATTTGAATCTAATCAAATCGATTATTACTTTTAATTAATTCTAAATTGTCAATTCCACTACTAATTGATTTCCAAATTCCCATTATCAAGTTCATTTGTAATTTAATGATAAATTGGTGTATTATATGAATACTTAATCATTTTTACAAATTGTTAATGCAATTCAAATGACTATTTAATAATCAACATTTGTGAAATATCCCAAATATATGTAAAAGGAAAGATAAATTTTTCTATCTACAATTCAACTAATAATTTATTCAATCATTTTATAGATTAAAACAAATTAAACAACTAACTAATTATTCAAATATATTATATAACTAGTATAGATATCTTAAATACATCTATCTAAAAAAATCCCTAGAGATATCAATAGTTTACTTCACATTAGAACCACTTTATTTACTATATAATATTTTTGTTAATTATTTAATTATTTAAGGTTTATGTCTTGCCCATCAAATTAATTAACAAATCAAATTTAAATGTTTTATTGATTAAATTACACTACTACATTTTTTATATAAATTAATTAAGATTCAAACAATTTTGGTTGAAATTATTTCTAACATTATAAAAAAAATTACAGCCATTTTCTTTCATTTAATAATACAAAGTAATGCTCCATTTTTTAAGTAATGCTCCATGTTCTAACTTTTTTTGAGAAAATTACAGCCCTTTTCTTTCATTTAATATATACAAAGTAATGTTTCATTTTCTAACATTTATTGAGTTTTATTTTATTTCAAACTTAGTGTTGATGATAGCATATCTTTGTTTTACCTCCTTATTTTAGAAATATTATGTTTATCATTAATTATTAATATTAAATGGAAAGAGATATTAATTTGAAGTTATTTTATTTGCTTAATTATTTTACTTCAAATTGATATCTATTGACATTTTTTCTTCACTCAACCCTATGTCCATCAATTTCTCAACTATAATTAACAAAAAAAAAATTCAAATTAAGAAATCAAAATATTTTCTTTCTTAACCCATAAATTTAAAAAAAAATTGATTTCATGTAACAATATTTGATTTTATAATATTTTACTTTATTATTAAATATTAATAATTTGACATGTAAATGGATGTCAATTTTAAGATAAAAGGTAATAGTTTTTTTAACACACTCACGCCATTACACTCCACCCCTTGTTGCCATTGTAGAATGTCTCTCGGCATTAATTACTCCCTAATTAAAATATTATAAATTAACAAACATAATATAATTTACTCACTAAATAAAGCAATTAAAATAACCATCTATTATGAAGAATAAGTAAACTAATTAAAACGTTTTAAAATTAACTAACTATTTAGTTGACATATTATAAATTAAAACCAATTAAAAATAACTAATTGTTTAATTAAACATATTACAAATTAAAAAAGCCAACTAATTGTCTAAACATAATACTAATCAAAATAATTTAAAATGAACAATTAACTAATAAATAAAATAGAATATTAATTAGGAAGATAAACTAATTAGGTATTTAGTAATAAGTAAATTTAATAAGTTGGAAAAAAAATAGTAATAAATGTATTTCAATTTTTAGAATCATTTTGGGAAATATTTTTTTATGAATCATCATAATTGATTTAAGTATTAGTTTTTAATTTTGACTAGAGAAAAAGAAGGGATTTGCAGAAGTAAATTGAGGTAAGTTTACATTTTGGTATTACTTTAATTTTTAATTTTAATTTTAATTTATTTACTTTAAATTCATTTTATTTAATTTGTTTATTTCAAATTTTATTTTTCTTTTACTATTTCTTTAATTCATTTTGAATCTAAAACTTATTTTATCATTTGTTTATTTAATCTAAAATTTATTTATTTTCTAATCTTTTTTTAGATCTTTTTTGTTCTGGAACACAAACAAATATAATCATTCACTTGTCCTTGGGCTTCATGTTGATTCTACTTTTTGCATGGTTAGTAATAGTGATGTATGTGAGCATATCAATATTTTACCTTTGCACACCTTTCCTTCCCATGATTTGGCTCACATTGTTGATACTTTTGTCATAACATCTCATGTTGATACTTTAGCCCTAACATCTCATTTAGTGATAACAAAGATGCACATTCACATGCTAATTTTTTCATCCTTGTATTGTGCTTACATACATAGCGATATTGCACCATTGAATGCATTTGGTGATGCCTTTATTGATAGAGCTAACCAAATGTTTGATTCATGACATGATCATATATGTCCTTCCATGTTGTATCATGTGCTTTCATAGATTAGTTTAATATTGGCCCTAGACCATGTTTTACTCATGATTCTCATTCTTCCCCTTCTAGTGGTCCTTTCTTAATGAATCCCATGGATTTTTCTATGTATCATGATGTTATACCTTTTTTTGATGAAGAATCAACTTTCGATCATTTTCTACTTTCATACGATGTATTTGAGTGAATGTGAAATACATTCTTGTACACCTCCTACTAAACAAACACACGATTTAGATGTACAGCATTGATGCTAGTGATGGCTCTCCATAATCACTATCATACATAATAATTCAAACTTTGATTACGCCATTTTTAGGGCTAGCATAAGTACATATGGAAAATTTAGTATGGCACCAACTAATGAGAAAACCTTGAACTAGCTTCGTGATCAAGGATAACAACCTTGAAATTTATTTTGTTTCATGAAGGGTTGAACCCCTTCATTGGGATTATGTAATAACTTTTCAAGAGCCCTCTATGTATGTCTATAGTTAATTTCCTTGGTAGGGTAGTTCAATTTAGGGGAAAATTAATTGGCTTGACTTTATTTGAAAGGTTCGGATTGATTTTATGAGAAATAATATGTCTTGTGCCATGAGGTCATCTTATTTGGGAAACACATATGTTTTGAATTATAATCAAGTTCTTCCTATCCAATTTATCGTGTGTTTCACTTCCGTATGTTGTGTGTTGTTTTTCATGTAGCTTGGTTTAACAACCCATAATTGGGTTCTTCAACCCTAGTACTACTTCACTTGTCGCCCATGGATCCTCCAAGAAATCCCTCATGATATATTTTTATAACAATGGAATATAGTATGATGAGGCACATCGTAGTCCTATGTACATGGGATTTCACCTACAAAACTATTTCTTATGTATTTCCTAGAGGGGACATGAGATTAAAGTGCACTTGCACCCCTCTTTAAGTGTGATCAATCACTTAGGTCCCATTTAAATTTAATGTTTCATTTAAACTTCTTATTAATCATGAAAGTGAATAAAAACTATATAAATATATGGCATTGTGCCTTTTTTATTATCATACCTTATACATACAAATTCTCTAGCATTTTTTGCCTCCACCAAATCTTATACAAATGTAATCTTCCATCCATTTTAATTCTTTTTATTCATATGTTACTGCCATATATCATTTGTATGATGGAGTAAGCTAGTTATTGCATTGACCTTGTTCCATTGATGTTTTTATAGGTAAGGAGATCTGTAATTTTTTCATAACTCTCTCTTGTTGAATGTAAATAGAAGTTTGACGAGAGGTCTACAAAACTAAACTATAATGTATGTTATGGAAGACATTTAGTCATTGACATATTATTACAAGAGTGAGAAGATCAATTTCCCAATGGATTCTTAACACCCTCGATGTTATAGACTAGTTGAAATGATGAAATAACTAACTTGGTAACTTAAAAATCCTTATACAAAATGTGTCATGTGTATAAAAATAACAACCTCATGAAGAAAAAGTCGAAGCATATATGATTAAGATACCAGAATAATGTAGATAGTGAAGCACCCTAGACTTCTTATATACGTACTGATACCTCCATTATATATCTTATAAATTCAACATTTGAATATATAAATTTATTTGTCTCAATTTCTAAGGAAACAAAGACAATGTCAATATATTATTGTGAATAATATAATGAAAATGAATATTCAACTTACAATTTAGAGCTTATTTCTTAAAACAATTATAAAATATGTTGAAAATTAAATGTACATTTATGGAGTTATTGTAATTAATCTAACATTATTTTAGAATCTAAGCAACCAAGAAATTTGAGATTGTATTATCTAATAGAGCTTGAAACTTTCACATGGGTTCAAATGTCAATAAATGGTTATATTCAAATTTCTTGAAATTATTATTTTCTCATAATTATGTTTTACTCCCTCCATATAATTTGCAATCCCCACATCAAATTGTCTAATCTACTTTGGTTACAATCAGTAAAGTTGTGTAACAATGCCCATCAACTTAGTCACACAAATAAGACACAAAGATGATAAGTGAAAGAGGAATATGTGTTTATGCTTGACAAGGGATAAATAAAAACATAGAAAGTGTAGGCTATCACAAAGGATTGAAAAGTAAGTAAGACAAATAAACTTTTGATAAAACAAGGTGAAATTAAATATCATTCATTATTTTTAATTATACATGTATTGTTATGTGGAATATAATCATGCATAAGAAATTCTCTAGATTGAAAATGAACTTCATAAATTACCTATATTTATTAAAATGTTAATTCTAATCTAATGAAATTATCATTCAATAACCACAACCTTAACCTTGATGAGAATATCTAAGAACTGAAAGTAGCAATTGTGGCATTTTAGCTTTTCAGTTTTTTCTTAAATAATCTTAACTGAGATGAGGTCTAGGGATTAGTAATTAATGGATAGTTCCATCATTCAATTTCTTAAAAAAACTATTAATGATGATGAATAATTATTAATTAATTATTGTCTTATGTCTACTTAATGTTATAATGCAAATTGATTAATTAATTATTAGAAGGTGTTAAACAAATATTAGAAGGAAGTAGACATTGACTCTACTATACAATATGTTAGAACATAATGTTATTAGGGGTCATACCCTTATAACATTTATATATTGTTCTAATATAAGGTTATAAAACCTTATGTTTATTATATATACCATTTAATAATTAATTATCTAATAACTATTAGACTATTAATTATTTACAAATGGTTGCTTTGAAAAGGTGTGACTAATACCCCTTCAGGTATTTTGCCACTCCTCCTTTATTTAAGGAGGTTCTCTCTCATTTGAGAGTGTGTGGATTTGGAGATTTATAGTGAATTATATCACTATGAACATGAGGTGTTATTGTCCATGTGGAAGTAAGGAGAAGTGTTTCCTCGGGTTCAATCTATTTTTTGTAAGTGTTTTAATAAAATGATGCTTTATGGGGTTTTTTTACCCGAAAGGGTTTTCCCCATGTATATCTTGTGTAATGTGTTAAATCTATGCTTGTATAATTCTCATTTATATTTATTTTATATTTTGTCTATAATGATTAATATCCTAAGATCCTAATTTCTAACATGGTATCAGATCCAGTTAGGCTATACTAATCATTTTTACAAGTTATACTATAAGACATGTAGAACTTGATGGAAAATCTCTTTATGCTTAATCAACACATATACAAGGTCATTTGTGCAATACATTTGGTGTGCCTTTTCTATTGTTTTAAACTCAATTCATCAAAGCCAAGTGATATCTGAAAGAATTTTTCATACTAACTTTTTTAACTCATGAATTTCCCTCTAACGACTTCTCTTACTAGATAGATAAACAGATATAAGGTCATAATAAGAAGTAGCAAATAGGTTCACTTTGTGTGGTGTTAAGTTCCAAAGTGAGGTTGTTATTCATTTCGCCCCTTATCTTTGATTACATCTATCATTGTCCTTTTATTAGTCTTATAGATTACGATTCTTCATTCAACAACTAAAGATTAATGTCATCAAATTTGGTTGGAATATAACCATTATAAACTATTTGGAAAAACACACACACACACACACATATCATTATACATCAGTTGATTTAAAATTACCTTTCCACCTTGGAAAAATAAAAAATCTATAGATTTTAAGGACCATATTTCCAATTCCTTCGAAACCATATTTCTAATTGTGTTTGAGTTATTTGAATTGGGAAACATTACAATAAAAGTGAAGTTCAAGAGATTTTTTCCCCTTAATTTATACCTTTTTTTTAAAAATAGATTCACAAGATTAACTTTCCATAAGTATATATCCCTTTATATGGATTTAGATATTTGCTATGATCTTGCTTTAGGGGGAAATGTACACAACCCTTATAATGTAGAAAAATCATAATATGGTATATAAAACTAAATTATTGTCTTCTAAAACTTACCATAATTAGACTATGGTGAAACTATAATTCTAATTAGAATGACTACAATCTCTGATTACATTGAAAAGGAAGGGAAAGGAGCATCAGTCTTACCATGGTTAAAAGGTGCTTCATCGGATATTGCTAAGTGTCAACCATTTATGTAATATCATGGATCAATTGATTTTTCCTTCCCACATGACAACTTTATTGTTTATGGTATAACCTCCATCATTTCCCCATACCAATACCATTGTAGTTAAGGTTCTACACTCATAGTCATAATATCCCTATTACTTTGTGTTAGCAAGAGTTGTATTAAAATAGACAATTGTCACCACATAACCTAACATTTATTAACATTAATTTGAATTCATTAGCCTTAAAAATATTCTTAAATCATCAAATTACCACTCTTGTCTATTAAATAGCATGATAATATCTATTAAATAAATGTTATCACGTAAGGAGAATGCATCTATCATAATTCTTTATTACATCACATTGCATACTACATAAATAACTAGTTACTAGAAAACAAACTGACCTTATTCACAATCACATTCAAGTCACATTTTGTTTATAATAATCCAAAGCCCTTTATAAAAAAATAAAGGACTAAGTGGGAAAGTCATGACTCTTTAATATATCAAAGCAATATATATATATATATATATATATATATATACGTATCTTCTTCATCGTAATATTTATGTCATGGTGAAGAAGATACGTATATATATATATATACGTATATATATATATATATATATATATCTATATATATATATATATCTATATATACGTATATATATACGTATCTTCTTCACCATGACATAAACATTACGGTGCCTTAAATTAGATTAAATGGGTTCTGTTACATTAGAAAATGTCTCCCTAGGACTTTTTCCCTCCTACATTTAGCTCCCGGGTCCTTTTAGTGTAATCATGCATGTTCATTTCAACTCCCGATGGAAATCCCTGAAAATCCATGTTAAATGGGGCCTAGGGGACTCTTGTGAGCTTAACCCTGACCTAAATAGGGGCTGAGGACTTGGGTGCCCACACCCTAGTCCTACCCTATTTAGCGGGGTCCCAAATTTTAAATGTCAGTTATGTGACCGTTATAAGTGTTCGTTGCCGACATCTCAAGTTTGAATTACGAAATTAAGGTGAGAAGTTGTTTAGTTGCATATATAAGCATGTTTAGGAATTCATTTGTAAACTAGAAGATGATTATGAACTTTTGGCACACTTGTGATTTCAGAGCATTCAAGATATTCATTGTTGCGGAGCAGAATTATCTTGTTATTGTGTTTGTTATGCAGATTTGGCTTCATCTTCTCATGATGTGAAAGATTTTCATCTATATGCGAGCTACACCTCCGAGGTGACATTAATTTGTGTTTTCAATCATTTATCAATTGGTTTTTGCCTCTATCCCACAGGGATATGCACTCTTATCTGACAACGGTGTTTGAAAGACTTGAATGTCTCTCCGGGGCTTGACCAAGGCAAGCCTCTAAACACCACAACCCCCAACCCCCTTTTTTGTGATTGCAGGTTACAAGTGCAGAAGCAAAAGGAGTGGGGTTGTAGGGAAATATAACAAAGTGTTGAAATTACAGATCAAAGTAGAAAAGTAGGACCTGGACTTGGGCACCTGCTCATTAGTCCTCCAGATCCCGAGACTTAGAAATCCCCGAAACAACAGAAACATGTTATAGATAACTTTCAGAGATCCTGATAGCAATTGGTATCTTGGACTCAGGCGCCTGCTCATTAGTCCTTGACTTTCCCGCATCTGGAATCTCGAAGTTTGGTATGTATTTACTTTGAATATTTTATCTTTGTCTGTGAGCATTTGTCATGTTTTGTTTGTTTATTTATGATTTTATGAAATTAGGGTTTTAATCATAATTGGGCTTTGATTGATTAATTAGCAAATTCCAAGTTTCCTCTTCGTTCTAAGGGACACTAAATATGTAGCAGATCCCTCTTGCAAAAGGTTGTGTCTTGACTTGATTTATGTCCTTGAATGTAAGGTGTGAAAGGAGGATTTAACCTTGAAATTAAAACCCCTCTTTTTACATTAAACAGGTTCAAAATAAATAAAGGACTATATTGGTTCATTTCCTCTTTGAAAGACAAAATAAGAAATTAAAGGACTATAGGTGGCCTTTAAGGAAAGACCCAACATGATTACTATTAAAAAATAGTGAAATAGTATTGTTGTCACCTGAATTTGCACCCTGTTGTTGAAGCTTTTGGCAGTTCCAACAAATTTAGTGAAACATTGGAATGATCTCAAGGTGTGGGACCTTGCAACTGAGATTAGACCTCTAGAGAAGGATGGTTCCTCTTTTTGAATTGAAGATTTAGAGAAAAATAACTAAACCTTATGCTACTGATCACCAAGAAAAAGGGGAAGGAGAACTGAAATGAAAGTTAGGTGATACACCAGATTTAGAGTGTTTAGCTCACCCTGAAACAACACAACAATGATCTCAAATATTGACATGAATTCACACAGACTTATATACTTTAACAGAGGTTTGAATAGAAAAATGTAACTACAAGAGGGACTGTTCATCCACAGAATAAGCCTACATATTTCAAGTAAACATAGTGTAGAAGTATAAAGAGAGGCAAAATATCAGTCTATTATATTAATCATGAAGGCCAAAATGCCATTACAAAAGAAGGAATGATTCAATACAAAGAGAGATAGACACTAAATGAAAACTTCCATTCATAGTTGAACTAGTAATAGAGACATGAAAGGCTCAGAAGAGAGCACAATCCATCAAATCCACCCAGCTCCTGGAAAAGACACAAGGTCTAAATCTGCAAATGAATCCATCATTCCTGTATGATGATCTCGGAAGCAACTAACATTAAAAATACATCATTCAAATGTTTATATAGCTTTTACAAAGCATTGTTGTAGCCATGGGCATGAGAAAACCCTGTCAACACGTTTACTTAGTCTGCCCATACTATAATAAATTCAGCCCATGGCCCTGTCAAGAGATCTGCACGATTTGGAAGGGCACCCATGTCTTTGGTACAAGGTTTTCATGTAGGAGGGCCTATAGTCAAATGCGTGTATAGGAAATCTACCTCCCTAGGGTACCCGCATACACTATTTCATCTTCATCATCCACCTCCGGTACTGGCACATTAAAGTTGGGCATTGTTTGAGCTAGCTGAAATTCATTCTGTCCCGTAGTAATGTGATTGGCATTGAACATAAGTCCTCACGTGCAAGAAACACATTTCAGGACAGGGATATAAAAGAAGTACCCCTTGATGAACCTTTTAAAACACTTTAAAAGGGTTTATATTTGATCTTGCTTTGGTGCCTTTTTTGACATTTTGAGATGTTAGGGTTGGATGCAGTTGGGGCATTTGGATATGTCTGGTTCTAGATGGAAGTTTCACAAGAAGTCAAATGTCTGGTTAAGTTCATCGAGACATGCATATAACAAGATATTTGGTTGAAAAGGTCTGGATGGAAATGATTCACGCAACAGGATATTCAGATGAGAAATATCTGGTTGGGAATTAGGCAAAGCAACCAGATATGGAAATGTTCGGTTGGAAAATGTTCGATTGGGAATGTCCACTTGGAATGTCTGGTTGGAAATTTCCACTTGAAATGTCAAGTTAGGAACAAGACAATGCAACTGAATATGAATAAGGCAATTTAACCATATGTGGATATGCGGCAAGATGTGGATATGGAAATGCAATGGATATCCAGAAAGAAAATATCTAGTTAAAAATAAAGTATTTCAATAGGACATCCGGATGAAGATGTCTGGTTGGACATAAAGTGACGCAATAGGATGCCTACATGCAACTGGATATAGAAGTGTAAATGGATGTACAGTTGATAATGTCTGGATGGAATATCCGGTTGGAGCCAAACATCTTGCAGAAGCATAACTTCATCAATTTTCATCAAATCTTCACCAAATTTGAACTATGAATACCCATTTGTCTCTTCTTCAAGATGAACTTATCATTTGGCCATGATTCCAACTAGAATTATCAAAATGTCATCATCTACCCCTATGTTGGCAAACTTTTCCTTTTGCGAACCATTCACTTCATTCCTTTCTGTTAGAGAGTTCACCTATTGGTGAACCTGGTGATCAATGAACTAGCAAGTTCATGAACCACCCACTCCACCGATGAACACTTAGCTTTTCTTCTCTTTGCCTTGTCTTTGTGTTAGCCGATTGGAGGAAATGCAAACCGGTGAACTGATCAATGAGTTCATAAATTCATAAACTGGTCGATCCACATATTGACTTCTTCTTTTCTTTGATTTTTCTTCTTCTTTTTCCTTCACCCATTGGCGACTTTTGCCATCAACAAACTTGTCGATCGGTGAACCGACAGGTTCGTGAACTGCCCAACCCGCCAACAAAACAAACTTTCTAATTCAGAAAACTTGGAATCGTAGATTTTCCTTAGGATGTTTTTAGACTTTTTGGGAAATTTTCTTCCATTTAGGGTATCTCAGATCAGATATATTTAATGGAAGAAGTGTAGGTTATCTAGTTTGAAATATGTCTGTTTGAAGACAAGTAGTGTAATCAGATGTGTAACATGATATCTAGATGAGATATTTGGATGGATGATAAAGCATTGTACCAGATCCGGATATGAATAGTAACAGGATCTGAATATAATAGATCAATGAGATGTCTAGTTAAGAAAGGTTTGGATGAAATGTTTGGTTGAAAAAAGATAACGCAACCGGATATGAATAAGGTAATAGATCTAGATATGGAAATGCAACAGGATATTCAGTTAGAAAATGTTTAGTTGGGATATAAAGGAGTGCAACCAAATGTCGACATGAAATACAACTAGATGTCTGGTTAGAAATGAAGCATAACTTTCAAGGAAAACATAAGGTAAATTTGACTTAGGAAATTTCAAGATTTTTCAAGATTTTCACAAGGTGAAACACTTAGGATTTTGGCAATATTTGCAAGTCTAAAGATGGGCTATTTTGACCTAGGACAAAATAGGACAACATTTTGGTGACTATACAGGGGTGTTTGTCTGCTAAACACAATAATCCAGTGGCCTTAACAATCTATTGGGCACAAAGTCAAAAGGGGACTATAACAACATGACCAAACAGAGCCGAACACTACCTCCACCAACATCAAAACAACAACACAAAAACACAGAACAACAAGACAAACATCCTCTTAATGAGGATGCAGTAGGGTGCAACAACACTTATTCAAGGGAAAAAACCTAACATATTTACAAGGTCTCAAAACTAATCTTAAAAGCAAAGTTTGAGATGAATCCCCTTAACTGGGATTGGAAGGGTATCACCATTTAGCTGAGAGTTAAAATGCATTGGTCTGTTTGCATTTGGTGATGTTGTATGGACCGCTCCATAGTACATCAAACTTGGTGTGCCTCCCAACCTTAGCTTTATCTTCATCCCATTTCAACATTAAATCTCCCTCCTTGAAGACTCTATCAACTAATTTTTTATCAAAGGTTTTCTTTACTTGTGCTTGGTGATCTTCAAGAGTCTTTATGGTAGCATTTCTCGTATCTTCTAGCTCCATCAGCTTAGCGAGCCTTACTGTTATAGGATCATTTTCTAGTAGTTCCAACTATTGTGCAAGTTCAAGTGAGGGAAGCTCCAATGGCAATGGAAGTCTTTCCTCCCTTCCATAGACAAACATGAAGGGTGAATTGCCAAGGGATCTCTTGGGTGTGATCCTATCAACCCAAAGTGTTATTCTGAGTTTGGAATTCCATATTCTTTGGTTATCTTCCACTATCCTTTTAATAATTATGATCAAATTTTTATTGGTGGGCTCAACTAAGCCATTCCCTTGAGGGTAGTAGTTGGAAGATGTCTTCAAGTAAATTCCATATTTAACTACACATTCACTGAGTTTTGTGCCTACAAAGGCCTTAGCATTATCAGAAATGATAGTAGATGGGACACTGAATCTTGTAACTATACCTTCAAGGAAGTCCAGAATAGTAGCCTCAGTGGCATCTTTTAAAGCAACTGCCTCAGTCCATATGGTGAAGTAGTCAGCGGCCATTAAAATCCACTTGTGGCCAACATTGGATGGTGGATTGATCATTCCAATGGAGTCTAAATCCCATTGGGAAAATGGTTGATCAGTCTGGATGGGATGAAGAGGGAGGCCCACCAACCTTTCTTTACCTATGAATAGAGCACACTCCTTGCAACTCCTCACCCATCTATGGGCATCTCTGAATAAGTTGGGCCAATAATAACCAGTCCTCATAATTTTAACAGTGGTTGTTCTTGGTGAAAAATGGCCACCTACAAGGCCATTATAGAATTCTTCTAGTACCCTACTAGTCTGATTTTGTTCTATGCACCTTAAAATAACTCCATTGATGTCTTTTCTGAATAAGACACCCTCAACAATAACATATGGGATGGATTGAATTTTGAAATACCTTTTCTTTGACTGGTTTAATCCATCTGGGTAGCTACCTATTTATAGAAAGGCAGCCATGTCATGATACCAATCATTTGGAGTGTGAGATTCAGTTGGTGGGCCTATTCCATGGCATACACTGTGTCATTTCTAATTCCAATTTTTGTTGCCATCCGCTCACATAGTCCCCTGCCCCTTATCAACTTGGTGATGTTGATACTTACATCATATTCCATGACTTTTGTGATCCACCCAGCTCTCTTTTTGCTGACATCTCTGCTCAAAAGAAACTCTTTCACACCGAGATGGTTTACCATCAACTATTTCTTGTTGTTTGAAAGCATGTGCTTGAATGTGTTAAGAGATTTCACCACAACAAACACCTACTTTTCAACAAAATTATACTTAAGCTCATAATCTTTCAAAGGTTGATTGAAAAAAGAAATTGGTTGCTCCAATTTTTCATCATTATGTTGTGTCAAGACTGCTAATATACCCTCCTTGCCTCCAAAGACAAAGAACAAAATCCTTTTCATAATTAGGGTCTACCAATGTAGGAGCTTGTGCAATGGCCTATTTGACATCTTCAAAACTATCTTTGCCCTCTTTTGACCAACTGAATGCAGTATTCTTTTTTAACATAGCTGTGAGAGGCTTCACTATGGAAGTAAAATTAGGTATGAACCTCCTCACAAAGTTGATCTTACCTAGGAAACTCTGCAGGCCCTTCTTGTGGCTAGGAAGAGGGAGGGACAAAATTACACTTGTTATTTCGGGATCAATGGCAAGTCCCTCCTTTGAAACTGTGACCCAACAATTTACCTTTTGGGATGACAAATACACATTTTGTTGGATTCAATGATACACCATACTCCCTGCATTTTTCAAAGATCTTCCTCAAATGGCTCAAGTAATCAGCTGCATGCTTTGAATAAATAGTTAATCATTAAGATATACTAGAATGATATCATTGATTAGACCCTTGAAGGCCAAATCCATTTCTCTTTGGAAGGTTGCATCAACATTAGTCAACCCAAAAGGCATCTTTTGATAAGCCAAGGTACCCCATTTGGTGGTAAAGGTTGTTTTCTACTGATCTGATTCATTTACAAGAATATGGTTATACCCTGAGTAGCCATCTAGGAGGGAAAATCTCTTAGCTCCTGCAACTGTTTGTAGGATCTGTTCCATTGAGGGAAGTGGATAGTGGTCTTTAAGGAGGGCCATATTCAAGTCTCTAAAGTCCACACATAATTTGATTTTCCCATTCTTTTTCCTAACCGAAACTGAGTTAGCCACCCAAGAGGAGTGTTTGATTGGATAAACAATTTTGGCCTCTATGATCTTGGATAACTCCTTCCTCATTAGTGGTTCTATTTTAGGGTTGATTGGCCTTTGTTTTTGGTGCACAGGTTTTGCATTGGGATCTAAATCAATGGTATGCTGAATTAAACCAGGGTCAAAACATTTTAGATCCTTATCCAAGTAATAATATCATCAAATTCATTACAAAGCTCAATGAAACCTTCTCTTGCAGCTTGATCACATACCTTGCCATGCTTTAGAAATCTGCCCTACGCAATTTCCACTTCTTTATAATCTTCTTTTTTGATTGTCATGTTCATCTTTTCACCTTTGAGTTGATCATTGGTGTCAAAAATATACTCCAAGGTGATCAATCCCTTGGGAAATGTTTTTGTCTTCAACCACATCGTTTGTTCACCGTATTACTCTTTCAACTTTGTCTAGTTTCTAGCAACAAAATTTGCTTCCTCTTGCAAGAAATTAACAACTTGCTAGTCATTTTCAAATACTTGCCAGTTAGTGACATTATTTAGGACAACATGCCTCACAACAACCCTCACATGCTTATCTGAATCTTGTGTGACATTTTTAGGGAATATCAAACTGAGCACCAACTGTGGCCAACCTATCAGCATATTTGTTTCTTTCCTTGGGCACTTCCTAAATATTGAAAACATCAAAGTCCTTAATCAGATCCCAAGCTCTATGTTTGTATGACTTTAACAAGTCATTCTTTGAGATACTTTGAGCCTTGATTTGGTTGACAACTAGCTCACAGTCACCAAACACTTGTAAGACTTTTATTCCTCTCTTATATGCCAGTTGCATGCCTTAAATCAAGGCCCCATACTTAGCCACTTTATTAGTGCAACTGAACTGAAATATGAAATAAGAAAAATAATTTTCTTTTTGAGCTGAGACTAATACTACACTTGCACCTGCTCCATTTTTGCTCTCAGAGCCATCAAAATACATTTGTCGTACCCCACTTGAATCTTCTTTTGACTTCACAAGGTTAGGGATGATGAAATCTTCATCATGGATACAGTATGTACCCAACCCTATTTATTCTACATGATCAAGAGTATCAAATTGAAAGCAATTTGCCCATTCATCAAGCAATATATCCAAAATTTCTTCCATAGGTGAGGCAGCCTCATGTATATTATTATCTTCCTCTAAATCATGGATTGTGCAGTTCATGTTGATAGGGGTAAATGATTAGGGAAACATAGAAAGAGGGAGGCTTACTAATTTTGTTTGTGATTGACTCCTCTTTTGGTTGGCACATGTTTACTAGGGCAGTCATTTTCCTTTTACTGTCTCTTTGGCAAGCTGATTAAAGCTCTTCAAGGCATCTTGTAGCTAATCCCTTTAAGCTGTGACCGATAGGGCATCCCACATAGTGACGTTCAAATTGCTCTTCTTCATCTGGTCCACCACACTAAAGGGAATAGATCTAGATTTTGGAGGAGTCTTTGTAGCAACAATGTCTGTTTTAGCTTGTTGGTTGATATATTGTTGTCCTTGTATTGGATTCACTCTATTGACAATCTGATTTTCTTTTATTAAAGTCGCCTTGATTGTTGTACTTTCATTTTTATCCATTGGGGATGTATGAGAGGTTGAGACGACCAACCATAGGAATTGAGCATCTTCAGTGGCTCTTATTTTCGATCTTGTATTGTACAGTATTGGATTTGTGCCTTGATTAACATCACAAAAGTCATCCTCCTACCAATTCATCAATGTAGATTCATTTTGGGCTTGTTCTTACCCTCCCATAATCTCTTGATTGGAATTAGCTTGTTGTTCTGAAGCCATTGGTGGATTTTGGACCATCCGAGATTGATTGAATTGTCCATTTTGGCATAAGCTTTGATTGTGGGGTTGATTGCATGGATAGCACCATTCGCCATATTGAGCTAGATTGCTTTGTATGGGAACAAGATCTCTAGATGTGCTTGCAACAGTAGGGTTTATAACATTTAGGGGCCTAGCATAGCTAGGGTAATTCTACCTTTGAATATGTACCCTGATAAGGTTGCCTATTAGGCTGATAAGTCTGATTAAAAGGATGATAAGGCTTATTGACCTGTGCCTACTGCCTCTTTATTGCCACTAATTCATTTCCAAAGTTTTGCAGCAAGGTCTTGACCTCATGCATATCATTTGAGGGTGTAATCAAAGAGGTTGCAGGGCTGACTGTTGTGGGGATTAGAGTCATGCTTGGCTGGGTAACAAGAGCTTCTAGAAACAGAGGCATTAGGGTCCTTGGGGTAATCTTTCCAGCCTAAATCAAACTATTTTATGCCTGATTGCTACCTCCTATGCATCTGGTAAAACATTCCCTCCCATAGACTGAATCATGAATCAATGTCACTATTTAAAGATCTCAAATAATACAAAAAGGCAGTATTAGGGGAGGGCTTCACCAACAAAGGAATCATGTCCTAGGTCTTCTGAAATCTATAGTTGAAGTCAACCATGAATTTGTGTGGAGCTCTTTTGATCGTTGTCAATTGTTCCATAAGAGACATGTGGTCACCTTTATCTTCAAAGTGTTGGCAAATTTTGACACCCAACTCATCCCAATCACGAATAGAATTTGTTGGTAAACCCCTATACCACTAGAGTGATTTTCCTTTAAAATAAGAAGCAATGAGTCTCACAACGACATTTTCTTCAGTGACATTATGGATAGAACACACACTGGTAATGTCTTGGATATGTTTAATGGGTGTTGTGGAACTTTCATTAGTGAAGAATGGAATTGCCTTCAAGGTTGCAGTAGGAATGTCATCATATTGTCCTAGATCAAGTAGACTCCCTCCATTAAAGGCCACAAAATCCCTATTTCTTGGCTAAGCCATGCTTAAGATGTTCAAATTTATTCTAGGTATATGCAAACTTCTCCAAGAATACTAAAATCTAATAGGAGGGGGGTGGATTGGGCTCTTGGAAAAGATGATACATCATTATTATTTCCTCTCATAGGAGACCTAGATAATTTATTCTTCTTCTTGAAGTAGATAAAGGTAGCTCAACAAACTAAAAATTACCTCTTGAAAAAGACCTTGTCTGCACTCTTGGCATAAAATTTAGGACTAGTTTTGAATGATGCCTCGACAACTGCAAATGCTATGATCAACACCAAATCTTTTAGCAAAACTCTTATTCAGAGATGAGTGTCCCACCGGGCATTCCAGAAACTATTATCACCTAAATTTGCACCCTATTGTTGAAGCTTTTGGCAGTTCAAACAAATTCAGTGAAACATTGGAATGATCTCAAGGTGTGGGACCTTGCAACTGAGATCATACCTTCAGAGAAGGTTGGTTCCTCTTTCTAAATTGAAGATTCAGAGAAAAATAACTAAATCTAATGCTACTGATCACCAAGGAAAAGGGGGAAAAGGAAAATTGAGATGAAAGGGGGGTGATATACCAAATTTTGAGTGTTTAGTTGACCCTAAAACAACACAACAATGATCTCAAGTATTGATATGAATTAACACAGACTTAAATAAACTTTAATAGAGGTTTGAATAGAAAATTGTAACTACAGGAGGGACCATTCATCCACAGAATAAGCCTACAAATCTCAAGTAAACACAAAGTAGAAGTATAAAGAGGTAAAATACCAGTCTATTATATTAATCATGAAGGCCAAAAAGTCATTACAAAAGAAGGAATGATTCAATACAGAGAGACATAGACACAAAATGACAAATTCTATTCATAGTTGAACTAGTAATGGAGACATGAAAGGCTTAGAAGAGAGGACAATTCATCAAATCCACCCAGCTCTTGGAAAAGGCACAAGGTACAAATCTACAAATGAATCCCTCCTACCCGTGTGATGAACCCAAAAGTAGCTAACATTAAAAAAAACATCATTCAAATGCTTATATAGCTTTTACAAAGCATTGTTGCAGCCCTATGCATGAGAAAACCCGTCAACACATTTACTCAGGCTACCCATACTGTAATAAATTCAGCCCGTGGCCCTGTCAGGTGATCTACATGATTTGGAAGGGCGCCCATGTCTCTGGTACAAGGTTTTAATGCAGGAGGCCATTAGTCAAATGCGTCCCTAGGAAATCCGCCTACTTGGGGTACTCGCATACATTGTTTCATCTTCTTCATCCACCTTTAGTACTGGCACATTAAAGTTGGTCATTATTTGAGCTACCTGAAATTTAGTTTGTCCCGCAGTAATTGTGATTGGCGTTGAACATAAGTCCTCATGTGCAAGAAATGCGTTTCAACATAGGGATATAAAAGAAGTTCCCCTTGATGAAGATTTTAGAACACTTTAAAAGTGTTTATATTTGATCTTTCTTTGGCACCTTTTTTAACATTTTGAGATGTCATCTTTGGATGCAGTCGGGGTATCTGGATATGTCCAGTTCTAGATGGAAGTTCTGTAGAAGTCAAATGTCAGGTTAAGTTCATTGGGACATGCATATAACAAGATATCCAGTTGAAAAGGTCCAAATGAAAATAAGTCACGCAACAAGATATCTGAATGAGATATGTCCGATTGGGATTTAGGCAAAGCAACTATATATGGAAATGTCCAGTTGGAAAATGTTCGCTTGGAATGTTCAGTTGGAAATGTCCACTTGGAATGTCTGGTTGGAAATGTCCACTTGGAATGTCTAGTTAGGAACAAGACAATGCAATTGAATATGAATAAGGCAATGTAACCAGATGTGGATATGCGATAGGATCTGGATATGGAAATGCAACAGATATCTGAATAGAAAATATCTAGTTAGAAACAAAGCATTTCAACAGGACATCATGATGATGTCTGATTGGACATAAAATGATGCAACAGGATGTCGAAATGCAACTGTTGTCATATTTTTCCCAGCCCAAAATATTCCAGAAATCTCTCCTTCTATCAAAAAATTTTGATCAGAGAAAGGCCAAATAGAAGGAGGTTTTCCTTGCAAAAAACCCAGGAAAACCTAGAAAAATCCTCAAAAAATTCTAAGTTTTTGCTTCTCTTTTTGCCTTAGTAAAAATGTAGTTTGGAAAACCTTTGGTTTGGTGGTTCGTCGGTTTGTTGATTCACTAATTTGTCGACAAAGGGTGAAATCAGCTAAGGCAAGGCAGTAGTAATCAATGGGGAAAGAGGACAAGGTTTTGCCTTTATCGGCAAAATATTGGTTCGGCGAACCTTTGGTTCACCGATCGACAAGTTCACTGACTGAAGAAAAATGAAGGCAATAGCGCAGGTGTTCTCTTCAAACAAGCAAAAGGAAAGAAGACAAGTTTGCCTTTGTTGGCAAAATTAAGGTTATGAGAACCTTAGGTTCATCGATCGGCGAATTCGTCGATGAAGGATAAGGTGACCAAGGAAACAATGATGCGGCCAAGGTAGAGATGAAGTGAAAGTAGATGTTTGCCTTTGTCGGCAAACTTTTGGTTCGATGAACCTTAAGTTCACTAACTAGCAGGTTCACCGATCGACGATTCAAATTTTCCCAAGTTCATCGATAGGGCGATTCACTGACCAAAGGGGCCCAAAGCGAAGAGATGATGATGCGATGAAGGCAATAGTTTGTGGAAGCAGAAGTTTGCCAATAAGACAAACTTCCAGGAGGCTACCTAAGTTCAAAAAAGAGGAGAATTGCTGATAAGGCGAAGGAAAAGTGAAAGATAGCTTTGTCGATGAAATTGGAGGTTCGTGAACCTCTAAGTTCACCGACAAAAGGGGCCGATGAAGCAGTAAAAGGAGAAAAGTTTGACAAAAGACATTTTTGCCGATAAGGCAAAAGCAAAAGAAGATTCTGTAAAAGACACTTTTGCCAACAAGGAAAAATGAAGATAAAAGAGGCGCTAAGGGATTGATTCAAAAAAGTTGCAATTTGCTGATAAAGTGAAAAGGAAGAAGATAAGAAAATTTTGCCAAATGGGAAATTTGCCGATAAGGCAAAATTAGCGTCAAGGACATAAAGGATAAGTAAGGCGAAGAAGACAAGTTTGAAAAACGTAGATTCACCAATAAAGTGATATAAGGGGCCAAAGGACAGATGATGGAGATAGTTATGAAAGGTGGGATTTTGCCAATAAGGCAGAGCCTGATGGTTCTAAGAATGCAGTTTTCTCCATCAAGCAACAAGAGGCAGAATTTAGCCCAAGCTAGATTAGCTGATAAAGAGTTTGGTAGTGCCATGGGAGATTTTAGAGGTACAACACTATAAAGTGTTGTAAAAGCTTGCTCTCCCTGAAATCATACCATTTTCTCAAGGAGAGGTACCCAGCATTCAAAGCTCTACAAGCTAGGGTTGAAAGAGGGTAGTTGGAATAGTGAATTCTTCAATGTGCTAGTACATGGAAGGGACAAAGCAGATTTGTAGGCCTTCTCTCATAAATGTGCAGACAATCTCTTTTGCAGGTTTGTGGGCCTGTCATAAGCATGGCCACCATTCTAGTTTGCAGGGCTTTTGAGCCAGACATTTAATGAAGCGTGGGCATGTCCTAGGTTAATTGACTAGAATTCAATGTCCATTGTAGCAGAGTGATGATGAAATTTTATATATGCATATGAAGATGTATTTTTGTTGGTTGGTTGCGCTAGGTCACTTCAAGAGGCAAAAAGTTTGTTGCAGGTTCAGGCCTTGTGGTTTTCTCCAGAACTGGGTGGATTTTATGTTTGTGCTCTTTTCTTGAGCCTCTCATGTCTCTACACCAATTCAACAATGAAGGAGAGTCTATCATTTTGTGTCTATTTCACGCCTATAATGAATTTTTCTTTTGTAATGGCTATTTAGCCTCTATGATCAATATAAACTAAAGTTTGCCTCTCTCATTGTTCTTGCACTATGTTTATTTGATATATGCAAACTGTGTATTATGGATAAAATGGTCCCTTTCATGCTTTCATCTCTCTGCCTTAACCTTTGTTTGAATTCCCACGAGTCTATGTGATTTCCCTTCAACTTTTGAGATCATTATTGTGTTATATCAGTTGCATTCAAACATCCTAAATCTTGGTGCATCACCATTTCCTTTTCTGCATTCTTTCTCTTCCTTTTCCTTGGTGATCATTAGCATTAGATTTAGTTCAATTCTCTGAGCCTTAAGCTCATAATGAGGAACCAACCTTCTCTAGAGGTCTGATCTCATCAGCAAGGTCCCACACCTTGAGATCAGTCCCATTGTGTCATTGGAGTGCTTGAACAAATTTCAAGCAAAGTGCAATTTCATATGACAACAACAACCAGCTATGGAAGTGTAACTGGATGTCTGGTTGAGAATGTCTAGATGGAATATCCAGTTAGAAATGTCTGATTGGAGCCAAAAGTCCTGCAAAAGCATAACTTCGTCAATTTTCATCAAATCTTCACCAAATTTGAATTGTCAATACCCATTTGGCTCCTCTTCAAGATGAACTTATCATTTGGCCATGATTCCAAAGAGAATTATCAAAATGTGATCATCTACTCCTTTGCTGGCAAACTTTTCCTTTTGCAAACCATCCACTTCATTCCTTTATGTCGATGAACCTGGTGATCGGTGAACTAACAAGTTCGCGAACCACCCACTCCACCGATGAATACTTAGCTTTTCTTCTCTTTGCCTTGTCTTTGTGTCAGCCAATCAGAGGAAATACGAACCAGTGAACTAATTGGTGAGTTCACAAATTCATGAACTAGTTGATCCATAGATTAACTTCTCCTTTTCTTTGCTTTTTCTTCTTCTTTTTCCTTTGCCCATCAAAGACTTCTACCATTGGCAAATCGATAGGTTCATGAACTGCCCAACCCGGTGACAAAATAACCTTTCTAAGTTAGAAAACTTGGAATTTTAGATTTTCCTTAGGATTTTTTGGGACTTTTTGGGAAATTATCTTCTATTTAGGGTATCAGATCATATATATTTGATGGAATAAGTGCAGGATATCCGGTTTGAAATATGTCCGGTTGAAGACAAGCAGTGTAACCGGATGTGTAACATGATATCCAGATGAGATATCTAGATGGATAATAAAGCATTGTAACTAGATCCAAATATGAATAGCAACAAGATCTAGATATAACAGATCAACAGGATGTCCAGTTAGGAAAGGTCTAGATGAAATGTTTAGTTGAAGAAAGACAACGTAACCGAATATGAATAAGGTAACCGGATGCGAATATGGAAATGCAACAGGATATTTGGTTAGAAAGCATTCGGTTGGGATATAAAGGAGTGCAACTGAATGTCAACATGAAATACAATCAGATGTCTGGTTAGAAATAAAGTATAACTTTCAAGGAAAACATAAGGCAAAATTGACTTAGGAAATTTTAGGATTTTCACAAGGTGAAACACTTAGGATTTTGGCAATATTTGCAAGTCTAAAGATGGGCTATTTTGGCCTAGGACAAAATAGGATAGTTCAAGTACACTAGACCATAACTTGTCTCATGGACCCAAATATAAATGATTACAATCTTATGAGTGACATCTAGTGTAGGTTGATTTGAGTCTAAATGTATGTAGTTTCTTTAAATATTTCTTTAATAATTACTAAATATTTGGTCTTTGCCAAAATATTGAAGTTATTTTTAATGAAGTGATTTGATTAGAAAACTAGGAAATAAAGGCAGAGATTGAACCCACATTTGTCTTGACAAAACATGTTAAGAATTCATTTCTGTCACTATTGAGTTTGGACTATGTGATATGCCATGGTTCTTACAAGTGGCATTCAAGTCGAGGTTAATTAGATTTTTGTTGACATCAGTTCAATGTCAAATCAACATTAGTTATGTTGTAATGAGAGCTGTTGGTAAGCCAAGTGGATAGAGGTCAACAGATGGTAAGCTTATATTTATATTAATCATTCTTATTACTTCACTGCTTTAGTTAAGTTAGATAATTTATATAAAAAGGATGATTTCCTATTACAATATTGAAATACTAACTTCCCTTGTCTCAATAATTTATAATATTGATACAATCTTTTTTTTAGATTGATAAGGTTGAAATATTAATATTCATATCTCTAATCAAATAGTTGTTTTTACCCAATATTTGAGCGTAATACCAATAAAGTTATCTAACAACTTTGCAAGATTCATAGTTTTGCTCCTACATTTATCCCCACATATGTCATATGCTATGAAGTTTCCTTTGGTATGACTTGATATGCTCACAATAGCATTAAAGGGAGGTTAATTTTTTTGTTATTAGAGTTGGCATTTTATATGCAATGCTTGTTGAAGATGAAGTAGGAGATAGAGGAATTTCTTCTTTCTTGTTGATAATTATATTACAAAAGTAGAGATATTCATATTATTGTTTTTTGAAAATTTTAACAATTGTGATACCCTCAATCTAATTCATCATGACCTCCTTGGAATTTTTTCATCCATTTTTATTTAAAACTAAGTGCATGGCCACTTCAAGAAAAATATGCCATTCTTATGATTGAGCTTCCAATTTTCCTAGGTCATTTAGATCTAGTAGCAATATTTACGATGGAGTGTGATATCTCTAAAAGTAAGAGATATCACATAATTTGCATTGTCAAGCACATAAGATATTGTCATATGTAAAGGCTCCAAATCTAGATAATTATCTTGTATATGAAATAATTTGATAAAAAACTTGGATGAGTTTGCATGGCTAGGGAATTGATAAAATTTAATATTAGTTATTCGAATATTGTTATAATAAAAAGAAACTTTATCCTATATGTCATGGAGAAGAGAGGTCCATTAAGGGGCAATATTACAAGTTAAAAATATGTCCAAATGGGTAAAGACATCCAAGATAACATTTTGATACAATATATGACCATTTTTCATAACCATTTAAAGAGGTTAGTATTTTCTCTAAAAAACTATAAATTAATCGGTATAAAATCATCTACTTGTAATGGGTGGTTGTCACCCTAATAAACTGTTTGGGGAGCAAGCCTAGAAAGGATAGCTCACCTGTTGCTTTAATTTTTTATGGATCATTCTTATATGTTTAATGACTATTTCTTTTCCTTGTAGAAATATGGCAAATTATACATTCTTATGCTTATGAAAATCCCATATGATTTCCTTGATAAGATCATAAGATTATTTTTTGAAGTATTGTCATAGCATATTATATGTTGACTTATTTATTAATTTAATTATGGGCTTTTATTATTTCTGCACCAAAAATAATATTGATTATTACTAACTATGTTGGTAACCTTATTGATAGGACATATACCTCAATCTGTCTTCAAAATATGGTGCAAATACTATCACATGGATGGAGTAATATTTAAACAACTATCTTCTAAAGCTCCTTAATTTCAAAAGTTGACTACAAACTACAAAAGAATCAATGTGCTTAAGAGAACACTAGACGTGTTTTTCATCTGGGTGCTATTACAAGTCCCACTTTATTATATGATAAATCTATTTACTCTTACTCAAGACTCCTATTTCCAAGAATAAAGCACATTTGAAGTTCATGGGCACTTCATTCAAAGGAAAGTCTTTCCATCCTAATATTATTGTGCCTAAATTGATTTTTAGATGGTAGAGTTCCTATGATCAAGAAGAACTAGTCTAGGCTCCCAATAAAATAAATCATATATGTAGTATAGCATCAAACCTTTGTGCAGTATCAAATTCTCCAAATTCAAATCAATGCTTGGACATTGAGGGGGAGTGTTGGTGTAGGAGCTCCATAGTTTAATCATTGTGTTGGTTTTTTCCTAGTTGTTTTCATGTTAAATTGTTTACCTCTAAGGCTTTGAAAGCCATTTTGATATTTTGTAATAAAGACTTAGTCATTTAGGTTGACTAGTCCATGAGGATGTTGATAAGACCTATTTTATAGGAGATTTTCTTTTAGAAACTTGTTTTTTTATGAAAAATAGTTGATTCCATCATTTACTGCCTTCATGGGCAGTTGTATGGACAAGAATAGGAATTGGCAAGGTCAGGAAACTTTCCAAAAACTCTAATCTGTATAAACATGCCAAAAGATGAATAGAAGGAAGGAGTCTTTTAAGGGAAAAAAACTACTTTTTTTATGTTTTTGGTGAAAACAACCTTCTGTACGGCCAGGTACAGACTGCTAAGGAAATAAATTTTGGGAAATGCTTTAGATCTTGGAAGTGGCTCTCGTTTGCATGTAATCTTGGCTCTTGAAACGTTTTGTGGTGCTTGTTTCATTTCATTTTGTAAAGACTGGTTTAAACCCTCTTTATCTAGGGTTTTGAGGTAGAATGAAGTATTTTTCCTCTATCCTCTGAAGGTGATCAATCATTTTTGGTGAGATGGAGGAAATTAGATCAGTTTTCATGTTCTTGCTGTATATTTGGTTGTTCTCCTTCCTCCTTGGGGTGTGGCATGCATCTAGCTAGTCTTACTAGAGACTAGTTAAGAGATTGATGGTGGACTGTATTAGGACAGTCAAGACAGTCAAGTTTGTTTTAACAAGATATGGTGGAGTTCATGTTTGCAGGTGGAAATAAACTAGTGCAGGACATTGGTGGATATCATACATGCATATTGTATGCATTCTCCTTCACATTGCTCTCCATTTAGGCTTTATTCTCAAGAAAAATACAGTTTGTTGTCTCTGTAACCCAACAGCCGTATGGTTCTGCATGTGTGGGTTGGATCTCATATAAATGTGAGTATTTGGATCATACATGAGGAGTGGTGATCACATGGAGTCATGAGCAGTTTGTGTATTGTTAAACATTCTTTCAACTTAAAGGTTTAGTCCTCATTAAATGCTGTCACCATAACACTGTCATAGGACAGCAAACTGTATTTACTATCCTCTGTCCTGTAGAACATAGTATGACTGATGCTTGTGAGTAAATGGTGACTTGATTACATTGAATGTTTATTGTGCATTTAAAGATAAAGGTCACTTGGAGTCAAGAAGGGTAGGATTGGTTTGTCCATTCCCTTATACTACAAGGTCCACACATTCTTGAAATGTTGTTTCCCTATGACAGTCATAAAATAGTCAATGCCTCTGTCAGAGTAAGTACAGTAGTATGTACTGTGTTAATGATCTCTTGTCCTTGGCAGATGTTGGGAAGATCCTTGGTGATAGAAGAGTTAGTGCAGCTAGTTGTTCATAGTGACTACAAGGAGTAGGTTTTCTTGGCACTGTCAAAAGATAGTCATAGATAGGTTTGTTGTCCATTGTCTTGGTAGGAGTGGAATGGTAGTTTCTTGGTCTGTGACCTTATTCCCTACATGTCATAGGTAAGGGTATGTTAAATGGATGTTGTTGTCTATGTTGGTAGAGGTATTGGTAGTAGATGTTGAGCTCTTGAAGGTGGGTTGTGTTCTAAGTTGGGTTGAGCTGTGACTCCCCAAAGTGAGTGGTGAGTAGCCTGAGTGGATGACACCAGAGGGTGATCCTAGACTAAGTTGATTCCTGGAGCAGTCTTGTGAGGCTGATAAACACAAACACCTTGTAAACCTTTTGGAGAAAGTTGAGTGACTTAAGTTCATTGAGTGAACTTCTATAATCTCTATCTTACCTCTGCATCAAGTGTGCATGACAATGGCACCTCTAGATGTAAGACCTAAGGTATAAAATAAGACCTTAGACATTTTAACACCTCGGATGTAAGGAGTTGCCATTGAGGGGGAGTGTGCATGACAATGGTAGCTCTAGATGTAAGACCTAAGGCATAAAATAATACCTTAGGCATTTTAACACCTTGGAATGGCTAAATCCTTGGATGTAAGACCTAACAAGCATAACATAATACCTCTAGGCATTATATGTAAGCCCTATGGGCATATTGAAAATTCTTCTCTTTGCAAATCTTCCACTTGTAAAAGCATTGTATTATATAAGACTTACGGGCACTATGTAATGAACTTGGGGGAGGCTGGTTTGAGGAGTTCTAGGCTCCAATAAAAACACTATAAGACCTCGTTTGAGCATCATTTTTTAAAACATTGGGATTATAAATTATGACAAGATGAATTTCATGTAGTCCAGAATACACGTTCTTCATTTTGGCATATATTTGTGTCCTTGTTTATCATTGTTAGAGAAGACCTACGTTACTAGGGTACTTCATTTTTTCTTTTATAGAAATTGATAGGTGATGCCCTCTATTAACATTAAGGGGGAGTGTTAGAGCATAATATTATTAGGGGTCATACCCTTATAACATTTATATATTGTTCTAATATAAGGTTATAAAACCTTATGTTTATTATATATACCATTTAATAATTAATAATCTAATAACTATTAGATTATTTATTATTTACAAACAATTGCTTTGAAAAGGTGTGACTAATACCCCTTTAGGTATTTTTCCACCCCTTCTCCTTTATTTAAGGAGGTTCTCTCTCATTTGAGAGTGTGTTAATTTAGAGATTTATAGTGAATTATACCACTATGCACATGAGGTGTTATTGGCCATGTGGAAGTAGGAAGAAGTGTTTCCCAAGTTTAGTCTATTTTTTAATAGACTATTTTTTGTAAGCGTTTTAATAAAATAATGTTTTATGGGTTTTTTTACCCGAAAGGGTTTTCCCCATTTATATCTTGTGTAATGTGTTAAATCTATGCTTGTATAATTCTCATTTATATTTATTTTATATTTTGTTCATAATGATTAATATCCTAAGATCCTAATTTCTAACACAATATTATTGAGGTTATCTTTAAAAGCAATCCTTTATAATTTTATCATTCATTCTAATGATGAATCTCTTTAAAATATTTATCATTTAAACATTTATAGGAGCGAATTTATAAAATTTGTGAGGCCATTGAAGTTGAGGACACGAACACTACTTTCTTCTAATTTTCCCTATTCTTGAATTGCGAGAAGTAAAGTTCACTCAATTTAATTACTAATATTCAAAAAAATTATATCTACCATGTTCAAATATAGAAATGGTAAAATAAAGAATTTCTAGTCTCATTTAAATATTTTGTATATATACATATGAATAGCTAATATTTAATCACTTTTTTTTCTTTATAGTAAATTTTACACACATTTTTATGACCCTTTAAATAGCATATAGGATTAAGGTGACAAATACACATTGTAATATTGAGATTAATCATAAGGATTACAATTGTTGTTAGGGACATAATGCATTGTTAAAGAGTGACATTTGTTGTGTCCACCCAAGTTCAAGCCTTTATTGGGCCAACAAGCACTTACAAACTTGAACCGTAATTGTTAGGAGATGCCCCCTTGGTTGTAATCCCATTGACTAAGTCACATTAATACTTAGATTTAATTACAAGGATTATATTATAAAAATTATAAGGACTATAATTCCATCTATAAGAAGTTTCGAGATATTGATAATTAAAAAAATACAAAATACCTTATATTTATTATTATGTAGAAAATAATCATGCACAACAAACTCTCTAGATCCAAAGTGGACTTCATAAATTACCTATATTTATTAAAATTTCAATTTTAATCTAATAAATTTATCATTCAACAATCACAAGCTTAACCTTGGTGAACATGTTTACGAAGTTAAATTAAAAATTGTGGCATTTTGGCTTTTTAGTTTTTTCTCAAACTTGAGCTCCTTGTGGTGGTTGAGACATCTATAGAATTTGTGCTCCTATAGATCAAGGGTCTCTTAGACTTAATAAAAAAATCATTTTGTATGGTGTAAGCATTAGGTTTCGACTTTGAATACAAGGATATTAGGAAGGAATAAACTATGAAAGCAATGAGTTTCAAACCCTACCATAAATTTAATATATTTCACAAGTCAACATTTAGTATAGACATTTGGGAAGTATGGTAATTCAAACATGCATTAGCATAAATTATCTCTATTTATTAAGATGTCAATTCCAATTTAATGAATTTATTATTAAAGGAAGTTAATTTAAAAATATACAAAGTATGTAAGGCACTCTAAGGGAGAATATGGCATAACATTGGTCAAAGAAGCCAACAATTGACATAATAAACTAGTTCTAAAACAAGATATAATAAACCAATTTGATGAATTTATCATTCTACGAAGCTAAATTAGATGAGAGTGAGAGGGTTTTTCAAACCTATTAGAAGTTTGAGAAAAAATGTTAGAAAAAAACCTCTTACCAATTGATACAGACGGATTTAGAGTGATTGCTAATGGCAATATAATCAGTTGCATAGGACTTGGTGTGTAGCAACGGGTTGACAAAATTTGATTTTTTGTGAATGTAAAATGAGAAATGATAAAGCGAGAATGACAAGGCTTTTTGTTTTATTCGTACCATGTTAGGGGTTTGGGTAGCCATGATTTCTACCAGTGTTGGAGGCAGAGCTTGACCAAGCTTTTCAAATAGTTTTAGATAGTTTGGAACCTGCGACGAGAACAAGCATCAAGAACCAGCGATGATAACTAGCCTGAGGCAGATAAAGATGACAAGGGCTTCAGTTATGGGGCCTGCGCTGGACTTTACACTTTATTCTCCTCACAGGCAGCAACGACAAGGGTTTCAATTTGTTGGACCTATGGGGGAAAGTCTATTTCGAGGGTTTGTTGCAAACTTCGGGGACCAACAACTTTTGTGGGCTAGAGTAGATAGAGGTGAGTTCACGAACTATTCTTTGCAGTCCTTTTGTTTAGCATTTCTTTTAATAGTGGTGGGTCCTCCTTTCTGTGGGTGTGAGGTCACTGCCTAGAGAAAAATCCAGCTAAAACACCACTAAACACCATTGTTGGTTGAGCATACCAGGTAGTATGTGTGGGCCTCTGATTGTTTTCAAAGAAAAATCCATTTAAACAATGGTGACTGCAAATTAGACCGGGTTCTTTGACATACAATAGCACACTACAGGAAATAGGTCCGACAGTAAATTGCTTAAAACCTAAGGAGGGTTTAAGTAGGGTTTCCCTGGAGGAGTATGGAAATAAGAGAGATGTAGGGAGCGTAATGGAGAATGGAAAAACACCCAGATAAGTATGCTAGTGCCTTATGTTACACCACACCTCGCAAATAATCAAGACACCTACTCACTCATAACAGCAGGGGCTTTAGAGGCACTTCTACATTCACAAAAAACATGGTTACACACAAGTCAAAGATTCAGACATAGGAAATAACCTAACATTTGTTAATGCCAAGCAATACAAACCAAAATATCAAGAAAGTTAAAATGGTTGGGGAAAAGTAAATTTGTGACAACACTTATAAAACTAATGAACTCTATTCGAGCAGGAACTAGAAACGAGACAACATAAGAGCAAGTAAAACCACCCACAGAAGGACAAGAGAACCTCAGAAATCATGAAAACCATGAAAATTAGTTAGAAGTACAATGGCACAACAAGATATAGAACCAACCCAGTGAGAGAAACTCCAATTATAAACTGGCTATGTTTTGTAAGAAGAAGGCAACAACAAACATAGTCCATTGGGGAATATTGAAGGAGGGCATTCAGGGTACCACAACAAGTGTAGCGAGGGTGTGAAGTAGTGAAAAAGGGAGGTAGATCTAGAGCCTGAGATTAGGGACAACCTTGAGCAATACAGTCCTAGTTCAACCCCACTGATTTGGTCCTCAGATTTGTACGTAGATGAGCTAATGGGCCTAAAGAGGAGACTTGAAGTCATAGAGATGTCAGAGTAGGTGAAGGATAACAAAGTGCAAGAGATCTTGGCTGCAAATTGAAAACTCACCCACAACCTGCTCAAAGATGAAATAACCAAATTACAAACTAATATGAAAGCAGGCTAGCAAGAAATATCGACTATAAAACAGGAACTAAAGCAAGTCAATGGCCAAAATACCTCTCGGACAGTAGAAGAGAAAGACAACTTAGATTTAAAATATTTCCAATCAGCCATAGCAAACATGGAGGCAAAAGAAGCTAAACTAAAGGAATAGTTGGAAGAAGCAAAGTCGTAGGTACAAGTGGCAAAAGGGACAGCAGTGAGCCAAAGAGAACTCATAGAGAAACAAGTCAAACTGTAGATGTGGGAGGAAAGAAATAAGCATGATAGAGTAGAAAATATAATAATAAAGGGGTTGAAAGATCATGGGGAAGATGAGCACACAGACAAACTAATAAAAGACTTTCTTGCAGACAAGTTAGAATGGACAAGGCATATCCACCAAGAAAACAGAGTTGGAAGAGCAATGCAAGAGGGCAAAAATAGGAATGTAAGAGTATCACTGAAAAGTATAGAAGACAAGAATAGAATTTTAAGAAACAAAAGGTTTCTTAAGGGCAGGCATTACTACATAGATGAAGACTTAACTCCATCACAATTAGATGAAAGAAGGAAAGAATGGGAGAAAGTTGTAACGTCTAGAAATGCAGGTAATCATGCGTGGTTGTATAGAGGGAAAGCCCAGATCAGCAACAAAATAAAGCACAGTAAATAGGAAGATGAAACCCCCAGGAATACCTCACAAAGGTAAGCTGGAATTGATGGGTTGAAATATTGACCTCTTTTTATGTTGTTTTTATATGCTTTTAGAACTTTTCCATATGATCCTCCAGACACTTTACCAACACCATCATTATATGTTGTCTTTTTATATACTTTGCAAGACTTTGAATCTATGTTATTAATATGGAATATGGTGATGATATTATCAATTGAATGATTTAAATATGAGTATGCATGCAATATAGATGGAATCATATGGTTTAATTATGAAGGTTATTTGTGTGCATATGTTTTGTGAATAAACCCCTTGTGTAGCAAGAACATGGCATCAAGGAAATGAGCATTTGCAGCGAGTTACAAGACAGGAGAATTAAAGGAAGTGACGTTAGGATGCCAAAAGTGCAGGCAGCTGGAGGATGAATGTGAACCATCATGGACTGGAATAAATGCAGAAGAAGTAGACTTGTTTCCAATGCATCTTATGTGTGTTCTTCATATGAGTCGTTGCATAAGAGTTCTTGTTTGAATAGGACCCTCCTTCCTCTATTCAGTTAGATTAATAAATCGATCTTAAAACCTGTATCCTAGTATCTAGGAATGGATTGATTGAAGTTAGATGGTAGTTGCATAAAACTCTCTTGTTTCTGTATAAGTTAGGAGGGATGAGTTTGATGTCAAGTTAGTTACTTTATTTTCCAGTTACTCAGTTGTTGATCTATTTTTTGATATTGGAAGATCCAGACATGTTTTTATTAAGGAATGTCATTATTGAATACAATCTAAAGGAGAATTTGTTTAGGATATGAAATGAATGGAACTATGTGTTATGAAGATGAGTGAGAATTTGAATTAGATTTGATTTCTAGTTAAGTGAGTCAGTCCCCTGAGCCGGCCACTCAAGGTACTAATCCTCACTTCATTTATTTCCTCATTCCTTTATGCATTCTTGTTAAATCTATTTTTCATTTGTGTATAAATACATTACGAGTCAATTAGAATACTTTGATTGTCAAATTATAGTAGTATGGTTCATGAACAAATGCATGCTTTGTCTACTTTAAGTCCTCCGAAGGTTAGCATTAGCTCCCGTATCATTTTGAATGTTTTGGGTTAATTCTGTAATTTCCTGTTGTTAATAGTTATCTACAGCTTATGCTGAAGGTACCCATAGCCACTAGATTCTGTAGTTGTTCTTACTGTTCTTGCATTTATGTGAATTCCAACAAAGTAAGTAGGTTTAGATAAGATAATTTTGAAAGAATATGAGCCCTGAAGGCACATACAGTGTAGTGCCATCATAAGATTATGTTCCTTGGTTGATAATTTAATGTAGGGGTACAATGATAGAGATGACTATTCAGATAGGTTTACCCCTGAATTATGTTAAGTCTACAACACATTAGTTTTCCTCTACATTTTTGGCACCATTGCCGAGGATGGTGCTACCTTCATAGGCTCATTTTACATGCTTTCATAGTTTAAATTTTGATTCCAGCATTAGGATTAATAGAATCACTTTTCAAGAAATACCAAAAATTATACTAACATTGTGTAGAACCACTGGAACATAAAGCCAAATTCACTGTATGCAGAGGCAGAGAGACAACTGAGGCAGATTCCTCCCTTCAAATTTTTAGGATAGAGAAGACCTAGGTGATTTTATCAACTATACAATAGAAAGTGTTGAGGAGGAAGAACTTATTCTTACATCTTCATCAACACCTTCTACATCTTCATCAACACCTTCTACATCTTCATCAGCTTCTTCCACAACTATAGAAGGGACCTTCAGAACCATGGCAGATGTTGCAGTGGAGGATCCACTAGAGCAAGCAATGTTTGAGTTTCCTATCACTGATCAGGAGAGGGCTATAATGCTAAAAAATATTCCACCATCAGCATTACCAGTCTTCTATGGCCTGGTGACAGAGGACCCATATACATTTTTGTTTGAGTTTGATATCCTGTGTAGGAGCCAAGACTACACCTCAGATGCTCACAGGCTAGAACTTTTCCCTACCACCCTCAAGGATGCAACCTTGAGATGGTTTATGGGGCTGGGAAAAGATGTCATTCCAAACTGGGATACAATGAAAGAGAAATTCTTGGAGAAATGCCAAGATTACTGCCGAGGACATGACAGGAGGAAAGATGACATCTTCAGGATGTCACAAAAACAGGAGGAGCCACTCAAAGATTATGTTGAAAGATTCTAGTTTGCTATGAAGAAAAGCCCCCAAAACAGATTGTCTAAAGAATAATTAAAACTGGTTTTCTTGAGAGGAGTTAAGGATGATTGCATGGATGCTTTGAATCTCATTAGGCAAGGCGATATCTCTCAGCTACCTTTTGAGTCAATTTGTAAAGTTTGTTGAAATTATTCAAGAACTTTTACTAGATGACCAAGAGGAGAAATGACATCAATTACAAACAAAGTAACCAATGGAGTTTCAAGAATGGAAATCAATAACTTGTTGTCCAACATGAAGGAGGACATAATCAACCATATGGCTACACAGTTGGACACTCTTCACATCAAGAAGAAACAAGAAGAAGCTAATGCAATGCTTACTGAGTACTGTCTCAGTTGTAGGCAAAGGATGGCCAATTGTAAATGCAAAAGGGTGGCAAGCATCCAACAAGAGAAGGTTGAAAGGCCAGAATTTTGGCCATTTGAAGGAGAGGATGGACAATTGTTCTTCATAGCTCAAAGGAGACCTTGGCAGCAAAGACAAGGTATGCCCTCTGATCCATTAAGTTTTAGTTCACCCTTTCCTGCTGTAAACCAAAATTTCTCTACTTGGAACACTCAGCCATGGCCTAGTAATCAAAATCTCTGGCAAAACCCATAATGGCCTACTCCACAACCTAGTTGGAACCAATAGTAGCCAAACCCATGGCCCCAACAAGTTTTTCAAGGTTCCAACTATAACCCCCAGTGGCCTACATAGCAACCTCAATGGAACAAGAACCAACAATGGCAGTAAAATGCAAATTACCAGCAACCTATGATTCCATCTCAACCACAACAGCCAACCATAATGCCTCCATCAGCACCTCAAAATCCACCTCCTAGACCTACCCAAATCCCTGCCCAACCTACACCTAATCCTAACAACAAGCCTATTCAATAGGCTTATACTAACAAGGTGATGCAATACCCCACCTATGGGGTAGAAGTGAGTAATGTTCATCTCAGATCAGGGAAGCACCAAATTATAGAACTTGAAGACAAAGAACCCACAGAGGAAGCCTCAGATAAAACACCTTTGGAACCTAAATCAACTCAAGGACCTCAGACCATTTCACATCCTAAGTCTTCTTTCCCTGAGCGCTTGGCTATCTAGAAATAACCAGCACAGTCTGAAACTGACCTCATGGGCCAGTTACAAGATATAATCATAAAAATTCCCTTAATCCAAGCCATCAAAGATATTCCCATCTATACTAAGACTATCCAAGATCTCTGCATAAAGAAACTAGGAAGGAAGAGGATAGACCCAAAGACAATTCATGTTTTGGGTAACCTTGTTGACATAATGTTGGGGAATATAACTGTTCCCAAATATACAGATCCAGGTAGTTCTGTAGTGGATGTCAAAATCAATGGGACTCTGATTAAGAATACTCTGATATATTTAGGTGCTGCAATTAATGTAATGACTAAAGAGATAATGCAGACACTCCAATTGAACAACCTTAGGCCTACCCAGACAGTCTTGCAATTAGCTAATAGGTCTATAGTTAAACCTGAAGGAGTCATTGAGGATTTGGTCATTGCATTAGACTCTTGGGAATACCTTGCTGATTTCATAGTCCTTTAACCCAAGGTTAATCTCGCTGGTTATCCTCTTATACTAGGCAGACCATGGCTTGCCACAACAGATGCATTTATAGGTTGCAGGTTAGGTAACATGATCATATCCAATGGGACTTGTGACCAAGAAATTGGTTTTATATCCACCAGCCCAATCGTACCATGAGCTTGAGCAAACCATTTGGCCTACCTTGGAAGATGAGGATAGCTATTCCCTGCAAACCTTGATGACTATAGAATGTAGCCCCTTACTGGATATTCAAGATGAAGATGAGTTGGTCGCTCACATTATACAGAATGACTGCGGAAGGCACCCGCAGTAGCAAGACTGTTTATCTTGCTTGCAAGATCCCTTAAGAAGCATAATTCCTACCAGCTCCTCAGAAGAGGTATCTCAAATATTTTATAGTTTGTTACCCCAACAATGCTTGCCAGTAATACCTAGCCTTGATTTGTCCTCTATGCAAGAAATGTCTAAGCCATTAGAAGTCAAGCTAGGAAAGATGTTGATTGTTAATAATGCATTGACTGATGAATAGCAGCAATCCCTGCATGTAGTATTACAAACCCACTCAGCAGTGTTTGCATGGGATTATAGTGATATGAAAGGCATAAATCATGCTTTGTGTATGCATAAAATCTACATTAATGATGGCCACAGACCTATAAGACAGTAGCAGTGACGCATGAACCCTGCTCTCAGAGAGATAGTGAAAGCAGAACTTCAAAAGACTTTAGATGCATGATTTATATACCCCATTTCAAACAGTGAATGGGTTTCACCATTGGTCATAGTTCCTAAGAAAGGTGGCAAATGGAGAGTTTGTGTTGATTATAGAGAACTAAATGCTGCCACCAGGAAGGATCACTTCCCATTGCCCTTCATTGATCAAGTTCTTGACTCTTTAGCAGGGAAGAAATATTTCTCATTTCTTGATGGTTTTAGTGGCTATAACCAAATCAAGATTGCACTAGAGGATCAACATAAGACAACATTTACCTACCCTTGGGGGACCTATGCATATTTTGTCTTGCCTTTTGGTCTGTGCAACACTCCAACCACATTTCAAAGAGCAATCCTTAGTATTTTCTCTGATTTTGCCCATGATAGCATGGAAATTTACATGGATGACTTCACCACATATGGTGAAACATATGATGAAACTTTACACAACTTGGAGAAAGTTTTAAAGAGATGTACAGAGCACAATCTATCTTTGAGCAATGAAAAATGTTTTATGATGATGACACAGGGAGTAGTCTTGGGACATTTTATCTCAAATGTAGGAATACAAGTTGACCCAAAGAAGATTAAAATTATAGCTACCCTATCTATTCCACAGAAACAGAAGGATGTAAGGAGCTTCCTTGGACATGCAAGTTATTACAGACGGTTTATTCAAGATTTAGTAAAATCATTGCACCTCTGTTTACTCTGTTGACAAAAGACATTGAATTTGAATGGACTCCAGACTGTCAGAATTCATTTGAGAAGCTAAAAGCATCCTTGACACAAGATCCAGTTCTCAGAGGTCCAAATTGGACACTACCTTTTCACATCCACATAGATGCATCAGACTTTGCTATTGGAGCAGTCCTAGGTCAACAAGAAGGAACTAAAGAGTATACAATATACTATGTAAGTAAAAACCTACAGGGAGCTAAGTTGAACTACACTTTAACATAAAAGGAAATGTTGGCAGTTGTTTATGCCATTAACAAATTTAGACATTACATTACTGGTTATAAAGTGTTCATACATACAGATCATACAACAATCAGATATTTGATGAATAAGCCAATAGTGGGTGGCAGACTTGTACGATGGTTGTTGTTATTGCAAGAATTTGATATAACAATTGTTGACAAACCAGGAAAAGCCAATGTAGTTGTTGATTTTCTGTCTAGACCGCCTACACAATCATTAGAAGGAGTGGTTGATGACTCTTTTCCTGATGAGCATCTATTTGCTCTAACTATACACACTCCATGGTATGCAGACATAGCTAATTATTTGGTTATAGGGCAAATTCCAGGTTACTTTTCTCTAAGGGAGAAAAGATAGCTAGTTCACAAATGTTTCCCTTATTCTTGGATTTCTGGATTCCTATTCTACACTGGTCCAGATAACATTATGAGAAGATGTATCAGAGAGGATGAGGTGTTTGATATATTGAAGGCATGTCATGATGAACCCTGTGGTGGACATTTTGTAGCCAAAAGGACAACCTTCAAAATATTGACAACAGGATATTACTGGCCAACACTTCATAAAGATGCTGTCAAGTATACTAGGAGCTGTGATTGATGTCAAAGGATGGGGAGACCTACAAGAATTGATGAAATGCCTTTACATCCACAAATAGCATTAGCACCTTTTGATAACTGGGGGTTGGGTTTTGTTGGTCCTATCTCTCCTACTTAAAACGACAAGGAATATATACTGTTATGTACTGATTACTTAACCAAATGGGTGGAAGTTAAAGCCTTGCAGTTTGCTAGAGATGGCAATGTGGAAATTTTTTTGTATGAGTAAATATTCACTAGATATGGTGTACCAAGGGAGATAGTGACTAATCAAGGCCCACAATTCACATCAAATTTAATCACCAGACTGGTGGAGGAATATCAGATTAGACACAAGAAGTCCAGTCCCTACCATCCTCAGGCTAACAGTCAGGTTAAAGTCACAAATAGGGAGATTGAGAATATATTGACAAAGACAATACAACTTCATAGAAGAGATTGGGTTTCCAGGTTACCAGAAGTTGTTTAGACATATAGAACTACATGGAAGACAACTACATGATTCACTCCTTATGAATTGGTCTATGGCAAGACAACAGTCCTACCTATCAAATTTGACTACAAAACCCTAAGGACAATAGTAGAATTAGGGATGGATTTAACATAAGCTCAAAAGGACAGACTATAACATTTGAATGCTCTTGATGAAATCAGATTAGAAGCCATCCACCACACAGAGGTTATACAAAAATAAAGAATTAAATGGCATGACAAGTATATCAAGACTAAAGAATTCACTGTTGATGATTGGGGCCTTCTCTATGATTCCAGTTACAAAGATTTCAAGGGCAAGCTTCAATCTCGGTGGTTGGGACCATATGAGATTAAACAAGTATTCCCTAATGGTGTAGTCCAATTACAAACCATTGATGAGGTCCAATTTTCATTGCTAGTGCCACTCAGTACGGTACTCATGGCACTCTTGATGAAGGTTCTACGACACAGACTGATACACTATCAGAAGATGATCCACCAATCTTGTCTAGTGATGCAGAGGTTGAGTTGCATGACTCAACCCCTATCATTGAGACTTAATTTTTCTTGCTTTATAATTCACATGCACACACAACACACTATCCATGGTGACCACAGTTAACTTTAGAGGGACATGTTTTTCACTCTCAGATTGGGACCTGTTACAGTTGGGACCTAACATATTGCATATGTAATTATCCAATCGGGACCTGTGCTGGAGGCACCCATAGTAACTAAATGTTTGCAGATGTTTTCACTACTTTAGCAATTAGTACACCATTTTCCCGCTCATTCCATATCTTCTAAACATTGCTTCATTCATTTTGAAATAAATCAATTGCCACTGCAAAAAGTGTCAACTCAAGCTCATGAGTTATTCATTCCCGCATTGCGAGATGTCACCTCACATCCATTCCACCGTACCTGCCGCCTTACCATTCACCCACATGCATGTCATCTTGCTCATATCAAATAAAATGCCAAGTACGTGTTCTCAAATTCCAAGGTATGCTAATCATTTATTTCCATAACGTGTGTACATAAGGTAACTTTTAATGATTAACTTAACTTTCTTTCTATATTTATTATTACTTTTTATTTATTTCATGCATGTGCAAATATTTTTCACCATTCCAATTAATACATATTCTTCCTTTCATATCAATTGCCACGTGAAGTGAGGTCACTTCACACATTAGTTGGGGGGAGGGGTTTAATTTTTCAATTTTTGCCATCTTTGTCTTTAGAGATACCGGATAGAACATCCTATGCCATTTTCTAAAAGATAGTAAACCTCCCCTGTTTCACCCAAAATGTGAATATGAACTTGTTACCCTGAGGAAGTTACAGTGGAAAGAATACAAAAGGGCAGTAAACTGTAGATTGGTTCTCTTCAAGGTGGTGGAATTGGAGTTTAGCAGAAATTGACACTTCAAGAGGTTGCAGAAGACAGAGATAATGGGGGGTGATGTGGTACGACGAGAGCCATATGCACATAAGGAAATATTAGAGTATGTGTTGGTGCTACCACTCTTCACCAGAGTAGGATGGTTGGACTACTTTTTGAAGTTAACAGAATATGATAATGAAATGGCAAAGGAGTTTGCAGCTACATTGCAGTATGATGAGGCAATGGTCAGGAGATTGGTTGTAGATGCTTCTGAGATGGCCATTGCCCAAGTTATAGGATTGCTATGCACAGGGTCCAAATATCCAGCCCATGCTAATGCAGCTGCAGTAAGGGAAGAATTCTGTGAGCAAGGAGAGCACCCAGACTCGACAACACAAGGTACAAAGAGATTGTCCCTTCCATTTTTGGGGGAAAATGTGCTTCATATATCATTAAATACTTCACTTGTGATGGCCGGCATAATTTGTTGTATACTGTGCATTTTAAGTTGCTTAATCATCTACACCATGATAAGCTAATCAACGTTCCTAATTTCCTGTATAATATGTTGAAAAGGATGGCATCTGAATACTAGAAAAAGCAAGCAAACACCACATTGTCCCATCATTGTTTAATAGCCTTATTGATAAAGAGAAGTCTGAGAATGCAACACCCATAGGTTGATTGGGAGGCTTTTAAATAATGTGTAGATATCACAACACTGTTGGAAGAACCTGAAGCAGAGGATGAACCCCAACATGAGCCTAAACCTAAGATTGAGCCTGAGCAAGAGGGGCCACAGGAGGAAAACACTCCAGAGGATAGGCCAGGGGTAGCAGAGGAAACCTCATCTTCTAACCCTAAACCTATGAGAGGCATTGATTCAACACCTGTTAAGAAAAAGAGAAACAAGAAAAGTGTTGAGAAGCATAAAAGCACCGTGAAGGGAGAAGATGCAAGGGAAAAGAAGAAAAAGAGGAGTCAAAAGAAAAGGAAAAATGAAGTAACAACAAGAGACTGCTACTCCCACGCACTCAGGAAGGTTGAAGAGGCAAAGTGTGAAGGAAAGAATTGTTGAGGAACAGGGGCAGGAAAAAGGTGAAGGACAACAACATCATGATCCAACACCAGTGAATTCAGATTTAGATAAAGGAGGAATTGCCCCTGAATATGTCGTTGTTGATGCTCATGAAAATGTTAATGTGTCTGCTAAAAAGAGAAGGTATGTTTATTCATCTTCTGATTTTGATTCAGAAGACATGTTTATTGCAAAGAAAATGGGAAAGTCAGTTCCTAGCAGTTCTGCTAAGGAAATTTTTGATATAACTGGGAATGATAATGATGAAGGTCTAAATTTTGAAAAGGAAAAAGAATTGTTGGAAGACAGGAACATAAGAAAAGAACTTCAAGAAACTCTTGATAGGATAAAACAATTGGAAGAGCATGTGTGTTGCCCCAAATCTTGAACTCATTTTTTAAAAAAAATTTAGTGTATTCACTTATATGTCTCGAGCTTGTTGAATCACAAAAATGATTTAATCTTTGCAAAGCTGGTAAAAATTCCTTTTACGGGCCTAGTCTTGACTTCATTCTGCACAATGCCCAGTTTTTAAGCCAAAACATTATCTTTTGAAGACCCATGGCTCTAAGGATAAATAAAGTCATCAATTTTAGTGGTCGAAATTTTTTTTAAAAAAATTCCAACTCTTTGTTGTCGGGGATCTCACCGGTTCATGAACCTCATAAAGTTCTGACTCCTTTCTATTTGTAAGTTCAAAAGTTTGTGAAATAGTCGACCTTCCGACTCCTCTTATTGTCGGGGAAGTTGAAAGTTCTTGAACATCACTCTAATAGTTTGAAAGTTTGCATGAGCTCCAATGACCCAACTTCATTCATTGTCAGAGGTTTTTGAAACCCCAGAACTCCTGATATGTGGTTCAAAGATTTTGCTTTTTCGTGACTCTGCGATCCTCCAACAGATTCCCAGTTTTCAAAACGTTGCTAGCTCATTTGATTTTTTGTACGACATATCATGAGAATGCCTTTTCAGGAGTTATGGAATATGAACCCAATCTTAAGACTCATTTCTCAACGTACAAAATCAATGATGCATTAATTACCTCTTAAATGACAAGTGTAACAGAGCTCACTAAGGTGGTGGCACGACATCAACAAGTTAAAAATCATCATTACCTACTGGCATAATTGAATCAACTTGTCTACAGAGAAAGGTGGCAGTACCTCTGAGTTCAGTTTTTATCAACCAAGACATTTTCAAAATGGAACTTCCTGTGAGTAATGAGACTTGGGATGGTGAACACATGCCTATCCTACAACCTGATTTGAACTAGCCCGAGGAATAGCATATTGATATCATCTCCCAGTTGTGTACAGTTATGTGGAAAGAGAAGACCAACTATGTTGAATATCACAGGGTAATCTTCATTCTAGAAGAAGAGGAAGAACGTGCTGAATTGCATAATCTTTTTATGGAAATACGATTGGAATTAGGAATCACCCCCATACCTGGGGCAGTCTAATGCCACTTGTTTGACATGCATGAAACCCTTTTGTAATTAGCAATGGTAACTGAAATTTTGATGTAATGTAACTGTTTCCATTTGAGGTCACTTTCTTGATAGTGGTTACTTAGAGGACCGCTACGGACAGTTACGTTGAGATATATTTTTGAGTTTTGAAAAGCTATAAAGGGGAACTTTTCAGGGAAGAGGGATCTTTTTCCGGTTGGCTGTGAGCAAGGGGGAAAGGGAGCAAGTTTATTCTGTTTCTAGTTATCTTTTTCTTAACTCAGCTTATGTATAGAGGCATTTTCAAAAACTTTGAATTTTGTCATATTAAAGAAATGAAGAATTATTTCCAGAACTTTGTGTCTTTAAATATCTCCTATGATTGCAATTGTTCTTGTGTCAATTCGTAATCTGTCGTCAATATTATATCTATTATGTTGGCGTGTGTTGAGAAAGATATAGCTATTTCTTTTATTAATTTATTATTATTCATGAGTGTAGGATAGGTGAGTTGTGTATCATTTATCTGCATTCATTTCATTCTGAATTAATCTTTCACATTCACTTTCCTGCTTTAGTTTGCCTTTCCTGCTTTTCGGTCAAAAGCATACCCTATTTTTCATTCCTTGCAAATCATTCGAAGGTAGTTGCGCCTTGTAAAATAAGCAGAGAGCACTTGCAAATACCATTGCAAGCGACTCAACTGTTGATTTGGTTGTCATTTGTGTGGGCAGGAGAGTATAATTCTAAGGTGACAAATCTGTTAACCAACAGATTTTTGGCGACTCTGCTGGGGATTCGGAATTGAAAGATCAGTGCTATTGTTTTCCCAAAAAGTTAAAGGTGCCTCCCCGAGGACGGAGGCTGGTAGCTCTATTGGTGAAATGTGCTCAAATGCACTCTGATTTATTTTCCAGATTTACATTATGGCATTGGTCTCTCCTTAGCCATGGGGAAATCATTTTGGACCTCTCTTTTTGTCTTAGTTTTCACCTCTACTTGAAGGATTGAGAAAAAACTTTCTGAAGTTTAGTGGAGAAGGCTCTCAGGATGCAGAAAACCACATTCTGGCATTCACAGTTGCGTGCAAAATTTTTGGGGTAAGTGAAGAAGATGTTTTTGTCCAGTTATTTATTGAATCTCTTATTGGGCCTGCAGCAGATTGGTTTTATTATTTGGAAGAAAAATGTATTACTGATTGGGATTCGTTGAAGAGTAAGTTCTTGGTAAGATATAAGGGTCCTATTGATGAAGTTGCCTGCTATGTCAATTTTTCAATATTAAAAAAAAAGAAGGTGAACCCATCAGAGATTTTGTGGATAGATTGAACCGGTTGCTCAAAAGGAGCTCGGCTTCCATTCAACCAAGTGAGCAACTTCAAATTTGTACTTTTATTTCCTCTTTGCATCCTGATGTCCAATTTGAATTGAAAAGAAGTAAAGTAAATGATATTAAAATTGCTCAACAAGAGGCTGTGAAAATAGAAGATGATTTGATATTAAGTGGGTTATGGAAAGCACATTAATTTGTAAACTATTTGGGTAGCAAAGCTGTGAAGAAATCTAGCATGCCCAAACAAAGCCTTCAGCCTGTAAGTTTCCCAAAAACACCGCATCCTTCTGTTGAATGTCTTAACCTCACTGTTTTTTATTCAAAGCAGTTTTGTAGAAAGGAGCCTCAAGGGAATAGAAGAATGGAAGCTTATTATTTCCATTATGAGGAAGATAATGATGAATCCAAAAGCCTCTTAGGTGGTGTAGAAAATGAACAAACCTTCAATGATGCTAGTTGTAATGAGGGTATTGCAAATGGTGTTGTTTTATCTTCCTTGTCTACTGCAGAAATGGAATCATTTAATTTTTCCTGCAATGAGGAGCAACTTGAAGATACACAACATAAAGATGAGGAGTTGGACATCCATTCTCTGAAGTGTATGCAAGTTGAATATGAAGCCTTCACTTTTTCTGAGCAAGATAATAATGAAGTATGGCTGCAAGAAGAGGTCAGGGATGATTTTTTATTTGAATCTTTTCATTTTGAAAATTTGGATGCTAAAATTTTTAAACAAAATCTGGAAGATGATGTTAAAAGTAGCCATGATAGCTTTCTTGAAAGTGATCAAATGGACGAATGTGATGAGTCTCATGTTATGTACATTCCAAATTGGTGTCTTAATGCAAACGAGGATGAATTCTTGTGTAGAGAAGAGGATATCATGTCTAATCTATAGGATATAGACAAGGATGATGAAGAGAATCATGAAAATGCCGAGTCAAATCTTGCAGAGAAAGAAGAGATTGTTCCAGTTAGGGATAATTTTCAGCCTCATCCACTTCCAGCTTTGCATGAGACATGTATGGCTGATGGTTGGTATGATTCAAATGGTTATATTCAGGCATGGGATGTGAATTTGTCTTCTAAAATAGGGGTGTGATCATACACAAGGAAATAGTGGGACATATGTTGCAAATCAGAAATCAAAATTTTTAAACAATGTGCAGTCTTTATCTCATGGTTTATGTGTGGGTTGTCCAATCCGGGGGCTGACTTCGAGTCTTACTTGAAAAATAAAGTACATTATGATATTACACATGAGTTTATGCAGGCATGTGTTGGTAATCACATGTTGGGCAATGTCGATGTGAGTCGTCTAATTACAGAAGTTCATAATAAGGAGTGGATGGTGGAGCATCAAATTTTATCTGAAGAATTTTTACATGGTGCTCTGATTGTGATAGTCGTCAATTGGCTTCTAGTCGCTTGCGGGCTCCTCATTCACCAAGCATTATTTTGCATTGGTAGCTATTTCTCCCAGCCAGTCAATGGATTTGCATGATTATACTAGAGTCATCTGTGGTAGGGTCTTCTCGACCATGTACGTATTAGGAGTTTTTGTTGTGTTGGTAGTGTAGTTTCCTTTTTTGTGTTGTCTCGTTTTTGGCTTGCTCTGGCTCCTTTGTCCCCTGTGCTCTGTGACTCTATGGCCCCTTGGATTTAAGCACTGGTCTATACTTGAGATTCTGGGTCCCTTGCTTCATCTTTTGCAGTCCTTGTCCCCAATTAGAGCCTGTTGTTGCCCCAAATCTTGAACTCAATTTTTTAAAAAAAAATTAGTGTATTCACTTATATGTCCCGAGCCTGCTGAATTACAAAAATGATTTAATCTTTGCAAAGCTGGTAAAAATTCCTTTTACGTGCCCGATCTTGACTTCATTCTGCACAATGCCCAGTTTTTAAGCCAAAACATTATCTTTTGAAAACCCATGGCTCTAAGGATAAATAAAGTCATCAATTTTAGTGGTCCAAATTTTTAAAAAAAAATTCCAACTCTTTGTTGTTGGGGATCTCACTGGTTCATGAACCTCATAAAGTTCCAACTCCTTTCTATTTGTAAGTTCAAAAGTTCGTGAAATGGCCAACCTTCCGACTCCTCTTATTGTCCGGGAAGTTGAAAGTTCTTGAACATCACTCTAATAGTTCGAAAGTTCGCATGAGCTCTGATGGCTTGACTTTATTCATTGTCGAAGGTTTTTGAAACCCCAGAACTCCCGATATGTGGTTCAATGATTCTGCTTTTCCATGACTCTGTGACCCCTCCAACAGATTCCCAATTTTCAAAACATCGCCAGCTCATTTGATTTTTCGTACGGCATATCATGAGAATGTCTTTTCAGGAGTTATGAAATACGAACCCAATCTTAAGACTCATTTCTCAACGTACAAAATTAATGATGCATTAATTACCTCTTAAATGACAAGTGTAACGGAGCTCACTAAGGTGGTAGCACGACATCAATAGGTTAAAAGTCATCATTGTACCTACTGGCGTAATTGAATCAGCTTGTCTACAGAGAAAGGTGGTGGTACCTCTAAGTTCAATTTTTATCAACCAAGACATTTTCAAAATGGGACTTCCTGCGAGTAATGAGACTTGGGATGGTGAACCCATGCTTGTCCTGCAACCCGATTTGAACTGGCCTGAGGAAGACCAGATTGATATCATCTCCCAGTTGCGCACAATTGTGTGGAAAGAGAAGACCAGCTATGCTGAATATCGTAGGGTAATCTTCGTTCTGGAAGAAGAGGAAGAATGTGCTGAATTGCATAATCTTTTTATGGAAATACGACTGGAATTAGGAATCGCCCTCGTACCTGGAGTAGTCTAATGCCACTTGTTTGACATGCATGAAATCCTTTTGTATTTAGCAATGGTAACCAAAATTTTGATGTAATGTAACTATTGGACCATTTGAGGTCGCTTTCTTGATAGCGGTTACTTAGAGGACCGTTATAGATAGCTACGTTGAGATATATTTTTGGGTTTTGAAAAGCTATAAAGGGGGAACTTTTTAGGGAAGAGGGATCTTTTTCCGGTTGGTTGTGAGCAAGGGGGCAAGGGAGCAAGTTTATTTTGTTTCTAGTTATCTTTTTCTTAACTCGACTTATGTATAGAGGCATTTTCAAAAACTTTGAATTTTGTCATATTGAATAAATGAAGAATTATTTCCAGAACTTTGTGTCTTTAAATATCTCCTATGATTGCAATTGTTCTTGTGTCAATTTGTAATTTGTCATCAATATTGCATCTGTTATGTTGGTGTGTGTTGAGAAATATATAGCTATTTCTTTTATCAATTTATTACTATTCATGGGTGTAGGATAGGTGAGTTGTGTATCATTTATCTGCATTCATTTCTGTAACATCAAAAAATGTCCCCTTGGGGGCTTTTCCCTCATAAGGTTTAGCTCCCAGGTCCTTAGAATGCATTTAGGACATTTTAGTTGATATTTTAGCATCCCGATGGAATGAGACCTAAGTCCCATGGCAAATAGGACCTAGGTGGACCCCTTGAGTTGCCCTAGTCCTACCCTATTTTGGGACAACCCCAATTTCTGGGTGTCGGTTTATGACTGTTAGGTGGTTATTTTGCCGACACGGTAAAGTTTGATTTTTAAAATCTTGGCGGTAATGCTTGTAGGTGCATATATAAGCATGTGTAGGCATTCATTTGTAAACGCGATGATCATTGTGAACTCTAAGCATTCTTAAGGTGATTCAAGGCTTTCTATTGTGTTGCAAGAGTAGACTTGTATGTTTTGTGTGTTGATATTTGCAGATTTGAGCATCAATTCCTTCATGGCAAGAAGAGCATCTTCCTCCATGAAAGCTTCACTACAAGGTGACATATCATTGTGTTTTTATCATTGATTCCTTTAGTTTTTGGCCTCTGCCTCACAAGGGCACGCCCTCTTTATTTGACAACGGTGTTCGGAGACTTAAGTGTCCTCTGGGGTTTGACTGAGGCAAACCTCTAAACACCACAACCCCCAAACCAAGTCTTGTGATTGCAGGTTATAGGTATCCAATCCGAAAAAAGTGGAGTTGCAGGAAGGCTAGAAAGACATCAAGGATTCGGGATCTGAAGAAAAGTTAGACAAAGGAGCACTTCTGGGACTAGGGTGCTCGCTCTAGTGTCCTCCGTAGACAGATTCTAGAAAACAAAAATTATAGGGCTGATTAGTGTCTGAAGGAGGTCCAGATTCCCCAAAAAAGTAGGTACCTTGGACTTGGGTGCCTGCTCCAGTGTCCCCGACTGTTCTGCTTCAGAACCCCGAAAATAGGTATTCTGTATTTTGGTATTTTACTCCCGTCTATAAGAGCTTTTTCCGTTTTTCGTCAATTTGTTGTTGTATTTGCATAATTAGGGTTTAAATGGTTAATTAGACACAAGAGAAGGAAAATTAATAATTAAATTCCCTAATCCAAGTTTCCCTACATCTGCAAATGACCTAGGGTATGATAGTGCTTGCCTTTGACCCTAGATCCTTCAATGTATAATGGAGAGGCAGATTTAAACACCTAAACAACAAAAGATTAAAGAATCCAATTTTCCACTAAACAATTTTATTTTGAATTAATCTTTCACATTCACTTTCCTACTTTCCGGTCAAAAGCATACCCTATTTTTCATTCCTTGCAAATCATTCGAAGGTAGTTGCGCCTTGTAAAATAAGCATAGAGCACTTGCAAATATCATTGCAAGCAACTCAATTGTTGGTTCGTTTGTCATTTGTGTGGGTGAGGGAGTATAAATCTAAGGTGACAAATATGTTAACCAACAAGGTGAAAGGATATTAAGAGAAGGACAAAGAAAAGGAGAAAAGAATACAAGAGTTGGAGGAGAGAATTCAAACTTATGGCCATGTAACCAATTTAGATATATTAGCATAGATGGCTGTGAATAAAACAAATACTGAAGAAAATGAAGTACTCACTCCACAACCTCCTATGACAAGGACTCCAGTATACCACACCGCTTTGTCTTTGGGTTTTGAATTAATGAAACTAACTTACAAATCCAAACAAGAAAGGGAAAACTGGGAGAAGGAAAAACAAAATCTCAATGCATCAATAGAAGATAAGAATTTGGTGATAAAGAGGTTGGAGGATAAGCTGACAGAGGTAATTGACAGAGCCATATAGATCATTGGGTGCAGACTTCCACCTAGGGTATATGCATTGTTCTTGAAAGAAAAGTTTCTCAGTTTCCAGTTTAATAGGTTCCTTAATAATCAGCCTGTTTTACATTCAAGGCATATTTTTTTCAGTTATTTTAAAGAAGTCAGTTTAGAGGAGCAAGACCAATTGTGTGAATATTGTTTGCATAACTACTTAATGGCAGAGGATACAAAATGGAACCCTTCAATTTATGTTGGGGATTTGTAGGTTAGGGCATTGTTATCATATCTCAAGAATGAGAAGCTAAGAGGGGAATTGATGGATAAGTATGAGGAACAAGATAAAATAGTGGCACTGTAGGTCAGAAGGGAAGCACTGAATCTTAATGTAATCCTTACTCAATGGTTAACACTCCTCTCACACAAAGGTCCAAGAAAAATAATTATGGATTTGAGACTACGGGATCACAGAAGGATACAACAATTAGCAGGGCCTATGCTTCAAAATTGTCTATGGTATGTGCAAGATAGGTGGAACAGTCTGACTCTAGCATTGCAGAGGAAAGAGCCTCACTCTTTCCATAACTTCATGAACATGTTTGAGAGACTGCACGAGTACATCTAGATTTCAAAACAAACAGGAGTGGGATGGTTGCCACTTACTTTTCATCCTCCTATTCTCCTTTATCCAGTACCACACTGGACAGGAGAAAATGGTGACGAATGTAGGAATGCATAATCAGTCAGGTTGGATAGGCTTGCTTGTTACAATGGTTTTTATCTTAAGCATGGAGAGGGAGTCAGAGAAATAATAGACCTGAGGCATATTACTTTGCACTACAATCTTCTTCCCTAGATGATTAGTTCAATGATTTTGCTTGAGGGCAAGCAAAAGGCTAAGTTGGTGGGAAATGATGGGTTAAAATATTGACCTCTTTTTATGTTGTTTTTATATGCTTTTAGAACTTTTCCATTAATCCTCCAGACACTTTACCAACATCACCATCATTATATGCTGTCTTTTTATATACTTTGTAAGACTTTGAATCTATGTTATTAATATGGAATATGGTGACGATATTATCAATTGAATGATTTAAATATGAGTATGCATGCAATATAGATGGAATCCTATGGTTTAATTATGAAGGTTATTTGTGTGCACATGTTTTGTGAATTAACTCCTATGCAGCAAGAATGTGGCATCAAGGAAATGAGCATTTGCAGCGAGTTGCAGGACAGGAGAATTAAAGGAAGTGAAGTTAGGACGCCAAAAGTGCAGGCAGCTGGAGGATGAATGTGAACCATCATGGACTAGAATAAATGCAGAAGAAGTAGACTTGTTTCCAACACAACTTATGTGTGTTCTTCATAAGAGTCGTTGCATAAGAGTTCTTGTTTGAATAGGACTCTCCTTCCTCTGTTTAGTTAGATTAATAAATTGATCTTAAAACCTGTATCCTGGTATCTAGGAATGGATTGATTGAAGTTAGTTGGTAGTTGCATAAAACTCTCCCATTTCTGTATAAGTTAGGAGGGATGAGTTTGATGTCAAGTTAGTTACTTTATTTTCCAGTTACTCAATTGTTGTTCTATTTTTCAATATTGGAAGATCCAAACATGTTTTATTAAGGAATGTCATTATTAAATACAATCTGAAGGAGATTTTGTTTATGATATGAAATGAATGGAACTATGTGTTACAAAGATGCATGAGAATCTGAATTAGATTTGATTTCCAGTTAAGTGAGTCAGTCCCCTGAGCTGGCTACTCAAGGTACTGATCCTCACTTCATTTATTTCCTCATTCCTTTATGCATTCTTGTTAAATCTATTTTTCATTTGCGTATAAATACATTACGAGTCAATTAGAATACTTTGATTGTCAAATTACAGTAGTATGGTTCATGAACAAATGCATGCTTTGTCTACTTTAAGTCCTCCAGAGGTTAGCATTAGCTCTTGTATCATTTTGAATGTTTTGGGTTAATTATGTAATTTCCTGTTGTTAATAGTTATCTCCAGCTTATGCTGAAGGTACCCGTAGCCACTAGATTTTGTAGTTGTTCTTACTGTTCTTGCATTTCTGTGAATTCTAGCAAAGTAAGTAGGTTTAGATAAGATAGTTTAGAAAGAATATGAGCCCTGAAGGCACATATAGTGCAGTGCCATCATAAGATTACGCTCCGTGGTTGATAATTTAATGTAGGAGTACAATGATAGAGTGGACTGTTTAGATAGGTTTACCCCTGAATTATGTTAAGTCTACAATGCATTACTTTTCCTCTACAAGAATTGTAGAGGCTACCCTTAAAGGAGAGGTCCTAGTTTAGGGCCCATAACAGAGGGAAAGGATATCATTGGCCTCATTGAAACACATGAGCGTGCGGGATGTAAGGTCCCAAATTTTGAAGGTTATAGGAAGATTTTAGTGTGGAATGAGATAACTGAAAATGGCAAAGGGCACGAGGGTGTGACAGTGCTAGTGAGAGAATCCTGGGAAAGAAACAGACAGGTTGGAAAGGTGGATCCTAGTAGTCAGTACATATGGATGAAAATAATGGATGAAGAATCCACAATATATCTTGCTGCGTGTTATTTTGCACCTCATGGCTCAAAATCTTATAAGAAAAAGAACCTAGACAAAGAAGACTCATTTGTAGCATTGAAAAAGGACATATCAACATATAGTACCTTAGGAGAAATCATTTTAGTAGGATACTTTAATGCTAGAACAACTAATAGCCAGGATCTCTGCCTTAGAAATGAGGAGGGAGTAAAAGACAACCCTTTGTGGTTAGAAGAGGTAGAAAATCAGGAATGGGAAAGACTCTCAGGACAAAAAAGGAGGTATCACATAGTACGAAGTAGAATTGTTGGGGATATGCAACCTGTATGATTTGATTATATGCAATGGTTTAAAAGCTTGGACGAGTTCTGGGAACTTTACTTGTCAAACTTATAATGGTCAAAGCGTGGTGGATTATTTTACTTGTTCCCAAAAGCTTATGCCAAGGTTAATTGAGGTGGTAGTGAAGGAATGTCTTATAGAAATGAAATCTGATCACAATCCTCTATATGTAAAGATTAGTATGTGGTAAGGCATTCAACATCAAGGATTCAAGATAGATCACAACAAAACCAAAAGAAGGTGACACCTCAAGGCACAATCCTTTTGACACTTGAAAATCAAGACATTTTTTCAGATAATGCTAGAAAGACAATTGCAAGAAATAAGAGACATTGGGTTGGCTGATATAAATAAGAGAAAGATAGGCAGCAAGGAGTTGACATCAATAATCCACAAGGCTCTTAGTGTGTGCAAAAGATCTAGGCCTAAGAGATGCAACAAAAATAGCTTTCCAGCAAATCCTTGGTATGATGAAGGCAAAGAGAACGCTGAAAATCTAGGGAAACAAGAAGGAATATGAAAAGCTAGTGAGATCAAAAAAAGAAGACTACATGCAAACAAGGCATAAAGATTTGATTTTTCTTGGGAAGCACAATCCGAGGGGCTTCTGGAAAGAATTACGACAAAAAACTGCATCTTCAGAGAACAATATCACGGATCTCCAATGGCTAGATTACACAAAGTTGCCATATGAGAGGGATCAAAATAAAGATGTCCCCCCAGTAATCAATTCAATGGCCAAACTCTTCTCCACGAAAGACATTAAGGAAGGAATTAAAAAGCTTGCTATGGGTAAAGCGCAGGACATAGATGGTCTACAAGCAAAATACATAAAATGGGGCATGGAACTCCTCACACTACACATCAAAAGAATATTTAATGGGGTCATTCAAAATGGTTTTCTGGAAAATTGGACAACCAGTGTCGTTATTCCTTTGCTTAAAAGTGGGGATGTCAACAACCCTTCAAACTATCACACTAGAATGATCAATCCTCTTTTCAGAAAACTCTTTGGGAGTATGATAGAGCATCAGATCAGTTTTTGGGCAGAAAAGGAGGGAAAAAGAGTGAAAGGACAAGATGGTTTTAGGCCCAAACACTCTACAATTGACCACTGCATTACCCTCAGACACTTGATTGAGAAGGTTTGGGATAAATAGGGAGAAGAGGTTTTTTTTTGCTTCGTCGACTTCAAGAAAGCTTTTGACACCGTTCCTAGAAGCAATTATTGAGTAGAATGGAAGAATTGGGGATTTCAGAAATGTATAGGGCTGCTGTCTATAGGTTGTACGATCAAGTTTGGGCCAAGATTAGAACCAAGAAGGGATTCTCAGAATGCTTTGGGAGTGAAATTAGGGTCAAACATGGATGCCCATTGTCTCCTACCCTGTTTGGGCTATACATCGACAAATTAGAGGATTGGATAGACAAGTTTGGTGGTGGACGAGTCCACTTAACCAACTATGTAATAAAGCTACTCCTATATGCAGATGATCTTATTCTAATGGCAAAAACAACACATGATTTAACAAAACACCTGAAAGCTTTAGAGTTGTTTTGTCAGGAGGTTGGGATGCAGGTGAACACTAGCAAAACCAAGGTCATGATCTTTTCCTTGAAGAGAAAGAAGGCTCAGATTGATTTTATTTTTGAAGGCAACCCCTGCAAGTGGTTAATGAATACAAATACCTTGGCCTGGATTTCCATAATAAGCTCAGCTGGGAGATGCGTAGAGTAGAAAGAATACAAGGAGGATGGAAATCTTTATACTCATTGCAAAACAGATGTAGAAGGGTTGAATTGTGGGATTGGAAAATTAAGAAAACCCTTTTCAGGTTGTTGGTGGTGTCGGTGGTGTTATATGGGTGTGAGGTGTGGGGGGGAACACGTTAGTGCTGAAGTGGAGACAGATAGAGAGGTTATAGAAGTACCTAATCACAAACAACTTTAAGACATGGAGATGCTAAGTTATTTAAAAAAGATTGCGAACATGGAGTTGCTCCATTGGCCCAAAATGACAGCATAAGAAAAATTATATAGAAGGAAGAGCACGTGGATGAAACAAAATGACAAGTGGATGAGTAAGTGGGATATTAGCATGAAAGAGTGTCCAAATATGATTGGTGCAATCAAGCAGTATGTGCGGGAAAAAGTCAAAGCAAACATGTGGGTGAGGCAATTTGGGAGGAAAAGAGAGTACTATGTCAAACATTTCAATCCGTCATTTGACCACACACAAAAGACATATATAGGGGCAGAACTAAAGTGGAAAGTGAAAATGTTAATAGCTTAGCTAAGGACTAGTTCACATTAGCTCAGGTGTGAAACCGGTAGGTGGACAAGGCTGAAAGAGGAGTGCGCAGATAGTATATGCTATTTTTGTACCTTGGGGCTTGTGGAAATGGAATGACATTATATCATGGAGTGTCCGGCCTACAAGGACATTCGGGCCATTTACATTGATATTTTGAACGTGGTCTCCTTGGCTAACCTATTCAAAGAGGAAAGGATTACAAAGGCTGCAATTTATTTGATTAAGAGTCACAGCAGAAGATCGAGGATTCTAAAGGAAAAATAGGTCAATAAGAAAGCGTTGGTTGGGCACCAGGCCCATCTAGGGCTTTTGTGATATACTTCGTTGTTGTTATCTGTTGGTCCCATAGGCTGTTTGGCCTCGTGGACATTATTAAAATCCTTCCTTCATTCATTCATTAGTTGTTCTAATGTAGCGGGAGGAATAGGAATGCTTGATGCCATTCTCTGAGTAGGGTGGTGCAGGAATGCGCGAGCTGCCACTCCAGGAAACATCAAGGAAACTTGAAACACAGGTCAATGATCTTTGTTAAAGTGGCCGCCTGAGTCGAGTGTTTGAACGGAGTGAGGTGAGACAAGAGAATCTGGCAAGAAGGATTCAAGACACCAATAAAGGTATCATAAGAATAAACCCCAAAAGGAAAGTCCCTCATGATAGCTCTGCAACTGATGTTGAGAGTGATATGCTTATATTTCCTGGCAAAGGCTTTGATCAGAACAAGATTGCTCCTTGTAACTGCTGAAGTCTAGACGGTGATTTCGTTGTTGTCAGGATCCACAGAGAGATTGTCCCACGCATAATGATCATTCAAAATAGCAGGATAATCATGAGAATACAGATACTTTTCAATAATCAAGCACTAGCATTCTGGAGGAAGATCCTTGATTCGTCAGAGCGCCGTATCAGCTGGATCAACAGGAAGAAGATTTCCTTCGGGATCAAAATGGGATATCATATACACAGATGGTAGCAACAGATGTGAAGGAGAAATGACAGGAACAATGTCAGGGATTCCATGACAGGTTAACATAATATGGTTAGAATACATAGTGAGTGGGAAGAAGGGTGTCAAGACATCTCTTCCTAACAGTATATCACAGGGAATCTCATCTGAATGCCACAACCGACAAGATATGGAGTAAGATTTTATCCTAAGAAGGATGGAGTTAGTTACCTTGCGAAGGTCATAATAAGTACCTAAATTCTTAATGGTCAAACACTGGGAAGACCATGAATTAGTATAGAGGACATAAGATTTACAGAGACTGATAGAAGATCCTAGATCAAGGAAGGTAGTATATCTACGGGAAATACCAAGAATACTTGTATAGATGATAGGGAAAACATAAGTCATAGTAGGGAGAACAGAAGTCATAACAGGTTCTACACGTTTATAGATAGTTTTCTGAAATACTAAGAGAGGCAATAAGGTATACATAAACAAATATAAGCAAAAGACTTTGTAAACAAATACGTTCTTGTGGTTATTCGAATGTTAAAGTAACTGTTTGAATGTCAAACTAACTATGCTACACTCTAAATTCATGGTAAGCGAAAAAGATGAAAATGTTTAAAGACGAAACAAAAGGGAACACATGAAGCAACAACAAATCAAAACTTAGAGTGTCCCAGATAAGTGTGGCCCTTTTTAACTAGTTGGGATCAAAATTCCACTTCAGATGGATTCGTTCCTATCACCAACCAAGTCCTAAATTTGATAGCCGTATGACCATAGATAAAGATTTTTGCCATAAAATAAAATCAAAAGATTGGAAAGATTGTATTATATGAAAAGGAAGATTTTGTATAAACTATCAAAAAATATAGTTAAATATATCTAATATACATTTTTAAAATAAAATATGTCTTCACATTTGAAAGGCACTTTAAGTAGATATCTTTCTAGCTCCTATTTATTTTTATATAGTAAAAAAACTAGAAGATCCCTCTAATATACATTTTTAAAATAAAATGTCTTCACATTTGAAAGGCAACTTAAAAATAAAAAAAATAAAATATGCCTTCACATTTGAAAGGCAACTTTAAATAGGAGCCCCACATATCTTTCCATACTTTCCTTGTGAAACATTTTTTAACCTTTTTCTTTGTTGGCTTATGCCATGGTCCCATTAGTGGATGGTCATGCACAAAATTTAAATTATATATAAATGATAATTTAGAATCTTTCCCTATTATAGTGGAGCAACTACATTTTAAGAACTTAAAATAAGCTATGAAAAAAAGGGTTGAAATTATGCACCAAGTGCATGATAAAAAAATATGCTACATGACTATATATATTTCCTTCCTTTTTTTTTTCATTTTTCTCCAAATCTTTATCTCCTAGATTTTCTATATTAATAAATAATTCTTTATTAATAATTTATTTTTAAAAAATTTATATAGTAAAAAAGTTACAAGATTGTTGTTTAAAATAAACAGAAAATAAAATATTTATAGAACCACTCCACAAATAACTCATTCTATTTCTCTTCTCTTGCTTTCTATTATTGTGACGATGGATTACGGAGTGTTGAGAGAAAAACTATAACACACAATTTAATCGTGAAGCACTTATTTACAACATTATGGACTGTGGAAATCTGATGTCTATTAACCAAAATAAGCCAAGCAGTCCCATGGGACCCTGAATGGCGACTCTCCATAATGCCTTCCCCGAGTAACGATAAAATCAAAATCAAGAATCCCCACAAATAAGGTAGTCGCAATAAACAGTGAAGCGAATATATCATAATAATATTTTAAGTCCAAGTGGAATCTCAACTTGTTGAACAGTGGCGAGATTCTGAGTTGAGTTAATTCGAGTTGAGTCAAGTCGAGATGAGAAGCAAATAAAAGGAATCTCTGCAGAATTTCCATTCACAGATTGAGCTTTGCAGTTGGACAACGTCTCACATAGATTCCGAGGTTCGCGCTACTCTGCCCTTCACCAAATTTTGACGCATTTGGCTTTTTATTACTGGTAATTTTCATTATCATTACCATTTATATGCAAACATGTGTATTAACGTTTGGCAAATCAAGGTTTAGAATTTGTCTGTAATTTAAAAGGTCCAACATGAAGTTGTTTTCTGTAAAAACTGAAGTAGAAGCGTAGCCAATATGGTTCTCCTTTGTTCAAAATTGAGTGACAAACGCGAAACCCCAAAAAGCAACTTCGTGGGATTATTATCTCTTGGCTTTTTCATCGTCTGTTTTGGGTTCTACAGAAGTAGAAGCGTAGCCAACATGGTTCTGACTTGCTCAAAATTGAGTGAAAAACGCGAAACCCCAAAAATCAACTTTGGGGAATTATTATGTCTTGCCTTTTTAATCGTCTGTTTAGGGTTTTACTTTCTGTGATTCATGTATGCATTCATGGATTTGATTTCGTGGCAAGAAAAAAGGTTTGGAGTTATACCCATTTTCTTGCTTGGAGTAATTTTTCTAGGTACTAGATCTACTGTCTGTAAGTGAGTACTGTTTACAACTATACCATACCAGCATGCCCAACAGTAAAATCCACCAGTGTGACGTCTAAGTGCTTTGGGAGAAGCATGGGTCTGATAGTCTGGCCAATGAATTGGGGTTTACAATCGAAGTTGTACAAGAAATTGAATCTTATGCCTATATTGATATGTATTCTTGTGCCCTGGACAATATCTGGGGTAGGATGATTTCAATTATTAGTTTACCTTACATTGTTTTTAAGGCTCTTTTTGCTTGGGGTGACGTTGTACAGTGTGATCTGTTATGGATTACTGTCAAAAGTAAACATTGTTAATGGATCAGAATCAACAGTTGTATTCAATGTTCTGGCTCAGAGTTTGGGCAGGTTTATATGGTATCCCAAGAATGATTTGACAAATGGAGCCATGAATAAAGCTATGGTCTTGACTCCCATGAAGGTGAAGTAACAATAGGGTATCATGCAGCTGTTTATTAAATTTTCCTGCTCAATTTGTTTTAGCAAACGTTTTAGGGGTTGTGGTCCCATGATTTTTCTTTCTACTCAAGTAATTACCAAATTAAGATATTTTTGTAATTACAAAATTTTGGAGTAAAATCTAAAAGAAAATGTAAAAAGGAAGGGAAGACGCAACGTGTAGCCACTTGGTAATTTTGTTGTTAAGCACATTCCCGCCTCTCCAACTCCATCTACAGTTGAACTTTCAAATCCTAAACAATAGCTCTCCACTATTTTTTAAGGAGAAGATTCCAAATTATGTATTGTGCTTATTAAAAAACTGCATGGGACCACCTGAGCCTTACAAAATACGCAGTAAGAAGCTGCATGGAACCATGCTGTAAAAATTCTCAGCTGGTGCTGCTGAGCTTTTTCTTCAAGCAAGTGGTCCCATAGATTTTATAATTAAAAAAAAAATTGTTGGAAAGAAAATTTAGTGGAAGTGAGGAATTTTAAATGAAAAATAATAAAAACTATAATAATAGATAATCTACTTTCTTTTTCCTCCAAAAATTAGAATTTAGAAAAAGATGAAGATGTCACATAGAATAGAAGTCCCTATGCTGGTAGGGGAAACTTTGAGCCCCTCCCCTCCCCAACACCATCTTAAGCTTCTAGCTAGATATCTGGGGCTCCTATTTTAGAGGGAAAGATTCATTTCAATCCTGTAATTGCATTTTTTTAATTCCATGCACCTTCCATGGGACTGGATCGAAGTACAGTCACCTTGCTCTATATTGGTTGTAGTCCTAGTACAGGTTTGGTGTATATATCATTCACTGCTTTGGATTTCCAGCCACAAACTTGCTTTGATATACTTGTAATGCTTGAGTAGAATGCATTACATGCTAACTATATAATTGTTTTCTTGTGTATATGAAGGGCTGATGAAGCAACCTGCAACACACTTCATCTTTTCACAAGTCCTCTCCAATTGGTCCGTTGTTTGCTTAGCTTTTTCTATTGTATGAAACTCTCTAGGATCATCTATGATAGTTCTTAAACCTTGAAGCTTCACACTGAACATCATCGAGGTGATCTTCTCTTGTTGTGTAACATTCTTGTGGCCTCTGGAGGAATAGGAAAGTGTCCTTTGAGATAGAGCGTTAGAGTAATGGAAATTCAGTTTAGGCTGGAATTATCCATGTTATAACAAAATTCAGAAGATAGAATGTAAAGACAATTGAGAAGTGAGATTTCTATTCTGGTTAGAAAATGGAGTTGGGGATCATTTAAATTTATTGCTCTGCTTGCTCGAATGTTTGTCACAATATATCTGCTTGATTTGATTTACCTCCTTTGCTAACATTAATGGTCAGCGTTGTCTAAATCAACTAATATATCACTACACCATTTGGAAAAGAATAAAGGAACATTCCAATTAATCCCCCAATAAAAGGTGTGCAAATCCATAGTGGGGGATCTTGTGCTGTCCAATTTTCAGTTAGGATCGATGTTTACTTAGCCAGCAAAATAGTACGAGCTATTAGATTTTTTTATTGGTAATCCTCAAGAATAATATGTCATATCCAACACCACCACCAAGTATTGTCTATTAATATTTGCAGATGTACTTCCCTCAGGCATTTTTGGCAATGTTCTGATTTCATATTATTCAAACATATTAGTAGTTACCTAAAGACATGCTTTGTTGTTTCTGCTGATTTACGTACCAGTTACCACCAATTTGACATTCTAAATTTCTATCTAAGTACCCATGAAGAATAGGACTATACACACACACACACACACACACACCTAGATATTAGAATCTAGATATGTAAGCAGGCATAATTTACTATTTAGTGTTTTGAGAATTGACAGTTCCTATGTTATCAGGCTGATTTTATCTTTGGGAGGAAGCTAGATACAAAACATGCAGATATACAACCAAACACAAGAATGCTTAGGACAACCTGAATGAATCAAAAAAGAAATTGGATGTCATTCATTACAACAATTACCCTGATGCTATTTGATGTAGTAGTTGCCTGAACATGCCTGTTTTCTGAGTCAACCTTAACTCAATGTCATGCCTGTGGCAAATTTGGAATTCTTAATCACTATTGGTTCTGCACAACGATGTATGCACCCCTTCTTTAAGGTGCTATCGTTGTTGAATGTTGGTCTTTCTGAAGAGCGTCAAGGCTAAAAGTTGCAGTGACGGTGTAAAGTGTTGATTGTATTTTCATTTTAGTAGTAGAATATAAACTTATGTAACTCCCAAACCTAAGCAGGTATCTTGGTAAATTTTGAATGTTAAATTCTATTGCATGAATAAAGTCTTTGTTTAGCTATGATACTTATAGAAACTCTATGGATTCAAGGATAATGCCATTTTCTGGAGTTTGCTTAACCTTTCTACTGGTCAGGTATGCAATCAAAACAATGTTTAGGTTATCTAAGAATGCTTGCACTTCGTTGCACACTGCTTGTCCTCGTTTGAAATGGCTTTAACTTCCAATTTAATGTTTTTGTAATGTAAAATTATCCCTTGGGCTTGCTTTTTTATGTTTCTGTTTAAATGGCTTTAACCTCCAATTTAATGTTTTTTGTAATGTAAAATTATCCCTTGGACTTTGATTTTTTATGTTTCTGTTTAAATGGCTTTAACCTCCAATTTAATTTTTTTATAATGTAAAATTATTGCTTGGACTTGTTCCTGTTTTTCTGTTTTGCTGTTGGCTTTATCTTATGGTTTGTCTTGTTCATTTCTGCAATCTGATGCTGAAGGTCGTTCACCCATCTGTGCATCTATGGCCCTGGTTGGTTCATTCTTTTATCTGCTGTCTTATAGGTGCTGTATTTTGGCTGGCTTGTTCAACCTCATATCCAATGTCACAGGGTTACTCCTTATGAGGTTGCTTTCCTCAGCATGAAAACTATTGTTTCTATCGGAAAATTGGATAGCTACTACGATTGCCAATTTGCCATTATCTAATGCATACAAATGCTCTGATGTGGATTCTTATTTTGGTTGTCTTCAATATATCGCTTCTTTGAGTGCTACTAAACATGTCCTTTTTTGTGCCTATTTTTCATTCTAGTATCCTTTGGCGCTCTTTCTCAAAATGATAATTTTCTGTAGCCCGCATCTATTCCTAGACATGTTTGTGTTTTATATCTGCTGCGGTATTAGAACTGCATTATATAAGTCTGACAAGTGGTTGGATGGTTGATCCAAAATTGTTCGGACAAACATTCAGATTCAGTTCATCGAGTGACCAGCCATCCTTTGAGTGAGTTTTAGAACAGAGTCAAATCAGAAGAGAAGTGGAAGACTTGCTGATTAGTTACCCATTTGATTGGGTATGAAATGGTGTTATCATTTTGGCCGCTGGCGGATTCATTATGAATGAAGCAGGTTCGTTAGACATATTCGGTTGCAGGTGAAATAGTTTCATGTATGTTGAAATAGCAGAGCCAAAGCTTTTCTGGGAAGCTAAACTGGTTCTCCTTTTGTTTCTTCGTATGAGATGTTCTAGTTCCTCTTGTCGACTCTTGTGCATAAATGCACCCATTGTGGTATGTTCTAGCTTGCTCGAGGTGCATGGAAGCATAGAGAGTTTGCAGCTCATTTAGGAATGGCATATCTTACTTATCTTAGATGTTTTGGGAATTAAAAGTTGTCGATTGCCATGTTTTCTAGAAATTATGATTGTATGTAGACATTGAGTTCACTAGGTTAGGTGCAAGTGAGAGAATGCTATGTTGCTTGTGTTTTTAGTGCCCCTCACGAAGGGGGCAAGCTTGTACAACTCATTGATAATGGATTCTTGCTGGGTTTTTTTCCTTAACTTTGTCTGAGGGTAAATAACTTGTATTATCTTCTTCATGTGATGTTGCTTTCATTTATTGTTTATGTTGATTGTTGTAAGCTGATAGCATCTAGAGCACAACTAGTTAATAGATAATATAAGCATGTTCAGTACTCCCCAATGAATGTACGGTTTTAGAAATCAGTCATAGAGCTGTAGGAACATCATAATTTGTAGCCTTAAATGTTAATTTAGCATAAAACTTGTGGTCAACAAGGTGTTGACCATAGGATTTGTGTTGATGAATCATATTGTGGAATATCAATGTTGATTATGGATCAAGTTGTAACAACTAATACAGCTGATTAGTACTTGATTGTGCCGAGTGTTGGGAGAAATGAAAAGTTTGCTTATTTCTGTGGAATCCTCTCCGGGTCAGCATTAATCTGCCCTAGTTTGCAGTTGAAATTTATTCACAGATAACATTGGAAATCTATCCAAAAAAAGTTGAATGTTCTCTAGGTAGCAACTAGAAGGTTTTCTGAACAGCATTAGGCAGTTTGAGTCTGCTGCTACGAATGGTAGATATTTGCCTACAATGTAAAATATTATACAGACTAGTTTCTGCCATTGTCTAAGGCAATTATCCACCATTGCTAGCCAGGAATTGATAGGAATCCATCACTCATGTATGTTTAACAGCCAGAAATTGGTGCATAAATTGATGCCTGCACTCCAATGCAGAAGGATGACTTTCAAATGGGCTGATGCACATGCTCGAACTTGCAGCTGTCTGGTTTTTTCAAGGCCCTGCAGGTTTGCCACCACTTGAATAAAGAAAAATGAATTGCAAAAGTGGTTTTCTGCCATTGGAGTCAGAGAAAATAACCTGAAGGAAGTGATCACTGCTTATTGAATGAGGGAAAACAAACTGCAGAGTGGTTTGCTGCTTTTGGGAGGGAAACCATCTGCAGAAGTGCAGTTTGGGTTTGCTGCAGGTAGAACAAAAAGAGAAATGGCAAATAAATTTTGCAATCAACTTGGGATAAATTAAATTACCCATCTATTATGTGCCCCAAAATTGCTTTATATTAGTAATTTAGTTTCCAATTACTTGCCAATAATTTTTTTTTAATTAATGGGGGATCTATAGGGGCCTCCATATGAAAAAGCAGTTACATCAAAAAACGACCATACCAATTGAGACAGAAAGCAAAGAACTGCAACCAAAAACTCACAGTGCCGCCAGCCTAAAAAATACAAAACATAACTACAAAATGACACACGAGCACCTCACCTACCCAACCCAAAAGGCTGGATCAACACCCCAACCAGCCATATCCACCACTGCAACTTCCTCTCTACCTCCCAAACTGCCAACCACTGAAGAACCTGCACGCCCTGGATCTAGAGCAGGAAACTTAATGCAATGGAAAACTTGGCCCTCTTCTTAGCCTGCACCAGACGGCCATTTTCCAAGGAGGACATCATATACACACTTGTAACCACTGAACACCCATGATTGTGGGTTACCATCAAGTTGTCAATCACACAGTCTAAGTTTAAACAGAAGGCCTTAAGCTCTTTATGCTCCCTATAAACTCTTAAAATTTCTTTTTGAACTAGGCTAACATCATCTATAGAGATCAGAGACTTCATCCCTTCAACTCTGACATTAGGTTTCCCTAAATCCCCAACGGAAACATCCATATCCTCAAACTGAGAGGGCAGAAGCATACAAAGCAACCAAATCAGAAGCATATAAGCTCATAGACATTTCGTCAAACAGTTTGCAGATGGCCATTTTCCAAGGAGGACATCGTATACACACTTGTAACCACTGAACACCCATGATTGTGGGTTACCATCAAGTTGTCAATCACACAGTCTAAGTTTAAACAGAAGGCCTTAAGCTCTTTATGCTCCCTATAAACTCTTAAAATTTCTTTTCAAACTAGGCTAACATCATCTATAGAGATCAGAGACTTCGTCCCTTCAACTCTGACATTAGGTTTCCCTAAATCCCCAACAGAAACATCCATATCCTCAAACTGAGAGGGCAGAAGCATACAAAGCAACCAAATCCTATGCTCTGCCACTGGCACAACTGTATTGTGCCTATCAAAATATTTGATCAAACTTGCAAATTGAAATTTTACAATATAAGTTCATAGACATTTCGTCAAACAGTTTGCAGACAGCTGAATATATGGGTATTTCTACGATGTTTGACAAGATACCACAACTAGATGCATGTAACAATTTTCCATAAATCAGAATAATAATGTTAAAGCCCACAGAATTTTTAAATAACAGCTGCTGATGTATGAATGCTGATATCAACTGATAGTTTCAGAAATCTGGACTGATATTACGAAAACTAGAAATATAAATATTGGCTTACCTATAACTGCTGCTACCAATCAGAAATCTATAATAAATCAGAAGTAACTTCTGATTATTATGACGCTACTCCCTAAAACTTGTACGGCCCCTTTTTAGGAGGTACGGCTTCCACTAAGAGGATGTGATTTTGTTAAGGAAGGCTGCGGCTGCTTTTGGGAAGGCTTTACAAGCCTTACATATTAATATAGAAGTCTCCAAAGTAGGTGCTGACTTAGGATGTGAGTTGGGTCAGCGTTAGCATAAATACAAGAAACTCCAAAATGGTACGGCTTGGAAAAATCTCAGCTACTGCACTTCAAATTCTGATTTTTATTTCCACTTCATACACAGCACTATCACAGTTACTTCCACACACAACACTTCGAATTGATTATTTGCTTGCAAATCTTCAATAAATTTCTTCGTCGCAGACTCCCTGGAAAAACAAACACAAATCTGGAATAAATATTTCGATAAACCTCTGCAAATCCTCAAATATTCAACACACCTGTGAATCCTGAAAACTTTACACAAACAACATAGGGCACAAATCATTCAGCTCAATGGTGATCTCTGTATGAATCCACTCAATCAGCTAGGTGGGTTTTCGTCCACGAAACTGATGGCCAAAAGGGTTTTCGTCCTTTGTTCTCCCAAAAAAACAAGGGTTTCATAAAAATATTCGGAATGAGCTTTCTCTCTTCAAAATCCCCTTTTATAAGCACTTTTTGGAATAATAAAATATTATTATTTGTGTCCCCTTATTTTCCCTCCAAAAAGTGACTTTAGACTCCTTTTAAATAATTAAATATAAGTTGTCTTTTAATTTTTACTTTTTGACAACTTAACATTTAACTATTTGATTTTTTCAATTATTTTCCGCACATCCACCCAAAGTTACGAAAAATATTAAAATGATCGAAATATGAATTTTGACCATGCCAAAATAACCTTAAGTTCTCAGGATAATGAATTTTATGAAAATTAGTGCTTTCCAAAAATAACAAACTTCTCCAAGAAGTGTGGAGTGCCCTCAAAAAGTCGGAATTGCATCTGGAAAGTACCTTTAACTCATCTTGGTCTCCCAAACTTACTACCAGTATTAGAATCCCTTCCTGATAATCCTGGGACCCTCCAAGAAAGTTGGAGTTTTTCCAAGGATATTGGAATGGCCCAAAAAGCGACATTACAACAGCCATTGCCAATTTCTTCATGAAGTCTTCCCTAATGGTTGCTTTGATCAAGGAGGACCACCACCTCCAATGCTAGACTTGCCTAGCACACATTTGATGAAACCTAGAGCCACCTTGTCTGTGCAGTGAAATATTGAGCTCGCATGCTTGTCAGAAACCCCCCTGATAAAGGGGTCCTTGAATTTCATTGAACAACACTGTTGTGCCATTGCATAAGGGAGACACCACAACAGAAAGCCACCTTTGATTCCAACCACAACTACCGCATTCAACACTTACAACCAAACACAAAGCCACAAAGCCAACCATGAATGAGCATTGAATAAAGCAGCAAGCTCCACATCAGGGGTACACCACAATAGAAAGCCACCTTTGGTTCCTATCACAACCACCACATTCAGCAGTTACACCCAAACACAAAGCCATAAAAAGCCAACCACGAGCAAGCATTGAATAACATAGCGAGCTCCACATCTTAAATAAACTTCGTGCACACTTAGGCAAAAAATATGTGCCAAAGCAACTCAATCCGCGATCATGAATCAAACAAATTCTCTAACATGAGCTGAGTTGCCACCCCCATACACCAATAAAAGCAAGAGGCTTAAAAACAAATGATTAACCAACCATCCTTTTAGAAAAGATTGCCGTGTGGCCCAAGTTAAGAAAAACACAACAAACCTAAGGATGCTTAAAAGCTAGCAACTTCTCCAACCCTGATCAAGAAACATTTTGTCACTTTAAAGGGTCGAAAAAGGCTCTTGATCCACCCCTTCATTAGCTTACAAATCTGCAATTGAATTGGCTTCCCTATAGCAATGTGAAAACACAATTTTATGAAAAGATTTACTTAAATCCATAGCTTTCTCCAAAAAACATTGGTTCTTCCAACTCGGGCAAAGACCCTTATGAAGGCCATTGAACACAGTTAAAGAACCGCCTTCCACCACCAACTAATTGCATCCTAACAAAGAGGCTAGAGCCATCCTAGAGACAACAACTTACCATTCCACTTCATTATTAGTTTGATTTCCAAGAAAAAGAGAACCACCTTGAACAAAATCACCACTATCATTCTAATGACCACACTTGCTCCTGCCAGCCCAGGGTTATCCTTAGAGGCACTATCAAAGTTTAGTTAAAAAATAGCTTTCCAGGGATCTCATCCAAACCACATTTTTTCTGTCTAACTTTTTATTGCTTACCCTTTTAACAAAGACCGATAACCTATTTTGAGAATTTAAGAACTGGACAGTTACTGAACACAACTCCCTACATGGGACGCAAGTCTCGGTAGTCAATACATGAGAGAATGGTAAATTAATAACTATGGGTTTACCTTGCAGTTTCTTAATTTCCAATATTATAATGATAGTAAATATCGGTTAAAGCCAAAAAATGGATTAAGGTAATCTACTTGAAGCTAAGTCCTAATGCATAAAGTAAAAGTTTCATGCTGAAGCTGCTTTGCAATTATGACCTTCGAGGGGAGTATTTGGCATTTGAATCTTATAAAGAATAAAATTAACTTTTGAGAATTAAATAACTTTTAGTTCATAGTTTTGACCAAGGTTAGAATAGATTAATTGAATTTCATTTGAAAATGTAAGTCAATCTAGGTAATTGAGCTTTTCAAAAGAAAACTAAAATATTTGTACTAATGCCAACTACAAGAACAAATAGTGTGTTTCCAAATTGAATTAGTTTATTGATGTTTATTCTATGACCCAATTTGTCCACGAAATGCACAAAAGGCTTCAAAGATCGAATAAAAAAGATAATCATTTATTTTTTAAGAGATAAGGGAGTTTATGCTTAAGCTCACCCAATCTAGTATCAATATGTAAGGTTTTAACTCATGATGTATACTAAAATGTAATTGGGAAACTGTCTCAAGATTCATATCGCCTTTTGATGTGAATATTCTGATACGTAGTAATACATTTTCAGAGTAATAGGAGTTTGTTTGCCGAAAAATTAGATTAATACTTATCTCAAAGTTTCTCTTTTTACATTTGTGAAGATTATTTTTTAAGATTATGCTCAAAAACTTTTACCGAAGAGTTATCATTTTGATGCAAAATTACATTGACATGTAGCCAACAATTATAATTTATTATGTTACGTAATTGGCAAAAAAACCGGGCATACCTGGGTATGATTTGTTTTGGAATCGTCTAGGGTACCATTTTTTGGGGATGGATTTGTTTGGAATCATCCATGAATTTACTTGGGTGATTCCAACTTTACCGAGACATTTCTAGGGTGTTTCCAAGGTGATTCAGTGGTGGATGAAAATTTTAGAGGACAATGCGGACTCTATGATTGGACTTGGCGAAGCGCATGTTTATCCAAGCCTGATGCTTTTCCCACTTTTTGGGTCTAGTTCAAGTCGGGTAGAAGTAGTGGAGACAAGCGTATTGACATCGATTCCAACGTGGTTGTAGTGTGATTCAATGAACTCAAATTTCTACACTGTGTTGAACTCAAAGTCCTTACCCATGGAGGAGGTGTTGAGGAGGATTGAGTCGGGAGGGCGCTAGGTAGGTTAGGGAACAAGGTTATGATGAAGGCTAAACGATGGTCACTCAGCTGTGGGCACTCTAGCTGGATTTAAAAGACAAGATTGCTGCTGAATGAAAGTTATGGTTGTTCAAGGGGAGTGGGGAAGGATGGAATGTGTGACACTGTAGTTAGCATACAATGCCTTTATTATGTTTTGTCAATATGGTTGTATCCAACTATGTCTTAATTGTTTGTTAGCTTTCGGGTAGTTATAAGAGTTAGTTGGTAGACAATTGTGTTTTGCTTGGCAACCATTAGGTTCTTTAAACAGCCTTTGCATAGTCGGGGAAAGTAGTTTGATCCTTGGCCGATCATCTTTGGTCTACTTTTGTAATAACTTCATGTGTGTATAAAAGATATATTTTATTCTTCTATCTACTCATTATTTCTATGTTACTGGGTTCTTCCTTGTAGCCTGACGTGGCCGGACCCTAGGCGAACCCCTGGCGTCTCGTGAGGATCCAGATAAACGTCAACAAAAAAACGTGAAAGGGTGTTGTGATCCAACATTGAAAGCTCATTTTGCCATTAGTCCTCTCGTCACTGTTTCCGTGTGAGAATTATTATAATATTATTGCGGTTGAAGATTGACGTATAATAAAATGGCGGTCATTGTGTCTACCCTGGTTGAGTGGACACACCATGTTTGTTTCAAATGGCCGTCATTTTGTGTGTTTCTTTATTTAAGAAGATTGTCATTGGGAATTTTTCGCAATCCTATGATATTTATTGACAATTATGAGTATTATTGTTTTTATAATTTTTAAAATATATAAAAATATAAACCATAGTTATATAAGTTATATATTTTATAATTTATATTAATAATTAAATTATATATTATTTATATTATAATATTAATATAATATTATAATATATAATATATAATTTATAATTATTATAACTATATTTTATAATTTATATATTTATAACTTATAATATTATAGAATTTATATTTTATAATTTATATATAAATAATAAAATTATAAATATAATTATATTTAATATAATAAATCATATATATAATATATATAATATGTATATGTTGTTGTACTCGTACTCGGGCAAAAAATTGCCGTATTCGCATACTCGATCCTCGAGCCCGTACTCGTTCCCATACCAGGATCGACAACTTAGCATTATTTCAAGTATTAGTTTTATCAAATAGAGAGTAAACATTGGCACCGTTGTCTTAAAGAAGTCAGGTCTGATTTAAGATCTTCATGCCCTTAGACCCTAATAAAGGTGGGAAGAGACCACAACGTGGTTAGGATCAAGAGATTAGACAATCTCTAAGGTTGGTAGAACAAAGAGAACGAAGAAGAAGACTAAGAGAGGTTGTCGAAGAGACTCCAGTAGTGCAAATCCGAAGCTAAAGTCAGAGTCGGAGTGTGAGTAGAAGTTCTAGTCGGGAGAGACAAAACACTCAAATTGCTACAAATAGCCACACAAAGGAAGAGTGGGTGGCAATAGCAAGACACCTCCCATTATTGGACGAAGTGTGGGTCGACCTTGTAGAGCAAGTTCGGCAAGAAGAATCAATACAGTCTCTTTCGGACGAGGAATGTTTTCATTGGGAGATGGAGTCCAAAGACTTCTTCACAGACAAATTTGTTAATAGAAGAAGAAACTGTGCCAAAACCTCCAAGGCTAAGGGGTGGAGGGAAAAAAAGAGAACCTGAAGGTGGAACAAGTGTGTAGAATGCTAAAGCTATAGGAAGAGTAGATGATTCTAACATGTCTAAGAGTGTTGAAGGAGCACCAAAATGTTCAAATCAAGACTTCACGAGGAGCAGATTCCAAGCACTAAGTTTGCATCAGGGGAAAACCATGATGACTCTGCTAGTAAGCCCAATTGTAGAAAGGTAAAAGCTGCCTAAGTTTACAAGAAATGGATTAGAGGATCTTGTAAGACATTGCAAGACTTGTGAAACGATTTGAGCAGCAAATGGCCAATATGACAAAGCATATTGGATATGGTCTTTTCCAGCCACCCTGCGAGGTGTAGCCATTGATTAATATATAGAGATTGAACCAACCTCCTCAAATACATGGGAGAAATTACAAAAGGCCTTTTAAGAAGAATTTAAACTGCTTTGGGATGATAACAAAATTGTAGCTGAAATTTACAACACATGACAAGGTAAGCATGAAATTGTAAGAGCTTATAATCTTAGGCTCAAATAACTACTCATAAAGTTAGAAAAAGAACACGTTGACGGTTTAAAGAAAAGATGGTTCATTGAAGGCCTTGTTTCTTCATTAAGAAAAAAGATGAAAGTTGTACCGCCATCATACGTAGAAGCGTATAATAGGGCAATGGATATAGAAAGTGAGGACAAGATGTCTTCACAATCTAAAAGACAAATGCATGAAGATGATGGTTTAGATGAAAGTAATGATAGTGAAACAGGAACAATACAAGCATTAAGGAGAGACACGCTTCAAATGATGGACTTGAAGGCAGAGAAAGAAATTAGCAAAGAGCCGAAAGAACTATGGTGTACTGATTGCAACCATGAGGGTCACACCAAAGCTACTTGTCCCAGAAAAATGTTTTGTGATACTTGTCAGGTTATGGGACATTCAATAAAAGAGTGTACATACAATTTGAAGAGTAGGAGCACACAAGTGCTCTTTATACAAGGGGAGCAGTCCACTCCACCAAGCACTCCATCGAAGCCAAAGAATTACATGAATGCATCTCCAAGCAACTATTGAAATCAAAGAGGGGGAGGTCGGAGTCGGATACAGTACGACTCCAAAGGTTGTACTATTATACAATGTTGGCAATGTGATGAATGGGGATATTTTGCAAGAGATTGCCACAGAAACCAAAACACAATAGGATTATTGTGCAAATGGTGTGGACTTGGAGACCATGAAGATGCTAAATGTCCAAAGCAAAAGGCTAACATCAACATTATTGATGTAGAGAGGCATAATGAAGTATTGGTCGTTACTTGAGCCCAAGCAAAGAAGGCTGTGTACCTGGACCCACATACGAAAAAAGAAAGACTTCGTGAAGCAAGGGTTGAAGTGAAGCATGCTATGGATAACAAGCGCTGCCACTCAAATGGAAATGCAAGTACGGTAACCAATCAATTGTAATTCGATAAAATTATTTCAAGGCAAGTACTTCAAACTTCCATACCAATTAAAGTAGTGGATTTATTACAAAGTATTCCTGAACTTTGAAATGCTATGACCAATACTGTATCTAGGAAGAATGAGACAATGCATGCTATGACCCATTTAGAATCTGGACAGAATGAATGCCAAATAACTCAACCTCCATTGTTGGGAGACCAAGTGATTGATCTCATGTTATTGATAGTTAACATGGCAAAGAAACCAACAATGGTACACTTGGAGATCCTTGGAAATAATCTCACCAATACAATTGTTGATGGCGGGTTTGGTGTGAACATACTTCTAGAAGGCATTTGGAGAAGTTTAGGCAAGCTAACCATTTGACTCCCAACTTTTCAACTAGTGGGTGCAGATCAGCAAGGAATCAAGGTACTAGGATTTTTAATGGCCCAAAAGGTATTATTGGAACTCAATCATTTTTATTAAATTATGTGGTCATCTCATTACAAAAGAAAGCGTATGATGCACTAATGGGTCGGGGTTGGCTGGTAGCAGCCAAAGTCAAGCACAACTGGAAAAAAAACACACTTTCCATTGAAAACAAGGGGAAAAAATATATAATTTATATGAAGAATCAAGCAATAAGTGAGGAAAGTAGCTTATTCAGAGTTAGAAGAAGAATGGATAGAGAAAATGCCGAAGGAATTTTGGAATTGCAATCATGTTCAAAAGATGAAACAAATTCCCTTTGTGGCTTGCTCCATTGGCAAATGGAGGATTATGAAGTATTTCCTTCGACCTGCAATTTTATTGAAGCTACAAAAATTAATGAAGTGGCACAAGGCTTGCGGGATGACAAGAAGCAACCAGATCATATTGAGGAAACTTGGCCGAGCAGTTTTGAATTGTTGAATAGTTCACCTGTGCCGGACAAAGTACATGGTTTGGAGTTGATAGTTTATTCTTGAAAGCCAAAAGCTTTACATTTGATTGACATCGATGCGACAACAACATTACCGAAAGCACTCGACTTCACTGAAGATTCCAAAATTAATGAAGGTATGCCTCAAAATAATAATATTAAAAAAATATTGGATTTAGAGCCTACGGATACTTGTCCTAACGAATGCTATAAAGGACCCTACGCATGTTGCATCTTTTGCTACAACATCAAAGTCAACTTGGAGCAGATTTCACAGAAACATAATGAAGGAAAAAGTATTGTACAATAGGTTGGACAAAAAAAGAAAATAATTGAAGTCAGAGAGGAAAATAATAGGTGGGCCTCACAGGAAAAAAATAGAAAAAATAATTATAAAAATACAAGCATTTAAAATGGGTTGAGAAGGCAAAAATAAAGAAAAAATTATGAAAGCTTTTCTATTGTACGGTCAAGGGAAGAAAAAATACAAAATTTAATGTTATTCTTCCTTCAACCTTAATCGTATGACCCCATCTGCACTCTAGGGAGAAGACACATTCCAATGTTTGAAAAGAAAATATCTATTTTCTCCTCCATATGGCCTTTATTATGTTTTATTAATATGGTTATATCTGACTATGTATTAATTGTTTGTCGGCTTTTGAGAATTTATGATCAGTTGGTAGATGGTAGTGTTTTGCTTGGCAACAATCAGGTTCTTTAAATAGCCTTTGTGTAGTCAGGGAAAGCAATCTGATCATCCTTGGTCTACTTCTGTAATAACTTCATGTGTGAATAAAAGATATATTTAACTACTTTATCTGTTCATTATTTCAAGTATTAGTTTTATTAGATAGAAGAGTAAACACCCACCAATCCCCTTGTCTTGTCCATTACCTGCAAAAGCCTTGATTTCAAAATTCTAGCTGATATACTAATAGATAAGAAAAAAAAGAGTTTTTCCTTATAAATCATTTGTTTTAAACTTTTAAGGTTTCAAAGTGTGATAAAACAATTATTTATATTTTTATAACTTTAACTGTCTCTACATATTACTATGCAGCCCTTTATAACATTTTAGCTTTATATTATCACATATATTCTACTTTATCTTTATATTTATTATTTAGATATTATAACGTTTTAATTTTATATATAGATATTTTAAATATATTTGAATATTGTATTTTAAGTTTATATTATTTATGATAGTTTGTCTAGTATGTGTATGATATGTGGTATTCTGAATTTAATTTTTGTTTTTAGGTTGCAAATATGTATATATTTATGATTTTTATATGTTCTTTGTATGGAACGTATTCAGCTTTTAATTTTTTTTGCCATATTAATGTACCGTACATATTTACCTGATTACAGTAACTTAGAGAATTTATGATGTGTTTTCGTTGCTTAAGATATTTATGAGGAAATTATTCTTTAAAGGGTCTTTAGGCATTCAACCACCTCTACGTTGTGTTGGGGTCTTCGCTTTCCCTCTACCTACTTCTTGTAGAATCGACAGTCTTGACTTTTATTTGAAGCTCATAGAGTGGAATATTTGAAGTGATAAATTGCATATTGCTTCAACTAAATTTCTCTTTCATTCCTATATTTTAACCGCTGAATGTGCTTGATCTATTGGCAAGTTTGAGTTAGCTATTGAGCTTGGTATGAGGTCAAAACTTAGGAGTATAAAACTTAAACAAGTAAATGGAAAATCAATTTCTTTTGTAGGCTTCCACAATGGAGACCTTATACATCAAATTGATTTTTCACTTGATAACAACTTAAATATTTAAGTTTACTTTTACCTTCTATTGTTTAACTTGTTTGTTTTCTAATTTACTATATTGGTATGCTACAAAAATACATTTCTCTAAACTATTTGTCTACTTATGAACAGGCACAATGGCTTTAGGTGAGGTTGGGCGAATTTCAATTACTATTGCAGCGCTTGGTATTTTGGCATTTATCTTTGGAGTTGTGGCCGAGAACAAGAAGGTTTCATATCTAGAACTTTTGCATCTCTTGAAGTTTCTTCCCTTTTTGGTTGGTGACTTTGTGAGTTGGCTAGTGATGTGATGTGTATCAATAATGATATCCTAGTGGCTTTGCTATTAGCACTCAAATTATGAGGACAATTAATACACCTCAACTATCTTACCAAATTTCCTGGAAAATTTTATATATTGTTTGTATTGAGAACCTTGCACTGTATCACTAATGCTTTAATTGCAAACCAACAGTATTTAGAGAGTGAATCTTCCTTCATTTTTAGGATGTTGTGCAGGAAAATTGCATGGTGAATAAGGGAATTCTCATCTTTCGTTTGTGGATATCAAAAGCTAAAAGCTTTCTGAGTGGTTAAGATATAATGTTTCTTTTATAGCTTTTCTCCAATTTCCCCTTGATGTTAGACGTGCTACTTTTAATATTTATTTGCTAGTTCATGTTAATAAGAACGCCTTTTTAAAAAATTTCAACAGAGGTCAATTCTCAGTCTGAATACTTACTTTTCTTAAGGAAATAATTGGAGTACAGGATTGCAATTGTTCTCAAATTTTGCACCCTATTTCCTACTGTTTCAGAGGTTTGCTTTACAGTAATACAAAGATTTAAGGTCTACAACAACTTCGTGTATATATATATATATTTATGCACACATACACATATACACACATACATATGTATTAATAATAAATATTCATACATGTATGCATATATACATATATATGTAAATGTATACAATATACATATATGTGTATATATATAATAATTTATGTATATATATATTATGCACACACACACACACACACACATATATATATATATGCATACATATTATTATATGTACATATAAATACGTCATATATATGTATACAGTACATATACATATACATATATGTATATCATTTGTATCTATCTATCTATATATATATTTCGATTTTACTTCCCCTTCTAGCTGCTTTATGATGGGGAGTTTGTCCTCTTGTTAAAGTTTTGGATGCTTATTGACACTTTGTGTGAGGTACATAATACATATATATACTTCCCCTTCTAGCTGCTTTATGATGGGGAGTTTGTCCTCTTGTTAAAGTTTTGGACGCTTATTGACACTTTGTGTGAGGTCTAGGTATAAATGTTCTAACCAATTGTACTAGCATATCTTTTATTTATGCAGATTTATAGTATCGAAGTCTTAATGCCATCTTTGCTGTTGTATTGTTCACGTTTTCTTGTATGTTGGACCTTATTTTTTCACCAATTTCTTGCTAGTTTAGATTCTGCCATCCAATTTTTAAGATGCGTTTTTGTTGCTTTATTTATTATAGATATTGAAGAGTTGCCCATTGTTTTTGTATCCAACAAGGTCTATGTTTATGTAGATTCAGTTTTCAGTGTGCTTAGTTCTTGAAGTATGCCAATACATGATTTTATTTATTTCTTAGGGCAAAGGAATCTGGGGAAATTCATTATTTAATATAGAATTCAGTTCTGCAAATATCTGTTTGTAAATTATAGAAGGCATAATCCTTTATTGTTTGGTAAAAAGAAGTTTTTTTATTCAAAATCTAACAGCTAGAAACAAGTTAGACCATTGCAGCATAGTAAACTGATTTTTGAACTTCAGGTCAAACTAAATGATCTAATAATTCTGGCCTTTTTGAAAACCATCTTATTGAGGTTGCTTAATTACTAGATCAGGATATTCTTTTCTTCCCCAATTCAAGCTTTGATTTTGGTGGCAGCATGGGAGAAAATCTTGAACAATACTAAAAAATTAGTAGGTCATCTTTCTAGGGGCGTAACTCCTTCACCATTGATTGGAATTTGAAACTGCTAAATGCATCAGAAAGGTAGGCAATGCTGTACAACCACCAAATGGGTTGCCATGCATTTCGGTTGGAAATATTTTGGTTGAGATCATGTGAAACATAGAAAAATATGATTTTTTTTTTGATAGTTTCATGTTATGACATCTCTCAACTTTTTTGGGTAATGTTTGTTAGTGGCTTTTTCAGATTCCAAGGCGGATCATTTCACTTTCTATTTCTAGACCTGTCATTTCTTGCTTAAATATAGCTATAATTGAATTTTCATCCAAATTTAAAGATAGTGTTGTAGCTTCACATTTCTTCTTAGAGATTGCTACCTTCTTGCTGCCTACTCTCATTTCAATAAAGCATTCATTTATATTGTAATATCATGTGTTCATTGGGCTTGTTTCATCTACTTTGGTGATCGAGGAGGATCTGACACTTTGATTATCTCACTGTACAATGGTGGTGCGTTACACTGTATTTATGTTCACCACAAGCTTCAGGGCCTTCCTAAGCATGTGTGGTCATACCACAAAGTCTTAACTCTTATTCTTTGATGCACAATTCTGATGCGATAGTGCCAACCTTGTACTACGTGACTATTTTGTAGAGTTTCTAAAATCGACAAAATAGAAGATACGAACCATCAGAAGGAGAGTGGCTGCATTTCCTATAAGTTATAACTATGATGAAGTCCCTTCGTCTTCCACATTTGTAAATTAACGTGTCATAGATATTCTTTGAATAAGCATGAACAGACAGGCATATGCATAGACATCTTGCAATGTGCATTTGACCTCTCAGATCTTTGTGTAGAACTTTGCAATTACAGTTCTAGCACGATGTCTTATTGCTCTTGTATTTTCCTTATTTGTGCATGCTGATTTGATATTTCCACTCCGTTTTTCTTTCAATCGCTTCTGCTCATTAACACATTTGAATTTGTTAGAGTGTCTTATCTCTCGAGTAGGCCTGGGCCTGAGAGATCAATGGTAATAGAGCATACTTCTTGCCTGCTTGGTAGTAATATTAAAGCATATACTTCTTATCACCTCCCAGTGGTATTGGAGTTTCTTGTCTGGATCCTTCTATGCATTTTGCATGTCCACTCACACAAGGTGTGACTACATGAAGTGTTGTCTTGAAATACTTGACCCTCCATCTTACCTTCTTCACAATCTCAGCAGATGACAGACAAATCCACGCTAGAGATACCAACTTCAAAAATGATCCAAAAATTGAAGAGAATGCTTTGCAACAACTTAAATTATTTAAAGCAACAGTATGCATGAGAAAAGGCCGGGATCACTTATCCCTTGGGTCAACATCTATGGTGAGTTCAATCCCCTTCACAGCTGTTGACTTTGTCAACATAGTTTATTTGGAGGTACAAGTAAATGTGGATACCCTATTTTCAAAGGTAAAATAAATGGTAATCCTCTAGATAATTGGCTAAAAGCCTAAACCTCATTTGCTCGTATTATGTGGTCAATTAGTTTCTTAATCAAGAAAATATCACCTTTTCCCTAAAGAGGTTTTCTTGTCTGTAATGAAATGGTGAAATAACTATTATATTTCCCATGAGGATGGCATACACTTACAGTTACTTGGAATGATTTTGTAGAAGTCTTGAAAGAAATCTATTACCCTTGTGGGAACTTTGATAACTAGTATATCAAATATTCTTAACTTCATCAAGGTCTTGACCATTCTGTTCGGCAATATACTAATATATTCCATACTTTGACTTCCAATTTGGACATCCAAGAAACATAACAAAATCTCATTTTGAAGTATGGTTTAGGCTTGAAGTATAGTTCAAGCTAAATGGAAGTTCAAGAATGAAGATTTTAAATTCCAAGATAATTCGTAGAATAAGAACTCTTAAGTTCGGAGCCAAGTAGAGCATAAAGTAACAAGTCAAAGGATCTTCACATCATTCCCAAAAGAAGAATACACTATTCAAAGAGCAAAAGAAGCAATCCAAGAACTGGCAAGTGGTGCATTGTACACAATTTTAGTGGACACTGAATGGAGGAATGTTCTGTTCAGAAATCCTTGCTTACACGGTTATAAAGGTTGAGTTCTACCACACTGACACAAGATAAAGGCAAACAGAGAATGAACTGTGAGATAAGTGCCATGACAGCAACTACAAATGTTATCTCATCTTCCAAGATAGATCCCAAAGAAGTAGAAAGATTATTATTAGATTAGTTGATAACATGTACACATCATTGTTGACAAATGCAGTCAGAGGAACTTGATTTCTCTTGAAGTTTGAAGATTAAGCTTGCCACTAATGCCTTACCCACAACCATACACCTTTGGATGGCTTAGCTTGGATTTGAGAAGCGAGTCACTCATCAGTATCGTGTCGTGTACAAAATCAGGTTTATTCAAGATGCAATGCTTTGTGAAGAAGTGTAATTAGAGGTATATGATGTTTTACTTGGGCAGCCATATCTTTTCCAACACCTTGCAATCTATGAAGCAAATCCCAGAGATGTTGTCATAGATGTTGGTGGGGATAGATAATAACATATTGGAACTATGCCACAACATTTGCATTGGACAACAAATTAGATTAGCCATTGTACTTTGTATCTTAAACTTGATGAATAATATAAATATTTGGATCAACTCATTTTCAAATTGCCAGATTGTGTATAGATTTCAACTTTTTTTACTCATAATGTTTACATAAATGATAAATCACAGCTTCTTTTATTGGTTCGTGTAATTAATTTTTCCAATGTTAATTTTATATTTATTTTAATAGCTGTCCCCTTGCCATCCTCAAAATCTGGAAAAAACTTGCCGTACCCAAAACCTGTCCCCTTGCTCGAGAAACTCAGAGAAACGCTGCTTTTTATTGTAGATGTTCCTTTTCAAAATCTTAGGCTGTGATTGAAGATCTGTATGCTTCTTGTTTACCATCTTCATCTTAGTGTTTGACCTCTGGTTTGCAGAGTCTATCGAGGCCAGAAATTGAGTCTCTTAAAAAAATTCTTTGCAGTCCCAAACCAAGTTCCAGAAACATTTGAAAGTTAGTGAAACAAAAAATTTCAAAACTAACAAAACTATAGCAAACAGGTAATAGTGAAAACAACCATTTTGATCTAGCTCCATATTCGGTGATTTCCATTTAAATTCATCATCTATCTGTATGCTCTCTTCCTTGTTTTCATCCATCTGCACATCCAACTGATTCAAAATGAGCTAGAATACCTGCCTTAGTTTGTGGATCATTTTGAATAATATTATTTGTATTATGTATATATGCTGCTATGTCTTCAATTTTCTTCAACTTCCCAAGGCTATCACTTCCTTGTCCCTCTGTTTCTGTCTGTCTGCTGCTGTCTTTCTTGGAAAAAAGATCTTTAAGTTCAACTATTCAAATTTCCTTTCAAATAAGATCCAATCCATAAGCATCTTCCTTGCTTTCTGTCTAGATTCTGTGGCCAGTAAAAAACAAATTCTTGGATGTAGTGGTAACCGGATCTGCACACAACTCATTACACTGCCCTTTTGCAATGTGTAAATTTCTGCTCCAGGTTTATGCGTTTCATCCAGCCAAACACATTGATATCTGTAACAGTGTAACTTAATATTATTATCTGCTACATGAACCATTTTTTATTAATACAATTTTATTGTTGAAGTTGCATCTGGTTGGGGAGATGTTAGCCTATGATGATAGCTTCTTTGTTTTCTTGAGTGTTGGTATATATTTGATTTACCCTTTCAAAATTCACCAGTAATGGGGACCAAAATATCAGATCATTCCCGAGCTTTGATGGAGAATGATTATTTTTGCTTGAGGTGTGAGTATCTTCTGTTTAAATAGAAATGAGTATCTTATGAAACTGTTATTCTGCATGAAATAGGATATATCTGAAGCTATTTTTAATCTGTAGCCATTACAACATTTAGAAAAAACGAAAACACAAGTATATGGGGTTCAGAGTTTATGTCTTACACTACAGATCAAGCATTAGCACCAAGTAATTTGTTTGAGAAATTAGGAGATGGAATGAAAAGAAGAGATGAAAGGAACCCTTTTAACAAAGTTTCTTAATAAAATAAAGAAAAGGAAAACTCTTATGCTCACAGTTCGTTATCAATTCCAAGGACCAAATTGTATTTTGGTAATTTGCTTTAGTATTAAGAGTAATTTGAGTATTTGATTGTGTATGCAGAACAATTTAAAATAGACTTTTCCCCTTGGTATCTGAAAATATTGGCTTTTATTTTTACAAGCTATGATTAACATATTTACTCCCTTTATGTGTTCTGCAGCCTGCTTCGGGAACCCCTATCCCAGGGAAGGGTGTTGTCATCTGCAAATACCCTTCTGATCCAACTATTGTATTGGGCAGCTTCTCAATCATATTGTCATTCTTATCATCTGTGTTTGGGGTTGTAGCTGTATTTTATCCCTACAGAGGGAAAACAGTTCCTGTACATGCTCTCCAAAGGACCACTTCTTTGGTGGTATTTTTTGCTATTGCTGCGTAAGTACTCCTTTAAGATATTGGTAGATGCCTGTAATTTTAAATATTTTCTGTCTACAGTGTACCATCAGTTTCTTTTCCCTGTTTAGGTGATTGAGGACATAAATGTTGAACGGAAGAGAAAATTCAAGGATTGGGGAACATGTTCTAATTTATTGTGAGATGAACTACTGAAATCTAAGATCCATAATTAGCCATTTAATCTTTTTAACATGCGATATAAATAAAAAGGTGTCCAGATGTTAGCGGCTTAGCTAGATGTGTTTGCCCATGCTAATTCCTTGTTTCATTTGCTTACCAGGGCTGTCTCTTTTGTTGCGGAAGCCTTAATGATGTGGGCTACAATCACAGAGAGTCTGCATCGAACACGAAATATACATCATAATCTCACAACACTTTGCCCAACTGCAAAGACTGGCTTATATGGTGGAGCTGCCTTCCTGGCTTTAGATGCTTCTTTGTTTTGGCTAATATGCCAAATGCTTGCCCTTAATGCAAGGGCAGACTATGAAGAAGACGAGGAGGACATAAAAGGTCAGTATGGGCAGGTATTGACAGCTGAATATAATCCGGCTAGAGATGTTCATGCCTAACCTGTGGTTTAAAGGCGACCTGCATACTTTGTTCAGAACTTCAGACTATTGCCTAACTTCATGTTGTGTATGAACCAGCCATGTTTAAAAATTATTTGCATATAAGCTCTGAGGAAACGATAGCTATATCCTTTTTAAAAATGAATTCTTTGCCACTTACCTGATAAATTAACATTTAAATTTTATGCATGTATACTAAAAATCTCAGGAAATTGACATAATGATATTACAGTTGTTTTAAATGGGATTTGTGAAACGAACAATGCACCTGCTTTTAAAATTTAGATTATAGTGTATTACATTATTTGGGACTATATAGCAACTAAGAAATTAATGAAGGTAGGATTCTTAGAACTCTGCTATGGTTTTTCTACCTGTAGTAGACTCTTATATGTATTTTGAGATCAAGGTTAGAGATAAACACAGGATGAAAAGATTCTATTTAATAAGTAATCTGTTATATGTATTTTCACAATTTAACAAGTGATCTGTATTAATATAACTTTTGCTTTAGATTCATAACTTTTGAAATTTAAATATCAATTGGGTTTATATAAATTCACCTATGAGATCCTGAAAACTTAATGCAAGGTACACTGAGATTGAGCATTTTGTTTTCTGGGTGGTGCTTCAACAGCACTGTTTTTCAGGGCCAAAAAAGCTTTAGTAGTTGTTATATACAGTATTTTCTAGGAATTGAAACTTTCATTTAGATGCTTATTTAATGTCAATCTGTATATCTGGACTGGCTCTTCATGGATTGCAATGTTCCCCAAAGCAATGCTTATATAGGCTTGCTATCCAGATCGTTCAGCCTTCAATTTTTCGCTTGTGAAGTGCACATTATAATGCATGCTATGATATTTCAGTAATTGTTCCTTCTACTATATTTGTTTTATTCCAAACGAGTTATTCCTATTGCATGATCAAATCTTAGGGTCAAGATATAGTTTGCTATCTTTGTGTTGTCAAGATATATCTTTTCAAGAGATTACCTTCCCAAGGCCTTATCAAAGCAAAGCCAATTCAGTCTGCTACCACAAGCATTGCATGTGGCACATTACAACAATAATAGGCCATACACGTTAAATTAAACCTTAAAGCAAAGGGTAGAATAGGTTAGGCATTCATTCCTGAAGCCATGATTAGCTATAGAACTTGAGGACCAGTGCAAATTTTATGCCAAAGCCATAATAAGACAGACACTTTAAGCCAATAATAGGCCTTACACTCTAAAGCAGTCTAAGCATTCATTCTTAAACCATGATTAACTATATAAATTGAGACATGTTGCATCTATAATTTTAATTGTGTAATTGGTGTACAAGATCAGTGTGATATTGTTGAAAAAAATAGGAGAGAGAGGCTGGTTTGGCTTTGATGCCTGTTTCTCTTGATAGTTATTCGTTGGTCATACCATCTTCTGATAGTGCAGTGGGATATTCTATATTTCCTGCATTTTTTGCACAGGTCTTTTAGATTTTTTTGCCCTTTGGGCACATAGCCATTTGCCCAAACCTAATCTTTCAGCTGTTAATGCAAGTGGCTGGTCTTGGAGGGCTCATGTTGCCACATGTGAAGAAACCCCAGAAATTTCTTCCAAAGGTAGTATTTCACGAGGTATTGGTTCGGAAATTCCTCAAATGTTGTTCTTTTGGTTGATAATGCATGCAAGTGGCTAGAACAATTTACTCTCATAGGGTATTTTGTAGGTAGAATCCCTTTTGAAAGCATGTTTAAGAGATGGGGGAATATTATTGGGGGCCCCTCATGGGGTTAAATTGGACAGAGTCTAGAATTTAACCAGGTTTTTTTTCCTTTGCTTTGCTGAAGCTAAGCATGCAAATGTTGTCCTTCAACATTCCTGTTAATTTTTTCCCCTTGGACTAGGGACTTTGTTGTGTTTGATCGCTAATCCCTTAAGGTGCCAGTGTGGATTGAATTTTGTGCTTGCCTTTGCCTTGTTGGCTCTTTCAAGACTGTATTGTGTCCTCTCTTGGGAGGATGAAGTGTGTTGAATCAGACAAGTTTTACTCAGCCCATTCACAACACAAGGTTTGTATGCAAATAAATGTTTCTTATGACCTTAAGGAAAACATTGATATACAAATTGATGTGCCATGTCCAAAGATATATTAATATGTCAAACATATGTTTTAGGTGCCAATATTTTGAGCATAAAATCAGGGATTGTCCTTTAGCCATCCACAAGATTAAACCAACCTTCAAACTAGTGAGTAAAATGCCTCAAATACAGCATGGAAGGTTAGACTAATGTTGGCAACCACAAAGGGAGTCATAATGGACCCAACAAGGGGTCTTAGATTGATGTGAACAATATGGGACATGATAGTGGTGCGATTGCTAAAGCCTCGGTGCTTATTACACTTTTGGCCCAACACCAATGACAAGATAGAGTAAGTGGTGGTGGCTCAGCCAAAATTCACTCGACCATTTGGTGAGCCCTCCAAGAAGGCTAGTAAGCCTTGTTACTCTCAAATGCCACTCCTTGTGAGTGTTTTTATTGCCTCAAAATTTAAGCACTATATCATTTGTTCAAACCTCTTCTCTATTCGAGGAAAATATGTGCTCTCACAACCCTTGGTTTGTGGAAGAAGGGGAATTTGTTCCTAAAAAATTATGCACTTTGAGGGTTTTCTCCACAGAACTAGAGTTAGTTTTTGATTAAAGGGGTAAAAAAGTAGGTTTTGAAAGGGCCCTGCAAACCCTTTACAAAAGATGAAACGTCAGCGAGAACACAACTGACCCACAACAAGATTCCAGACAAAACAACCAACTCAATGAAACTGCAGCCAAGTTGCCAAAAGTACTAGACTTGGACCTGCATGTACAAAACCCCAAGCCATGTCCTAGCATTCCGAGTACCCATGATCCAGGTGTGGGACACAGTGGCATGTTTAGGAAGACCCCGCTTCCTTCTTTGAACGATCTTCCATGAAACTTCATCTTCCAAAGGCTCAAAATGAGGGTAGAGGAGAGGATCAACCTTCGTTGTCGACTCAAACTAAGCCCCCACGGGTGCATAAAGAGAAACTGAATGCCACACCAAAGCCTTAGGTAGAACCAAATCAATGGATACACTACCCAACAGTAGGGGTGGAGCTGCCAACACTAGTCAGTTTTTGTAAAACAATTATTTGTTTTTACAAGGGTTGGAGTTCTGGGAAATGCCCTTAGACCCACGTTTTTCATGAATTGTTTTTTATGTAACATCATGGGTTTGATAGACCCACGCCACAAATTCATTGTGGGAGTTTCAATATACTTGCTTTTTTGGACATTCTTTGTCTTAAAGAGATCAAGGTTGTTAGTTTTATGCTTTCTACTGTGTCATGTCATATGGTAGATAGCTTTTTTTAGTAGTAATCATGAAAAGGGGCACAAAGGCATGGTGACATTTGTTGCTACAAGATGGTAGCCCAACAATGTTGCACATGGTTGCAACTTGCCTTACAGGGATTTGTGGGTCCTTTTCAACATCAACACCAAAGCCCTTAGGAATTGTCAACTTTTACACCTCAAATGATGCAGTTGAAAGGACCTTTCTTTGGTGTTGGCTTGTAGATGAATTGACTAAGGCTCAATGGATGTTCAATGGTGACTTAAATTTGGTTGAGGTAGTGTCTGACAAGCAAAGCCACCTCCTGATGAAATCAAGAGTTGGTCAGAGGGAGGCATGGTTCTTTATGCACAATAAATTTGACCTTTATGATCTTAATCTTGCTACCTAACTACATTTTTGATGTGGTACATTTGGTCCAACTTGTATAGTCAAGTAGAAAGAGTGATAAAGCAACTTGATCGTCTAATGATTTTTGTACAATCGTATTTTTCTATTGCTAGTTGGTATAGTCTTTTAGTTGAGATTTTGCTAGATATTGTGCTGTTCAATCACTCTTTGATCCTTTTCTAAGTGGAGTGGGGCCTTGAAAAAGCCCAAATTGAAAAAAAAAAAAACCCATTTTTTTTTTATCATGTCACTGCTTCATCATGAGTCCACCCTTGCTCATATCCGACGTGTTTGGAACCTAGTTCCACATTTGAAAGTTGACATAGGTTGGATTGTGTGGTGGATCGATGTTATTACTCACATTGCTTGATTCTTGAGAATCTATGGCTGCCAGTCGTCACCAATTCACCACGGGATTTGCATAGCCATGTCGTTAGAGCTTAGTTGACTCTCTATCTAGCTTGAGGTGACGCCCTTCCACAAACCCTTGCAACTCCAAGTGACAAAATTGTACTGCCAAGTGCAGGTGGCTAATGCATATAATGCTAGAGGAGCACAAATCAAAGCTAGACTTCAGTAATTAAAGGTCGGCAATAGAGCCTCAAAGGATTTTTTCAACCCCAATGTGCATGTAATTCAACCCAAAAGGTCAAGGCCATCAGGGAAGAAAATGAGCATGTTTCAAAGCTTCTTGAGGTTTTGAATACCTTTGTTCAACACTACAAAGATGTTTTTAAAGCCTAAGAACCTTCCCAGTGTAAGATCCATCCCTTATGTGATCTTAGTCACTTTTGCTTTATTTATCTAGGACTTGGCATATTTACTTCCCATGAGTTAGCTTGCATTGTTGTGGCTTTGGTTGTGATGTTGACTCTCGTGTGCATTGGATGGATGATTGGCTTCTTGTTCTCATATTCTTAGCTAGTTCTTTAGATTTCAAATTTTCTTCGACCTCTTAAATTGAAAAGGCCATCCCTTGTATGATCTTAGTCGCTCTTTCTTTATTTATGTTGTACTCGACATATATATTTCCTTTGAGTTGGCTTGCATTGTTGTGGCTTTGGTTGTGATGTTGACTCTCGTGTATGTTGGGTGGATGATTGGCTTGTTCTCATATTCTTAGCTAGTTCTTTACATTCCATAATAAATCTTCAAACTCTTAAATTAACATGTTTTCTCCTAGGATGATGATGATTGTTGTGGCAAAGTGGACATCTTTCGTGGGTGTTTTGTGATCTTGGTTATGATACTTGTGTGTGAGGAGTGAGATGTAAGGGATACTAATTGTAGCACCATAACTGAATGTTGTTAATTTTAGATAGTCATGTGTGGTGTGAATTACTATTATTAACAAATCCTTGCATATACTTTAGTGTGTATTATTATTTTGTGGTGAACATATTTTAGGGTTTTGAATGATGTCTATGTGATGATTATCTTCTTTTAGACATGGTGAATATATTCGTGCAAAATGAGCGTTGACTTGGGAATTCAATTATTATACACTGTTAGTGTTTAATTTGTCTTTTTAAAGACAACTCAAATTGGAATAGTATGTGAGGTAAGATCTCTCTTTGAATTATAAGGGGAAGCTTCTTGGGATCTAAACTAACCCCAAACACTAAGCTAGATAAACAAAATATATAGTTTTTGATTAACGGTAAAACAAGTTTTGAAGGGACCTCAAAACCCTTAACAAAGTGCTGTCTAATAGATAAAACACAGCCAATCGACAACCAGTCACTAAAGCGAACTAACAACACAACATCCAAGTCAAAAATTTAAACAACTCCTGACCCAGTCCTAGAGATCCTCACCCCCTTAATTTGGGAATGGGAATCAAACATTGATTTAGGGAGACCTTTTTTCCTTCTTTGGACCTTCGTCCAAGTTACATCATTAACAAGTTCCATAGATCTAGGTGAGGGGATATCCTTAAAAGTTGCCTCCACCAGGGATGTCTCCCGATAGGAGGAAGACCGTAGGCCCAAGGAAACCAAAGACTGTTGAATGACTGCAGAATTTTCAGGAGCAAGAAACTCATTGCGGCAAGTCTCAGGGGGGAAAACTACCTGAATCGGAGCTGGAGAAGAAGTCCCACCAAAAGACAGAGACCACACGGGTTCCAGCGTCAAGGGGAGCCGAAGGAGAGGAGCCGTTGTCTTGAGAAGACATGTCATCCTGAGAGGAACCCACCTCCTAAGAATCAGGGTCTTTAACTATCAAATGTTCAACGTGAGCATTTCGCCACCATGTCGCCAACCTTACGACGAGAAAGATAGCAATCCGAAGCTAGATGTCCAATAGTCAAACATCGTCTGCAACTAAAGGGCAACCCCTCATAGTTGAGCCACTGGGACCATGGCCTATCCTCCACCATCAAAACTATATCTCCATGAAGAGCCTTGGAGATATCAATATCCACTAGAATACGAGCATAAGTACCAAGTCCCATGAGAATCGTAGTTTTGTCCACCAACAGGTACTGACCAATAGCATTGTCGATGACTTCATAACAAGACTCCTCCCAGAACTAGAGAGGGAGATTGGGAAGCCTGACCCAAACTGTCTTAACGCTGAGAGGTTCTCTGATAGGATTAAATGAAGGATACCAAGGTTTGAGAAGAAGGGAGTGCTCTCCCCACATCCACAACTTGTCGTCAAGCATCAAGTCCCTAGCCTCAACAGAAGCAAAGGCCACAATGAAGAAATCCCTTGCATAGGGTTATAAATCAATATCACCTTGGACAACAGGTCGCCACGATTTCGAGACCCACTTGTTCAATTCGGGGAGAGAGGGCCACATACCATTAACCCTGCCGACAAGTCCATACCTAACATAATGCTCTGCATTTTCAATGACTTCTTGTCCGCACACCACCACAGGGGAGGTGTGATAGCAGGGAAGGAGTTGGTAATTGACCCGTTGTTGCGAATGAACATGATCCCTCACACCAGCCATAGCCACGTAGGAAGGCCCTTGTGCTCCTAACAGACCTGAGGAAACTTGGGTCAGAACCCCTCAACCCTTGCCACAACCAGGAATGGCGTCAACATCATTTCGTGTTGCCATCAGAGGGAAGTCCGAGCAAGAGTGAAGCGAGAGTGTTGTGTTAGCATGAAGCGATGTCGTGGTTGCCAAGGCATTGTTGCCGGAGGAAGACACAAAGATCTTCGTCTCACCAATCCCATCACCAAAAGTAGGGGATCCAGAAGCAGGCGAGAGCAGGAAATCGCACAAACTAGGCATTGTTAGCACACTGTGAACAGGAGATGTGGCCACAGGAATTCAGGAGCCCTGCGACGGATTCAAATTTGCTAAGATGGGCACTAGGGCACACTTGAGAGCTGGAGTAGAGCAAGACATCGAGCCAAAAATTATTGTACAATTATAACAAAATATATAGTTATTAACAATTTATAATATTTTTTTTGAGGGGTGTTTGTAATTAATGAAATAAATTTTTAATGTCTTTTTGCCTTGAGCACGAGCACAAGTTTGGTAATAGCTCATCTCACAAACAAGATTTTATATATTTTTAGAATGAAATCAACTAACTCTAAACACAACACCACCACATTCTTAGTGGCTAAAATAGAGACTAGCAAGTTGATGCACACAAGATCTGAAAATGAATTAACTATTTTAGCACAAGGTGACACATGATTCTTAGAACTAAATAGCTAAGTCATATACAATATTTTTGATTAAGATAAGTAGGAAACAAGGGTCCTGATCCCTTTACAAGAAAGCCCCCCAGGTAGAACAAGCAGGCCCAAACAGGCCAAAAAAAACAAAACAACACAGGCACAACCTGGCTATAAAACAAAAAAATCAACCAAAGGATCTACACAACAACAGATCCCGATCTAGCAACCCTAACACCTTTGACTCTAGGGTGCAAATCAACAACATAATTGGGAAGTCCTTTCTTCTTTCGTTGAACCACCGTCCAAGAAAGCTGTGAATCAAAATCCTCAGAGCGAGGTGAGAGGGGATCCTCACTCAAAGCCGCAACCAAAGGGGTCACCAGGGGAACCTCAACATACATCGTAGCTAGAGATTCTGCCCTCAGAGAAGTTGAACTAGAAGTAGGCAAATCCGAAGATGAAACACGAATTGATGAAGAAGCAATCCCGCCCGAAGCAGAAGGAGCTGACAAGGGCGCTGAGAGACAATCAAAAGAATTCGGAGAAGATGTGGGGTTCACTGCAACCTCAACCACCAACACCCCCTCAAGTTCCACCGCAAGAGGGTGCTCATCCCTTTTAGAGGAATCATCCCCTTGAGATGAGCCCACCTCTTGGGAAGCGCTAATAGTCAAGTGATCTAGGAGAGCATCCTTTCACCAAGTTGCAACGCCCTTGCGGCGCAAGAAAGGACAACCGGAGGCCAAATGACCAATAGCGAAACAACGTCTGCATCTGAAGGGGATACCATCATAGTCCAACAGTTGCTTCCAAGGCCTATTCCCTACCAACAAAACCACATTTCCATGAAGGGGTTTGGAGATGTCAATATCCACTAAGATGCGAGCAACTGTAGAATGTCCCATAAATGAGGTAGTAGAGTCTACCTTCAGAAATCAGCCGATAGCATTACCGATGCCATAGCGTGAGTCCTCCTAAAATTGGAGAGGGAGATTAGGGAGCCGAACCCATATTGGTCTGATATTGAGCGGCTTAGTGAGTGGATTAAAGGAAAGGGTCCAAGGTTTGTTGGATAGGGAATGCTCACCCTACATCCAAACCCTGCCATCAAGCACTAAGTCCCGTTGCTCTAAAGAAGCGAAAGCCACAATGAAGAAACCTCACGCATTAGGGAAGAGCTCGATTTTTCCATTTATCGACGACTTCCAAGATTCCATGATCCAATTGTGCAGATCAGGAAGAGGGCCATAAACCATTAAATTTGCATATTACTCCTCGATTGGGACATAACTCCTCATTTTCCAAGACCTCAGAGCCACACACCACCACCGAGGATGATCGGGCACAAAGAAATGGTTGAAAGACCCCTCTCTGTGAAGAGTGGCCTTGAGCTCCTGAGCTATTCATAGCCTCAAAGAAGGACTTCTTAGGGCATCCAGGAACTATCCACTTAGAATCATTCTTCCCATTAATAGCCATGAGAGGAGGAATGCTATTGTTCTCCTAAGCAGAGCTTTCAACCTGCACAGACAGTCCCTCAGCCAACGCCAAGGAACCTGCATTGACGCTAGGAAGAACGGTCTGCCCAACATCAAACACCAACTCTTGAGCTCTGTTCTTGTCTGGGCCATTCCCAGTGGTCGAGACACCTTGCGATGCCAAAATCGTATTCGCCTCCACGCCATTTCCTTTGGTCGGGATGCCCTGTAACTCAGAAAATCTATTCGACACAGAGACCATTTCACCTGTTTCTTCCTTGAAAATGCAATATAGTCATATACAATGTTTTTGATTAAGATAAGAAGCAAACAAGGGTGCTGATCCCTTTACATAGAGGCCCCTAGGGCCGAGGAAAACAAGCCACAAACATCCCAACAACAAAAAATAACAAAAAACAACAGCCCTGCTGTAGAACAAAATAAGGGATCTAAACAACACCATATTCCAAGGGAACAAATCTAACTCCCTTAACCCTTGGTCGCGAAGCAGCAACAAATTTTGGGAGTCCTTTCTTTTTTCGTTGAACCACTGTCTAGGAAAACTCTGAATCTAAATCCTCAGAGCGAGGTGAGAGGAGGGGACCCTCAACAGATGCTGCACCCAAAGAGATCTCACACACTGAACTAGTAGCTGGTAGCGTAGAAGACAAAGCAGGTACCGACGAAGTAGCAATCCGACCCAAAGCGGATGGGGCCGACAAAGGAGACAAAGGTCTATCAGAAGCGGTTGGAGAAGTCGAGCGGTTCGCTAAAGGGACTGACAAAGTCTCTTGAGGATGTTCATCCTCCTTAGAGGATTCGTCCTCCTAGGAAGCACTGATAGTCAAATGATCAAGGTGAGCATCCTTCCACCAAGTTGCAGCACCCTTGCGGTGAGAGATAGGACAACCAGAGTCCAAATGTCCAATAGCAAAACATCGTCTACATTTGAAGGAGAGGCCCTCATAATCTAAAAGTTGCTTCCAAGGCCTTTCCCCTACCATCAAAACTACATCTCCATGAAGGGGTTTGGAGATGTCAATATCCACTAAGATGTGAGCAACTTATAGTCATATACAATGTTACAACCTAGATGACAAATAATTTTCAATACAAAACTTGACTCTATCGTCCACTTTCAACTTATGAAACCATAAGCACAACAAATGTATACACAAAAGTAATTTATTGAATAATAATTTCAGCAATAATAAATGTAACATCAACTATCATTAAGAATTCTATACTTCAAGCACTAAGGTTACAAAATACCTAATTTTTGAGATTTAAGATAATAATTAATTTATTCTAAAAATCATTGTCTTTAAAGCAAAACACTTAAAGCTATTGAAAAGAAAGAAAGAAAGAACTACAAAACATAAAACTATCCTAAATAATGAATAAATGAAAGCTAACTAAAAGCAACCTAAAAATAAGCCCTCAACCATTTGTTCCAAAATAGAACCTGCGAAAAGCAATTGTCTTTGAAAAATCAACTTTCTTTTAAAAATAACTACTAGAAATAGAAAGTTGGATGGACGAATGTCCTTGTGATTCTTTGAAAAAGCAAATTGCTAAAAATAACATATTTTAAAAATAGATCGTTTGCTCTGAAATATGTGGATCTTGAATCTCGAGCCACCAAACATGGAAACCCTATTGTAGTCAGTTTGAAAACCCAAGATTTGTAAGAAATGGTCAAGAAGTAGAGGAATGTTGATTAATCACGTTGGACACATTTTTTAGCAACCCCCACCACTCAAATTGGTAGAACATGCCTAGGAGAGCTTCTAGGGCTCCTCTGCCACTAAAAAACTGACAAACAACTTAGAGTGCTCTTTTGACTATTTTGCTACTCTCAAACTTGGCAAACACCTCCTAGGCGCTCTTCTAGAACCTCTCAACCACTTAACTTGGCAGAGGTGGCCCAAAAGCACTTAAGAGGGTCTTTGCCACTTAAACTAGCAAAACACTGATTGAAGGGCTCTTTTGTTGTCTTTGCCACTTGAAAATTTGGTCTCAATTGATGAGGAGCACTCCTAGCGGTTCTCTGCCACTTAAAACACTTGGTAAACTCATCCAAGGCACCCTTTTGGAGCCTCTCAACCACTTTTCCATGCCTTATCCACATTTTGAATGTCTCCCACGTCCAAGCTTTGATTTATGCCTCGTCTAATGCATTGGAAAACTCTTTTCGTTAGTTGTGCAGTGAAATTGATTAAAGCATACAATCACAAAATCTAAGAGCATGGGATACATATTCCATAATGTCTCTTTTAGAAGATGAACGACTTACATAGATTGGAAAGTAACACTTATATGGAATTTTTTTCATATTGGTATAACAATTGGCTCTGTTTGGGGACCTTGGGACATACTTGGGCCATAGGAGAACCTTAAAATCTCTGGTATAAAGTATATTAATGTCTATCCATTGAGCAAGAGTCAAGACTATTTTTAACACCAAACTAACCTAACCTAAACAAAACATGACAAAAAACAAATGCCTCACCAAAAAAAGAAACACACCACGACACAACAAACACAAAACAAATGCAAACAACTCCATGCAAGTGGGCATGGGAAAGGGGGACTAGCTAGACAAAACCATTGATAAGTTGAGAAAAGTAGAAACCTCTCCTTTTAAGCTAGGAGTCCAACTATGGCAGCATGTATGTAACATCCATATCCGATTTAACAAGAAAAACTAGGTTTCAACAAAGGTAAATTTTTTTTTTTTACTAGGTAATCAAATACAAAAGAAACTTATCTATTACCCATTATAACATTTTTCACTTCAACATAAACATGATCTCATTTTCATAAAACTGAAAGAAATGATATACAATAAACATTTTGTTCTCTAACAATTTGCAATTTTCTTGAAACAAATAATATATTGGAAACATACCATTAACGTGCATCTCGATTGTCGACCCATCACATTCAAGACTCAGCAATCCTCAGTATTTGGAAGAGAAAGTATCTTCAAGGAGCTTAACCTCCAACCACAGACCGTCGGTCTCCCGCACTCCTTCCTAACCGGAAGTGGCCCTACCCTACTCAAGAGGATAGACTTAGGATAACCATCGGTGTTTGCCATCTGAGCTCTGGTGTTGTAACTTACGTGTCTTGTTATCATGCAGATCCCTAGATACCCTCTAGTCATGCACGACTCTCCACAAGAAACGCCATCCAGTCACAGTGAACATTCGATGCACTTGAGGATAGTACACCACCTTGGCCAAAGGATTTGTTTTTAAATAGCGTTCTAAGAATGCATGTACTTAGTTCACCCACCCTACTCGACTTGAACTGATCGAAATCCTACTGTTTCCTATTTGTAAAGTTTAAACAAATGTCAACCTCGATGACCTCAAGGTTTTAGGATTTTCTCCTTCAATAGCGCATGGCGCAATATTTACTCTATCTCGAGATTATAGTTTCAAACTCCCATATTTGTATTAAACATTGTTTAATAACACCCACTCCTAAGTGGTTTCATACTTGTTTACTCGGTTCCCCTGTTTGTACAACATACTCAAGTATCTAAAACAACTTCCCGTTATCCCAGAAATTAAGGATTTTAGACTCATAAGGTCTACAAAATAAAACGATACTAGAACCATCGCATGCAACGTCATCTAGACTTAAATGCGGGTTTTTCCACCCTATTTGTTTATTACAAAAACATGACGGCTTTCGACCAAAACATATACTTTAACTTTCTACTCCCCTTTCCAAGTCAATTAGTTTCACATGGTTCATAGGGATAAGAGTCGTATATAAGATAATAAGGGGTTGGGAATCTTTCTTACGACATTAGAGATGACCAACCACATGGTCGACCTTTGACTAAAGATATAAGATGGATAAGACACTAGCTGTTTACAACTACATCTCCGGCTGTTAAACACACTAAATTTTATGCCAAAACATGCTTAAAAACTGTGGTTTTAACTCCTACACAACATGCAGGTGGAACAATGTGTTTTCTCACTGTGGAGCTATCTTTTCAAGTGCACCAAGGGCAGTTTTAAGTTAATAATACAGTCTTAAAGGAAACTCTTTGAACATACGTCATTGCCAATCATTCAAAGAAGGTAGTTTACATTTTGCATCATGTAGAGTTCGTTCCTAAATGTATGTACATTAGAGAATTGTGTTCTTTCATCATACAGTGTCGTCCATGACAAGAAATGATACAGTTTCTGAGTTCACGTGTTCTAAAAGACAGCAATACTACTATTTCTGAGTTTTCGAATATCAAAACCAGCAATGATACCATTTTATTGATCAACTTCACACAGAAATCACAGTAGAGGACATTGTCATCATATGCAATGAAGAGACTCAAGAACTGACATAGACTGCGAAGATAAAGGATAGAAGAACCTGTCGACGGGGTTGAAGACTGTTGTGGCAAGTTCCCGGCGAACGTTGCAGATTCCCAACTCTCTTCACACCTATCCACGTCCCCCTCTGGCTAGTTGTCCTCCTCTGGTTTTCAAAACTCTCTCTTATCTCCCGTCGTGCACAATGAAGCCAAACTTTTTAATTCAAAAGCTCCTCCTCTCTGCCGTTTTTCTTCCCTCTAAAACAACGACAGCCCACTCAAGGTGTAGCGCTCCACGCAAGAGAAATTGCTCTCTCTCATGTGAGCCTTGCTCCTTAACTAAATCCTAACTCCTGCCCCACCACAACTAAGAGGATTCCCTGGTTATCTCTGCCGTTTTCCCATTTCTAAACTACGACAGACTCTTGCCTAACTCTCCGCAGTTTTCTCTGCTATACAACAACAGCCTCCTCCTTTGTCGATGGAATCTCCCCCTTTAACTCTCGTCTCTCCCACTTCTAAACTACCACCTATTGCCCACGATGAAGGATTATAACAACATTCCACTACGTTCCACTAAACTCTCCCCCGGCATAACTCCCACACCGCTCTGCGAAGAAGGAAGACTCCACTCTTTTTGCAGTTTCCTCTTATTTCTCACAACAACATCTGATGCCTTTGCACCCTCAATGGAGATGGAGCATCTGCAATAAATTTACGGTCACACCTATCACAACCGCCAAAACTTCCTCACTCTCGCGCCACGGTGAAGGAAGTTAAAGCATTAAACGACTACAGTTACATGCCTAAGCTCAAGGGGGTCGATTTAACTGAATATTACCCGACTTCCTTACTCACCACGACCACTAACAAGATGGAGGTTCTTTTGGCGATGTGGCTTGTTAGTGGACATAACAACCCCACCCACACTCGAACAATAAAGCATCTAATTCCATCAAGAGCAACTGAAAGCTGAATTGAGGAGTTGAACACAACAAGGTAGCAGATAATAAATGCCTAAAGCATCTCTATGGTCGAATAAGTAAAAGAGATAAAGACCACTTTAGAAAAGAGACTCAAGGTTAGATCAATAATATCTCGCGGTCAAAGCTAAAAGAAAAGACTCATGATAAACAACGACCAAAACAAATTATTACACGCTATGGCTTCAAATTCGACATTCGTCGATTTCCAAAAAGAATAATTCACAACACAACGTTCGACGCGGTTTGACGACAATCACGACGGATTGGTCGTAACGCATCACAAGGTTTCTAAATCGTTTTAACGCACAAAATGACTTCTCACATCCTTCGACTACGAGACGTGATCCACAATCTGACACAATTAGGTCCATCTATTTACCTACAAACGAAATAATAATCATCTATATAAGACGACTCATTTTGGTGGACTTACGACAACATCGTCGATTCCAAGATTCTATATGATGACTTATGAAAAGGATACTACACCCTATCTTCAGACGTCGACATCTAGTCTTAAACTATCCCAGTCGAAAAACAAGACTAAATTGATGGCTTCAAGGTTTATCTACCTGTTTGGCGTTCTCAGTAACAAACACCCATGGTTAATTTCCAAGGTCTATACTCTCTCTCAAAGATACTTTCTCTTCCTGTCGAACACGGTCCACCTGTTCCTGCAACGACAGTCTCACATACAATTTTGTGGTCAAAGCACCTATGTTCCAAATCAAAGCATAATATATCCAAAACATCATTTCACATAACAAAAAGGACATTTAGTCTACAATATCACATTGATCATAATCAACAGATTCCAAAATTTCATAGAATTAACTTTGTATAATAAATCATCAGTTTCCATGTCGTCCACAACATATTATATTATTGTAATTTGCAAGAAAGTAAATAGCATAATCGATTCCAAAAAGAGGGATGTAACAATGTATCATTAAGAACCATGAGAAATATTTGTTGTGATCCAAGGTTTAGGATGATATGAAATATCATGTAGAGAAAGCTTGGGTGGGAACTGATCATTGCTTTGTTGCTCAAGATAAACTAGAAAATCCTCAACCCCATTGAACTCCATTGTTTCCTACTAAACATACTCTGTTGTATTATGATGTAGCATGTCTTCGTAAATGATGTGACACTCTCATGCTCTGGTTCCTTATCATACTCCTAACATCCTTCATCTTTTGTAGCATCATTGACAATTGATGGCATTTGCAACCATACCTATTCTTTGACGCACATGGAAGCTATCAAATTCAAGGATAAGTCAAACTTCAAGAGAAAATCCACCATGTCCTCTAACAATGACCTTCTCTCAAGATGTTGGACGAAAAGGTCAATTCTTGGCATTGGATTTCCCATATGAACCCTAATCCAATGCATGAATATGGAGTTGAAATATTTTCAAGATCACGTTCTTTATCTAGATATGATTCTTCATTAATATTATGAAGAAAAATATCAACTTTGGCATCAAAATTTTTATCTCCAATGAAAATGTCAACTAAAATTGAAGTTCCCCATGATTAATGCACACAAAAGTTGCTAGACTTGAAGCTAAAACATCCTTAGAAAAATATCTTGGTCTCCTGGAAATGAAGCTAATTGTTGAAGAAAGATATGAAATTTCACAAGAGTTTCCATTTCTTCATTAGATACTACCCGAATGGATTGAGTGGGTTAACCGTCCTTGATTTGGATTTGTGTAGGCTCTTCAAACAACCCTTCAAATGAAGAAAAATGCTAGTTGACACATCATCATCCTTGGCGTAGTTGATGTCTTCTCGCCCAATAGAAAGGATTGGAACACACCGTTGATTTGTAGGCATTTGTAAGGCATCGTCCTCCTTAGAGAACATATGTACTTGTGAAAACTATTTTGTGTCCACCATACGAGACTTTTCTTCTTTGATCAACAATTCTTCATCTTTCTCAAAGAACTTGAGCAAAGATTGTGGGATAAACAAAATCTCCAACTCATCTACACAACTTATTTATGTATGGGAAAATATGCTCTCTTGAGAATAGTACTCCATTAACAACTCTATCCATATCTTCCCTTCATGCGTTTTCCTCTTTCCTTCATGCATTTCTGACTCCATGGACATGTGTAGTTGTTGAGCACATGGCCATGCAAATTATTCTTTATTTATCACAAATGAATTCGTATTGAATACATCTTGTCACAAAGTCACCATCGGGCTCATCCTTTGATGTCCAAGGTTACTCAAAACCCTTTGATGATTTGATTTAGGAAAAGTCATAAGCTACATCATATGTTTTTATCTTTGGATAGTCCCTATCATTGTGCTCTTATTTTTCATTGAAAATACATAAATTATTCATGTTGTTATTAGGAGGTGCCTCTAAAGAAAGCCTTACATGTGGAGGAGATATTTATGGGTCTATTGGAAGAACCAAAATTTATGAGGATGTCCTTGATTGTACTAGATTGGAACATTTTGTTGAAGTTGTCTCTTCATGTTTGTGACATCACTCACCACCCTTTGCAAGAGGGGATCATCTAAACTTTGGATCATGAGTCCAATTGAGTCTTTCCTTATCAATCCTATTGTAATCATGTCATCTTCTAATTCAATCACTTGTTGCTAGGCTTCCTTTAGCTCATTAGTTTGATTAGATTTGATAAAAAATGTGATCTCTAGTGGAAGTGCATTAATAAAATGATTTAGGAGGATCTATGGTGAAGGCTTCAAAGTAGCATTGTTTTTGTTGACAAATTGATTAAATCTTGAGATACATTCTCTCATTGGCTTATTATTATCCTTCTCTGTAGTTGAGAGCTAAGCAAACATGATACGACCATTTTCAGTTGTTTTAATTGTGATAAAACTTTTCATGCATAGTGTTCCAACTAGTGATTGAACTTATGACAAGATGGTGAAACCATTCCATTGCACCTCCAACTAATGTCTCAACAAAAAGTTAGATTGCAACATCTTCATGTGCCACCCCTAAAATACTATAAACTATAGCAAACATTGAAATATACTTATTTGAATGTTGTGTGCCATCACCATGAAACTTTGGGGAACATTTCCTCAAATTGTATGGAAAATCATGGTATTTTATAAAAGCCAAGGGATCAATATTGGCTCCCCACAACTAAGGAAGTAGTTGGACCATTGTTGTTCTTATGGACATGTGTAGTTGTTGAGCAACATGGCTATATAGATTATTCTTTACTTATCACAAATGAGTTCTTATTGAATACATCTTATGACAAAGTCACCATCAATCTCATCCTTTGATGTCCAAGGTTACTTGAAACCATTTGATGATTTGATTTAGGAAAAGTCATGACCTGTCATGACCTAAAACATATGTTTTTATCTCTGGATAGTCCCTAACATTATGCTCTTCTTTTTCATTGAAAATACACAAATTATTCATGTTATTATAAGGAGGTGCCTCTAAAGCAAGCCTTACATGTGGAGGAGGTATTTTGGGTCTATTGGAAGAACCAAAATTTATGAGGATGTCCTTGATTCTACTAGATTGGAACATTTTGTTGAAGTTGTCTCTTCATGTTTGTGACATCACTCACCACCTTTTGCAAAGGGGATCATGAGCCCAATTGAGTCTTTCCTTATCAATCCAGTTATAATCATGTCATCTTCTAATTCAATTACGTGTTGCTAGGCTTCCTTTAACTCATCCATTTGATTAGATTTGATAAAAAATGTGATCTCTGGTGGAAGTGCATTAATAAAATGATTTAGGAGGATCTATGGTGAAGGCTTCAAAGTAGCATTGTTTTTGTTGACAAATTGATTAAATCTTGAGATACATTCTCTCATTGGCTTATTATTATCCTTCTCTGTAGTTGAGAGCTAAGCAAACAAGATACGACCATTTTTAGTTGTTTTAATTGTGATAAAACTTTTCATGCATAGTGTTCCAACTAGTGATTGAACTTATGACAAGATGGTGAAACCATTCCATTGCATCTCCAACTAATGTCTCAACAAAAAGTTAGATTGCAACATCTTCATGTGCCACCGCTAAAATACTATAAACTATAGCAAACATTGAAATATACTTATTTGAATGTTGTGTGCCATCACCATGAAACTTTGGGGAACATTTCCTCAAATTGTATGGAAAATCATGGTATTTTATAAAAGCCAAGGAATCAATATTGGCTCCCCACAACTACGGAAGTAGGTGGACCATTGTTGTTCTTATGGACATGTGTAGTTGTTGAGCAACATGGCTATATAGATTATTCTTTACTTATCACAAATGAGTTCTTATTGACTACATCTTGTGACAAAGTCACCATCAATCTCATCCTTTGATGTCCAAGGTTACTTGAAACCATTTGATGATTTGATTCAGGAAAAGTCATGACCTGTCATGACCTAAAACATATGTTTTTATCTCTGGATAGTCCCTAACATTATGCTCTTCTTTTTCATTGAAAATACACAAATTATTCATGTTATTATAAGGAGGTGCCTCTAAAGCAAGCCTTACATGTGGAGGAGGTATTTTGGGTCTATTGGAAGAACCAAAATTTATGAGGATGTCCTTGATTCTACTAGATTGGAACATTTTGTTGAAGTTGTCTCTTCATGTTTGTGACATCACTCACCACCCTTTGCAAAGGGGATCATGAGCCCAATTGAGTCTTTCCTTATCAATCCATTTGTAATAATGTCATCTTCTAATTCAATTACGTGGTGCTAGGCTTCCTTTAACTCATTCGTTTGATTAGATTTGATAAAAAATGTGATCTCTGGTGGAAGTGCATTAATAAAATGATTTAGGAGGATCTATGGTGAAGGCTTCAAAGTAGCATTATTTTTGTTGACAAATTGATTAAATCTTGAGATACATTCTCTCATTGGCTTATTATTATCCTTCTCTGTAGTTGAGAGCTAAGCAAACAAGATACGACCATTTTCAGTTGTTTTAATTGTGATAAAACTTTTCATGCACAGTGTTCCAACTAGTGATTGAACTTATGACAAGATGGTGAAACCATTCCATTGCATCTCCAACTAATGTCTCAACAAAAAGTTAGATTGCAACATCTTCATGTGCCACCCCTAAAATACTATAAACTATAGCAAACATTGAAATATACTTATTTGAATGTTGTGTGCTATCACCATGAAACTTTGGGGAACATTTCCTCAAATTGTATGGAAAATCATGGTATTTTATAAAAGCTAAGGGATCAATATTGGCTCCCCACAACTAAGGAAGTAGGTGGACCATTGTTGTTCTTATGGACATGTGTAGTTGTTGAGCAACATGGCTATATAGATTATTCTTTACTTATCACAAATGAGTTCTTATTGAATACATCTTGTGACAAAGTCACCATCAATCTCATCCTTTGATGTCCAAGGTTACTTGAAACCATTTGATGATTTGATTTAGGAAAAGTCATGACCTGTCATGACCTAAAACATATGTTTTTATCTCTGGATAGTCCCTAACATTATGCTCTTCTTTTTCATTGAAAATACACAAATTATTCATGTTATTATAAGGAGGTGGTATTTTGGGTCTATTGGAAGAACCAAGTTTTATGAGGATGTCCTTGATTCTACTAGATTGGAACATTTTGTTGAAGTTGTCTCTTCATGTTTGTGACATCACTCACCACCCTTTGCAAAGGGGATCATGAGCCCAATTGAGTCTTTCCTTATCAATCTAGTTGTAATCATGTCATCTTCTAATTCAATTACGTGTTGCTAGGCTTCCTTTAACTCATTCGTTTGATTAGATTTGATAAAAAATGTGATCTCTGGTGGAAGTGCATTAATAAAATGATTTAGGAGGATCTATGGTGAAGGCTTCAAAGTAGCATTGTTTTTGTTGACAAATTGATTAAATCTTGAGATACATTCTCTCATTGGCTTATTATTATCCTTCTCTGTAGTTGATAGGTAAGCAAACAAGATACGACCATTTTCAGTTGTTTTAATTGTGATAAAACTTTTCATGCATAGTGTTCCAACTAGTGATTGAACTTATGACAAGATGGTGAAACCATTCCATTGCACCTCCAACTAATGTCTCAACAAAAAGTTAGATTGCAACATCTTCATGTGCCACCCCTAAAATACTATAAACTATAGCAAACATTGAAATATACTTATTTGAATGTTGTGTGCCATCACCATGAAACTTTGGGGAACATTTCCTCAAATTGTATGGAAAATCATGGTATTTTATAAAAGCCAAGGGATCAATATTGGCTCCCCACAACTAAGGAAGTAGGTGGACCATTGTTGTTCTTATGGACATGTGTAGTTGTTGAGCAACATGGCTATATAGATTATTCTTTACTTATCACAAATGAGTTCTTATTGAATACATCTTGTGACAAAGTCACCATCAATCTCATCCTTTGATGTCCAAGGTTACTTGAAACCATTTGATGATTTGATTCAGGAAAAGTCATGACCTGTCATGACCTAAAACATATGTTTTTATCTCTGGATAGTCCCTAACATTATGCTTCTCTTTTTCATTGAAAATACACAAATTATTCATGTTATTATAAGGAGGTGCCTCTAAAGCAAGCCTTACATGTGGAGGAGGTATTTTGGGTCTATTGGAAGAACCAAAATTTATGAGAATGTCCTTGATTCTACTAGATTGGAACATTTTGTTGAAGTTGTCTCTTCATGTTTGTGACATCACTCACCACCCTTTGCAAAGGGGATCATGAGCCCAATTGAGTCTTTCCTTATCAATCCAATTGTAATCATGTCATCTTCTAATTCAATTACGTGTTGCTAGGCTTCCTTTAACTCATTCGTTTGATTAGATTTGATAAAAAATGTGACCTTTGGTGGATGTGCATTAATAAAATAATTTAGGAGGATCTCTGGTGATTTAGGGTTTGAAAGATGGGGTTGACAAGACTTTCTTTCCTTCATGATCTAGTGTAAATATTTTCCACTAGAACAAAATAACTTCAATTGGAGGTGATAAGGCTAAATTTCCTATTGCAATATCAACTTTTTGTATCTCATGCCCCATGATGGGTGCCAAATATTGTTAGCATTTTAATTTGTTTCTTCAAGACAACTCAAACTATAACAATATGTGAGATAAAAGTTCTCTTCAAATTATAAGGGGAAGCTCCTTGAGATCTAAACTAACCCTAGACACTAAGCTATAGGCAAAATATATAGTTACATAAATGGTTTTTCTACAGTCCATGTAAGTAGGAATGTTTTGCATCAATGTTTTAGATCATAATGTGATCTATCATTAGGACGAGAAAAATTATGATGGCATGGAAAACACTCAATAAATAGATGGGGTGGTCATTTAAAAAAAGTGGGAAAAAGAAACAAAAAAGGTGAGGAAATGAGGAAAAAGAAAGTAGGATGAGGATTAAATTATATTTTTAAAACATACACAAAACCATCTAATAAAATAGACCTAGAAAAATATACACAACAATTTAAATAATTAAAACAACGAATTCCTGATGGAGGAGGTGGAGGCAAATAGGGTTTTTGCATCGCTGGACTCGAACAAGAAGGCGAAGGTGAATAGGGTTTCTAAGTCATTGGATGCGAACAGGAACAGGGTTGAAGGACCCTTGACCATTGGATTGAAGGGTGCAGGACAGATTGTCCAAGATTTATGTGCCATTTTCCCTGGCATTAATGCAGGTTATGGTGCTAGTTTTGTGGTGCTTGAAAAGGATTTGTCTGTGCAAAATGAAGGCTCTTCTCAGGATATTTCTCCTGCTTGCCCTACAAGATCTCCTGAGATTGTTGGTTACAGACCCTGTGCTAGCAAGAATGCTTCAGGCTGCCTTCAAAGTTTTATTGAAGCGGTTAACAACTTGGGTGCCTAGGCCTACCCATCATAGACTAGGGTTTGGCCTTTGCCATGTGCCCATTCATCTCCAGTGGTGGTGTGTGGTCCAGAAGTTTTAGAGAATGAGGAGTATTATCTTAAGTGCCAAGTGATATGCAGATTCAACGGTCTTTGGCCCTCTCTTTCGGATCTTCACAACTAGGTCATGGAATCATGGAAACCTTTTGTGAAGGGACAGATCAAGATTTACCTAGTGCTAGGGGATTCTTCATTATAATCTTTGCTTCCACAGAGGAGCATGATGTAGTGTTGGATGGTAGGGTTTGGATGTGGGGAGAGCATTTGCTCTCCATCAAGCCTTGGGCTCGTTCCTTTAGTCCACTCACTAAGCTGCTTAATGTTAGGCCAATATGGGTTTATCTCCTGAATCTCCCTCTCCAATTTTGGGAGGATTCATGCTATGAGGCCATAGGCAAGGCTATTGGTTTTAATTTCTTGAAGGAAGATACTATGACTGCATTCATAAGACATTGTACAGTTGCCTGCATCTTAGTGGATATTGACATCTCCGAACCTCTTCATGGTGAGGTGGTTTTGATGGTAGGGGATAGGCCTTGGACACAACTATTAGACTATGAGGGTCTCCCCTTTAGATGTAGACATTGTTTCTCTATTGGCCACTTGGCCTTTGGTTGTCCTCACTCTCGTTGCAAGGGTGCTACAACTTGGTGGAAGAATGTACTCACCGATCATTTGACTTTTAGAGCTTCCTCAATGGATGGTTCTTCCCAGGAAGATGAGCCTCCTTTGGAAACTTTGCCTATTCCCCCCGTGGAGCAGGTTGCAACGAACCCCACGATTCCTTCTGATTCACTCTCATCTACTCGGGTTGGGTCTTTGTCGGCCCTGGTTGTTTCTTTGGCTCTTGATCAAGGCCGGATTATTACTTTGTCGATTCCTATTTTCTCCTCGGCTTTGTCTTCTTCTGATTCGGCTTTGTGCGAGGTCTCTTTGGTTGCGGCGTCTGTTGAGGATCCCCTCCTCTCACCTCACTCTGAGAACTTGGACTCAAAGTTTTCTTGGATGGTGGTCCAACAGAGAAAGAAAGGCCTCCCAAAATCTATTGTTGCTTCGAGGCCTAGAGTCAAGGGTGTTCGATTTGTTTATTCAAGATGTGGTGTTGTGTAGGTCCCCTTTGGTTCTGTTGTCTTCTATAGGTTTTTGTGTTTGTGTGTTGCATTTGTGCTATTGTTGGCCTATTTATGGCCTGTTTTGTTGTCCTGAGGGGCTCTTTTGTAAAGGGATTCAACACCATTATTTGCTTGTTATCTTATAAAAACAATTTAAATAATTATTTTAATCATATTTTCTTTTGCTCCTTTCCTTATCTTTATGTTTCTTGTTCCCTTCTTTCCTAACAATGATCTCCTCATCTATTTATTGAGCAAGTGTCTACAATTCTATCACAATTTTTCTCATCTTGATGATGGATCATGTAGTATGATTCAAAGTGTTGATGCAAACTATTCCTACATAGTTATTACTAGAATCATTCTTACTCAAAATATATAGTTATTAACACTTCACAATATTTTGTAGAGGGTTTTTGCAAAATGAAATAACTTCTTGCTTGTCCTTTTGCCTTGGATATGAGAACAAGATTGGTAACAACTCTTGTCTCACAAGTGATATTTTATAGATTTTGAGAATTAAAACAACTAACTCTAAACACAACAACACATTCCCACTAGTTAGAACAGAGTCTAACAAGCTAATGCACACGAGATTTGAGAAGGAATAATTATTTCAGCATAAGGCGACACATGATTCCAAGAACTAAATAGCTACAACCAAGATGAATAAATAACTTCAATACAATGCTTGATGCTATTGTCCACTTTCAACTTAATTAATGAAATCATAAATGGAGTAAATGCATACACAAGTAATAGATTGAACAATAATTTCAACAACATAAACATAACATTAACTATCATAAATAATTCTATACCCTACGCACTTATTATAAATTTACAAAATGGCCAAATTTGAGATTTAGGATAATAATTTATCCCAAAAATATGTCTTTGAAGAAGAATGCTTAAAGCTACTGAAAAGAAGGAAAGAAAGAACTTAAAAGCATTAAACTATCCTAAACAAAGAATAAATGAAAGCTGACAAAAACAACATAAAAATACACCCTCAACAATTTGTCTAAAAATAAAAACTTTGAAAATAACTACCTTTGGAAAAATAATTTTCTTCAAAAGAGCAACTTTCTAAAAATAATAGTTTCTAAAATAGAAGTTGATAAAAATAGAAAGTTGGATGAATGAATCTTCTCGTGATTCTTTTAAAAACAAATTGCTAAAAATAATAATTTTTAAAAATAGTTCTTTCTCTTTGAAATAGGTGCATCTTGAAACCCTAACCACCAAACATGGAAACCCTACTATAATCAGTCTAAAAACCCCAAAATTTGTAAAAAATGGGCAAAAAAAACCTCAAACCCCAATGGCACCTTGAAAATGCAAAGGAATGTTGATCAATCATGTTAGAAACATTTTTTAGCAACACTTGAAATTCAAACTAGCAGAAGTCGCCTAGGAGCACTTCTAGTGGTCCTTTGCCATTGAAAAATTAACAAGAACTTGGAGGGCTTTTCTGCTATTCTACCACTCCTAAACCTCTCAAACACCTTCCAAATGCCCCTTTAGAGCCTCTTAGCCACTTAACTTGGCAGAGGTGGATGAAGAGAGTCTCTATCACTTTAACTATAAAAAAACTACTTGAAGGTTTCTTTTGCTATCTTTGTCACTTGAAAACTTGGTTATAATTGATGAGGAGCGGTCTTAGGGGTACTCTACCACTTAAAATACTTGACAAACTCATTCTAGGCACCCTTTTGGATCCTATTAGCCATTTTTCCATGACTTTGCCAAAATTTAATATCTCTCTTATCTAAGCTCCAATTTATGCCTCATCTAATGCATTGAAAATCCTTGAGAGATTCACCTCTAAAGCAATGCCTTATCACATGCATGCATATAGGGGTTTTGTAAATAACCAAAATGTGACCCAATATAATGCTTCAATATTAGGGGAAAGGGGATAATTTAATTAATGTGATATGGGTAGGTATTGGGGGTGTTTATAAATGGCATTCAAACCCTCTTCAGGTCACTTTGCATAGTTAATTAGAGGAAATTTCATTTATTATGCTAGTCTTGCTAGGGTCATGAAACTATCTTTTTTCTACATTAGATAGTCTTGTATTGTGTCAAAGCTTCATAATAATAGGAATGCTTGTTTAATCCCAACTCTAATGTAGTTAAAAAAGGAAATGATGGTCACACCAAGGTTTACAGGTTCAATACATTCCTACCCAGGTTTCCTAAAACTAGTCATTGAACACATTTTGGTAATGCCACGACTCTTCCAAAAGAATCACTAGGTATTTCTAAAACCCTACCATTATAATTTAGATTAATGTGTCTACTATAATTATGATCCATTATTTTGGGGGTCACTATTAGAGTTGATGTGGCAAGGGTTTGAGGATTGAGATGTGTAAGTGCTTTTAAATCAAAACTTTCTATAAGATGACATATTTATCATAGCTCATCTAGGTTTTTTGTGTCAAGGCTTTAATGTATGGGATGACAATCAAAACTAGTTTTGAGTCAAATGTAGATGTGGGTAGTGCCCTTGGTTGATAGGGTAGAAATGATAAGGTAATATAAAAATGTAACAAAAAGGTACATACAATACTTAGTGAAAATAAGGAGGTCTTTTAATTATACAGTGTATGTAGGGGGGATCAAAAACACAAATTTGAGGGGTAGAAATGAAGTTAGAGGTGTTTATTAGTACCGTACAAAAACACATGCTATGACATTGGTTTATTAAGTAAATCCCTCAGGTGGAAATATTCTTTAGTTATGCATGTAATGACATTCATTGAAACATACAAGAAAAATATCCAAGAACGTGGCAGACAAGGATTCTATAATGACTCTTGGGTGATCCCACACTAGTGTGTCCCACTTGTGGGACATCCTAATTTTCGGCTGTAATCATATATTTTTTAGAAAACTAATGATTTAAGTCTAGACGTGCTCTATGTAAGATGTTTTGATTGAAGGAGGTTAGATCAAAACCCCTTAGATGAAATCCCCTTGGATAGAACCCCCTTAGGATTAAATCTTGCCCTTGATAGAGTCTCCTCCACATCTATCAAAATGCTGACAAAAACCAGTTTTGCTTCACTTTTTGGGGGATCAAATGAAGTCATTTGAAAATTTCATTTTGTAAGTATGTAGCACTTGGTATTACCTTTCCAAAAATTATAATATGTAGTATGTTTTATTTAATATTATATTTTTTAATTTTTTTAATAATGGATATAGGTCTATTATGAAAAATAATGACTTGTATTCAAGACACTAGAAAAAATAACATTGTTAGAAAAATCTCAAAAAATGCACTACACTACACATAGATGTCCTTATTTCAATGAAAAAAGACAGTTTTAATTTTTATATATATGCTAAGAGAAATGCATTATGGAATAAAACAGGTAATATTAATTCAAAAATTAATAATAAATAAAATATTTGATACAAAAATTACCAAAAAATATACATGCACTATATAGTGGAGTTAATTGTTTAATTCCAATAAATCATGAAAAAAAGTTATTTGTAGTGAAAAGTTATGAATTATGGAATAAGGTCACTCAATAAAAATTATAGAAAAAATAAAAAATGATTAAAGAATAAAAGTAAAAATGATAGAAATAATTCTTTTAAAAATAATATAAAAAATAGTTTGAATCTGTTGGTATGTGGCGACTGATCATGCAAGTACTAATTTTTTTTCCCTCTTTTTTGCACGATCGGAGTCGGTTGTTAATTTTTTGTTAACCGGCAAAAAAAAAATGACATTGCAAAACCCTAATTCTAGAAGCTTTCAAAAAGCTTGTTATAAGTGGCTGGGATGTATGGTACAACAATGTATTCACGAGATTGTAATCTATTTTGTACTGGATAATAAAATCATTGGATGGCTAAGTTTCTGTGGATGTAGCCCATATTGGGTGAACCACGTTAAATTTCTGTGTTGATCTCTTTTGTGTTATTCCTCACTGTTATATTTGGGTTATTTAATTTGCATATAATTGTTAGTGTTTATTGCTCCAATCTCCCCTAACCCTAACAACTGGTTGTGTTTGATTATCATCTACAGGAAGGTCTCACGGTTGAGTGGGAGTCTCACGGTTAAGTGGGAGTAATGGCAGACGAAGGTAAATTGAAGGTAGATAAATTCAATGGGCATAACTATCAATTATGGAAGATGCAGATGGAGGATTATCTCTATTAGAAAGATTTATGGAGGCCGTTGGAAAGAAAAGCCAAGAAACTGATAGCAATGACTGATGAGGATTGGGAACTTTTGGATAGAAAGACACTGGGAACCATTCGGTTGTGCCTGGCACCATCTGTGGCATTCAATATAACTAGAAGCGATGACAACAGATGGTTTGATGAAAGCTTTGGCTAAATTGTATGAAAAACCCTCAGCCTCTAATAATGTATTTCTCATGAAGTGTTTGTTTAATCTGTAAATAATTGAAGGTGGATTTGTGTCAGATCATTTAAACGAGTTTAATACGATTACTAGTTAGTTAACTTCTGTAAAAGTGAAATTTGATGAAGAGGTAAGGGCTCTCTTGGTTTTATGTTCTTTGCCAGAAAGATGGAATAGCTTGGTAATGGCTATAAGTAACTCTGTCTCTGGTTCAAATACTTTGAAATTTGATGATGTTGTTGGTGTTATCCTTAACGAGGAAATGCGACGGAAAAGCACAGGTGAGACTTCAACATCTGGTAATGCTTTGACTGTAGAGAACAGGGGAAGAACAAAGGAAAGAGGAAAAAGCCCTACAAATCATGGGAAGTCACAAGGGAAGTCGAAGAAAGGCATATCTAAATCCAAAGGAAGAATGGATTGCTAGCACTGTGGAAAGCCAGGACACTTGAAGAAGGATTGTTGGTCTCGAAAGGGAAAACAAGGAGACAGACAACATGATGACAGTAAGGAAGCTAATGTTGCAAGTAATAAATTATAGGATGCTTTAATTCTGTGTTTAGATAATGCTAATGATTCCTGGGTAATAGATTTAGGGGCTTCATTTCATGCCACACCCCATAGGAAATATTTTGTAGATTATGTTCAAGGTGATTTTGGACAGGTATATTTGGGTGATGATGAAACCTGTCAGATTGTTGGAAAAGGAAAGATAAAAATCAAGTTACAGAATGGAAATGAATGGTTTCTACAAGAGGTAAGGCATGTTCCAAATTTGAGAAGGAATTTAATCTCTGCAGGGCAACTGGGTAGTGAAGGTTGCATAGTTACCTTTTCAGACAAAGTCTAGAAGGTCACTAAAGGTGCATTAGTAGTTGCTAAAGGTGAAAAGGTCAGCACATTGTATTTGTATACTGGTAATATTTATTCTACCTTAGCTTCTACAGAATCAGTTGCTACTAAGACAGTTATAACACTTGCTGCAGGAACATAAATAGAATTGTGGCACCATAGACTTGGGCACATGAGTGAGATTTACGGATGAAGATTCTTCACTCCAGAAAGTTGCTACCAGGTCTGAAAAAGATTGACTTGGAGTTTTGCGAAAATTGTGTTTATGGAAAACAAAAGAGTCTGATTTCTCAAAGTTGGGAAAGAGAAGAAGAGTGAGAAATTAGAGATTGTGCATTCAGATGTATGGGGACCAGCTCAGGTATCTTCTCTTGGAGGCTCTTGCTATTATGTTACTTTTATTGATGATGCAACTAGAAAAACATGGGTGTATTTCCTAAAACAAAAATCAGAAATATTTGAAACTTTTAAAAAGTGGAAAGCTTTGGTTGAGAATGAGACAGGAAAAAAGTTGAAGTGTCTCAGATTTGATAATGGAGGTGAGTATTGCAGCAGAGAATTTGAGAATTACTGTTCTTATAATGGAATCCACAGGCAGAAAATGGTTCCTGGAACCCCACAAGAAAATGGTGTGTCTGAGCAGATGAATAGGACCATTATGGAGCGTGTAAGGAGCATGAAATTATATGCTGGACTACCCTTACACTTTTGGGTAGATGTTGTACATACTGCTGTTTATTTAATAAACATGGGACCTTCAAATCCTTTGGATGGTGGCATTCTAGAGGAGGCATGGATGGGTAAAAAGGTAAACTATTCATTTCTAAAAACCTTTGGTTGTGAAGCTTTTGTCCATGTTGATATTGAAAATAGAATGAAGCTTGAGGCTAAGTCTAAAAAATGTACCTTCATTGGATATGGAGTAGATGAATTTGGTTATTGGTTATGGGATTTTGAAAATCATAAAATCATTAGGAGCAGAGATGTTATATTCAATGAGAAGGTCATGTATAAGGATCAGATGCAGAAAAAGAAGCATGAACAGGCCAAAAAGGAATATGTGGTGCTGGATGAGATTCTAGAAAATAAAATGCCAGTGGTACCTGATGCTCAGCAACAACAAGTTATCCCATAGACTCCTGCAAGTGTTAGACGATCTACAAGGATAACTAGACCTCCAAAAAGATTTTCTCCATCATTATATTCTATATTATTAACTAATTTTGGTGAACCTGAAAGTTATGAAGAAGCAATGTAGGTAGATACCAAAAAGCAGTGGGAGCTAGGCATGAAAGAGGAAATGGATTCCTTGCTATAGAATCAGACTTGGGACTTAGTCAAATTACCTGCAGGGAAAAGAGCATTGCCAAATAAATAGGTTTACAGGTTGAAGGAAGAAGATGGAGGCAAGAAAAGATATAAGGCCAGACTCGTGGTAAAAGGTTTTGCACAGAAAAAATGTATAGATTTTGATGAAATATTTTCTCTAGTTGTAAAGATGACTTCTATTAGAACAATTCTAAGTCTTGTGGCTGCAGAAGACTTGCATCTTGAACAGTTAGATGTGAAAACAACATTTCTCCATGGGGATTTGGAAGAGGAAATATACATGCAACAACCATAGGGATATGAGGTCAAGGGTAAGGAGGATTTTGTGTGTAGTTTAAAGAAGAGTTTGTATGGCCTGAAGCAAGTACCTCGGTAATGGTACTTGAAATTTGATAGTTTTATGGCTGAACAAGGTTACAAAAAATGTCATTTCAATAAATTGGGTAATGGCAGCTGTATTATCCTGTTGCTTTATGTTGATGACATGCTTGTTGTCAGGTCTAACATGCAGCATATTAATGAACTTAAGCAGAAATTAGCAAATTCATTTGCTATGAAGGATTTGGGTGCAACAAAACAAATCCTTGGCATGAAGATCACACGGGACAGGACAAACAGAAAATTATTGTTGTCCCAAAGTGAGTATGTAGAGAAGGTGTTGAAAATGTTTAACATGTAGAATGCAAAAGCAGTTAGTACACCTTTGCCTAGTCATTTTAAGTTGACTAAGGAGATGTGTCCAAAGACACAAGAGGAGGAAGAAAAAATGTCTAAGATACCATATACATCAACAGTTGGTAGCTTAATGTATGCAATGGTATGTACAAGGCCAGATATTGCACATGCAGTGGGAGTTGTGAGCATGTATATGAGCAATCCGGGAATGGAACATTGGAATGCTGTAAAATGGGTTCTCCGATATTTGAGAGGTATTACTTCAAAGAAACTGTGTTTTGTAGGAACAAATTATGCTCTAAAAGGATATGTTGAATCTGATCTGGTGGGTGATATTGATAGCAGGAGGAGTACTACAGGGTATGTTTTTACTGTAGGAGGTACTGCAGTTAGTTGGATTTCAAGGCTGCAAAAGGTTGCACTTTCAACCACTGAAGTTGAGTATGTTGCTGCTACAGAAGCTAGCAAGGATATGATTTGGTTACAACATTTTTTGGAGGAATTAGGGGCAACAACAAGACGATAGCCCTTTGTACACTGATAGCCAGAGTTCCATTCATCTTGCTAAGAATTTAGATTTGCATTCAAAAACTAAGCACATACAACTCAGATACTACTTCATCCGATAAGTTTTGGAGGACGAGCAGTTGAAGCTAGAGAAAATTCACACAAGCAAGAATCCTGCAGATATGTTCACAAAGGTAGTTACATGGGAGAAATTGATTTCCATATCAGTTTCTATTGGCCTTCATGACTAATAATGGTGGACTTAAGAAACTAGCCAGGCCTGTAATCCAGTGGGAGCTGCAAGCGCAACGGTGTCACCTAGGATCAGTCTCCAAGTGGGAGATTGTTGGTATGTGGCAACTGATCATGCAAGTACTGTACACAAGCTATGTATCCTCCCAGAGTTTGGGGGTGCAGCCCCCAAAATTTTTTTCCCTCTTTTTTGCACGATTGGAGTCGGTTGTTAATTTTTTGTTAACCAACAAAAGAAAAATGACATTGCAAAACCCTAATTCTAGAAGCTTCCAAAAAGCTTGTTATAAGCGGCTGGGATGTATGGTACAATGATGTATTCACGAGATTGTAATCTATTTTGCACTGGATAATAAAATTATTGGATGGCTGAGTTTATGTGGATATAAACCATATTGGGTGAAGCACGTTAAATTTTTGTGTTGATCTCTTTTGTGTTATTCCTCATTGTTATATTTGGGTTATTTAATCTGCATATAATTGTTAGTGTTTATTGCTCTGATCTGCCCTAACCCTAACAGAATCTACATAGAAAATTCCATAACTCATTAGTTTACATTATCCTTAAATTCTTGACCATTTGTTCCCTATAATTGACACAAATTAAAAATGATAAAAATGTTGATTTTGAGTGTCACACTTTGGCCAGAAAGTGGGCACACTATTGTGATGTCACCCTCTTTTAGAAGATGAAATGTTTACATAGACTAGAAAATAACACTTATAGGATTTTTTGTATGGTTACAATATATACTTGGATGATGATAGAATTAGGGTTTGACATAATCGCCTCATCACTTGATTATACATGTTTGAGGCCTAATTGGACTTGTAGGATTTATACTTATTTGAGTTACATTATGATGCTTAGTAATGCTTTATCACACTTTTGTGTTCTTTTTATAGTTGATTTAACAATTTAGATGAATAGATATATATTGATCCTAACCCTAATTAGATTTCAATTTATTATATATGAATTTAATAGTGTTAAAAGGATTCATAATGGTCTTAACCCTAATTGAGATGGGCATTAAGTGTATTGAATTTTAATGATGAAAACTTAATTTATATGTGAAATTGATTATATTGGAGTAAATTTTGAGATTTAACTAAATAATAGTTAAAGTTAATCTTGATAAGGAATATCATTTGATATATTAGATTTCAATTTATTGTATATGAATTCAATAATGTTAAAGGATTTATAATGGTCCTAACCCTAATTGAGATGGGCGTCAAGTGTATTGAATTTTAATGATGAAAATTTAATTTATATGTGAAATTGATTATGTTGGACTAAATTTTGAGATTTAACTAAATAATAGTTAAAGTTAATCTTTTTTTTTTTTGCTTCATACTGAAAATATATTATATTAAACTAGAAATTAACAATAACATCTGCTTATGCTGCTTAGCATAGCTTACTGTCCATGGCTAACATAACCAAAAACCACCTTGAATCTTTCCTAATATACTATAATTGACCATGCAGGGTCTATCTATTCATCTGTATACTATGTACATAGAGGCTTCCAGACACAAAATGAAGCCTGCCAACAACAAAAAGGAAACAACTCTAAACATCTACAACCTTACTTCTTGTCAAATTCAATCAGCTGCAGATTGAAGGTAGCCACCCATTGAAACCCTTCTTCCATCACCAGCTCCAACATTCTTTTGTTGAAGTCTACTGCCCCCTGTGCTTGATCCTTCAAAACTATAAGGTCGAGGCCTCTAACATCTAGAATGAGTGGATAGAGTTTGACTACCTCGCCCAGGTCATTGAGGAGTGCCATGTCTCGAGGTCTAGGAATGCCCACGCCCAGACTAGCCACCTGCAGAGATGCTTCCAAATTACCCGAGTTTTGGTATGAAGAGACCCCTCATGATAGCCTCTGCCTCTGCCTTGGGGGTATTTAGCTCCAGAAGCATCGCCAAAAGCCTCGAGGGGATATCAAAGTCAACTCTGTATCTCTCATCGTTTGCTAAATACTTTTTCCCCAAGATCATCTGCACCGCGCCCACTATTAAAGGATCCAATTGCTGAAGAATTCTCTGCAACTAAAGTTCTGTAATCTGGCCTAAAAAGGCCATTTGTCTCTTCCTATTGACCAATCTCACCAGAGTATCCATGCCCCCGCAACTAATGGCTTTTGCAGAGAAGATAACCACAAAATAGGAAGGCATGGATGAAGCGACTTTGCAAAGGAACTCGTCGAAGGAGGATCTGCAACTAAATGAAAAGAAACCTTTCACTGAGTGTTTTAGATGGGAATTCTTGGTTGAGAAGCCTCTCGAAACATACTGCGATAAGCACTAATTCCCATCATATCTTTTGTTTAACTCCAGCTATCTCTGTAATAATTGCAAATCAACTTTGCCTGACAACTCTTGAATCACCCGCCAGCTATCTTGAGGTCTTCCATGCTCGAAGAAGCCAGTCAGCCTTGCCACCCTAGCTAGGGTGGTAATAGTTAAAGTTAATCTTGATAAGGAATATTATTTGATATTGTTTGGGATATTGGCTTTTGGGTGAATTACAAATAGTAGATATGATTTTAAATAAATGATGAATAATGACTTGAGTGTAGATTTAACCCTAATTTGGATAACGATATTTTATTAGATTGTGACCTTGAGATTTAATCATCAAAATGTTATTTTGAACATATTATACCTGGAGTGCATTATCATAAGTGCCTCAACTATTACTACCATGATGGGTTTAATGTGTGAAATCAAGTGTTTAAGCTTTTATAGGTTGGTCAATGGAGGCACCAGAGGATCATTTTTGACACCATACTATCTCACTCCACATAGTGGAATAATGAGACATTGACTTGTGTATACCTAGTGTAACTAATTTGTTTTGGTCAAGTGTGACCAAAACATCCTTTTCTAAACCATCTGGTGATTCCTAGAATCAAATCCCTTTGATATGCACTATTTATTTTTAATATTTTGGTGTTTTAAATTCATTTTCATGATTTATATTGCTCCTAAATTAGGAATTTCGAAACTATCTTTTTGATGAATTTTAGAAGTGTATAAAATGTGAATTTGGACTACTTTTTTTGTTGTTTTAGGGTCCCTAGGTCAAGTACCTATTGGGGGGAACTTTGAGGAACATGTTTGGAGTATTTTTGAGGGTTAAGTATCCTTTTGTAAGTTCTTGAAAAAAGAAAAATTAAATAAGGTATGGGGAGTGTTAGTGCCTAGATTTTCCACCCCTTTTTCCTACCTAGAATCCATCAAAATCCTTGTGTATGCCTTTGTTGCCTTGGCCTTTTTCCCATCAATTATACTCAATTAGAGATTATCTTCAATGGGTTCCACATCCTAAAAATCCTGTGTAAAATCCCCCAAGTCCTAATGTTTTTTCTTAGTGTTTGCCTTTTTCACAAGTTTGTTAGTTTGTAAACCTGCCGAAAGCCCGGTGCCTTTGTGTTTTTGCAGTTCGATAGGTTCGCGAACTTGCGAACTTGTTAAAAGGTTTGTTGGTTAGTGTTTTCTTTGAATGTCTGAAGAAGTGAAGACAAAGAAGAAGAAGAAAGTAAGTAATCTTTCGGCAAGGTCAGCAGTTCATGAACTTGTCGAAATGTCGAAAAGAAAGAAAAGAAAGAAAAGAAAATGAATGGCTTTCGACAAGTTTGCTAGTTCACGAACTTGCCAAAACACTGAAAGGCAAAGAGAAAGAACTAAGAAAAAGAAGAGACAAAATATGAAGAGGTTCATGAGTTCCAAAAAGTACCGAAATGTCAAAAACCAAAGGAAAGAGGAGACAAAGAGATGGTTCGCTGGTTTTCAATTTTGTTGAAATATCAACAAAGATTGAAGAGAAAAGGCAAAAATAATGATGGTTCAATGATTCACCAAAGAGCCAGAATGTATAAAATCAAAGAGAAGAAGATAGAGAACAAAAGAGAAAATCAAGTGGCTTTCAACAAGTTTGGAGGTTTGCGAACCTCTTGATTCACCGAAAACCAATTTAAAAGAAAGTTTTAAATATTTAAGAAGGCCTGCCAAGTTTTTAAAATGAATAGTAACATGTTTTTTAAACGCGTTTTTTGCGAGTTTGCCTATTTGAACGCCGATCTACCTCCCAGGGCGCCATGAATGTCCAGAACGAACAAGTAGGGGTAGGTATGATTGAATATAGCAGGTACTGAGGTGGGTGGGGTAGGTTTTTCCTGCCTAAACTCTAGAAGTAAATGTAATGCTATATATACATGTTCAAAAGATGTAATAAGGGGTGGTCATTGAGGCAATTTCTAAACACCTGTAGGTGCCAAGGATTGTCTAGGGTTTCTGTTGCCCAAAATCTTGAACTCAGAAAATTTCAAACTTCCGGAGCACCGTGAACCCCTGAAACTACCAAATCACGAAAATGATTAAATCTAAAACCTGTGTAAGCTGGTACGAAATCCTTTTGTGAGCTTGACTATAACTATATTCTACCCAATATGCCCAGTTTTTATGCCAAAATGTCTCACCATGTGAAATATTTTAAGCTTTAGGTTTTCCCAACTACAATTCGCAAATAAAGTCAAAATTTAGTCTCCTAGTTGCTCGAGCTTAAAAGATTTCTAGGTTTTTCTCAGAAGAACCCAATCCTCTTGCTGTCTAATTTTCATGAAGAACGGAGCTACTATATAAGAGATATAAATTTTTTCGTCCTGGACCCTAAGTTAGAAGTTAAAGTTTTGTTAAATCACTATGGGGTTTTAATATATTACTTCCAAGGTTAGAAATATGACTAAAATACCATGGCATTGGAAATGATTTTAAAAATTTGAAAAGTCCCATGGTCGTAAAAGTGAATGACTTCTTTAAAAGTCATGAGTATATAGCAATTTCAAAAGCTTCGTATAAAGTTGGGAACTTTATTAAAATGCATTGTCAGGAGTTTGATTAGTTTTTGAACTACATATGCCACCGATGTCAAAGTTCCAAAGTTCAAGAAATGCTCCATCACCTGACCTCTTCACGGTAAACAAATATGAAATGAAGACCAAGTCACTAAGTCGGGAGGTCAGGAGTTTTTGGAACTCCTGAACTCTCAATAAAAGTTTCAAAGGTTCTCAAAATCACCGAAAACCCAACAAGCTTGAACATGGGCTAATTTGGATTAAAAATTTCTGGCAGGAGTATTGGTGATATCAGTTGAAATTTTGAGACAAATTCCATGGCAGATGAAGGAAATGGTTGATACAAATGTGCTGTCTAAAATCTCAAATAGGTTATCTTTGTCCATATTAACTGTGATAATGAAGATACTGGGAAAACCATGACGATTTATAATGACATTTTTAAGAAATACGAAACTGTTTGCTTCATGTTTAATGTCTGTGCCAATGACCTCTACATCGGACCTCGCAGCAAATTATGGAGCCATTAATATTCCTGTTGATGTAGTTGCTAGCCTAAAGGATAAATCCATCCGTCATTCCATGGTGATGAAGCATTACTAGATGATGAAAGGGGCATGAATGAAGCTGGAACAACGCTATTACCATGCCGCAGGTGCAGATCTCCTTCACAAAGCATGTGAACTGTCTCGTGGAACTCCATAACTGCAGGGTATGCATAAAATTGCTTTGAAGTAGTGAGAACTTATATCTTGGAACACAACAAGCACTGGTTTGCACTAAAACTTTCAATCAAATGCAATTGGCTGGTGTATGACCAGATCCCACGACCTCCTTCAGCTTCTCTTTGCTCTGGAATTGGCATATGGACATCCACAAAGTGTAATGGAAGGAGAGTTTTGGTCAGATGTTATGTTGGAAATGCTCTGGCAGAAATATGTGCAAGTTTTGGAAATATAGACAAGGGACGTAAAAGAACTTGCAGATCCATGACCTTTACTAGCATTCACATTGCCAGTGCTCAATTGAGAGCCACGGAATAACAGTAGATCTTTACTAAAATACAACAAAAAGTAGATTTTATTCATATGTCATAGCTGCAAATGCACTAGTAGACGGGTATGAGCATAGATGAGGTCTGCTCACTCATTTCGAAGGTCTAGGATGGCATACTATTATATTGGGATGAAAACAACAAGAAACAATTATACTAGTATTCAAAATATCCTTCGACCATTGTAGCATTACAAGCGGTCACTTGTTGGCTGTGGCATCAAGCTATGCTTTTGAGGGCTCGGTGCATGAACCATTTGACAAGCGGTCTCGAAGAATGGACCTCAATATTTGCTAAATATTCACGAAATGGATGCTTGGACTTGAATTTTGAAAGATACAAACTGAGGAGCCTTTTGAAATGTGGTCTGATAAACTGTAGTGATTGCAGATTTGAAGCAGAGCTCTCCCTTCCCACATTTTACAGAAGTTGATGCAGAAGTTGTTGGGGTCATTGCTATATCCGATCCAGTGAAACCAGAAGAGAAGAAATTGTCAGTATGTCAGGGATTGAGAACCATTATGGTAACAAGTGACAATTAGGGTACAACTAAATCCATACCTAAAGAGGTTGTATTGAATTTGTCACAACATAAGTGCCAATATTGAGCAGTGGCACGAGAGATGGCTACATTGCAGTGGTTCAGAAAGGAGTAAGTGAAGAAATCCATTGATGAGACATAAGATATTATACCTCAGAGCATCATAAGGGCACAAACAAAAATTGAGGATATGAAGCACATGGAAGGACATTGGCTACATATGTTCATTTCATAAGGAAGTTCTCAAAGATATGACTGATTTAAAACTTGTTATGAGTGCAACTTTGGAAGCCCAAAAATTTCAAGCATATTTTAGTGGGGCCCCTCTTATGAAAGTGCCTGGAACTGATAAACTAAGGGGTTAGGCAAATTATCATATTTCTTTGTTGGCAATTTTGGTCATGTGAATAGTCTTTAATGTAACCGAATAGAAAATCAAGAGTCATTTGTTATGGGAAAACGAAGGACATTTCAAGAAGCAGTTACAGAAACCAAAAGGTTCCAAGAAAATTTATAAATATGCAATTTGTAGCCTTTGGGAGGATTTTTTTTTTTCGGTTTTCTGTGAACAGGGGAAGGAGAGCAAATTTATTTTCTGTTGTTATGTACTTCTAGTTATCTTTCTTCTTGACTCAGTCTATGTACAGGGGAAATTTTAGAAAATTTGAGTTTGTTTTGTTGGAGAAATGGAGAATTATTTTCAGAACTTTGTGTCTTTAAATATCTTCTTTGATTGCAGTTTTACCTATGTTAATTTGTAGTCAATCTTCAATGTGCTTCTGTATGTGTGACTGTATCTGTCTTTCAGATTCATATCTATCTTATGTTTGATATGTGTTGAGGGAAAAATAACTGTCCTTTTATCAATCCGTTATCATTCGCGGGTGTGGGATAAGTGCACTTTGCATCATTTTTTCGCATTCACTTCTTTCTAAATTAATTCATCGCATCTGTGTCATGGTTATGCACAGTTGTTAGTTTTCCTTTTTCGCTTTCTAGTTAAAAGCATACCCTATTTTCATTCATTGTAAATCATTCGAAGGTAGTTGCACCTTGTAAATTAAGCAGAGAGCACTTGTAAATACCATTGCAAGTGACTCAACTATTGGTTCGTTTGTCATTGGTGTGGGCGAGGGAGTATAAAACTAAAGTGACAAATCTGTTAACCAACAGATTTTTGGTGACTCTGCTAGAAAATAATCAAAGTGCCAGTGTCTTCTTTTCTCATAAATTTAAAGGTTCCTCCCCAAGGACGGAGGCTGGTGACTCTATGAAGTGGAAAGTATTCAGAAGTATTTTGTTCCAACAAAGATCCCAACTGATTTATTTTCCATATTTGCATGATGGCTTTGGTTTCTCCTCAACCATGAGGAAATCATTTTGGACCTCTTTCTCTGCCACAATATTCACCATTGCCTGAAGGATCAAGAAAGCACTTTCCGAAGTTCAGTGGAGAAAACCATCAGGATGCAGAAACCACATTTTTGGCATTCACCGTTGCATGCGGAGTTCTGGGGGTAAGTGAGGAAAATGTTTTTGTTCGGTTATTTATTGAATCTCTTGTTGGGCCTGCGACAGACTGGTTTCATTACTTAGAAGATAAATGTATTACTGGTTGGGACTCATTAAAGAATAAGTTTTTAGGAAGATATAAAGGTCCCGTTTATGAAGCTACTTTGCTGTGTCAATTCTTCCATATACAAAAGAAAGAAGGTGAACCCATAAGGGATTTTGTGGATAGGTTCAATTGGCTGCTCAAAAAGATTCCTACCTCTATTCAACCGAGTAAGAAACTTCAGCTTTGCACTTTTATTTCTTCATTGCATCCAGATGTTTAGTTTTGCTTGAACTAGACTAAAGTAAATGATATTGAAGTTGCTCAACAAGAGCTTGTAAAAATTGAGGATGATTTGATTACAAGTGGTTTATGGAAAGCAAATTAGGCTAGGGAACCTGTGATACACAAACAAAGTTTTCAGCCTATAGGTTTCCAAAATGCACAACCTCCTTCTGTTGAATTTTTTAATCTCTCTGTTTTTGATCCAAAGCACTTTGGTAGAGATGAGGTAAGCAATGTAGGAGTTAAACCTCATATGGACAAAAGAATTGAAGCCTTTTATTTCCATTATGAAGAAGATAATGATGAATTCAAAAGCCCCTCAAGTGGTACAGAAAATGAACAATCCTTCCATGATGCTAGTTGTAAAGAGGGTAATGCAAATGGTACTATTTTATCATCCTTATCTACTGCAGAAATGGAATCATTTACTTTTTCCAACAATGAGGAGCAACTTGAGGCTACACAGCATAAGGATGAGGTATTGAATATCTTTTCTCTGGAGTGCATGCAAGTTGAATATGAAGCCTTCACGTTTCCTGATCCAGATGATACAGAAGTATGGCTGCAAGAAGAGGTCGGGAATGATTTTACATTTGAATCCTTTCATTTTAAAAATTTGGATACTAAAATTTTTAAACGAAACTTAGAAGATGGTGTTATAAGTAGTCATGATAGCTTTGATGAAAAGAATCAAATAGATGAATAAGTTGGACCTCATATTGTTTATATTCTAAACTGGTGCCTCAATGCATCTGAGGATGAATTTTTGTGTGGAGAAGAGGTTGTCATATCTAATCTGTAGGCTATAGACAAGGAGGATGAAGTATATCATGAAATTGCTGAGCCTGATCTTACAGAGAAAGAGGAGATTGTTCCAGTTGGGGGTGATTTTAAGCCACATGAAAATATTATTTGCAATACAGATTCTCAACTTAATCCATCTCCTATTTTGCATGAAACACATATGGCTAATGATTTGTCTTCTAGTGATTCAATGGGTTATTTTTCAGGCTTGGGATATTAATTTGTCTACTGCAGAAAGAGATGGTTATATGCATGAACATTTTAGTATGTATATTGCAAGTCAAGATTCAAAATTTTTAAACAAAGTAGTTACTTCCACATACAACACCAAAGAAGAGTCTTTATCTCATGATTTTTGTGTGGGATGTCCAATTCGGGGGTTGGCTTCTCCTTGTTTGAAAAATCAAGTCCAATATGATACCACACCTAATGTTATACAGATAGATGCTAGTAGTCATATGCAGGGGAATGCTGATATGAGTCGTCCAATTGCAGAAATATACAATGAAGAGTGGCTTCTTGAGCATCAGATTTTATCCAAAGAGTTTCTACATGGTGCTGTTCATATTCCTCTGATTATGATGGTCGCCAATTGGCTGCTGGTTGCTTGTGGGCTCCTCATTCACCAAGCATTATTTTGCACTAGTAGCTACTTCTCCTAGCCTGTTAATGGATTTGCATGACAATCCTAGACTCACTTGAGGTAGGGTCTTCCTGCCATATACATATTAGGAGTTTTTGTTGTGCTGGTAGTTAGTTTCTTTTCCTATTTTGTCCAGTTTTTGGCTTGGTCTTGTTCCTTTCTCCCTTGTGCTCTCTGACTCTATTGCCCCATGGATTTATGCACTAGTCCACGCTTGAGATTCTGGATTCCTTGCTTCATCCTTTGCAGTCCTCATCCCTAATTAGAGCATGTTGTTACCCGAAATATTGAACTTAGAAAATTTTAAACTTCTGGAGCACCATGAACCCCTGAAATTGCCAAATCACGAAAATGATTAAACCTAAAAACCTACGTAAGTTGGTGTGAAATCCTTTTGTGAGATTGACTATAACTGCATTCTACCGAATATGCCCAGTTTTTATGCCAAAATGTCTCACCATGTGAAAGATTTTAAGCTTTAGGTTTTCCCAACCACAACTTGCAAATAAAGTTAAAATTTAGTCTCCTAGTTGTTAGAGCTTAAAGGATTTCTGGGTTTTTGTCAGAAGAACCCAATCCTCTTGCTGTCCAATTTTCATGAAGAACAGAGCTACTATACGAGAGATAAAATTTTTCGTCTTGGACCCCAAGTTAGAAGTTAAAGTTTTGTTAAATCACTATGGGGTTTTAATATATTACTATTGAGGTCAGAAATATGAGTAAAATATGGTGGCATTGGAAATTATTTTAAAAATTTGAAAAGTACCATGGTCGCAAAAGTGAATGACTTCTTTAAAAGTCATGAGTTTATAGCAATTTCAAAAGCTTCCTATAAAGTTGGGAACTTTATTAAAATGCATTGTCAGGAATTTGATTAGTTTTTGAACTACATATGCCACTGATGTCAAAGTTCTAAAGTTCAAGAAATACTCGATCGCCCGACCTCTTCACAGTAAACAAAGATGAAATGAAGACCAAGTCACTAAGTTAGGAGGTTGGGAGTTTTTGGAACTCCTGAACTCTCGATAAAAGTTTCAAAGGTTCTTAAAATCACCAAAAACCTGACAAGCGTGAACATGGACTAATTTAGATTGAAATTTTCTGGTAGGAGTATTGGTGATATTAGTTGTAATTGTGAGACAAATTCCATGGCAGATGAAGGAAATGGTTGATACGAATGTGCTGTCTAAAATCTCAAATAGGTTATCTTTGTCCATATTAACTGTGATAGTGAAGATGCTGGGAAAACTACGACGATTTATAATGGCATTTTTAAGAAATATGAAACAGTTTCCTTCATGTTTAATGTCTGTACCAATGACCTCTGCATCGGACCTCGCAACAAATTATGGTGCCATTAATAATCCTATTGATGTAGTTGCTAGCCTAAAGGATAAATCCATCCCTCATTCCATGGTAATGAAGCATTACTAGATGATGAAAGGGACATGAATGAAGTCAGAACAATGCTATTACCATGCCGCAGGTGCATATCTCCTCCATAAAGCATATGTGAACCGTCTCGTGGAACTCCATAACTGCAGGGTATGCATAAAATTGATTTGAAGTAGTGAGAACTTATATCTTGGGACACAACAAGCACTGGTTTGAACTAAAACTTTCAATCAAAAGCAATTGGCAGGTGTATGACCAGATCCTGCGACCTCCTTCAACTTCTCTTTAACGTATGGACATCTACAAAGTATAATGGAAGGACAGTTTTGGTCAGTTGTTATGTTGGAAATGCTCTGGCAGAAATGTGTGCAAGTTTTGGAAATATAGACAAGGCACGTAAAAGAACCCGCAAATCCATGACTTTTACTAGCATTCACCTTGCCAGTGCTCGATTGAGAGCCACATAATAACAATAGATCTTTACTAAAATACAACAAAAGTAGATTTTATTCATGTCATAGCTACAAATGCACTAGTAGACAGGTATGAGGATAGATGAGGTCTGCTCACTCATTTCGAAGGTCTAGGATGGCATACTATTATATTGGGAAGAAAACAACAAGAAACAATTATACCAGTATTCAAAATATCCTTCTAGCATTGCAACATTAGAAGCAGTCACTTGTTGGCTGTGGCATCAAGCTATGCTTTTGAGGGCTCGACACATGAACCATTTGACAAGCGGTCTCAAAGAATGGACCTTAATATTTGCTAAATATTTACGAAATGGATGCTTGGAATTGACTTAGATGAAAGATAAAAATTGAGGAGCCTTTCAAAATGTGGTCTCATAAACTATAGTGATTGTAGATTTGAAGCAGAGTTCTCCCTTCCCACATTTTTTAGAAGTTGATGTAGAAATTGTTGGGGTCATTGCTATATCCAACAAGTGAAACTAGAAGAGAAGAAATTGTCAATATGTTAGGGTCACTGGGATTGAGAACCATTATGGTAACAAGTGACAATTAGGGTACAACTAAATCCATAGCTAAAGAGGTTGTATTGAATTTGTCAAAGCAGAAGTGCCAATAGTGAGCAGTGGCATGAGAGATGGCTACATTGCAGTGGTTCAAAAAGGAGTAAGTGAATAAATCCATTGATGAGACAAAAGATATTATACCTCAGAGTAGCATAAGGGCACAAACAAAAATCGAGGATATGAAGCACATGGAAGGACATTGGCTACATATGTTCATTTCATAAGGAAGTTCTCAAAGATGGGACTAATTTAAAACTTGTTGTTATGAGTGCAACTTTGGAAGCCCAAAAATTTCAAGCATATTTTAGTGGGGTCCCTCTTATGAAAGTGCCTGGAATTGATAAACTAAGGGGCCAGGAAAATTAATATATTTCTTTCCTTGTTGGCAATTTTGGTCATGTGAATAGTCTTTAATGTAACCAAATAGAAAATCAAGAGTCATCTGTTGCGGGAAAATGAAGGACTTTTCAAGAAGCAGTTATGGAAACCGAAAGGTTTTGAGAAAATTTATAAATATGCAAATCTGTAGCCTTTGGGAGGATTTTTTTTTTTCTGGCTGTCTATGAACAGGGGAAGGAGAGCAAATTCATTTTATGTTATTATATAATTCCAGTTATCTTTCTTCTTGACTCAGTCTATGTACAGGGGAAATTTCAGAAACTTTGAGTTTGTTTTGTTGGAGAAATGGAGAATTATTTTCAGAACTTTGTGTCTTTAAATATCTTCTTTGATTGTAGTTTTACCTATGTTAATTTGTAGTCAATCTTCAATGTGCTTTTGTATGTGTGACTGTATCTGTATTTCAGATTCATATCTTGCCTATGTTTGATATGTGTTGAGGGAAATATAATTGTCCTTTTATCAATTTGTTATCATCTGTGGGTGTGGGATAAGTGGACTTTGCATTGAATTTGTTTGCATTAGGATAAGTGGACTTTGCATTGAATTTCTTTCTGAATTAATTCATTACATCTGTGTCATGGTTATGCATAGTTGTTAGTTTTCTTTTTTTGCTTTCTGGTTAAAAACATACCCTATTTTTATTCATTGTAAATCATTCAAAGGTAGTTGTGCCTTGTAAAATAAGCAGAGAGCACTTGCAAATACCATTGCAAGTGATTCAATTGTTGGTTCGTTTGTCATTGGTGTGGGCGAGGGAGTATAAAAATGAAGTGACAAATCTGTTAACCAACAGTTTCAAATCATGCAAGTTAATTCCAGTGGGAGCAACTCGTTTGTAAATCACAGGGAGATTTATAATGTAAATGGAATTTTGTAATAGAATGTCCCATGCCTATTTGTAAGTTTTCAGGGACACCCTAGTCACAACTATGTGTTTTCTCTTGCCAAATTTGTTGGCACGATTGTCATGTAGATTTGATGAATGTTGCAACATTTTATTTCATTGCAAACTTTGTGATAGTCATTTCTACGTTGCATATGGATTCTTATTGTATGAGAATGGATTAATAAGTATGTTTTGTTGTTTGATGATAGATCTATGGTGTATGTTTCATGCACAACTCGTATTCCTTTTGATTTCAAATTGTTGTTTCTTACTTGTTACTTGGACTATATTACCCAATAGAATAGGCATCGATCTTGGAAGTTCACGGTCAATCATATACCTTAAAATGAAGATGTCTCACTTGTAGTTTAGGAGTAGATTGATAAATTAGTTTAGGTTATGCCCATCATTGCAACCCATTATCTTGGAAATGGATATATTAGGTGAGCTAGTGTCAGATAAACATGTAGAGGGTTGTAATGATGTGGAATCATGTTGTAAGTGTGTATATAATGTTAAGGGGATTCATCTTTAGTAATTGAAACCTATTATATCTTTGGGTGCACTTATATGCTTGAGTATTATCAACTGTTAGTGAGGTCTTGTGGGCTTGCTCTTGATTGCCATGAGGGCATGGTAATCAAAGCCTTATTTCAAATTGTTTCCTTAGATCTCAAGGGAAAACCCCCTTAGGTTTTGCTGACCCTGAGTTGCCCTATCCTATATGTTGGACCAAAACCACCTAACAGGCTGTTGTAAGGTCCTAACACTTTGGTTGAAAAATATGTCAATTATGTCGACCGGGTAGTGTCCAAATGCTGTATACAATAGGGGATATTTTGGCCATCTCTCTTAGTACTTGATTTTCTAAATTTTTGAAACGGTTGAAAATATAAATTAAACTAGAAAGCATGAGATTGTTTAAGCTAGAAAGCATTCAAATTCCTATTCTATAAAGCATGTAAACTATCTAAGAATCAACACTTGCAGTTTAACTATGAAATTGAAACAAAGGCGACTAACTACTAATTACTAACTACTAACTAAAAGTACACTTAACATCTTTTAATCAATAACTAACAACATTTTTATGAACATAGTGGATGCTCCAGAAATTTCAAGTAAGAAAAATTCAGAGATCAATAACTTGAAAACACAACCTGCAAGGACAAACAACAAAGCTAAACACAAAGTAACATTTATCTAAATATAACATGCACAAAATAGAAATAACAAAATTAACATTAAAAATACTTATCTACTCTATGATACCTCGAGTGGCCAGCTCTTGGGAGTTCCTACTATAAGTGCAAATCACATGTGGTACTTTAGTAGCTTCAAAGTAAATACCATTCATAGTACTTCCATTACTCAGAACAAATTACTCAGAACAATATCAACGATATTCATTCATTCGTATAATAAAAGTGTAATAGCACAAAGAACATAACTGAACAATATTCAGAATATATCATAACAACATATCCTTGTTTTTAGTAGCTACACATATATATACTGCACTACTACAAAATCCTAATCTGTAGATGGTGGGAAAATACCATTGAAAAGTCTTAAACAAAATTACAACTAATTGATGTTCATGACATAAAACATAATAAAGGCTCTGAGTGGAGCCGTAAAGTCTCAAATAGTCTTAACAGAAAATAACAAAATGCTTTAAAATAAGTCTTCCACTATGCACGCTTAAATTTTTGGCACCCCAACTTCTGGTGCTCTGACTTCAACCGCTTGAAGTCCACTACTTTCATAGGCCATGCATAAGTCTTGCACAATTACTCAAAGTCTATACCATTATATCAACATTAGTTAGCTAATTCCAATCAATTTAAGAATAAAGATTTATACACCATTTTATAAAAAGTAGACAATTATTGCGTTTAAAAATAAACAAATTGGCATGGCTGAGGTGGTTGGCAAGAAAAAAGGGGTATTTAGCTCATCATAAGAATGAGGTTGTTTATACCTCATCACCACCCTTTCTTTGTTGATATATAACTCTCCTTGCTTGTGATATTTGTCCCCCTTTGTGTCACTCTCAATGGTGGTGTTAGAGGAAAGGGCCATGCAATTTTTGGAAGCCAACATGGAGCTTGCATGAGGGTACTCAACTCAAACTATTTGCTTATCCAAATGGGTTGATAATATGAATGTACCTTGCTTCACCTCTCCTTGACAAGGTGAAGCATGTGGGTTCACATGGGCTTGTATGGTACTTTTCTATTATTTTATTTTTGGTTGAATGCTTGGGTTGGAGGGTGCTATGTGGTTCCATCCTATTGGACGGAGGGGAGTGACATGACACTCAAACCCCTTTTTGTATTTAGAAGGGGTAATGCATTTCATTTTAGATTTTCACATTTTGAGAATGGATAGATAGGAGAGAGAAGCATATGAGATTATTTCATGGAGGAGTTGAAGCTTGGAGAAAGGCTTGGATTTTTCTCATTTTTACAAGGCATGGATTTGGGAGGTAGGCTCCCAAGCTTTTATCCTTTATTTAAAATACATTGTCTATGTTAGAAGAATTTGAAATTACTTTTTTAGATGTTTCTATGTTTTTTTGTTTTGAAATGAGAATTCTTTTGTGGTGTTTTGAGCTTCTTGAGAAGAAAGAATACTTAAGTTGAATTTTCCGTTAGCATAGGTTTAAATGAGTGGTTTCTTGTTGTGTGGGGTGTTGAATTATTTGAGGTTCTTGATATGTAAAATGCATGTGTAGGATTTTTATGAGGTTTTCTTTGATGCTCATCATGCTTGAAGCTACCCTTTTGTTGTTGTAAAATGATTTTGGCGTCATGTGATTTTTGGGTGTGGTTGGAGGTTGAAAGGAAAGATGTTTGGATATGGAACTTTACATTTGAAAGTATGTATTTTAGATACTTTTGTTATGGACCTCCCATTAATAGCCTCAACGCATTTCCATTCCCTTTTTAAAATTAAAAATTAATAATATTGGGTCCAATCACTTTATATTATTATAAGTCCTACGTAATGTTTTAAAAAGTTTTTTTAACACTTATTCAAATGTAATTCAAAAAATAAACCTATGGATGTTATTTTAAAAAAATATTTTTATAAAAGAAAAAAAAAACATCAAGGAAATCATCCAATTATGCCCAATCATATGTGAAGTTTGTTAGGCGTTCAAACTCATAAAAGGCGGCGACTATAATATGAAGGAATATCATTATCGTTGCCTGATGATTATCTCAAGCGCATCAAACAAAAAAGGTTTGATATTATTATTTGGATCGCATCAGATCGCTGCATATTTATAGTAGTTCGTCCATTTGCCAACACTATTTTGTACCATTGCTGAGGATAACATTTGCTTCTTCATGCATTATTTCAATGATAATTGTTGGCTATAGCAGTATACCAGTGGTTTCATACTAGCATGTTGTTTCAATCATCTCCTTAATAAAAAAAATATGGCATTGCAACAGAAATTTGTAATGATTACTAGTATCGTTTGGTAACAACAATTTATACCGATTGACATATTCCTTTTAGTTTATGTTCCACAACTAATTCTCAGTTTGGATAAGGATAGATCTAGGACAACTGCAGTCAGGTGTTCCACGTTAACTTATTCCAGCTTGGTTTATATTCCAGAATAAGGAGGAATAATGAGTAGTCCAGTGTAATCATTGATTAGTGATGTTGAAATTCTATAATTCTAGATATCAGGAAGAAAAAAAAATTGCATATTTCATAAAATTTCTGATTGGGGACATTATATAATCCTTGTTGGATTCATAGTTTTTTTTTTTTTTGGGTGATTTCTTATGTGTTTAAATGGTCATTTTGACCAAATGTCAAGAGAAGAGTTCATGTTTTTTTTTTTTTTAAAATCTCAATCTCTGGATAACCCTCCTTGTTAGGGGGTTGGTGGTTGACACTACTGTATGGTCAAGAGTTAGGTATCTTCATTGACCTTATGAGTTCATATAGAGCTTGGAGTTCACTATTTAGAAAAGAATGCATTTCATTATGTAGAAGTTGTAAAATTATTCTTTTATAAGTTCATTATGTATAAAGCAAGGTACTGTTTTTTTTAATATTTTCAAAGTTGAAAAGGATCAAGATATTTCATCTTCTTGTTGAACTTGTAAGAAATATGAATTTGAAGAATGCATGTCAATTTTATTGGAAATTTGATTAAGTTAAAGATAATGTAGAAGTTGTATTTGAAATGTGATAAGAGAAATACTATTCTTTGTATATTTAGATGATTGTGTAAGAAATGATGAAATGAAAAGTTTAAATGTTATTTAAATTTCAAATTAAATTCTTGTTCAATTAGTTGTACAAGTAGATTGAAATGTTTTAGTTATATGCACTTGAAAATATGCTAAGTAGTTGTTGTAGGAGTATAGGAAAGTTTTTATTTTTACTTTTATTATGCAAATTCTAGAAAAGTTATTAGATTTATTTAAATGATTGAGATTTATGTTTAAAATATGTCTATTCTACATAAAATTGCTCATTCATGTCAATTAATTTTCTTAAACTATTTGTGAGTTTTTTCTCCTTTGTCTTGGTTTTGCAAAATATTTTAATTTTTAAAAATTTTGTTAACAAATGAGAAAGTTATGGTTGTTTTATGACTCTACCCCAAACTGTCTTAAGAGCACTAGTTTCTCATTTATTTTAGGTTTGAGTTTTTAGGGAGTATAAAGTGATAGGTAAGTTGATTTATGATGTTAACTAAAACTTGTATTATTTAGTTTAGGCCTAGAAATAATAAATTAACATATTTTGTCTTCTTGTCTCTTACATGTTTTTGTTTGTTAAGGATTTGTTGTGAAAGATAGAAATAGGAGTAAGGATGTGGCCTTGGCATTGTTGTATTTGAAATTGAGATTTTGTTGCCTTGTGTGTTTGTTTGTAGCATGCAATGAACAACCAATTAATTTATGTAATGCACATGAGAAGGAAAAAAATATGTTCATACGATGAAGATTAGAAAAAAAAAGTAATGTTTCTTAATTAAATCTATTATTGTAATGTTAAATTAGTATGATCATTGAGCATTAGGCAAAGCATTTAATTTCATTACTATATGATATCATTTCATGTTCTTGAAAATATAAAGTAGAAAAATAATATTATTATCTTGATTGGTTAATGAATATGAAGGAAAATGTTATTAGATGGGGCTTAATAAGACTCAGAGGTTAAATTTTCCCCACTTTTATCGGCATGATTTCCCCCCAAATTATTTAATGGGGGAGTGCAGGGGGGCAGAACCCCTCCTGTGGGGCTTGGGAGGGCCATCCCCTTGGTGGGGGCCCGGGGGCGGAGCCCACGGTGGGAGTCTGGGGGCAACGGCCCCAGCGGGGGCTGCTGGGGGCGTCGCCCCCAAAACAAAAATTGCCTATTATTTGATAAAGGCATTGGGAGTTATTTTTCTATTGGCTGACATAAAAAACCTATTTTGTAACCGACATAAGTCTTGATAAAAACAACTAAGGGTTAGGGTTTTGATTGATATTGTATTGAAGCATTTGCAGTGGTATTGAGTTGCAATGATTGCTGATTGTAATCGATTTGATTTGCTGGATAATAATATTAGACTCTCTGTTGGTGGATGTAGCCTGAGTTTTGGTGAACCACATTAAAAATCGTCTCTCGCTGTTGTTATTTCTGTGTATTTTTCATTCCTCTGTTTAATCTTTATTTGCATTTAATTGATATCTTCTGCATGCAATTCTTAACAAGTGGTATTAGAGTGGGTTGTGTTAGATTATCGTCTACAGGAAGGTCTCACGGTTGAGTGGGAGTCTCACGGTTAAGTGGGACCAATGAAGGTAGATAAATTCAATGGGCATAACTATCAGTTATGGAAGATGTAGATGGAGGATTATCTCTATCAGAAGGATTTATGGAGGCCATTAGAAGGAATAGCCAAGAAATTGACAGCAATGATTGATAAGGATTGGAAACTTCTGAACATAAAGGCACTGGGAACCATTCGGTTGTGCCTAGCACCATCTGTGGCATTCAATATAACAGAAGTGAAGACAACAAATGAACTGATGAAAGCTTTGGCCAAATTGTATGAAAAACCCTCAGCCTCAAATAAGGTATTTCTCATGAAGCGTTTGTTTAATCTAAAAATGATTGAAGGTGGATCTGTGACAGATCATTTAAATGATTTTAATACAATTACTAGTCAGTTAACTTCTGTAAAAGTAAAATTTGATGAAGAGGTGAGGGCTCTCTTGGTTTTATGTTGTTTGCTAGAAGTATGAAATAGCTTGGTAATGGCTATAAGTAACTATGTCTCTGGTTCAAATACTTTAAAATTTGATGATGTTGTTGGTGTTATCCTTAGGAAGGAAATACGACGGAAAAGTTCGGGAGGGTCCACATTAGGTAGTGTTTTGAATGCATAAAGTAGGGGTAGATCAAATGAGAGAGGAAAAGGTTTTGGAGGTCATGGGAAGTCATGAGAAAAATCAAAGGACAAGAGGTCCCAATCTAGAGGACAGAAGGATTGTTGGTACTGTGGAAAACTAAGTCATCTGAAGAAAGATTGCTGGTCTCGGAAGAATAAAGAAGGAGACAAACAAGAAGGCAATAAGGAGGCAGATGTGGTAACTAATAAATCTGAAGATGATGCTTTGATTCTTTCCCTAGATAATGTTGACATCTAATTCATGGGTTTTAGATTCAGGTGCCTCATTTCATGCTACGCCCCATAGAAGTTATTTTCTTGATTATGTCCAAGGGGATTTTGGGCTGGTTTATTTGGGAGATAACTAACCCTATCAGATTGTTGGAAAGGGAAGAATTAAGATTAAGTTAAAGAATGAGAATCATTGGCTACTACAAGAGGTAAGGCACATTCCAAGGCTAAGTAAGAATTTAATTTTAGCAGGGCAGCTAGATGATGAAGGTTACACAGTTACTTTTAATGATACAAATTGGAAGGTTTCAAGAGGTGCCTTAATAGTAGCAAAAGGTGTGAAAGTAGGCACCTTATATATTTGTACATGTTATACTATTCCTTCTAATTTAGTTGTTGTAGAGAAAAAACAAACATGTTTAGGAATAGTTGCTGCAGGTTCGCAGGAAGAGACTAAAACAATTGTTGCAGGTTCTGAGACAACACTGTGGCATAACAAACTTGGGCCTATGAGTGAAAAAGGTATGAAGGTACTTCATTCTAAAAAAGTTTTACCAGGTCTGAAATGTATTAATATAGATTTCTATGAAAGTTGTGTGTATGGAAAATAAAAGAGAGTTAGTTTTCTCAAGGATGGGAAGCAAAAGAAAGATGAAAAGTTGGAGCTTGTGCATACAAATGTATGGAGACCGGATTAGGTATCTTCTCTCAGTGGCTCTCGGTATTATGTTACATTCATAGATGATGCAACTAGGAAGGTTTGGATTTATTTCCTTAGGCAGAAATTTGATCTATTTGAAACATTTAAGAAATGGAGAATCTTGGTTGAGAATGAGATGGGTAAAAGATTAAAATGTCTCAAATCTAATAGTGGTGAGTATTACAACAAAAAAATTGAGGATTATTGTTCCTTTAATGGAATTCGTAAGCAGAAACAATTCCAGGGACTCCACAAGAGAATGGAGTGGCTGAGTGCATGAATAGGACAATAATGGAGTGTGCAAGGAGCATGAGATTGCATCTTGGGCTACCTTTAAACATGCGGGTAGAGGCTGTCAATACCGCTGTATATTTAATTAATAGAGGTCCTTCAGCTCCTTTGGGCTGTGGTATTCCAGAAGAAGCATGGATAGGTAAGAAGGCGAGTTATTCTTTTCTCAAAACCTTCAGATGTGAAGCATTTGCACATGCAGATTCTGAAAATAGAACCAAGATGGATGCAAAATAAAAAAAGTGTATCTTCATTGGATATGTCATTGATGAATTCGGTTATAGGCTTTGGGACATTGACAATCTAAAAATTGTGAGAAGCAAGGATGCTGTATTCAATGAGAAGGTGTTGTACAAAGATCAGTTGCAACAACATGAGAAGAAAGAAAAAGATTATGTGGTGTTGGATGATACTCTAGATAATGATGTTCTAGTGGTTCCTCATGCTCCACAACAACAATAAGAAATACCACAAACTCCAGTGAATGTTAGACGGTCAACAAGACTAAGTAGACCTCCTGAAAGGTTTTCTCCCTCTTTGTATTCTATTTTGTTAACAGATGCTGGTGAACCAGAAGGGTATGATGAAGCTATGCAGGTGGATACAAAGGTTCAGTGGGAGCTTGCAATGAAAGAAGAAATGGACTCCTTGCTGAAAAATCAGACTTGAGAATTATGTAAGTTGCCTGTAGGTAAAAAAGCTTTACCAAACAAATGGATTTATATGATGAAAGAGGAAGATGGAGGTAAGAAAATATTTAAATCCAGGTTAGTTGTAAAAGGATTTGCATAGAAAAAAGGTATTGATTTTGATGAGATTTTTTCTCCCGTTGTTAAGATGACTTCTATTCGTACTGTTTTAAGTATTGTGGCTGCTAAAGATTTGCATTTGGAACAACTAGATGTGAAAACTAGCTTTTTCTATGGTGATTTGGAGGAGGACAGACATATGGAACAACCATAGGGATTTGAGGTCAAAGGTAAGGAGAAATTGGTGTGCAGATTGAAAAAGTGTTTATATGGCTTGAAACAAGCACCTTGGCAAATTTGGTATTTAAAATTTGATAGTTTTATGGATGAGCAAGGCTACAACTAGTGTAATTCTGACCATTGTGTTTATTTTAAGAGGTTGGATAATGATAGCTACATTATTTTATGTTTATATGTTGATGACATGCTTGTAGCAAGGTCTAACATGGATCACATAAGAAAGTTAAAACAATAGTTAGCACAATCATTTTCTATGAAGGATTTGGGGGCAACAAAATAAATCCTTGGTATGAAAATTTGCAGAGATAGGAAGAACAGAAAATTGACTCTATCTTAGGCTGATTATGTTGAAAAGGTGTTGTAGAGATTCCATATGGAGAATGCAAAAGCTGTCAGCACACCTTTGCCTAGTCATTTGAAATTGACTAAAGAGATGTGTCCTAAGACAAAAGAGGAGGAAGAAAAATGTCCAAGGTGTTAGATTCAGGACAAACAACTGAGAGGGGGGGTGAATTATTTGTCTAAAACTTTCTTCCAATTAAACACTTAAATCCACTTTGTAATTCAGCCGCATAATAATAAATCAATCATGGAAACATAATGCATTAAATCAAGAGCAGAAACACATCAACACATACGACACCAAGATTTTGACATGGAAAACCTAGTTAAGGGAAAAACCACGAGTTGATTAACCTAAGATTATTTTCTCTGTTAGAAGAATAGAAAGAACAAAATGGCACATGCCAATTAGGGCTCACAACCCGAGCACACTACTCACAAGAGGCTCACTACCTACAAGAGACACACTGTCTACAAAAGAATAAGTATCACATACTTGAATTGAAGAACATCTTCACCATGCTTGAGTCAGTTCTATTTAGGCCCAAAACTTCTGCTCTACCTTTCGCACTGCTCCTCTCTACCACACTCTCATCCTCACAAGATCCACTTTGAAATGACTTTACAATTCCTCATTTATACAAGATATTGACTTAGGAATGATCATCTAAGTCAGCAAACATTACAGAGAAAATACATAAATACACCATGACTAATTACAAAAGACTTCACATGGATCAACACACTGTCGGCCACACAGATCTGAGACTTCAATATTCTTCTAAGAACACGCCAATCTTCACACAACATCTTCAAGATCATCCGTAGGATGTGTAACTCATCTAGTCAGCCAAACTTAGAAAGAACACCATCATCCAGAAGTTATTCTTCAATTGCGAGATCAAACTCTAATGCGGACCACCAACACAAACTGGACATGATCTAAAGAACTCCACAAGCTAGCCTAAATCACCAAGAACATCCACACTCCATCTGCTTACTGAAATCCTTCTCTCCTTCATCCGGAACCTCAAGAACACAGTCTGTCATCACTGTCACAATGGAATAGATGCTTGCAAACCTCCAAATCAAAAACCATTTGAGTTGTCACTCCACATGGACTTCCTAAATACTTCACCAAATCCACAGAATAGCATAATGCATTTTCAGATCTCACCGGACCTATTTGTATCACTCTGTCACCTCTGAACACCTGCTAGAACCAGTTTTACTTGAGCTGCCATAACTTCTTCAGATCATCATGCAAACCTCTGAAATATTTATTGGATCATCTTAAGACACATATATACAAACCCTTTGAACCGCATCCTCTTATCCTCATCTTATCTTGGATCTTAATCTTACTGTCTTCACTATTCCTGATATGACCAATTTTCTTAATATCCTCAACAAACAGTTCATCCAATCCTTATCATTAATGTAACAGGAGTAGGTTGACATGAATGACAATACCGGTTAGGCCTATACTTGTAACAATCTCCCCCTTTGTCATTGATGGAAACATATCATGTGAAAAACTCTTTTAACCATCAAGACAAGAACTTCTCCTCACTGTCACAACTCCCCCTATCAGCAACAACCATTCACATGTCTTCTCTCCCTTTCCCGCTCCTCCTTTGATCAACAACTACTTATTTTTCACATGTCTTCTCTCCCCCTTTGATATCAATGGCAAAGGGCATATACTTTCAACTCCACCACTTCAGAATCATAGTAGCTTCTCCCCTTAAGTAGCAACTCTCCACCATCAGTCTGGACCACAAGATATGACTGTGATATCCACTAGATTGATGCACATCAGTGCACCTTAGTTCATCACCGGAGGGGTAATAACCCCTAACTTCTCCCTGAGATACTCAAAAGAGTCCTTAGGTAGAGGTTTAGTAAAGATATTTGCAAATCTGATCCTTAGAAGGCACAAACTCCAATCTGACTTCATTCTTGTTCACTTGCTCTCTCAAAAAGTGAAACTTGATGGATATATGTTTAGTCTTTGAATGCAACACCAGATTCTTAGATATATTTATTGCACTTGAATTATCACAGAAGATTGTGATAGGCTCCTCATACTTAACTCTTATGTCTCTTAGCATTTGCTTCATCCACAAAACTTGAGTGCAACTACCTACTGCTACAATATATTCTGCTTCTGCAGTGGACATAGATATTGCCTCTTGTTTCTTGCTCAGCCAAGAAACCAATCTCTTCCCCCAAAAGAATGCTCCACCACTGGTACTCTTCCAGTCATCCACATCTCTTGCGCAATCCACATCTGTATATGTATGAAGAGAAAAATCATGATCTCTGTGATACCACAATCCATACTCAACTATCCGTTTTAGATATCTAAAAATCCTCTTGATTGCCGTGACATGAGATTCTCTAGGATCAACTTGGAATCTAGAAACAAGACCAACAACATTCATAATGTTAGGTCTAGTTTGAGTGAGATACAATAATCCTCCAATCATTGACCTGTACTTTTTCTGATCAGCCTTAGGAGAGTCATCATCTTTACTTAATTTACATCTGGTTGCCATGGGAGTACTCATTGGTTTTGAGTCTTCCATCCCAAACTTCTTCAACAATTCTTTCACATATTTGGTCTAAGAAATGAAGATTCCTTTCTTTGTTTGAGTGATTTGTAGACCCAAGAAGAAATTCATTTCCCCAAGCATGGACATCTCAAAATCACTTTTCATTTGATTTACAAAAGTTTTGCACATACTATCTCTTCCTCTAAAAATGATATCATCAACAAACACTTCAACAATTAAGATGTTTTAATGATCAATTTTGAAATAGAAATTACTATTGGCAATACCTTTGTTGAAACTAATCTTCAAAAGATGCTTATCCAGTCTTTCATACCAGGCTCTTGGGGATTGCTTCAGTCCATACAGTGCTTTCTTCAACTTGCAAACCATATCACCATGATCAGACAACTGAAATCCATCCAATTGCTCAATGTACACTTCTTCTTCCAAGTCTCCATTCAGAAAGGAAGACTTGATATCCATTTGATATACTTTGAAGTCCTTGAAGGTAGCAAAGGTAAGAAATAATCTGACTACTTCAATTCTTGCCACCGGAGCAAAAGTTTCTTCAAAATCAACTCCTTCTATTTGAGAGTAACCCTTGTAGACCAATCTGGCTTTATTTCTGATTACTTCACTAACTTCATTTAGTTTGTTCCAAAAGACCCATTTGGTTCCAATCACATTCTTGTTTCTAGGTCTAGGAACAAGATCCCAAGTGTGATTTTTCTCAATTTACATCAGCTCTTCCTCCATTGCTTTAGTCTAGTTTTCATCATTGTAAGCTTCATTCACTGTCTTAGGTTCAATCTTTGAAATCAAACAATATTCTTCTGAATCTTGAGCAATCCTTCTTCTTTGTACTCCTTGTCTTTTATCACCTATGATCTGATATTCAGAGTGGTTTAGTTTTACATACCTGGGAACTTTGGGAGTTTCTTACACTTCTGATTCTTGAGTAGGTTCAATCACACTTATCTCTTCTTCCTAATTTACCGGATCAGTCTGAATCTATATTTCAGAAGGGGCTTGGACTCCTTGAATCAGAACATCATTCTAATCATCTTCATCATATTCATAAAATCTTGAGGGTTTTTCTATTCCTCCATCAACCTTCACATTTGTACTCTTTATAATCTTTCTCAGTCTCTTGTTATAACACCGGTATGCTTTGCTTTGAGTAGAATAACCCAAGAATATTCCTTCATCACTTCTAGCATCAAATTTGCCTAAATCTTCATCTCTCTTGATGTAACATTTGCTACCAAAAACTCTGAAATACCTCACAGTAGGAGTGATGCCAAACCAAAGTTCATAAGGAGTCTTACCGGTATTGCTTTTGATTTGTACCTGATTGAGAGTATAGACTGCAGTGCTTACAACTTCTCTCCAATAGATCTAGGGAACATTTGCTTCCATCATCATGGTTCTAGATGCTTCTTGGATGGTCCAGTTCTTTCTCTCCACTACTCCATTCTGCTGTGGAGTCCTAGGAGCAGACAACTGTCTCTTTATTTCATGTTTCTCACAGAATTCTATGAACTCACCAGATGTGAATTCTCCACCTCTATCAGACCTCAGAGATTTTAGTTTTAATTTGGTTTCATTCTCTACCATAGCCTTGAATATTTTAAATTTCTCAAGAGCTTCTGATTTCTCTTTCAGAAAAGTTACCCACATCATCCGGGAGTAGTCATCAATTTATAGCATGAAGTTTCTATCACCTTGTACACTCCCGATTCTTGCCGCACCACATAAATGAGTATGAACTAAGTCTAATAATCCAGTAGAAAATAATTCCTTACTCTTGAATGTGACTCTGCTTAGCTTACCCAACTAACATTCTTTGCACAAGCTATTAGTAGGTTTCACAAGTCTTGGAAGATCTCTTACAACCTGAGTGTTGCTTATCTTGATGATGTTATCAAAATTCACATGACACATTCTCCTATGCCATAACCAACTCTGATCAATTTGAACAAATAGACAACTTTTACTAGTACCAACCAAATGGAAGATAATACCTTTTGTTTGAGTACTAGATGCAATCTCTGTTTCAAAACTTTCAAAGATCTTGCATTTTCCATTCTTGAATCAGAGATCATAGCCTTTGTCCACCAACTGTCCAACACTAAGAAGATTGTGCTTCAATCCTTCAACATATAGTACATTACCAGTTTTGTTCTTTCCATCAAAAGAAATGGTTCCTCTTCCTCTGATTCTGCCAGCAGAATTATCACCAAATTTTACCACTCCTCCTTCATACCTTTCCAACTCTATAAACTTATTTTTGTCACCTATCATATGGTGAGAGCATCCACTGTCAATGTCCCAATCATCCTTTTCTTCAACTTGGGCAGCTAGAGCTCTTTCCACAGTTTTATGATTGACAGATATAGAGGACATTGGATCTTCTTCCTTAATGGCAATGAACACCCAATCACTTCCGGATTTGTTTCCTGTATCTGATTCATCATCTGTTATTCCTTCATTATCATCATCTTCATGAACATAGTAACAATTCTTTTGAAACCTTGATCTGTTAGGATTTGGCCTTGAAAATCTTTCCGGACACCTTGAGGCAAAATGACCAATCTTATTGTAGTTAAAACACTTAAAAGGCAATTTCCCTTCATACTTACTGGGTCCTCTTGGCAGTCTTTTTGCAATAAGGGCTTCAAGTTGAGTAGTTTCTGCTTCTTCTTCTTCCAGGTCTTTTCTTGCTTTTTCATATGATGATGGTTTCCTTGAAGAGTTCTCTCCCAGATCAAACTTTTGCTTACCTTTTATAGAGGCATTGGCTTTGAATGCAGATTCAGTCTTGGAGGGTGCATCTCCAAATTTGGTCAATTCAAATGCAACCAATTTACCAACCAGTTGATCTCTTGTGACACTTGAATGGGCTCTTAATTCTTCAATGGCAGCAACCTTGTATTTTTAAGAAGCAGGAAGGAATCTGAGAACTTTGCCAACAATCTCATCTTAATCCAAGACTCCACTAGCACATCTAATGCCACAAATAAGCTCATTTACTCTTGACATAAAAGTAGTGATATTTTCATCTTCTCTCATCTTTAGATTTTCAAATTTTCCTTTCAGACTCTGTAACCTTGCACATTTAACATACTTGTCTCCTTCATGTAGAAGTTCCAATTTTTCCCAAATCTCAAAAGTAATTTGTAGGTCAACAAAATTTGTCAGCTCTGAATCAGACAAGGCACTTAGAAGAGCTTCTTTAGTCTATAGATTGTTTTCAGCATATGTGATTTCAGTTACAGTTTTCGGGCCATTATGTGGAGGAGTATACTTCGCTGTAGCCATGGTCCAGTATTGCATTCCCATACATTGCAAGTGACATTGCATGTGACTTTTCCAAAGATTAAAATTGGTTCCATCAAACTTCAGACTATCCTTCTTGTAGGACAACATCCTAGATCTCCTCAAGCAGTTAAGCCTTTTTAGAGGAACTTAGCTTTGATACCAATTGTTAGATTCATGACATACAACTGAGAGGGGGGGTGAATCAGTTGTCTAAAACTTTCTTCCAATTAAACACTTAAATCCACTTTGTAATTCAGCTGCATAATAATAAATCAATCATGGAAACATAATGCATTAAATCAAGAGTAGAAACACATCAACACATACGACACCAAGATTTTGACGTGGAAAACTTGGTTAAGGGAAAACCATGGGGTGATTAACCTAAGATTTTATTCTCTGTTAGAAGAATAGAAAGAACAAAATGACACATGCCAATTAGGGCTCACTACTTGAGCACACTGCTCACAAGAGGCTCATTGCCTACAAGAGACACACTATCTACAAAAGAATAAGTATCACATACTTGAATTGAAGAATAACATCTTCACCATGCTTGAGTTAGTTCCATTTAAGCCCAAAACTTCTGCTCTATCTTTCACTCTACTCCTCTCTACCACACTTTCATCCTCACAAGATCCACTTTGAAATGACTTTACAATTCCTCATTTATACAAGACATCGACTTAGGAATGATCATCTAAGTTGGCAAACATTACAGAGCAAATACATAAATACACCATGACTAATTACAAAAGACTTCACGTAGATCAACACAATGTCGGCCACACAGATCTGAGACTTTAATATTCTTCTAGGAACACACCAATCTTCACACAACATCTTCAAGATCATTTGTAGGATGTGTAACTCATCCGATCAGCCAAACTTAGGAAGAACACCATCATCCAGAAGTTATTCTTCAATTGTGAGCTCAAACTCTAATGCGGACCTCAAACACGAACTGGACACGATCCAAAGACCTCCACAAGCTAGCCTGAATCACCAAGAACATCCACACTACATCTTCTTATTGAAATCCTTCTCTCCTTCATCTAGAACCTCAAGAACACAGTCTGTCATCACTGTCACAATGGAATAGATGCTTGCGAACCTCCAAATCATGAACCATTTGAGTTGTCACTCCACATGGACTTCCTAAATACTTCACCAAATCTGCAGAACAATATAAGGTATTTCTGGATCTCACCGGACCTATCTGTATCACTCTGTCACCTCTGAACACCTACCAGAACCAGTTTTACTTGAGTGGCCACAATTTCTCTAGATCATCATGTAGACCTCTGAAATCTTTACTGGATCATCTTAAGACACATATAAACAAACCCTTTGAACCAAATCCTCTTATCCTCATCTTATCTTGGATCTTTATCTTACTGTCTTCACTGTTCTTCTCTGTTCCTGATATATCCTCAGCAAATAGTTCATCCAATCCTTATCATTAATGTAATAGGAGTATGTTGACATCAATGACAATACTAGTTAGGCCCATACTTGCAACATAAGGTACCATATGTTTTAGTTGTAGGAAGTTTAATCTATGCCATGGTATGCACGAGATTAGATATTGCACATGCTATAGGAGTCATAAGCAGGTATATGAGTAATCCCGGATTGGAGCATTGGAATGCAGTAAAATAGATTCTCAAATATTTGAGAGGTATCTACATCCAATAAACATTTATGTTTTAGGGGCTCTAATACTAATTTAGCAGGCTATGTGGACTCAAATTTGGCAGAGGATATTGATAACAGGTGGAGTACTACAGGTTATGTCTTTACTATAGGTGGGACAATGGTGAGTTGGATCTCTAGGTTGCAAAAGGTGGTTACTTTATCCACCACAGAGGCAGAGTATGTAGCTACAATAGAGGCAAGAAAAGAGATGATAAGGCTGTAATCTTTCATGGAAGAATTGGGCAAACAACAGGCTAACAATTATTTGTTTATAGACAGTCAGAGCGCCATACATCTTGTAAAGAATTCTTCCTTGCATTGAAAGACCAAACACATACAACTAAGGTATCACTTCATTCAGTCGATGTTGGATGATGGACAATTATAGCTGGAAAATATACATACAGATGAAAATTGAGTGGATATGTTTACAAAGGCAGTGACAAGGGAGAAGATGAGCTCCTCTTCAGCTTCGGTTGGTCTTCAAGACTGAAAAATAATAAAATCAAAACAACAGGGTCTGGGGTGTTTATTTCCAGTGGGAGCTACAGGGTTAGTGGTGTTATGATCAGTCTCCAAGTGGGAGATGATATGTTGTGGAGTCTGATCAGTCTCCAAGTGGGAGATTGTTGTTATATGGAGCCTAATCAGACTTGAAGGTTAAATTTTCCCCACTTTTATCAATGCAATTTCCCCCCAAATTATTTAATGGGGGAGTGCAAGGGGTAAAGTCCCTCCTGCGAGGCCCTAGGGCGGAGCCCAAAGTGGGGGTCTGGGGGCAACATCCCTAGTGGGGGCTGCTAGGGACAGCGCCCCTGGTCGGGGGCTCAGGGACAGTGTGCTTGAAGCAAAAATTGCCTATTATTTTATAAATGCATCGAAAATTATTTTTCTATTGGCCGACATAAAAAAAACCTATTTTGTAACCAACATAAGTCTTGATAAAAATGGCTAAGGCTTAGGGTTTCCTTTGATATTGTATTGTAGCATTTGTAATGGTATTGAGTTACAAGGATTACTGGTTGTAATCAGTTTGATTTGTTGGATAATAATATTGGACTCTCTGTTGTTATTTCTGTGTATTTTTCATTCCTTTGTTTAATCTTTATTTACATTTAATTGATATCTTCTGAATGCAATTCCTAACAAAAAATTAACTAATGTGTACGCTTAATACATTAATAAGTATTTTTATTCTTTTTAGTTAATGTTTGGAGAGAAATGCCATTCCCCTTTACTTTAGAAACCTTACAGAGTGGGTTATCTTTGTAGGTAATTATCCCTTGGACACCATGTTCATTGGTGCCCCCTTTTCTCACAACTCTTGTCGTCCATAGCATAGGGTGTGTAACATGGAGATGTGAACCACCTGTCTTTTCCTTGCATTCTTGTTTCCTTGTTTCTTCTCTTGCACACTTGTTAACATGTACCTTTCACACATTATTGGTACAAGGTGGCATCACATGTGGCAACAATTATTGTTGCACATTGGACATTAACATTTGTGTGATGCATTATGGTCAATTTTTTGGTGGTTACATTTTACAAAGTTTTGCCCATGTGTTTTTATGGGCATTACACCTAGGCCCATGATGTAACACTTATGCAATGTTTGGATGTGGTCCCTTGTTATCTGATTTCCTCTCAAATGATGACTTGCGACAAACTTGTTTTTTTAGGAGGACCTCCACTTAGGTATTTCTAACATGACCAATACCAAGGCACCTGATTGTGATGGTTTCCCTTGTGAATTTTAAAAAAATTCCTTGGGATATTTTTAGCTCTGATATACATAGAGTGTATCTTGAACCTTTACATTTCAATTTATTAGGGTCAATCATAAACAAAGGGAATATCAAATTCATACCCAAGTCTAGAAATCTTGAGATGATATTCAACTAGAGACCTATCACTCTACTAAATGTCTCCTACAAGATCATTGCTAAAGATCTTACACTCTATATATGACATCTCCTCCCACTGGTGGTCCACCTTGAGTAAACTAGATTCATAAAAAGCATATTATCTATTTTAAATAATATTATTGTTATTTGGGAAGGTATGGAATGGGATAAAAATCCAATTAGTAGGCTATATTTATTAAAATTGACTTTGGGAAACCCATGATAGGATTGAATGGATATTCATTTTGGCCATGCTCCATGATCTTGGATTTGGAAGCACATTTATTTAGTTAGTTTAGATGTTTGATAAGGCTTTTGTCTACCTCACTATTAATACCATCCAATCTGAGCAATTTTGGCTTTTGAAATCTATTTGTCAAGGTTTCCCTCTTGCACCTTCACTGTGTGTTGGCCACTGAAGGCTTTGGCTACCTCCTTGCTAATGGCATATTGTAGAGATGTGTCAAAGGAATCTCCCTCTTGTTAGGACTCCATATTGCACACCTTACAAATTTGTAAAACATTGTAAATATTTAATATCTGTAGTGTGTTGTAATATTTGGGTCCTCATGAAAAAGGGAGACACACTTGGGAGGAATCATGTGATTTCTTAGATGACACACTATGCCACTTGGCATTTGTATTATGTCATGTGCAAGAGAGCATCTATATGTTATTTACGATGTGTAAGAGCATCTATGTCATTGTGAGATGTGTTAGATAATCTATGATGTGTGTAAAAACATGTAAGAGAGGGACTACATAGTGGACTCGTAAGAGCATATTTGACCAACTAATAATTGAAATGTAAACTCTTCAATTATAATTCAAGAATCAACAAGTTTGTTTAAATACTTGATGCTTGTTAATACAAATGAAGTTTGCTTTAAAAGAAGGAAATATTATGAGTAAAATAGAAAATAAACTTGCATAAACTCACACAGAACATAGATTTTATCTTGGATGCCTCTAATGTGGAGGAACAACTAAACTTATGATAGTCTCAATGGTCTTGCTACCTTATGTATCAACTGGGGAAGATAATTGCAATAAGCGAGACTCAATTCTCTACCCTCTATTTATGCTTATCTACTCCAATGAACAACTAAAGTCTCTTGCAATATTTTTCCTTATCCTCTCAACAATAAAAATGTTTTTTTAAACTCAAAATTTTATTCCCTTTATAGATTTTTGCAAACAATAGGGTTACCTTAGGCCTTAGAAAAATCCTACATGTATAGAAAGTTAAAATGATGACCACTCAAATTAATTTCTAAATTTAAAGTGCTCACTATTGGTGGACAATATTGTGATTGCAATCCTAAATAGGTCTTTACCATAGTTGTGATCTTTTTTGCTTGTGTTTTATTGTTAATTTATTAATTTATGTTTCTAAACCTATCTCTATACCTGAATCTAATTTTTAGTTCAAATTTCTATTTCTTATACATTTTCCAAATCTAATAGGGATCACACACCTCTTCTTAGGAGGTTGTTGGTCCCACAAAACTTAATGAGACAATAAGTTGGGGAGAGTTCTACCACTTTTGGAATACCATTTTTCTTGACTCACCTTATGATCTTTGAGTCCTAAATTTTCCATGTTTCTAGGACTCTAGTTAAAGTTTCTTTGGTCTTCTTTTCTAGCACCACATCTTTTGTGAGTATGGATCTTCTTTCCACACAAGTCTTTTAAGGAGGTTAGTACTTGTTCTTCCTATTCATTTATCATGGAGGGATCATAAAGATGAAGGTACTCATAATTAACTACTAAGAACATCTTCATAAAAGGATAGAGATCAAGTTTTAATGCATTTTCACCTATGGCCTCAAAAATTGTGAGAGGTCCATAGATTAATGGCTTATTTTATTTTCTTGTCCTTGAAGCCTTTCTTTGCCCAAGGAAAGCCAAACTCTATCCCCTACCTTAATCTGTGCTCCTTCCAATGCTACTCATGTCTTTATTTATTCAATTGTTGTGTTCTTTTCAATTGTTCCTTAACTTTGAGTTGGATTTGTACAATCTTCTCAACAAATTTTTATGCCTCAACCACCTCATTCTCTTTCCCTACTTATTCATCTTGCTTATAAAAAAGGTACATCAAGTGGAATAGAAGGAAAATATCCCAAACATTCATTAAATGATGACTTATTAGTATAATAATGCAATGCCTTGTTATAAGAATGTTGAATGTAAGGGAGTGATTCATCCCATATATTAGGACACTAATGAGCTACACCAAGGCCCTGTTGACCATATGTTTGCAGGTGAAATGATATGCTTTTCTTTAACTTGTGTCCATAATACTCCATAATATAGACCAAAAATTACCAACAAGCCTTGTGTCTATATATGAAATTATGGACTTAGGAAGTCAAAGGTGAACCTATACATTAGAAAAGAACATCTGAGATACCTCATTTCCTATGATAGTCTTTTTACAAGTAGTTAGAATACACAATTTACTAAACCTATCGACTACCACAAACAAGTAATAATGTCCACATCTATTCATACAAAAGCCTCCTCCAAAGTTACGATTGGAAAAGGAAAATACATTCCTCTTTCCTTTTCTTAGATTTGCTAGTGTAACATAGTTTACAACTTCTAATAAATTGTGCTACTTCTTGTTGCATTTTAGACAAAAACACACCTTTGCAAATGAGCCACTATTTCACCTATGTTGAAGTGACTCATCACTTTGGAGGTATGTTCCTCCCTCATCAATAGTATCCTTTATGCCCTTCACACAAATAATTTTCCTACCTTGTAGAGTAAACCATTTTTGAGATAAAAATCTTCTTCACTTTTTATGATTACTTGTGATAGAAGGTCTTGATATTTCTTCCCAAAGTCCTTAGCATGTGCATATTATTCAATGCATTCCACTTTTGTGAAAGGATCCAAGTGAGTTACCCTAGTCATCATTGAAATGGGTGGCCTAGATAATATATCAATGACAACATTGTTAGTTCCATGTATAATGTCTTTCTTGTTGCGATTTGTTTTGTGCATATAAATATTGTAGAGGTTGGTGGTCAATGTGCACAATAATTTTTTCAACAAACAAGTACTGCCTCCATTTTTTAATTTCCTGAACTAGTGCATAAAATTCCTCATCATACCTTGGATATCTTCTAATTGTTGAAGTAAAAACCTCTAAATGATAACAAACAAGTTTATCACCTTGAAGCAAGATGACATCCATAGTACATTCACTTGCATTTGTTTACACTTCAAATGGATTTTATAAATTAGAAAGAGCAAGAACATGAGCATAACTTATCTTATACTTTAGTGTTTCAAATGAATTATCATGTTCTTTTCCCCTATGAAAGTCCCTTCCCTCAAATGTAATTTTATGTGATGGTGTGGCTATGGAGGAAAAAGAAGGGATAAATGTTCTCATTAATTGTGATGCTCCTACAAAACTCCTAGTTTTAGTAGCATTTGTTGGCATGGTGTTTTGTACTATTATAATCACATGGAAATATATAGGCCACTAAGAAAAATCTCTGGAAGACTTAAGAGACATTGGAAGCAACAAAAATAGAGTTGACTATTATAAAGAACAAAATGGTCAAGGAGATGGACATCAAAGATGCACTACCAAAACAAGCGGACCTTAATATATAAATAACTCAAGACAAGGAAGATAGTGGCCTTAATGTGGTCAATATTGACTCCCTTAAATAGAAGACTGATACTTAGGACTACCAACTTGCTAGGCTACAAACACAAGTGGACACCCAGGCCTAAATAGTCAATGGGCTAAGAGAAAAGGAAGAAGACCTAAAGGGTAGACTCGAAGCATCAAAAGAAATAACCCAAACATTCATGGCTCAAATAGAAGAGTTAAAAAGGTTTAAAAGCTCCATTAAACTCCTTAGGGCCCTACAAAAATATTATTAGCAATCCATTGAGGGAAATGTGTCCTCTTTCCTCCCTACCTTGCAGTATATGGAAATGGCCTTGAAGCTCAACACCACGGATATAAAATAAATAGATGCAAGTGAATCCACCCTCTCCCCAATATTAGAAAATGCTCAATCATATATCCAAAAGCTATATGACTCCTCTTCCACCGAACTAGTTCCAGTATGAATCATTAGTAGAGTAGGCACATCATAGAAAATTCATAACATCTTGGATAGGAAATGGGCAACTTAGAACTACAAAGAATAGTTGGATGCTATAATTCAAGAAATTCAAAGCATGAAGAGTCACATAAACCATATAGTTATGCAAGGATTTCCTTCACCCTTAGATGAAAACCAAAGAATAATCCACTATGATACATTCATGGAACTGGTCAACCTGAAGGGAAAGTTTGAATTAGAATTGGCAGGGCTATCTTCAACCCCTTCCATGAAAGAGGCCCAAGTAAAGTTAGATACATTGGCATGAGGCAATGCTATTCAAATGCAAAAGGCGTCATATCAACCTGTTGACCTGTGAATAGGGGTTTTTCCTAACTAGTTTAGTTAATTTCCCCTTATGTGGATAATTCATATTGTTTAACTATTTATTAGTTAAATAATATTCACACATCACACATAATTCACATGTTAAGTTGACTTGGTGAGTCTTCTAGATGTTTCTAGTTGTTGATAGTTGTAGTGAGTTGTCTTATCCTACACATGTGCTCTAGTTGGTATCCTATCCTCTAGTTGTCACATGTGATAGGAATGTGACACTTGCCACATGACTACAACTCCTTCATTGTCATCCTTGCCTTTATAAGCAAGGCTCTCTTGTATTTCATAATAGTTTCATATAGTTTGTTGTATAGAATATTGTTCTTTTTTTTAGCATATTCTCTTTTATCTTTGTGTGGAAGGTTGTCTTGATTGCATGGATCCTAGCTTTTTGAGTCACATTGACTCTTACACAACCCACCTCAATCTAGAAAGACATTTCAAGATCATGAGGAAGATGGATGTGCCATTAGATGAAGAGCTCAACAAGTTGTTCACTTCCCTTTAGATATTGTAGGTGGTAAGGCACACTACAATTTTGATTTTGATATGGACTTTGTTGCCCAATAGATTCATATGTGTCTAGGTTCATCACTCTTTCCTATAGAAACAACCCCCATGAGTCACCAAATCTGTAGTGGATTCTCCACTAGATGTGATTGATATTCTATGTAGCCTCACCTTTTGTATTACCATGTATTCTTCCCTTTTCCAAACTAATCTCCCAAATGGTTTCTATGATTTTATTATGTGTAAAGGGATTCCCAAGATGAATTAAGGCATGATTGAGTGTGCACCATTTGATCATCACATCGATGTATGATTTGATGATGTGTAGAGATTTTGATAAAGAGAAGTTGGAGTTTTGCATTGAGACCCAACCATTGGTCCAAATCACTCACTTGGAATGCTTTTGTATAGTTAAAATGATGAAGCTCAAGGTGAGCCCCATAGGATCTCCTATGGTAAAGATAATTGTCTATCAAAGCCACATGGTGAGCCTACAAGAATTTATGAAAGAATTAAAGAGGCTTGTAGTAGGATTCAATATGTACCATCCAATCAGCCATGAGGGACTTCATATAACAAATTATAGGGACTAGTAATTATCTTCAACATTTCATGGTTGTGATATGCCTCTGTAGCCCAATTCTCAATCCTATCCTGGAACTTTACTATGGAACTCCCACCCAATTCTAGTTCGCGTGGAACCGCTATTAAGAATAGGCACCCTGTGCGTGACTGATAGCAAAGCAATCCGTCAAAGGGAGGGCAAGTTCAAAATGCCAAAACTGTCAGTAGATACGCAACCCCTGACAAGGATCAAACATCAAAAGAGGCCAGAGGCAGCCTTCTTTAACGATAAAATGATCAGCCGCTCAAGATTAGTCGCATGAGTCCAAACAAAAGCATGCCAATGGTCAAAATCACCCACCCTAATCCCTTCCTCTAGTAGAGCAGCCAACCCAGGTCGCGTGGAGGGTAGTTTGTTAGAAGAACTCCTTCCTTTGAGGCTTGAATCGAACAATTCTATCTCTGAGGGTTCTAGGCAAACCCTTGGCAATAGTTCTGCTGGGCTTGTTCCCTTACCTCCTATGGTATTTTCTCGCCCTCCTCTATGACTATCTAAGGCCCCTTCCACTCTTGAGGTACATAATAGTCAATTCTCAACCACAACAATCAAAGATTTGCTTCATAAATCTAGTCAACATTCATGACCAATTACTTCTCTACATAACTTTGCTTGTGATCAAAATAGTTCACCTACCTAGGGATTGCCCTTATAATGCACAAGTGGTGGAACTCATTGCTAAAGGTACCCATATACTCTATTCAAGACCTCTCAATTACTCCCTAGATCACTTGAATAACTAAATTAAAAAGAATAATACATTTACTTATAGAATCTATACTTCTTATCACCAACCTTTTTCAAACATGATTTGGAGGGAAACCTAATTAGGTGTAGCAATTCTTCTATATAATGGATTGTGTGCCATTTGACTGAGGAGAACCTATTTTGTATAGCTGAACTATTAAGAGATTGATATATAGAATCTCTTCTCACTCATTTTGTATTTGAAATAGGGGAACCTCTACATTGTACCCAAAATTAAGCTATGTTGCACCATATGTAACTTTGAACCATACTGATGCATTAATGTACTAGGCTTCTACTCTTGAAGTCTTGACTCAATGCTATATGTATATAATCTGATAATTAATATGTATGCATTGTTTTCTTAATTTGTTGTTAATTATGATACCGTGAGTTGCGAAGCTCTATTAGGATCCATAAGAAAATCGATTCTAGATCATGGCCTTTTAATTTATGTTATTTGCTTTTGTCATTTCTCCCCCTTTGCCTTTATACATATTAGTTGTAGGCTAAAATAGATAAGGAGCCAACTTTGTAATTCTAGAGAGTGATTTGTTGGTCGCATTCCACACCTACAAATCTTAAAGATGTTGTTGGTCCTATGCAACACATTAATTTGTTAGAATTGAAAATAAAGATACATGAATGAGGGAGATGTTAGAGACATAAAGTAAACTAAAATCAATGAGTTATAACTTCAAATCTCCTCCATTCAAGTCCCCTTGATAAGATGGAGGAAATGCATGCACCCAAGTGCAAATCCTAGCTTTACCCAATATGAACAAATGTGGATTGTTCAATCTAATACCAACATAATATGAGTAAGGATTTTGATGCAAATTGGATGTGGAATTGGCTATAATTTTGGCTATGTATGTGAGAATTTTTAGAGCATAATGATGATATCTCAAGCTTGTGTGTTGTAATAGCTTAGAGAGGCTATTATTTATAGATTTTTAAGGATTTTTAGATTAATGATGGAGGTTTAAAAGTGTGATCCAAGGGTCAAGATTTCATCAACAAGATGAAGGGCTCTTATTATTTTGGAATTTTAAATTCAACCTTGGGAAGGATTTGCATTTATGAAGATGGAGACATGTGAATGATTAAAAATTCAATCTAATAGGTGAGTGGGATGAGAAGTGGCAAATGCATAGATTTGGAAAGGTGAGGTGGAGACATGTGTGAGCTTTATCAATTAAATAATGCTCTTTCATGGATTAGGAAAGATGAGGTGGAGACACATGTGACTCTATTAATTAAATAATGTTAATTATTTAATCAATTATGGGGAGGTGGGATAATGAGGGGTTAGGTTAGTTAATTAAGTGATTAACTTAATTAATATGGTTGGTGGAAATCAAGAGATGCATTAATTAATGACTTAAATTAATTAAGTAGAGATTTACTTAATTAATTTGGTCATAGGGTCTTTGTAGGGTGGGGTAGCTAATTAAATAAATGATGTCTATTTAATTAGCCTAGGTTTAGTCATGAGCTAGGTGGATTAATTAAATAAATGAACTTTATTTAATTAATTTACGCTAATGGTAATGGTGGATGATTAATTAAATAAATTTTAATTATTTATTTAATCATATTTGGGTTGGTTGTAGTGAGGATTGATAATTAATTAAATAGAAACTAATTTATTTAATTAATTTGGAGGAAGGGGATATGATGGGTGACATTAGGGAAGTGTCAAAAAATGATGGTGTGAGGACACGTCATTTTCAGGTGTCTACATTTTGCTCCTCTTTGATGTAATGTTGTGACTAATCAGGAGTGATGTCATATAAAAGAAAATTCAAATTTTGCCCTGGTTGACTGAAGGGAAGGGAAGAATGAGTGGGATATGCCCCCTTGAGAGATCAGATGGAAAAAAATAAATTTTCTAGGTAAACTCTCAAAAAGAAGAAAATAGTAGGTAGGATGGGAAATGGGATTAGAAGAAGAAAATGGGGAAAAATGGATATGATATGAAGCCAGGTGGTGAAAAACTAGGGTTGGGTTAGAAAAATTAGGGCTAGGGCTTAGGTGGAGGCTATAAATAGGCAATGGGGGCCCATAATCCTCATTTGTACACCTAGGCTTGAGTAAATTGGAGAGAGAAGAATGATAGAGGGTGGAAGCTATGATAGGAATTCCATGTCATAAGCATTAGACGAAGTGAGTTTGGGAGTATAGACAACCTCCAGAGGCTGGTGAGTTGGTATGTAGCCTATCCCTCCTTTGTGAATCAAGTTTCAGATATTTATGGTGCATTAAATGTAGGGTAGGTTAGGGTTAATGAATGCGTTAAAGCACTCGCTTAGCACATTCGGGTCAGGCATAACACTTAAGGCGGAGTGGTTAGCACTTTTTCTCTAGTTTAGTGCCTCCATTGTGGAGTAGCGCATTTGTCACATCAAAAATGGCCAATTAGGTTGGGTGTTTTAGCACCTTTGATGGTCAATTTAGTGCATGCACTCTAGTTTAGCGCTTAAGCTGTGTAGGGTAGTGCCTCTGTGCCGTTTGGTGCATGCGATATGTGGATTAGCACTTGCACATTTGTAAGTGCTAGCATGGGATGGAATAGCTCCTATGCACCCAACGGTGCTAGCACAGGCTGATTTAGCACTTACATGGGGTTTAGTGCAAATGGGAAGTCTGTTAGCACCTTTGTACCTTTCAACACTAGCATAGGAGAGGTTAGTGCTTTCACATGAATTAGCGCAAGCATTACTTCTATTAGTGCTTTTGTAAGGATTAGACCAATCACAGGTTCTATTAGTGCCTGTGTCTGTTAGTGCCAGCACTGGGGGGCTTAGCACTTTTACACAATTTTTGTGAAAAAAAGGCTAATTAAGTGGCATGATAGATACAGGAGGAGTTAGTTGCATCACAGTCGAGGGAGCGAAGGTCGACTCCTTTGTGTGTATATGGAAAAATGGATTAAATCTAAACTAAATAAAACCAAAGAACCCAATAACATAAAGGAAACGAATCTAAGTAAAAGCCATAAATCACCAATCAAAGACAAATGAAAGCTCTTACCAAAACCTGTATTGTTCCCTTTTGGAGATATGTGGATTGCTCAATGTAGTTGCAAAGCCATGGCTGCAACAAGCAAATATGTGCTCAAGAGATCAATGTCAAAAGATCGTGAGAGTGCTCAATCGACGCGTTGTGTATGCTCGAAGCGCTGTTAAGTATGCCTGAGAATACGATCGAAGAGAGAGAGGCTAAATGAAGGAGATGAGGGGGGTTTATATAGATTTCAAGGAAAATCGATCAATGGTCCAGATAATTCAGAAGAATCAACGGAGGAGATAAGTTGAGGAATGTGCAACGAATGAGAAGAAGACATGTGTCTTGCTTGCTTTTGCATGAGAGGAGTTATCAAGAATAGAAGAATGAGTTAATTGAAGAGATAAATCAATTAAAAGAATAAAGCAATCAGTTAAGTGATTTAAAACAAGAAGAAGAGATTTGCATGAGAAAAGAAGATATTTTGCTTTATTAAATATAGAAATATTTAATTGATGAGCAAGAAAGCTTGAGTTATTTTAGAGATAACTCAAATTAGAAGAAAAAGCAATTTAAATAAATAATTGATTTATTTAAATTTAGAGAAGATATTTTGGAAGAAATAATTAAATAATTAGAATTATTTAATTTAGAAGATTTAAAAGCAAATTAAATAAATAAATTTATTTAATTTTTGTGCATGATTTTGGGAGAATGATTTGATTTAATTAAATAATTTAAGAATTATTTAATTTTAGATAAGAGGGAATTTGTTGAATTAATTAAATAATTAGATTTATTTAATTAATGTGGATATGATTTTTGGAAAGAGGATAATGATCTAATTAAATAATTAAAATTATTTAATTGTGGAAGAATATAGAGGAATTTGATTTAATTAATTAAATAACGAGGATTTATTTAATTAATGTCGCAATTTTGTGATTTAGAAGAATTTGGTGAAATTAATTAAATAATTAGATTATTTAATTAATGTGGGAAATGCAGGTGATTAGACAGATAACAGAATGCCAGTGATTTGACGACACGGTCATTTTAGGGTGTCTACATTTTGCCCCTCTTTGATGCAATGCAGCATGTAGCGTTGCGTCAAAGAAAACGATTGTTGAAGATGTAATACAATTTTTTGATGCCCCAGTGTAGGTAGTTGCCCCAGCGTAGCTGGCGTAGGGTGCCCCCTCAAGAGGAAAGATAGGGAAGCAACAGAAGAACTGTGTTGACGCTTGACTAGAAGATTGGTTGGAGATAGGCGAGGTTGGGTTGATGATAGATAGAAGAAAGGAGATAGGAGAGAACATAAGAGAAAGACTGTTGATCGATCCTTGTTGGAAAACTATATAAGGCCATGGATGAATGGATGGGGTAAATGGATGAGCTTGTTGCAATGGTTTCACATTTGTTTGTAAAGAGCAATCCTTATTTTTGATATAGCACGTGGATAGTTTGCCACCAAGGTATAAAAGACCAAGGTGCAGTAATATCCGAGTGCGTGGACGTTGACTCTGCAAGCAAACGGTTTGAACCTAGATCCCCTTAGGCATAATATAACCTTGTTGGAACATGCGAATAAGCCATAGTCTTGAACATAAAATAAACTTCAATACATGTAAATGCAAGAAGAATTATTAATATGTAAGATGCTAGGTCCTAACACACACAAGATAAATAGAATGCTAAGAAAGATACTGAAGATCATTCCTCAAACACGGCACACAGAAAGCAATGACCATGCCCCCAAATCCGTACTGCATCGCAACATACCAAGATTATAGATAAATCAAGGTAGCCTTGAATGGGTAAGGGATAAGGAACAAAAGATAAACCATAACACAAATTGACTGACTTACAAAGTAAACATACAGCTAACATATTCTCTTGCCAAAGAGGTTGCTCAGGATAGATTGGATAGGAAAGATAACAGCCTTATCGTAGGAACTCCGTGTCCGTTAAAGGGGGCTATCTACCAAAAAAGACAATATCTTGCTGCAGGAAATGCCACATGTCGTAGGAGACGCGTGTGTTGGTCTCGACAATAGAACACTTCGAAGAAGACAAGCTTGTTGATCTAGGGCTTAGTTAAGCGATACTTAGCTGATGTTGGCAATCGGTATGCAGGACAGTAGATGACTCTAGAAGTAGGCCTCTTTGCTTCAAGTTTGTTAAGGACTTTTGCTTTGAAAGGATGTGCTAGCTTGCTGCTTGAGTTAGTCAAGTCGAGGCGAATGGATTTTGAAAAATGGAAGACTAGAAAGGTGAAATGCAAATGGATTGGGACAGGTGGAGAATGATGGATCGTGTGTGCCTGAGTACTGGATACCTCCTTCGTATTCCAGACTGCCTACATACCCTGTATCCACGGGATCAAGGCACACGACGATGGAAGGTGAACGTGATAAATATGTAGTTCTGGATATAGTGATGAAGTGGGTCAAGGTGAAAGGAGGGAGATCTTATGTACCTGAGTACTGGAAACGTCCTTCGTATTCCAGACTGCCTACATACCCATATCCATGGGATCAAGGTACCTTAAGATTGAGAAGAGATGATATGTAGTTCTGGTTGGTGTGATGATGTGGGAAGAGAGCGGAGAAGAGGTGATCTTATGTACCTGAGTACTGGAAACGTGCTTCGTATTCCAGACTGCCTACATACCCATGTCCATGGGATCAAGGTACCTTAAGATTGAAAAGATAAGAGGGAATTTGATCCATATTTAATTTTAGATAAGAGGGAATTTGTGATGAATTAATTAAATAATTGGATATATTTAATTAATGTAGATGTGAATTTTGGAAGGTGGATAATGATCAAATTAAATAATTAAAATTATTTAATTGTGGAAGAATATAGAGGAATTTGATTTAATTAATTAAATAACGAGGATTTATTTAATTAATGTCGCAATTTTGTGATTTAGAAGAATTTGGTGAAATTAATTAAATAATTAGATTATTTAATTAATGTGGGAAATGCAGGTGATTAGACAGATAACAGAATGCCAGTGATTTGACGACACGGTCATTTTAGGGTGTCTACACTTTTTCTTTCTTGGAATGGTTCAGACCAGGGGATGTACTAGCGTTGGACTGGATTAGGTTGTGTCATTTGGCGTATATGCCTGAGATCTAAGCCCATAGGGCTATGATGACTACATTAGTGGAGAGATGGTAGAGTGAGCGGTGTTCTTTTCTTCTTCCGATAGGAGCGATTATCATCACTCTAGAGGATGTCTAGAGGATCTTGAGGATCCTAATACACAGAGAGAGGGTCATATATGACCAGGATGCAGGTTTAGCAATATTGAGATAGGTGTTTGATCCATATTTCCTTCTATTGGATAAGAGTGGTCGAGAGTTGTTATGGCAAGATACGAGGTCTCTTTGGAGGGCATGACTTTATACATTATGAGACTAATTGGAGGCATATTGGTGCTAGATAGGAGGTCACGTGGATTCTCAGTTGGCTTGGGAGTTGTTTTGGAGTGGATGTTTGAGGAGGGGATTGTGTATACATGGGGGCCATGTGTGTTGGACCACCTCTATCACAATATGCACCTAGTGGTTTATAGATGAGGTGCCAGCTTGGGATGTGGAGTCACTTTTCTCCATGTGTGGGCTTGGGAGCACATAGTTGTTACACAGACAATATGTGCATATTACATGTTGTGGGATGACCTTATGTATATTTGTATGTAGGGGTGTTACAACACTGTCGAATGGGGGCCTTGAAATACTGGAGGAGGGTTTTTGATGAGGTGGACTTAGTGATATGGTGGCCATGGGAATCTTGTGAGAGATGGCATAGGGACACAAATCATCTACCCTATGCTTGACAATGTAGATACCTCATGGGGAGGACAGAGAATATTATTGATTGTTATATGCATGATTGCATGCTGAGACAGTTTGGGGTGTAGTAGGTCGATCCCTAGATAGAGGTTGTATTCCCTCAGGTTACGAGGGAGGGACTAGAGGAATGGGAAGTTCCCATTTATCCTTGTATAGTTATAGCTGCATTTGATGGGTTGGTGCCATTTTAGTGGGAGTGATGGGTAGATGTAGTGGATGCTAGGACTACACCAAACTATGATGTCTAGTGGTAGGAGCAATGACCTATGAGGTTGACCCTTCTAAAGGGTCAGCTAGTGGAGCTTGAGAGCAACAAGGAGGAGAGTGATGAGGAGGATGAGGAGAGTGATGGGGGAGATGGTGGAGGAGGCCAAGGTGGGTTGTCTATTGGTGGATGCCGAGTTCACCAGATGGTGGAGGCAATGATAAGTGGATTAGGAGAAGGTGGATCCAGTAGTGCTACAAGCTAGAATTTGGATCTTGATGGGTGATCTAGCCAGTACCAAGGTGAAGAGGGACACAATAGAGGCCCATTTGGTAGTGGTCAAGGAAGAGGTGGATAGGCTGCAAGGGGAGATCAGGGCTGCCTAGGAAAAATAGTAGAGTTATTTATAGTATAGGGAGGCGACATGGATCCTACCAAGTTGACTCGTGTTATCCAGGAGCGGGACACAACCTTTGCAGAGAGGGATGCAGCTTGTGTTTTATATCAATGAACCAAGCATCAGGAGGATACCTTGTGGGTGGAGAGAGATACTTCCCAACAGGTAGTAGAAGGTGCTAGATTGGGGGATATGTGGCAGGACCTTGTGTGGATTCAAGGTGATTTAGTTCATGTACAGAGTGAGCTAGATGAGTCTTTGGAGAGGGCGCAACATATTAGATCCTTTATGATTTAGTGGTGCTTGAGGATCAGACACAATCTAGTTATAGTGCCCATAGTAGATCTGGGGCCAGCTGATCTAGGACCACTCTGTGACAGGGCCAGTGATGCCACCACCTCAGGGGATGCCTCTACTAGCACAAGTGCCAATGATGCTACCACCAAGTACAGGGATAGTTGATAGGGGTACAAGATACATGTGGATAGGCTACAGGGGCGACCCCTCATCAACATGACTACAGGCTCAAGTAGAGTCTAGAGATAGCACCACTTAGTGGTATCTTGTATATTTTGTACTAGACATTTATATACTGAGTCTTCAGACACATTTTATATCATGATCTATTTTTTATGTACATATGATGAGGGTATTATGGGCGGCTTATGATGGTTATGTCGTAAAAAGTTTCCCTAGGACTTTTTACCTCCTAGATTATCTCCTAGGTCCCCTTAATTTGATCATGCATGTTTAAAACTTATCTTGGAGCAATTTTCCTTGAAACCCATGTCAAATGGGGCTTAGGAGTCCACATTTAATGATAATCATGACTTAAAATCTTACCCTGGACTTGGGCGCCTACGCCCTAGTCCAGGCCTATTTTGCTAGGACCTAAATTTAAATTGTTGGCATAGGACTGTTAAAAAGGTTTCCCTTTGTCATCCTTTTAAATTTGAATTATGAAAGTTGAGCGGGAATGCATACATAAACATGTTTAGGGATTCATTTTACACCTAGAGGGATAATGCAAACTTGTGATATTGAGCTAAGGGATTTCAAAGCATTCATTGTGTTGTAGAGAAAACTTGTGTTGTTATTGTGTTTGTTGCATATTTGGCTTCATCAATCAACCTCCTCATGGCTTGAAGGATCTTCATCTTCATGAGGGATTCACCTCTAAGGTGACATCTATTTGTGCTTCAATCATTTTATTTCATCATTTATTTGGACTCTCCCTCCCTTGGGTACACACTCTATCTAACAACAATGTTGGAAGGCTTGAATGCCATTCTGGGACTTGACCAAGGCAAGCTCCTAAGCACCACAACCCCCAAACCCCTCTCTTTTTGAATACAGGTTACAGGTGCGGGATTTGGCGAAGTGGAGTTGCAAAGAAGTAGAGCAAAGGATAAAGATTCAAGATCTGGAGAAAAAGTGTTGAAAATCAACCCTACTAGACTAGGGTGCTTGCCCCATGATACTCCTGACAAGATTCATCCCGAAAGTAGGATCAAGATAGCATTCGACACACCTCTTTGTTCTAGATCTACAGAAAATTGCCCTATTGGACTAGGGTGCCCACCCCCTTGTCCCTGAAGTTTTTGCCTCTAAAAATCCAAATCTTGGTATGTTTTTAATCTATATTTAGTGCCTTCCTGTGTGATCATTTGTAGTATCTTGTTCATCTATATCTTATTTCATATAATTAGGGTTTAAGGCTTAATTGAACTAAAAACTATCAATTTAATCTATCTTTCCATATCATTCCTGAGTACACCAACCTATAGCTGAGTCCTCTTCATTTGTAGGTACTTGGCTCGATTGTTGTCCTTGAGTATTATTGTGAAAGGAGGGTTTGATTTGGTATATCTTGACACTATTCATCATCTTTCCCAACTTTTACGTGTAACTTTTTGGTGAACCCAACATGAAATAAGAATCAATTAGGTATGAACTACTCACACTTTTTACCGCACTTGATAGAGCACCTTTCTAAGATGCTCACAAGTATGAGCTCCTCTCTCTCTCTCTATATATATAATCTAATATTGTGTCATGTTGTGTTCCCCTGTGGTCTGTTATGTGTTGTTTAGGTCTCCTATGATAACCCTAGATACTCTTGTAAGGTCAAGGATACTGGGAGACCACCTTTGTTGTGACCATTCTTCTATCTTACCTTTCTTCTATTTTATTATTGTGTGTCATGCCTTAGGGGCATAACGTTGTGGTTGATGTCTTGGGGGCATACTCCTACGTGGTGTTCCTAAGGCACTTGTTCTCCTCTCTCATTTTTATTGTTTACCTTCTTCAGCGATTCTACCTAGTTGGCGGATGATGAAAACAAACAAATACTGATACAGACCATGTGTCCCTTTAGCAAGTAAGCAAAAATGGACCTAGTCCATATATGAAGATGGGGTTGATATATATATACATATATATAAATACATATACATATATACATATACATAAATATACATATATACATATATACATACATACATATATACATACATATACATACATATATACATACATATACATATACATATACATATACATATACATATATATATATATATATACATATACATATACATATATATACATATACATATATATATACACATATACATATATATATATATATACACATATACATATATATATACACATACATATATATACATACACACACACACACACACACACACACACACACACATATATATATATATATATTCGACGCTTGACTAGTAGAATCACTTCATGTGATGCATCATGTTGTCTTATCTCTTCTAACAAACCTTTGCAATACAGCTGCTCCATGCACTTTGGGTTGTTTTATATCTCACCTTGTTGTTACACTCGGTTCTAAGATACCTGCAGTATAAGCCCAACGGCTATACTCAGATCCAAATTCGTAAGTGTAGTCTTGGTCTCTTGGATGTGATCTAATACATGCATAGCTTTCATGATTTGATTTGGTTAATATCTTAGAGTATCTCTTGATTATCTTAGCATATCTTATCAATGTGTTTGTGGGAACATTCAACGATTGTGGCACATGTCACCTTTGGGGGCATGGGCTTTGCAAGAGATCTTGTTTCCTTGCATGTTTTCACTCTACCTTAATGTGCTTGATATCAGTAAGCGACATCAACCACCTTAAGGTGGGGGTGTATGTAATTGTATCTACTTGATTATTTTGGCACTAACAAAGCATGTTTGCAAATATTGATCTATTGTGTATACCTCCTTTTCACTATAAGGCGTTTGCGTGACATAGGTGGGGTTGTATACTTTGAGCACATGCTTCCTTTTCACTATAAGGCATCTCCATGATGCGGGTGGGGTTTCATTATGAAATCCCTTCTATGGAAGGTAGGATGGTGTATCTCTTGACCTAGTGCACATCCCTTTATACAAAGTTCTCATCGCGAGGCGGGGTTGGATCTTAAGCTATCCTCCCTTATGCATATCTTTGGCAATTGTTGTAGCATAATCTCAACTGTCGAGTGTGTTTGCAATGTGTTTTAGATGGTGGGACTTAGAAATAAGCTCCTTCCATCTCTAGTGTTTGCCATGTATAAGACATATAGTGTGTCTATGGCATACTATGCGGTGCTCCTGTATTCCATGTATTTTCCATGTGTCTTCTCTACATGTCTAGCATGTTATATACGTGTCTTACGTGTAATGATGAGCTCCCTCCCCATCATTTAGTTATATATATATATGTATGCATGTATGTATTTGCTTAATCATGTCTTCTCTCCATGTATTCTCCGTGTATTGCATGACTTCTCTCATGTATTCTCCATGTTTTGCATGCTTCTTACTGTCTTCGTTGTGTCTTGCATGTCTTCAATATGTTTTCTGTAAGGAAATGAAAGCATCTCAAAATGTATTTCTAAGAACAGTGGTGTCTTCAACAGATTTAAATTCTTTTCAATCGCTTCAAAAACACACACAACTATGCCACAAAGCGGAAATAGACATAGAACATTTCCAACATTGACCCTTAGAGGAAATACAAGAAACAAGATCTAATTTCAACAATAGAAATGCTAACACAAAAGATAGAGCAAAAGACACAGATATACGTGGGGAAAACCCTTACGGGTAAAAAAACCCCACACTCCAAAAGCCCAGATCACCATTGTATTATTCAACAACAGAAAATACAATTACAATACAAATCTGGCACTAAGCCTTTCATGGAGATTTACATCTTGCTCCTCTAGAAGAATAATTGACAGCATAACCCTGCACAAAGTTCTCCAGCACTCGGGTTAGTCCTTCATACTGTTATCATGCCACAAATAGCATACAACACAGGACATCACCCTACACCCAAACTCTGTTTTCGCTCACTATTTGCACTCCTCTATTTCAATGCATTTTACATGTCACATTATAGAGGAGGACATTCGGTTTGACTCCCATAATGAACTGAACAGTTACAAAAGACAAATGTATTCCGTATGCTTTTCCAATACAACATTTTCTTTTCTGTTCTTCTGCCACATCATTGAGTAATAGTTACCATCAAGGCATCAACAAATTTCTAGCATCCCAGCTCATAATTGTTTTCACGACTATTCATATTTGTGAGATCTAATTATCCCACATGCACCCGTCGATGGCCGCTATCCCAGTCTATATACCTGACCACTCAGTAAGACTATCATCAGCAATTTTGTTGCCGACAATGCCAGTCAAAACCTTATCGAAATAGCCCAAGCCATCGGAGACCACTCCACCATCCACACTGATGGTTCCTTGTCCCACCAATACCCAAGCCTTCATCCTTCATTGGTGTAACATGAAGTACCAGAGAGACATCTTCCAGCCACGCCACGCCAAACACCTTTCCATCGAATAGACCTTGCCGACACCAACCTTCAACAGTTCATCAGAGAAGAAACTCAAGACCATGTCGATAGTGTAAACTCAACCCGATAGGCTATACCACCAGCCCTTCATCGGTAAGACCCTGCACATCGAAAGTAGTCTCCTAAGCTACTCCGATAATAATAAGTCCCACCAATCCGATAGAACCTTGCTACCATCGGTGTAACACAAGTGATCAGAGTAAGAATTTCAGCCAACCCTGATAGCAATTATCATATCGATGACCTTTCTCTATTGGAATAAATCTCACCGACACCAACCACCAACGGAGTAACACACTCTATCGATGATAGTCTCTTGGATCAAACCGATAGATCACGTCTTGCCGATACAAAGGATAACCCACTGTGAACAATGTGCTCGCTGAGACAAAGCACAGCTCTCGCCGATGCTTGTAATCTGAGTCACAAGTACTCAACATTCTCCCACTTGACGAAGGAAATTACAGGAAACCATCAATGCTCAGAACCAAAGTTGATACTACCTCTACTCGACTGTGCTCACAAGCTACACAGAAGCTCCAACATAACCAACTTCAAAGCTTCCAGAACACAGCCATGAAAACATCCTCCAGAAACAAGATAGAACATCAGCTAGAACAACAATCAAAAAACTGACTGCACCCATCTAATTGAACAAAACCCACATGACTGAAAATAGCACACACAGCCAGTACTAAAACATCCAATCACTCATACCTTGAAGGTATGAACATCAGTAGACTCATGCCACCTACATATACACCCATCAACTGCAAATACAAGCTCTATGTGTCAACCAGTTGAAGAAGACCAAACACATCCAAGAACTCCCACTACATGGGTAATGCAAATCTGAAAAAGATCATGGAATACAAAGTCCACCAATGGCATCACATTGTAAGTGTAAACATCATGTAGTATCAAGGAAACATCCACCATGATATGTAAAATCTATAAATCAATAACCTGTACATCTCAACACCAGTCCAAAAATCTCTCAAGTTCTTCACACCCAACAATGAAAGAGATAACATAACCTTCATGCTATCACCCAAGAACATAAGTGAAAGCACATGACCACAAACTAGTGATCACAATAGCTCCAAACAAAACCTCAAACCAAAGTAATGTGAAACACACCATCAGAAAAATAACTGAGACCAAGAGAAACACTGCACATCATATACCTGTAGACAATCCTTCTACACACACCTCTAAATGCCAACTGTGTCAAGTATGATCTCCTTCAAAACACCCCAAAGAGAACAACATAACAACACCCAAACAAACATTCAATCTCAAGAGATCAAATTCAACATATGTAATTGTAGACACCTAAAAATGTCTTCTACAATCGAACTGACTCCTGACATCCCTAAACATGTCACTTTCCCTCCTAACCAATTAATTAAATTTTTATTTAATTAATTATCCCTTCATTACCCTATTTTCCATCATATTATCCCCAAAATTGAATTAATTTCATTAATTCAATAGTCTAAAACCTTAGCCAATTGATTTAATAAATATGCAATATTTATTATTTCAATTTCCCTCTATCCTAAGTCTAAAATCCACCTCATCAATCCACCTCATCTCTTCCACCTCACCATGTTGAACATATAATTAAATATTCTTAATATTTAATTAACTAATATCCTCTATTATCCAAAAATAAATTTTTAATTCAATGGTCATCCACTAATTGAATTTTTAATTCAATTGTCCTCACTAATTGAATTTTTAATTCAATGGTCCTCCACTAATTGAATTTTTTATTCAATGGTCATCCACTAATTGAATTTTTAATTCAATTGTCCATTAATTGAATTTTTAATTCAATGGTCATCCACTAATTGAATTTTTAATTCAATTGTCCTCACTAATTGAATTTTTAATTCAATGGTCATCCACTAATTGAATTTTTAATTCAACTATCCTCCACTAATTAAATTTTTAATTCAATTGTCCCCCACATATCCTCCACTCATTGAATTTAAACTTTAGTTGTCTCCCACTATCCTCCACTCATTGAATTTAAAATTCAGTTGTCTCCCACTATCCTCCACTCACTGAATTTAAAATTTAGTTGTCCCCCATTATCCTCTGCTCTTCCCAAAATGAGAGTTTTTAATTCATACACTAGGAATAAAAGATTCAATTTTATTCCTAGCCCTTGATCTCATCAACTGAATCCTCACCCTCCATCCTCATCTCCAAAATTCTATAAATTGGACCCCTCTCTAAGCCATTAGAGAGACCTCTTCATGCATCAGACCTCTGCCCAAATCACTCCACAAATCTCCTCATCTCATCAAACCTCCGCCCAAATCATTTCACAATCCCCTTATCATGCCACTGTAATGTCCAAATCACTCTAAATCATCTCTCATTTCCATCTAGTCTCTCAAATCTATCATCTAATCCCTAATCATTCATCTATATTGTGTTGAAAAGCCTTGAGCAATCCACATTTCAGTTATCATGGGTAAAATCTGAGGAGACTCTATTGGGTGCATCTCCTTCCCGCATGGATTCGTGAGTCATTATGAAGGTATAATCATGTTTGTTTTGCATTAGATTACATTAATCTTCATTTTGATTTCACTTATTACAGTAATCATGCAACTAACATGGATGTAAGCCTCTCAAACCAAAGAAGATCAAACTAATCCATTTCCCATTTCAGGAAATCAGCCCATAAACCACCTCCTAACAATCCTCATCAATGAACGATATCTTAAACTCAAATGCACAAGGAGATTAATCATGCTATCCATCTCTCACAATGAATCCTCCAAAACCATCTATGGGCAGTTCAAGATCCATGTCTATGAAAGAAAACATAACACACCTAAGAGTAAACAATGGGCAATACCTCTTAAATGAAACTTGTCGAGAAGACCAAGAGTGGGGAATGAGAATGTTCTTCCAAGATATCCAAGTCCCAATGACTTTCTCTGAGAACAATCTCCTCTAGATCTTTTGTTGAACTCACATTCAACCAAGGGAAAGACTCCTCAAACTTCCTGCTGCAAACTCTGATTAAACACAACATATACAATCTCACCTTATTCTCCATGTATCCATGAGTATCTGCAAATAATCATTTCATGCTAAACTCCAAATGCATCACTGCACCAACATGAAGTAATCAAGAAAAAGATCAATGCATCTAACATAGAGAATCACCAGACCACTGTCAAACCTCCAATCATCTGAATCAAGAACTTATCATGACACCATGATCTTACCATCCCCCTCTGGAGATTTCATGCTCTAGGTGAACATAACCATGGTCTCAAGAGCAATGTATCATGCCAAAAGTCAAAAGCAAAAAATCAAGAAAATATCATGACATGAAACAAACCATACTCTAAACCAACATCACCTGTCAAGCACCACCAACACCTCAGCCAAGGATTTCATTAATCCTCCATGACTCCAAGATGTTACACATCCTCAAATAGTGCCCCTACAAATGTGAAAGAACCCTTCTGTAGCAACAAGATCTAAGAGCTCCTCCTAGTAACATCTACAACACTAAAGAAGATCATTCACCACTAAGTGATGAATGCACAATCAATGCTAAAGCTCCCATTGGACCATGACAACTGAGCTTTCCAAGCATCATGAACAAACATCTCCTAATCTAAAAATCCTCTAGGTCCACACATTAACATGTCCATGTGACAATAAAACCAAGTGACACCAAGATCTCCAAACCAAGGAAATACTCTATCACTGTCAATAGCTTACACAAACCTGTGAATCCAAGCTATTCATGACCTCACGATACACATGCTACAAGTCCCCTTAACTGACTATTCAGGTACTTTACAACATCCATCCTCTCATTCCAAAATAGTCACACCAATGCACAAGTGACCACATACAAGGCCAGCTAACAAGTCTGCACAATCACATAATCAATCTTGTGGATATAGACCATCCACTTCTGAGTTATCCCACTATAATCAATAGGCTGTACACACCTAAAAAACTGCATAACTCATAGATCCAAATATACTGAAACATGCAAACCCACTATTGCACTGGAAACTGCAAAACTGAGATCTCAAGGAATAGATAACAATGTAGACAACATGACTCAAGCACCAGATTACTTACAAATCTGATTAGCCAAACATGTCCACAACCTGAGCACCATAGTCAAGAAACCAGAAGCATTACCACAGAAATACTGAGTGACCTATCACTTACCAGTACTCCCATGTAGAGAAAGCATTTCACCTCCTCACACCATACACAGAGCATGCATGCAAAACTGCAACTATATCATCCAGCAACACCCCAAAAGCCAGGGTCTAGAAATAGCTTAACTGCAGCTTCACAAAATCACAAGTTTTTCTCTTGACCATGTAAAACCTGCAAAACCATTCATGCACATCCATATCTTCTTCACATCTGGTAGATTCTATAGTCAGAAACCAAAATACCATAATAGTTCAAACCAGAAAAAGATAATATAGATGAGCATCATATATTTTAAGGAAAATCTATTAAACCCTTCCGATGCAAGTACAAAACAACCACAAGGATTAAGAAAATCTAGGAACTGCAGGTCTAATTCAGACCAATTCCAAGACCACCATCATGTACAAACATCTGAGAGAGAAAGTTAGGTTATATCAGAAGCTTCCAAACCTCAAAAGGATCAACTCCATAACCAAAATGCAACCGGGGCATCACATAATCAACACCTTCCAATACCAGGAACAAATCCCAGCATAAGCACAATACTCCATGGATGAGTAGCAATACAAACTTCTTCATATCATCAAAGAGCCTCTCACACAGACACCCAATATGAAAGTTACTGCAGAGACAACCACAAAGCATAATCCACCCCATGCAATAGGATTATACACTGTCAACTAAGAGCCTCAGGCCACATCATGACCAGCTCCATTCTCTTCATCTTCACCATCCTTCAAGCGCCTACTGAAACATGAAGACAAGATCAACTACCAGACTTCACTCAAAAAAAGGATCAAACATCAGATGATTCCTTCAGATTTCCTCAAGCCTGTCACACTAAGAAATCATCACAGAAGGAATACCCAAACCTTATACACCAGGAACTCTTACATGCAAACACATGTAGCACACAAATGTACATATGTGAGAAACAAAGCAGATCCCAGAAGAAGGCTCTGATACCACTTGTAAGGAAATGAAAGCATCACAGAACATATTTCTAAGAATAGTGGTGTCTTCAACAAATTTATATTCTTTTCAATCACTTCAAAAAACACACACAACTATGCCACAAAGCGGAAACATACATAGAACATTTCCAACATTGACCCTTAGAGGAAATACAAGCAACAAGATCTAATTTCAACAATAGAAATGCTAACACAAAAGATAGAATAGAAGACACAGATATATGCGGGGAAAACCCTTACGGGTAAAAAAAACCCCACACTCCAAAAGCCCAAATCGCCATTGTATTATTCAGCAACAGAAAATACAGTTACAATATAAATCTGGCACTAAGCCTTTCATGGAGATTTACATCTTGCTCCTCTAGAAGAATAACTAATAGCATAACCCTGTACAAAGTTCTCCAGCACTCGGGTTAGTCCTTCATACTGTTATCATGCCACAAATAGCATACAACACAGGACATCACCCTACACCCAAACTCTATTTTCACTCACTATTCGTACTCCTCTGTTTCAATGCGTTTTACATGTCACATTACAGAGGAGGACATTCAGTTTGACTGCCATAACGAACTAAATAGTTACAAAAGACAAATGTATTCCGTATGCTTTTCCAATACAACATTTGCTTTTCTGTTCTTCTGCCACGTCATGGAGTAACAGTTACCATCAAGGCATCAACCAATTTCCAGCATCCCAGCTCATAACCATTTTCATGTCTGTTCATATTCATGAGATCTAATTATCCCACATGCACCAGTTGATGGCCGCTATCCCAGTTTATATACCCGACCACTCAGTAAGACTATCGTCAGCAATTTTGTTGCCGACGATGCCAGTCAAAATCTTATCAGAATAGCCCAAGCCATCAGAGACCACTCCACCATCTACACCGATGGTTCCTTGTCCTGCTGATACCTAAGCCTTCATCCTTCGTCAATGTAACATGAAGTATCGGAGAGACATCTTCCAGTCACACCGATGTCACTTGTCACGTCGAACAACTTTCCATCGGATAGACCTTGCCGACGCCAACCTTCAACAGTTCATCGGAGAAGAAACTCAAGACCATGTTGACAGTGTAAACTCAGCCCAATAGGCTATACCACTAGCCCTTCATCGGTAAGACCCTGCACATCGGAAGTAGTCTCCCAAGCTGCTCCAATAATAGTAAGTCCCACCGATCCAATAGAACCTTGCTACCATCAGTGTAACACAAGTGATCGGAGTAAGAATTTCAGCCAAGCCTGATAGCAATTATCATATCGATGACCTTTCTCTATTGGAATAACTCTCACCGACACCAACCACCATCGGAGTAACACACACTATCGATGATAGTCTCTTAGATCACACCGATAGATCACATCTTGTCAATACAAAGGATAACCCACTATGAACAATGTGCTCGCTGAGACAAAGCACAATTCTTGTTGATGCCTATAATCTGAGTCACAAGTACTCAACATTTTCTAGTGCTTACCTAAGATTGGGGGCTAGAAATAGTCCTCCAATCTTTGTGTATGCCTTAGCTTCATGTGCCTGGCATGTTTTATGTGTTTTTGACCATACTTTAATGCATGTATGGGTCATAAGATCATACATACATTAAAGTAGGGCTAAATTTTATGCCATAAAAAGTTTTCCTAGGACTTTTTACCTCCTAGTTTAGCTCCTAGGTCCCCTTAATTTGATCATGCATGTTTAAAACTTATCTAAGAGCAATTTCCCCTAAAACCCATGTCAAATAGAGCTTAGGGGTCCACATTGAATGATAATCATGACTTAAAATCTTACCCTAGAGTTGGGTGCCTGCGCCCTAGTCCAGGCCTATTCTGTTGGGACCTAAATTTAAATTGTCTGCATAGGACCGTTAAAAAGGTTTCCCTTTGCCGGCCTTTTTAATTTGAATTATGAAAGTTTAGCAGGAATGCATATATAAACATGTTTAGGGCTTCATTTTACACCTAGAGGGATAATGTGAACTTGTGATATTGAGCTAAGGGATTTCAAGGCATTCATTGTGTTGCAGAGAAGACTTGTGTTGTTATTGTGTTTGTTTGTTGTAGATTTGGCTTCATCAATCAATCTCCTCATGGCTTGAAGGATCTTCATCTCCATGAGGGCTTCACCTCTAAGGTGACATCTATTTGTGCTTTAATCATTTTATTTCATCATTGCTTTGGCCTCTTCCCTCCCTTGGGCACACACTCTATCTAACAACGGTGTTGGTGTTGGTGCCTGCATGAGCAGTCAGTTTTCAAGCATATAAACATGCAGGCACCTTCCCAAAAAATCCAAAAAGTTCTAAGTCTTTGGGCCTCCTCAGCATGTTTTAACATCAGCATCATATTTTCTTTGGAGGAGGTCATCATCATCATGTTTCCAGACATCACCCTGATGTTGCTTACGAGGGTCATCATATTTTCTGTCAGCATGATCTTTCGCTGGGGTGATATTTTAACATCGGGTGATCTTTGTTAAGATCATCCTGATGATGTTGCTGTAAAGTTCTAAGTGTGACCCGATATTCATCGTGGTCATCATATTTTGAACGTTAGGATGATCTTAGTCAATATCATCCTGATGTTGTTGTATCACTTCATGTTCGTTGTTTTATCACCCTGATGATGCTGACGTCATTCTTATGTTAGGGTGATATCTATTTCTCTGCCTATCTGCATCATGATATTTCTGAAGGAGGGGGTGATATTTTCATATTTGAATATCACCCGGATGTATGTTTGTTCCAGCATCATGATGATGCTGATATCAGGGAGATATCTGCTTGTCGGCTTCATGCATTATCCAGTGGGGGGTGATCATTTCAAATATCTGTCATATTCATATATCACCCCAATCTTATAGCGGAGCTACAGTGCAACATGATATTTGTGCATCAGGATGATATTTCCAAATATCCGGTTATCTTCCGAATATCATCCTGATGCCGACATGTGGTGGTGACATCATCAAGGTCCGGGGGGTCATATTTCTAACATTACTCATCTTATGAAGATCCCCCAATGTTGCGAATATGATGATGACGTCATCCGGATATGAGGAGGTGCGCAGTAGGCAGATATGCTGATGACGTCAGCAGGATATGACGGTGACATCATCAGGATGTTCATCGGCCAGATATTTGGTATCGGCTAAGCAGGAGGATCTTCCTCCGATGGATCAGGTTGTGTCGATGAAGGCGTTTATCATGCAGGTTATATTGCGATGATGATGCTGACGTCAGGGTGATATTTCAAGCAACAGGATATCATGCTGCTGGAGGATGATGATGAAGGTTTATACTAGTGTCGTCGGGAGCAAAAGCACCGACATCATATATGCTTGCGACCTAGTATATAAAGTGATGAGGAGGTTGCTGCGGGGTGCATGTGGGATAATTTGACCCTGCATATTTTCAAATATCATGACGATGTATCTTGGCGGGAAATAGTTGCGACGCATAGTATTCTGCATTTCCCAAGGCCACGGGTTGGTGCGCCATTAATGGCGATTGTTGTAGAGGTATGGGCGATGGCGTGGACGGATCTGATACCCGATTGAAGATGTGGATCCCTAGGAGGCGGCGCAAGGCTCGAGATTTCTTCCTGTCTCCTCTCCCACCTGCTGCATTGAATGTTTGAGCGCCAATCTGATGATACTGTGTATCTGGTGGGTTTTTTTTGGTCAACTATGTAATTAAGGCTGAGCACCTCCTTGCTGTATATAGCAGGTTGTGTTGCTCATTTGAAGGTTGTTGAAAACTAGACATTTTGGCTCTGTAATAAGATACAACTAGTTTTGGTTGCTCTGTGCAGCAAAACTTGTGAGTTTATGTATCTCCTGTTGTACGATTTGGCATGAATCCACTGATTTCATGGTTAATCTTATATGAATAATGCTGTGTTTGCATGTGTTATGCTGATTCTGTCTCCAGTTTTGCATGTATCTTTCTTACTGCAATAGGGATGCCATAAGTATAGACAGCTTAACACTCTTTATTGGGAGATATCTGTAAGGCAGATATCATGTGTATCCCCCTGAAATCCAGTTTTAGCTATTCATGCTAATCATTCACAGGTGTATGTCTACCGACTCCAAGCCCTGGATAGTCACCAATCTAGCTCTGTGTTGAGGTTATACACCATGTCCAGCTTTGCATCCAAAATCCATTTCAAACCATCTCATCCTTCCACCTGTTAGTTGTAGGAGTAGGATTAGGAACCCCCTGCATGCTCTCATACCCAACCAGACATCATGTCCAAGAATGTTGCCAACCTTGTGATCTGTCATACAGATCTTGGTCCATACATGAGAGTATTCTGCCTGTTGTTGTCAAGTTAAATCTTTCTATCTTTGAGCTAGTCAAGGTTACATCTTGAGTTATAGGGATACCCCCCTTGGTGCGGCAGAACCAGAAGTGAAGGGGAGGCAGCTCACGCAACCTCCTGTATTTAGTTGGCTGAATCTGCCTGTGCATTAGAAGTGGCAAACCCTAATGCTGATTCAGAAGAAAAACCAACAGTTGGAAGGCTTGAATTCCATTCTAGGGATTGACCAAGGCAAGCTCCTAAACACCACAACCCCCAAACCCCTCTCTTTTTGATTGCAGGTTATAGGAGCATGATTTGGCGAAGTGGAGTTGCAGAGAAGCAGAGAAAAGGATAAAGATTCAGGATCTAGAGAAAAAGCACTGAAAATCAACCCTAATAGACTAGGGCACTCACCCCATGGTCCTCCTGATAGGATTCATCCTAAAAGAAAGATTAGGATATCATTCGACACACCTCTTTGTTCTAGATGTATAGAAAAACTGCCCTGTTGGACTAGGGCATCCGCCCCCTTGTCCCTGAAGTTTCTACCTCTAAAAATCTGAATCCTGGAATGTTTCTAATCTATATTTAGTGCCTTCCTGTGTGATCATTTGTCATATCTTATTCGTTTGTATCTAATTTCATATAATTAGGGTTTAAGGCTTAATTGAACTAGTGTCTGACAAAACTATCAATTTAATCTATCTTTCCATATCATTCATGAGTACACCAACCTGTAGCTGAGTCCCCTTCATCTGTAGTGACTTGGCTTGGTTGTTGTCCTTGAGTGTTATTATGAAAGGAGGGTTTGATTTGCTAGATATTGACACTATTTATTATCTTTCCCAACTTTTACATATAACAATGATATGTTTATGATGATGTTTATGACATTATTTATGATGTGATGGATAGTTTGCTTATGTTATGTATGGAGTTTTTATGGTTTAGCTTATGGATGGATGTTTATGATATGCATTATGGTATTGTTATGGATGGATGTTTCATGGATTATGTTATGTGTAATGGATTATGGATATGTTTTATGTTATGGGTTCATGTGTTATGGTATTGTGATGGATTATAATTATGTTATGATGCTGAGATGGATTATCCATATGTTATGGATCATACTTGTATGGTTAATGGGTTATGATGTGGATTATGTTATGGGTCATGGATTATGTTTGTTATCAATCAGATATGCACCCTATGCTAAGATACCAACTTAGCTATATGTTGACACATGGGAACACTCCTAGGCCTATGGGTTGCCTAAACTTGGAGTGAACCTCCAGAGTGAGCTGATTCCCCTGGTAAACCACCTAATCTAAATGATTTTCTAAGAAAAAGGATAGAAAGTTAACTATAATTGAAATCCTAAACTCTAATAGGTGATGCACCAGAACTCTATCTATTCACCCACAATCAGCCTCACAAAGACTTTTAACCCTCACAATTCCACTGAAATTAATGCTATGCATTAGTAATTTGCATGAAAGTTTGAAAAGCTAGAGGTTTTTGAAGGACAAATAGGGATTTTATCACAACTTTAACCCACTAAGCAAGATAAACACAACATACAACCTGTATCACATGAAACTCTTGCACTCAATTCTGTAATAATGAGACATAGAAAAGGACTTGAAATTGAATCACAATTCAATATCAGATCATTTGCTACAAAATGAAACAAAAAGTATGGAAAAGGAGAACACTACTACTCTATTGAAACTGAAAGGAGTAGAAATGAGTCCAAAAATGTTTACAAATTCTCTGTAGGTGAACAAGAGAGAAGAAACAATGATCAGAACCCTGAGAAAAACTAAGTTTTCTCCTATATATGCCTGGCAAGAGGTCTCCAAGAAAAAGCTAAGAAAAGCTCCTAAAAATAGCCATGCAAATCCATTTTTGAGCTCCTCTGAAAAGTTGTCAAAAAGCCCTCTGAAATGCTTCCAAACTGGAAATAGAAATACCAAAAACTCCTCCAAGGTGGTCCCACAAAAAAAATATGCTTTATCTACCCAATAAAACTCCATTTTTGTCCATATCTTCTCAAAATAAAGCAAACTTTAAAAGAAAGATATTGTTTGCTTTTCTTTGTTTTAACTGCATAAATAATGAATATTTTAAAGCAATTTATAGAATATTTCTTAAAATATCATTTTACAATGATTTGTAGTTTTTTCCTTTTCTTGATTTGATTCTGATTTGTTTTTTGCAAAAAAAATACATAGCTTTTGATAATCTTGCCAAGTATAGGCATATACAAGCATATGATTTTCTATAAAAATCATAAAATGTGTGAAGGCATAATCTGGTTTTGTAAAAATAAAAACCCCTTAGGATCTGCCCTCTATCTGGTTTGCAAAATACACTAAGGGCATATGGACCTAGAAGGAACTTAAGACACATGATATATGTGTTCATCTTCACCTTCAAAGGTGGTTAAGGCCTAGGCATGGCAAGGTGGACATAACACCACGATGGGCATTAGTTGAGCTTGAGAAATAAAAATTGATGTAATAAAATCACCATCAATTTAGGGCATTAATGAAACTCTAATCACAAAACACCCTCGCCCTATCTTTTTGGCCCATTTTCACCTTTGAACTTTCAAGAAAACAAGCTCTGCCTACAACCGTCACCATGGTTGGGGTTTAGAGCACAAAATCCTCCATTCTGCTGTTACAATGCATTTTCCATGAAGATTCTTGCAGGAAGATGGAAGTAATATCCTCTGTGACATATCTAACCATTTTCTTCATTTATTATAGTCATTTTCAACCATCTAGCCGCGGCCTTGACCAAGCTCCTAATACATTTGTTTTTGTTTTACTGTCATTTATCTTTTCCTTATGTTGGCGATGCCATGAACTGAATCGAACCCATTGTAAAAGAAAAAATTCATGGCCTTCATGCATACAAACTTACTTAGAACAAAAGGTAAGTTTTCATCTTTTGATCTCTGTATCACTCTTTTGTGTTTCTCTCCATGTTTTTGTAGTTTTGTATGAAAGACTTGTTTCAATCTCCAAGCTTTGATTTGGAAACAAAGGTTTTTGCATTTGTAGTAGCTCTGTTGACTCAAGAATTCTTTTTTTTTGAAGAAACCCAAATGGAATCTTGCTTTAGGGAGCTGAGATATTAACACTGTTGTTTATATTCTCATTTTCATTCCTGAAACCATCTTCATCTATGAAAGGCCGCGATCCTGGCATAGACTTATGAGCACTTTTATTTACATGGGCTTGAAACCCTAGAGTATTTAACTCATTATGAGAAAAAGATGTTTCCTCCCTATGACAGTCCACAGCCATATACTCATTTTCTCTTTATCTGATGGTTGCTCGTTTGGAGGTTATAGCTGTAAAAATGTTCGTTTCTAAAGCCTCCTTCATGAAAGTCATGGCTGTCATAATGCATTCCTTCTTTTCTTTCTGAGTATTGTGAAAAACCCTCCTTTCACTCTATATGAGTTTTTTATTTTGAAAAACCCAAATGGGTTCGATCTGCTGTTAGAAAAAACTTCATTATGGGCCCGCGGCCATATTATGTATGTTTGCTTACTATTTCTAACTTCTACTAGACTTTCACGAGTTCAAAACCTTCCATTTCTTCTATGTATTTGTCATTCCTGTATGCAATATGATAAGGGTTTTGATATTTTGAAGAAAACTACATAATTGGCCATGGCTTGAGAACTCACAATATCTGATATTACTTGCACTTTATCTTGTTGTCTTGTGTAAGGAGCTCAATTCGAGCTATAGCCATTATAGTATAGTTCAGATATTTAACATCAATATCCTATTTTTTCTGAGGCCGAGGGCTCCATATATTGCTTTATCATATGATGTTTCATTTTCAAAACAATAAGATATGTTTTAATCTTTCTCTGCTGCTCTAACAGCATTTACATAGTAACTTTGCATCTGTAGGAAGGCTAAGGAATGAGTTAAAATATATGTGTTATAACAACATATGCACTTATGATATTCACCACAAGATAAATATATAAATGTTTTCTTGATCTTTTGTAGCTGTATATGAACATTGGTACTTTGTGATACTCCACTTGATGGATGTGGCACTTTTACTCCTCTGCATTTACTTGATGTGGCTATATTCAATCTATATCATGGCATATTACTTTGTATATTGCTGCAACTATAATGATGATGTAGTCTTATGTACCTCCTATAGACATCTTTCTTTACTATATCAAATGCACCATATAATGTTTAACATATATTACCTCTTTTTGCATCTCCTGTAGATGAATATGGCTATTGAGACTTCATTTCTACCACCATTTTGGTGAAGTGCTCCATTGATGATCTATACATATGTTGTTCCTGTTCCATTTGATGACTGGTATTTTTGTTTACATTTGATATGCATATACTCTGAATGTTCCAATTAGATCTGTCTTATGGCATACATACTTGGCATCTAGTTCACTGTATCATATCAAATGTAGATATATACATAGCACATTAAATTGTTGAAACTCCTCCACTTTACTGGCATGAATATATATGAACATGCATTCTTCATCTGTATCTTCACGACATCAACTTGACTATCCTATAACCTCTGATGTCTTGGCTGGTCACCATGCATACGATAGTTCCTTTTGCATTTGTCATATTGGTATTGAATACTACATTTCTTGATCAACATAAGAGTGATGTCCTCTTCATATGAACACTTGCAAGCTATATTATGTCATTGTCTTTATTTGTACTATTTATTCATATGCAAGACTACATGATAAAACTGGACTGCAGTCTCTGGGTTCCTTGAATGCATTCAAATCATACTGTAACAACAAACAGATGTATAATCTTTTCAATGTCTTTACTATTTTTTAGACATTATTGAGTTGTTTTGAATGAGTTCAATGCTCACTTATGACTCTCACTTCATCATGTTTGAACTGATAGTCATAGATGGATAATGAACTTGAAGCTCTTACACTTAGTTAATGCAATAGCAGAATATGTCTTGATTTCCATATATATACTTGTATTCCACCCCCCCTAAGAATCAGGGGCAGTATGCTGGGCTCAACCCTTGTGGGAGCGCACTTTACACCACATGTTGAAATGGTCTTCAAACAACAACATGATTTCACCTATACCTGCACAAGAAACAAACATGTTAGATAGAAACAATGAAGCTCAATGCTCCTGTGATACTTTATTTTTTAGGTTCTCTCTGATGTTTGTTATCTGATTTCCATTCAACTAATCCAATACATCATGGCAATATACTATATTATTTAGATAGAGCACATATTGAAACACATATTCAGAGCTCTAACCAACTTTTCATATGATGATGCAAATTTACTCAAGGATCAAGAGCAAGGAGGAGCAAACTGCATTGAAGACCAACACCCAACACCAATAGGCAATGATGAATATGTCTATCATTATATGCTTCTTTGCCTTTATTCATCTTCAATTGTATAGTTCATTCTCTATGATGTGTTGGTTCAACTATTCCCATGGCTTATGTGGGACATTTGATCTGTCATGTTTTCATTCAATGCAATGTTTATTCCATTTGTATATATTTCATTTGTAAATCAAATGATCATTGTAATGAAATGAAATAACTTGTATCACTGATGAATACTCAACAAAGCATTAAATGATGCACTGAATCCTTTTCCTCTATTATAATAATGCATCATAACTGAATGTTTCAAGCACTTCAACCATACAAAACAAGATAACAGACAAATGCTAAAACTTTCGCATCTAAAATGATCTGAATGTACTCTAGCTCTACCAATTTGGGCTGTAGAGAAAAATTGGTAATATTTCTGGCGACTTCTGCTACATGCTTACCTGCTAAGCATCAGGACCAATTACCTTAACTATCAATTGGGCACTGAGTCATACTCTACTCATCTCAAACTCAAAAAATTGAAAATCAACACTTCAAACTACTCCAAACAATAGCAGAAAACTAAACCAAACCAAACTAAAAGAAAACTAAAAGGCCCTGGTGGCCAGAAAACATGTGCAGCAACACTTACGGAAACAAAATTACTGAGAGGAAATGTGCATGAAACACTTATTGACAGAAAACACTAAATCTAATCTACTATAACCAGCCAAAGTAGCTGGTCAAACAAAACCATTCACTGATTGGGTGAAATAACTCACCCTCCTAACCAACCGAGATGCCTCTCATGCTTACAAACTGGCAATAAGGGGTTAAAAATAAGAACACACCTCATAAATTGTTGTACTATAGCCTGAAGATTACAACCAAAGGTTTGAATCCCTTGATTCTGTTCAAATATACCTCTAGTTTGCCATGAATGGGCAAGTTGGATCTACAACTTCTCAACTGCAATCTCATTCTTAGGGACACTAAAAATCCTTTGAAACTTGTTGGTCACTTCATTGGCCAAATCTCTAATGGGGCATCCTCTTGAAAGAATGTAGCCTAAACTTTTATTACTGGTTTCACTCTTATCGGCCTCCTCAACCACAACTGCTTCTTTCTTTGGTTGAATCATGCCTTCAATCTCGTGATCCTTGACAACCAAGTTGTCCTCATTTAATTACTCATGGACAGCCGTTTGTCTGAATGGTTTTCATCATTTTGCTGCTCAGAAGTTGATAATTTTGTTAGTTCATATGCATTTTCTTCATCAATACTTACAAACAAAGGAAGTTCAACAAATAAATCAGTCAAAACCTGAGTTCCAACACTCTCTTTTACCTCTTCATCCTGCTATTCCACACATTCCCCCTCAAAAGATGATCATTTGACATCTAAATTTGAAACAAAAATCTCAAGATCATCCCAAAACATGTCTTCTTCATTGTCATTTTCATTTTTTTGTGAAGGGGAACTGCTTATTACCTTGTAACCATTCTCAGCCAGCTATGTAGGTTGCATGATAGACTTCCCTTCACACTCTTCTACTTGATCCTTGACCCCATTGTCAGATTGCTTTACTTCAATCGGTAACTCTTCATATTTTTGAAGATTCTCCTGTTGCTCTGAAACTATTATCCTTGGTATGAGCATGCTTTCCTCATCTGGCTCTACAAAACCAAGTAATTGATCAAACAAAGAAACTAAATCCTCTTCTTTATTTAGTTTATTCTCCATCATAACCTAGACAATGTGTCTTTGCAATTGAAGACTTTTGCCTTCCAATCTCTATATCCTACTTTGATTCATCTTATAAAAAGCATTAGAAAACTTGTCAAAGGAATCGAAATGCAAAGGATTCAGGGTCAAGTTTGAATCAACTTCCTCTACACATGCATTATGCTCATATTCGGCTGGGGATGCAACACAAATAGAAGCAACCTCTTGCTTCACATTTGGTTTGTCTGGTTGATCATTTGAGATTGAAACATTTTCATCCTCTTCAATAAAACTAGGAAGCTCATCAGTGAAACAAAACAAAGACTCATTTTGGGAAGTCTTCTCTTGTTTGATCTTTTTCTGCTCTAACTGATATTGCTCCATAGCTATATGCACTAAATTTACATTCCTAGCTTCCTTCATGGTGAATGAGTTATTTTGTAAGACAATAGGTCTATCCTTATAAAGGAAAATAGTGATAGGACAATCAAATTTATCTGGTTGGGAAACTTGGGGAGTTTCTTGGATATCTTGCAGGGAAAAAAGTTGCTCAAGGGGTTAATCTGCAACTATACTAGGCTGAATGTGATTATTTTCCTCAACTTGCAAGGGGTGAGGGCTTGTGAAACTGGGTATTTTAAGCTTAAGAGGCCGGCTTGGGTAATCAAGGACTTTATTTTGCCTAAAACTAGGAATCTCAACATTAGAAACACTAAGAGGCTCATTCTGTTTAAAACTTGGAGATTTATACTTACGAACCTCTTCCTAAGTCTATTGTTCTGGAACGACAGGAGCTGCTTGGGCTCAAGCAAGCAAAAGCTTTGTTTGTGTAGCTGCCTCCCTCTCAAGATTCTCTTCAAACTGTCTCCTTCGTGTCTCCAACTCTTGGTTAGAACTAAAGGTCTCACAGAGTGGCTGCTCTAGCTGTTGGAGGTAAGCTTAGTGATCTAACTCTTGTTGCTATAAATTACACTCTTCATATGGCCTTCCTTGAAATTCCCCTTCTTATTGGTTTTGATGACCTGAGCAAGCCCATTCTTCCTGCTATAAGTTATATTCATGCTGCCTCTTAATCTCCTCTAACTATTGCATGTAGTCAAACAATATACCCTTTATGCTTGCCATCTCTCCCTGTTGTTGATTATACTCATGTTGCCTCTTAATCTCCTCTAACTATTTGTTGTAGTCTAATAGAATGTCTCTAAGCTCCCTAATTTTAGAATTTTGAGGCTGATTGGAAGATTGGATAGAGGTGGGTGGATGGTAATTATATTGGGCATGCTGGTTTTGAAAAGCCATGGAATTGAAAACAACAACATGATTGGTCTGATATGGTTGATAAGGAGCTCTATAGATAGCATTTTCATAGTACGGTGATGGATATTCATACTGTATATGAAAATCTGACATTTTTACTCATATAAAAGCTAGAACATGAAGTGAATTGATGATTTTTGAAACATACCAGCACTTGATCATACTGAAACTAGTAAACTTGAGCTCAGAGTTGCCAAATGTGTTATTTCCTTGCCTCCAAAGGTAGAGATCACTAACGTACACACCAAATATCAGCAATAAATGATCAAACTATTGGACTAAAATAGTCCAATCAATCCCATCAGGCGTGCCAAAAACTATTATCAATTAGATATGCACCCTATGCTAAGCTACCAACTTAGCTACTTGTTGACACATGGGAACACTCCTAGGCCTATGGGTTGCCTAAACTTGGAGTGAACCTCTAGAGTGAGCTGGTTCTCCTGATGATTTTTCCTAATCTAAATGATTTGCAGAGGGAAAAAGGTGAGAGAATGAAATAAAATAGAACTTAAATTCTAATAGATAATACCTCTAAAATTTAAACTATCTAAATACTTTCACCCACAAACAACCCTTCAAACATAATCTTTCACAACCTCATCTAGAACATATGATTCAAAAATAATTTATATGAAGGCTCAATCTAAACTCAACATACAACCAGAATCATATGAAATATTTGCACATAGTTCCACAATAATGAGACACGACAAAGAACAAAATATTTATTATCACAATGAGACATGAAATCAATATTGTAACTACGAAGGTACAAGAAGTGAAATAGGAATGCTCTGTTGTATTGAATTGAAATGAGTACATGAAAATCTAACAAAATCTGAGTCAAAAATGTCTACAAACTCTTTGCCTATGCTCAAGAGAGAAGAAACAATGATATCAACTACCTGAGAAAAACTAAGTTTTCCCCTATATATGCCTGCTAAGAGGTCTCCAAGAAAAAGCTAAGAAAAGATCCTAAAAACAACCATGCAAATCCATTTTCAAGTTCCTCTAAAAAACTGTCAGAAAGCCCTTTGAAATGCTTCCAAAATGGAAATAGAAACTGCCAAAATCTCCTCCAAGGTGGTCCCACAAAAAAAAAATGCTTTATTTGCCCAATAAAACTCTATTTTTGTCCATATCTTCTAAAAAAAAAAGCAAACTTTAAAAGAAAGATATTGTTTGCTTTTCTTTGTTTTAACTGCATAAATAATGAATATTTTAAAGCAATTTATAGAATATTTCTTAAAAAATCATTTTACAATGAATTGTAGTTTTGTCCTTTTCCCGATTTGATTTTGATTTGTTTTTTGCAAAAAAAATACAAAGCTTTTGATAATCTTGCCAAGTATAGGCATATACAAGCATATGATTTTCTATAAAAATCATAAAATATGTGAAGGCATAATATGATTTTGCAAAAATAAAAACCCCTTAGGGTCTGCCCTCTATCTAGTTTGCAAAATACACTAAGGGCATATGGACCTAGAAGGAACTTAAGGCACATGATATATGTGTTCATCTTCACCTTCAAAGGTGGTCAAATAGTCTTCTAGGCATAAGGCCTAGGCATGGCAAGGTTGACATAACACCACGATGGGCATTAGTTGAGCTTGAAAAATAAAAATTGATGTAATAAAATTGCCATCAATTTAGGGCATTAATGAAACCCTAATCACAAAACACCCTCACCCTATCTTTTTAGCCCATTTTTAGCTTTGAACTTTCAAGAAAACGAGCTTTGCCTACTACCATCACAATGGCTAGGGTTTGGAGCACAAAATCCTCCATTCTGCTGTTACAATGCATTTTCCATGAAGATTCTTGTAGGAAGATGGCGGTAATATCCTCTGTGACACATATTGAACCATTTTCTTCATTTATTAGTCTTTTTCAACCCTCAGGTCGCGGCCTTAACCAAGCTCCTAATGCATTTGTTTTTGTTTTACTGTCATTTATCTTTTCCCTGTGTTGGAGCCACCATGAATTGAATCAAACCCATTGTAAAAGAAAAAATTCATGGCCTTGATGCATACAAACTTACTCAAAACAAAAGGTAATCTTTCATCTTATGATCTCTGTATCACTCTTTTGTGTTTCTCTCCATGTTTTTGTAGCTTTGTATGAAAGACTTGTTTCAATCTTTAAGCTCTGATTTGTAAACAAAGGTTTTTGCATTTGTAGTAGCTCTATTGACTCAAGAATTCTTTTTTTTTGAAGAAACCCAAATGGAATCTTGCTTTGAGAGGGATCTGAGATATTAACACTGTTGTTTATATTCTCATTTTCATTCCTAAAACCATCTTCATCTATGAAAGGCCACGATCCTAGCATAGACTTCTGAGCACTTTTATTTACATGGGCTTGAAACCCTAGGGTATTTAACTCATTATGATAAAAAGATGTTTCCTCCCTATTATAGTCCGTGGCCATATACTCATCTTCTCTTTATCTGTTGGTTGCTCATTTGGAGGTTATAACTGTAAAAATGTTCATTTATGAAGCCTCCTTCATGAAAGTCATGGCTGTCATAATACATTCCTTCTTTTCTTGCTGAGTATTGTCAAAAACCCTCCATTCCTTGTATATGAGTTTGTTATTTTGAAAAACCCAAATGGGTTCGATCTGTTTGTTAGAAAAAACTTCATTATGGGCCTGCAGCCATATTCTGTATGTTTGCTTACTATTTCTAACTTCTACTAGACTTTCAAGAGTTCAAAACCTTTCATTTCTTCTATGTATTTGTCATTTCTGTATGCAATATGATAAGGGTTTCAATATTTTGAAGAAAACTACATTCTTGGCCACGGCTTGAGAACTCACAATATCTGATATTACTTGCACTTTATCTTGTTGTCTTGTGTAAGGAGCTCAATTCGAGCTATAGCCATTATAGTATAGTGCAGATATTTAACATCAATATGCTATTTTTTCTAAGGTCGAGGGCTCCATATATTGCTTTATCATATGATGTTTCATTTTCAAAACAATAAGATATGTTTTAATCTTTCTCTGCTGCTCCAAAAGCATTTACATAGTAACTCTTCATCTGTAGGAAGGCTGAGGGATAAGTTAAAATACCTGTGTTATAGCAGCATATGCACTTATGATATTCACCACAAGATAAATATATAAATGTTTTCTTGATCTTCTGTAGCTGTATATGAACATTGGTACTCTGTGATACTCCACTTGATGGATGCGACACTCTTACTCTGCATTTACTTGATGTGGCTATATTCAATCTGTATCATGGCATATTACTTGGTATATTGCTGCAACTGTAATGATGATGTAGTATTATGTACCTCCTATAGACATCTTTCTTTACTGTATCAAATGCACCATATAATGTTTAACATATATTACCTCTTTTTGCATTTCCTGTAGATGAATATGGATATTGAGACTTCATTTCTACCACCATTTTGGTGAAGTGCATCTGATATCTTGAGCTTGTACAACCATGTACTTATGTGCTCCATTGATGATCTATACATATGTTGTTCTTGTTTCATTTGATGACTGGTATTTCTATTTACATTTGATATGCATATACTCTGAATGATCCAGTTAGATCTATCTTATGGCATACATACTTTGAATCTAGTTCACTGTATCATATCAAATGTATATATATACTTACCACATTGAATTGTTGAAACTCCTTCACTTTATTAGCATGAATATATCCAAACATGCATTCTTCACTGTATCTTCACGGCATCAACTTGACTATCCTGTAACATCTGATGTCTTGGCTGGTCACCATGCATATGATAGTTCCTTTTGGATTTGTCATATTGGTATTGAATACTACATTTCTTGATCAGCATAAGAGTGTCATCCTCTTCATATGAATACTTGCAAGCTGTATTTTGTCACTGCCTTTATTAGTACTATTTCTTCATATGCAAGACTACATGATAAAATTGGACTGCAGTCTCTAGGTTCCTTGAATGCATTCAAATCATACTGTAACAACAAACATATGTATAATCTTGTTAATGCCTTTACTGTGTTTTAGATATTATTGATCTGTTTTGAATGAGCTCAATTCTCACTTATGACTCTCACTTCATCATGTTTGAACTGATAGTCATAGATGGGTAATGAGCTTGAAGCTCTTACACTTAGTTAATGCAATAGCAGAATATGTCTTGATTTCCATATATATATATACTTGTATTCCACCCCCTAAGAATTAGGGGCAGCATGTTGGGCTCAACCCTTGTGGGAGCCCACTTTACACCACATGTTGAAATGATCTTCAAACAACAATATGATTTCACCTATACCTGCACAGGAACCAAACATGTTAGATAGAAACAATGAATCTCAATGCTCCTGTGATACTTTATTTTCAGGCTCTCTTTGATGTTTGTTATCTAATTTCCATTCAACTGATCTAATACATCATGACAATGTACTATATTTTGTAGATAGAGCACATGGTGAAACACATATTTAGAGCTCTAACCAACTTTTCATATCATGATGTAGATTTACTCAAGGATCGGGAGCGAGGAGGAGCAAACTACATTGAAGACCAACACCCAACACCAATAGGCAATGATGAATATGTCTTTCATTATATGCTTCTTTGTCTTTATTCATCTTCAGTTCTATAGTTCATTCTCTATGATGTGTTGGTTCAACTATTCCCATGGCTTGTGTGGGACATTTGATATGTCATGTTTTCATTCAATGCAATGTTTATTCCATTTGTATATATTTCATTTGCAAATCGAATGATCATTGTATTGAAATGAAATAACTTGTATCACTGATGAATACTCAACAAAGCATTAAATGATGCACTGAATCCTTTTCCTCTATTATAACAATGCATCATAACTAAATGTTTCAAGCACTTCAACCATGCAAAACAAGATAACAAGCAAATGTTAAAACTTTCTCATCTAAAATGAACTAAATGCACTCCAGCTCTACCAATTTGAGCCGTAGAGAAAAATTGGTAACAATGTTATAGATCATGAATGTTTTATGATAGATCATGATATAGGTTATGTGATGGATGATGTTGTGATGTGTTTCATGGATTATGATGTGAATTTTAATCAAGACCTAATCCATTTAAAGTCCTTTAGATGCCAATATAATTACCATTAATAACTTTCTATGTTGCAAATGAATGGATAGGCATGATTAGATGTGTAGTGTGATGAATGTTAACATGGTATGATTATGTGATGTGTGTATAGATTTGATGCTATATTGGCGTAATGGTTTGTGATGTAGGTATTATGAGATGGAACATTTAGAGGTACACAACAAAATAGTTGCCCAACTCCCTTGTGATCGTTGAGGGGAGTTACCTAGAAATCAATTCCATTGCATTTCTCTGACATGTGTAGTGGATGAGGTATATGATAACATGTTTCTTGTTATTTAGGCATTAGATGTACACAAAAAAATAAAGTTCACTTGCTTCCTTCAAAGGGCCCTTATGGACGTATGTTGTATTTTTTATGACCTATGTTATGTGATTTTTATTTTGTGGATGATTTATGCAGATGGATGGTTGTGATGATTATGATGGTGTAGAGATGATTGCCTAGTTATCTTGTGCTTTGGGTGACTGCCAAATCTAGCCCCATCACGATGTGCATTAGGCAATTGCCAAATCTAGCCCGATCACAATGTGCATTAGGTAACTGCCAAATCTAGCCCCATCATGATGTGTGTTGGGTGACTATGTGTGATGGATATGATGTGTGGGGTTTTTATTAGGGAACTGATTTATTTTGATGTTTTTGTGTGGTGATGTGTATTTGGTAGGTTGGGTTGTATGGGTTATTATGGTATGGTGATTATGATGTTGTGGTATGTGTGGATGCAAATGTATGCAATGGATGGGGATGCATTGTTTTTTGTTGATCTTGATACAAATTGCCCTTGTGCCTGTGAGAGGGGGGTTAGGTCGATTTGGGAATGGGTGGGGTTGTTGGGGGGATAATTGGAAAGCAACATGTACACAATTATCTGGGGAGGTGGAATAGACTTGTTAGGATGGGGTAGGTGATATGGTTGGGATGCAAAGTTAGAACCAAGGTGTAGATTGTACTATTCCAAATATTAGGTAGTAAGGGAGATTTTTTTGTCAACCCTTGAGATAATTCTCTAAATCTTGTTTGTGTGGTATGGGTGGTTGTGAATTGGGGGTTTTACTAGGGGAGATAAGGTCTGGTTGAGGGGACATTATTTATTGGATTTGTTTGTTTAATGAGGGGGTTGTGGGTGGTTTAGGATTTGTTTTTTAGGATGGGGGGAAGTGGTTGGATCACCATCTTCATTAATGTAAATCCAAGGATGAATTTAGATAAGGTCTTGTCATGGGTGGGTTGTTAAGATAGGGAAGACGAGGGTGGGATTTATGTTGGTATGTTTTAGAGCAATCCTAAGTTTTAATATAGCAAAAAGGATATTGTTCACCAAGGTATAGGGGGCCATGGTGATGATTTATATCCAATATTTGCATGGAATTGACACTCAAACAAGAGGATATGCTTATACATGCCCAACATAGTACAACCTTGTCTAAACATGTGGAGAAAAAGACTTAGAGCATGATAGTCCTAGTGCACAAAATGTGTAAGCCTTAGATGCAAAGGACATATGTTATGCAAAATGCTATTCCAACACACACAAGATATGAATACTTGCTGGAGTAATAAGAAAATCCAAAATACACATCATACAACAACAAAATGACTCTTGCCCCATTCTATAACATCTAATGATACACCAAGATATGGAAGATCAAGGTGGTATTTGGAGAAGTGTAGAAGGGGTATAAAAAGATAAATCAAAACAAAAGACTAATCTGACAAACAACCAATAGCCATTGAATCTCTTGCCAAGAGTGTGGATTGGATGTGATTGGGCCATGCCTATTGTGGGAACAATATATCCTAAGGCATAGGTTGTGATTGTGGATGCTATAGGATATGCACAAGATATGATAGTTATGTGGTCTTTGGGAATCTAGTCTTATGTGTGATTGGTATTGTGGTATGTTGTTTTTACATGTGGTGTTTTGTTTTGGTTGTTTGTCTTTTGTCCTTGATTTGGGTGCAACAGGTTTATTACTTGTTTTTGAAGGTTTTTATTTTTATTTTTTGGAATTTTGCGATTTTCTGATTTTTTGGTATTTTTGGTTATATTGTATGTACAAGAGATGCATGGGACCAACTATGTAGTGAGTCATAATATGCATACAAATATCCAATTCTTATTTAGGCTCTCGGATTTTTGCCCCCAGTGTGGAGTGATAATGGGCGAAAAGTGGAGACACTTAATGCTTACAAGTTTCAAGCCAGGATAGGATATGAGGTCATGGTGGATGAAGTGGATGAACAAGAATTTAATAGATGGTAGGCAAGACCACTAGTCATGATATCTGAGACAAGTTTTCACCATGGTACTTATCCAAGGTGCCACCAAAGTGGTTTTTACCATTGGACGAATTTATTGCACTCATTTTTTTGGACTTTATTTATTTATTTATTTTATTTTTTTGATTCTTTTGATTTTTGATTTTATTTATTTATTTTTAGTTTTTTAATTTTTTTAAACTTTTTGGATATTCGATGCTAGGTGTAGATTTTCTTTAGATGGATGATATTGATTGGCTCTTCTAGAGGCTGACCCTTAGGTGTGGCAAGCTGATATGCTCTTGATCCATAAATGACAGTGATAATGAAGGGACCCAACCAGTTAGGCTTGAATTTACCCTTTTTTCTCTCAGTCTTGCTGGTTCCTCTAATTTTCTTTAAGCACAAGATCGCACTACTTCAATTTCTTTGGCTTTGATTTTCTTATTATAGCTGCAGGAAAGGTGGTTCTAGTAGACTTGCAAGTGATTTAGGGCATTGAGACACCTTTCATCCAACAAATCTAAGTCATGTAACCAGGATACCCAATATTCCTCATCATTAATAAGATTTTGCAATGATATACAAAGTGAGGGGAGCTGGACCTCGATTGACAAAACAACTTTGGAACTAAAGACAAGGGAGTATGGTGTGGTTCCTATGGGTGTCCTAATGCTGGTGCAATAAGCCCAAAGGGCAAGATTAAGTTGGAGGTACCAATCACGACCAACTTCATTAACTATTTCTTGAGTATCTTCAGGACGGTCTTGTTTGAAGCCTCAGCTTGGTCATTAATTTGTGGGTAGTACGGTGTAGAGAAGTGATGCTAAATGTTGAATTACTGGAAAAGGGTTCATACCTCTTAATTTTTGAAAGGTCTACCATTGTTTGTGACAATGGCATGAGGTATCCCATAGCGACATATGAGGTAATGCACCTAATAAACTTGGATATTTGTTCGCCAGTGATATAAGTGAGTGGAATGACTTCAACCCACTTTGTGAAATATTGAGTGGTGGTAATGATGAATTTATAGCCATTAGATGATGAAGGGGTAATTTTTCCAATGAGGTCAAGTCCCCACTATGAAAAGGGCCAACATATGGTGGTTGGTTATAGCTCTTGAGAAGGTGCATGGATCAAATCACCGTGTTGTTGACATTGCAGACATTTCTTGGCAAACTCTTGGGCATCTTGTTCCATGGTTGGCCAGAAATATCCTATTCTTAATAGATTCTTGGCTAGGGTAGGACCACTAGAGTATGACCCACAGATACCCTCATGCACCTCTTGTAATTTAGTTTGAGCTTCTTCCTCATTAAGGCACCTAAGAAAGGGTTCTATCTAGACTCCTTTGATATAATGTGTTGCCGAGGATTGTATAACGAGATGAGAGGTGATTGAATGTTTTGTGTTGGAATTTGGTTAGGTTAGGTGGTAAGTTGCTGTCATAGAGGTAAATGTAAATGTATTGATACCATGGAGACAAGGGACCAAAAAGTTCACATACGAGCTCTGAATCTGGGACATCATAAGAAGGTACCAATAATTGTTCAACAAGGAATTCACACTTGTGGCTATTATTTTCCATGTCTAAGAGAGATCCAATAGTAGCCATGGCATCATCGACTTTATTATTAGCCCTAGGAATTTGTTCAAAGTGGATTTCATGAAAATACTCCTTGATATCATCCACCATTCTTTTATATGAGATCAATTTGTCATCTTTTGTTTGGTACTCATCATTAACCTATTTGATCACAAGTTGGGAATGTCCAGACATTCAAGGTCTCAATCCTCCATTGGATAGTCATTCTTAGTCCTATGATAAAGGCTTCATACTCTGCTATGTTGTCAGTGCATAGGAAGGCGATTCTGTAGGCTTTAGGGATGCAGTCACGTTCTGGTGTGATGAAGGATATTCTTGATCCTAAACCATGATGAGTGTATGACCCATTGAAATATAGTTTACATGGGGTTGCTGGAGTAACTGTAGATACAAGTTCATCAAGGAATTCTGCAATGAGTGGATAGTCAGCTTGAATTGGTGCATCAACTAGTTGATCGACTATCACTTGTCCCTTTATGGACTTGCGATCAACATACTCAATATTGAACTCACTTAGGATCAATATCCATTTTTCCATGCATCCAATGATTGCTTCTTTTGACAACAAGTACTTAAGTGGGTCCACCTTGATGATGAGCTTGATTTTATGATTAAGCATGTAATGTCTTAATTTTTGGGTAGTAAAGATGACTGCTAGGCATGCTCATTCCATGGGAGTGTAGTTGAGCTCATATCCCACTAGAGCTCTGCTAATATAGTATACTACTTGTTCTTTTCCAATCTCATAATGTTGTTCTAAAAGAACCTCTAGCGCTATTGATGTCACTAAAATGTACAATAGTAGAGGTTGATTTGAATTAGGATGCATGAGTACCAGATGAGAAGTGAGGTATTCCTTCAATTGGTCAAATGCTTTTTGACATTTTTCATCCCAATGAAATGCTATATTTTTCCTCAAGAGATGTGAGAAGGGATGACATTTATCAGGTAACTAGGCAATAAACTGTATGATTGCTTGTAGTTTCCCTTGAAGGCTAGGTGGCTGTTTTAAATTCTTTGGTGGAGGCATGTCGACTATAGCTCTGACTTTTGCAGGGTCCACTTTGATGCCTCTTTGGGAAATAATGTATCCTAAGATTTTTCCAAATGTTACCCCAAAGACACACTTTTTGGGATTAAGGCGCAAGCTATATTGTTCCAAACAGTCAATGATTTTTCCTAGAACTTGCATGTGTGTCTCTTGTTCTTGATTTTCCTAGGACATCATCAACATAGTCTTCCATTATTTTGTGTAACATGTCATGGAATATCACTGTCATTTCCCTTTGATACATTTCCCCATTTTTTCAAGCCCAAATGGCATAACCTACCAACAATATGTGTCCCATAGACATGTGAAAGTTATTTTATGTTTCTCTTCTGGGCCTATATAGATCTAGTTATACCTTAAAAATCCATCCATGAGTGATAACATTTCATGCCATGTTGTTAGATCAATAATGATGTCAATGTTTGGTAATGGGAAATCATCTTTAGGACATTCCTTGTTAAGATCTCTGAAACCTGTGCAAATACGAATGTCCCCTGCTACTTTAGCTACTGGGACAAGATTGGACACCCATTTAGGATAATCAATGGGGTGGATGAAGTTAGCTTGTAGCAACTTTTGTAATTCAACTTTTACCAGTAGTGCAATCTATGGATACATCTTTCTAAGATTTTGTTTAACAGGCTTAGCATATGGACAAATTGCAAGATAGTGCAACATGAGTTCAGGATCTAATCCTGGCATATCTACATAGGTCCATGCAAAGTTGTGAGACATTTCTTTAAAAAATACTAAGAATTCTGATTGCTCCAATGGGGTTAGAGATGCAGCTCTGAAGGTGATCCTTGGTATTTTTGTGGTTCCTAGATTCATTTCTTTTGCTTCTTCTACCAAGATTGTGGACTTTTCTCGATAGGACCTTTGTACTTCGGGGAGATCTAGTTCCTCATCCTCTAGCACCTCAAAGAGGTTTTCACTAGAGGACAGATCCTTTATTTTTACTTTTTTATCATTCGATACTGCCACATGGTGGTTTTCACTAGGGGATGTGATTTTGATATTTATTTTTGTGACCAAGGAACTTTACAGTCTCCCCTAAGTAGGCATGTGTGTTGAGCTCAATGACATACCCTACTTCGTGGTCCCCTAAGGGAAAATGTTCTTTGACTCCCATCAGTTCTGCTATGGCTTCATCATTCTGGAAGGTGTTGAGGATAGGAGGCCTTTGTTGGTCCCAGTCTATTAGTTGAGGGTAGGTGAGAGGAATATCATTGGATGGGGATGATATGGATGAAAAGGTGTATATGGTGCAAATGGCTATGTCTTCAAAGAGGTCAGTGATGTGTTCAAAGGAGTCATCATGGGAAACTTCGTTGGTGTTCTTAATTCTAGGAAATGCCTTAGGTACCTCATTAAGTATAGACTCAAGTTTTGAGAGAGGAGGCTCGGGTGTCCCATACCCTAGACCTTAATGGTGATAACCTCATGTAGATTTGATGGGCTTATTAGTGCCTTTTTCATGCAAGCCTAGGCCTCCATTTCCTTTGTATCCCATGTTTTGAATGATGTGGAGACCTTTTCCATATTTTCTAGAGGTAGAGAAACAGGTTCATCTTCCTCATCTTTGTCAAGCCATTGTGATATTTCTTCAAGGTCATCTTGATCTAGCAGATGTTTGCATTCAAATTTGCCTTTTATAACCACTACTGACACTGAGTTGGAAGGTTTAGGTTTCCCATATGACTTTGGAGAGGGTGGGAGTTTTTCCAGGTTGTATTCTCCATACCCTTGATCAGTTATCTTGACCTTGACCCTAGGGATGGTGGGTGGTGAAGTGGAGGATGAGGTGATGTTTGATGGATCGATGTATGATGTGGTTGCTTTTGCGGCATTGTTGATGAGACATTGATTGAAATTCTTATATCTTCCTTCCAACATTTTGCAATATTGAAAGGGACGGGGATCAACATATATGGTTACTTTAGTCCCATTATAGCGGAACTTAAGACATTGATGGAATGTGGATGGTACAACTTGCATGGCATGGATCCATGGGTAGTTGAGGAGAATATTGTATGAATGGTCAAGGTCAAGTACTTGATACATGGTATCAAAAATCATAGGACCTACTTGAATAGGCAACTTGATTGTTCCTTCAGATTGTCGTTCATTATCATCATAGCGTTTTATGGTGATGCTTATACTAGAATCTACCACCTCATCAGAATATCCCAAATGTTTTATTAATTTTAGAGTGCAAAGGTTTAGGGCTGACCCACCATCTATTAAAACTCATTTGATGATATATTTGTGAATGCGGACCTCAATATGTAATGCACCATTGTGAGATGTGTCGGATGTAGGCAAATCTTTTTCAGAGAATGTAAGGTTATGTGAGGATGAAAGATGTCCTACCATGGCCTAAAATTGATTCACATTAAGGTCATTGGGGACACGAGTCTCTTGAAGAGCTTTGTTAAGGATTTATTTATGGGTTGGTGAAGTACAAAGTAACTCTAGGATAGATATTTGTGTGGGAGTCTTTCCAAGGTGGTCGAGGATATTGTACTTGGTGGAGGAAGATGGGGGGTTTGTGGATGGTGCTTTAGATGTGGCTCCTTGAATTATGATGCGCCCATGATGAGTAGTAACAACACAATTAGGGGCCTTATCTCTTATGGTGATAGTGGATACATGGTTAGAGCATTCTTTAATTCATCCCACACTAGAATCGTAAGAAGAAGAAGGAGGAACAATGCTATATGATTGGTTTGAATTAGAGGCTTTCTCTTTGTCATGATCAGGGAGTGGATCTTTGTATACACTAAGGTTTTCATTTGGTGATATTTTGGGAGGATCATTAATTGTGATACCACCTTGGTCTATGAGGTTTTGTATGCAATTCTTTAGTCTCATGCAATCAGAATTTTTATGACCTTTGACCCTATGGTATTCACAAAAAAAGTTTTTGTTGAACCATGAGGGTTTGAATTGATTGTCATCATAAGGTCTAATAGTAGGAAATTGGATTAAGTTTGCTTTAACCAAATTTTACAAAACATTTTCAATAGGTTCTCCTAAAGGTATGAACTTTCATTTAGGTGCATTATTTTGTCTTGGTTGTCCTTTATGAGTGCTGATGTTATTGTTTCTTGTGGATGGATTAGTGGTGTAGGGACTTGTATGTTTTTAAAATTTTTAATATCAGTCACACCATCATTGAGAGTGTTTTTATTTTTGCCCCAAAAGCTGTTTATCATAGGTTTGATTATGGTTGTTATTGTTGGTGTTGTTGTTGCTATTGTTAACTTTGTTGTTGTTTTTGTTGTCATTGTTTTCTCTATAAATTTTGATGGCCCCTTTAGCAATAAGGGTCATTTTGATAGTAGTACCTTTGTCAATGAATTCTTCAAAAGTTGAGGCACATTATATTTGGAGATGGAAGCCCATTTCTTGGTTAAGGTTTGCAGTGAACATATTGACCAATTGTTTCTCAAGGATGGGCCATGGAAGATTTCTTGCAAGGATTCTCCATCATTGTAAAAATGCAGTGAAGGTTTCCCCATTCTTTTGTTTTGTATTGCAAAGTTCTTTCATTGACACTTCGTGTTCAAAGTTGTAGGAGAAGTTAAAAAATTTCTCTGCAAGTTCAAGAAATGTTTTAAATCTAGGGGCAAGGTGTGAATACAATTTGGTAGCTTGCCCTCCTAAACTCTAAGGGAAAAGCCTCATAAGTATCATCATAAGAGACTTCCAAGCAAGAGATATAGAATTCCCTGAGATATTCTCAAGGGTCTGCTTTACCTTTATATTTGTCAAATTTTGGTGTTTCAAAGTTTTTAGGATAGGGTGGCATGTTGAGAGAGTGATCAAAAGGGTATGGAAAAATATCCGTGAAGGAGTACTGCTCCCTTTTGTGTCCTTTTTATATTTCATCCACTCTTTGCATCAAGTGTTGGATGACTTGTGATAGGTCCATCATAGGGGGTTGGGGTGTGTTGGTTTGTTATTGATTGGTGAAGTGTTGGAGGAAATTAGATGGTTGTTGTTGTTGTTGGGCGATGAGTTGTTGAAGAAATGGGATGATATTTGTTATTTGTTGGTTTTGTTGTTGTTGTTGGAGTTGTTGGAGAAATGTGTGATTGAAGTTTTGATTAGAAGAGGATGTTAGTGGTTGTGAAGTGGGAGGTTGTGTGTATGTAGAATTGATTTGGGAGGTGGACATAAATGTTTATGGATTGTTGTTACGGTTGGAAAGATATTGAGATATGAATGCTATGGTGTTTTGGTTGAGTTGGCGGACACCGGTGGAAGTACTAGTGTAAGTGGAATTGTTTGGGATGTTGAGGGTGATTTGTGGGATGGATGTGGATATGGTAGATGTTGATGTAGGTGTTGATGTGGAAATTGATGTTGATGTTGATGTAGAGATGGATTGTGTAGAGGTGTTTGGTGCATTGTTGAATGAGGATGGGTGTGATGGATTAGTGGGAGATTGGTTGATACTATGGTGCCATTTTGAAGCAAGAATTCTAGGTACTTATTGGGATTAGATTTGAGGACCCATTCCAACAAATCCATAGCACTAGGGTCTTGTGTAAAGTCCATCACTTCTTGATCAAAATTTTGATTTTCTTGATTTTGGGGAGGAGAAAGATAGGGAGCATCAATCATGATTTGAGTAATTGTGTCACTTATTCTGAAATTATGAGGCATCCCAAACTCTCTATTGGGTTCCATTTTTTTGTTTTTCTTAGCTTGTAACCTTATGGTTGTTGGCATGAAAGGAAATGATGCAAAATTTGGTGTTGGAATGGATATGTTAAATGGGGTATGTTGAACCTTAGAACTTTGTAGATTTTTGAAACTTTTGGACCAAATGTAATTGATGGATGAAGGTTGGTGATGATTTGATGTGGTTTAAGGGATGGTTTTAAGGATGATTTGATAATATCTAAAGGATGATTTTGTATGATAAATGATCAAAGGATAATGAAAATGATTGTGATGATACTTTGGATAAGGTTTGGTCAAAGGATGATGATTTTTTGATTTCAAACCAAAAGAGGCTTGGGAAAAATCTAGATCTTTGTGGATATAAAGGATATTATCCTCTCCTACTTGGGGTAGACAAGACACACCAAGAAAAAGAAGGATATTTTACTTGGGGTAGACAAGACACACCTAGCAAAATGGGATTTTTGGAATCCACTAACTTAGCAGTAGTCCAAGCTCCTAAGATAATTTATCCAAGTTTGATAAATGGGTAATTCATACACAAACTTAAGGTAGACAAATTCTTAAGCTTAATGTGAATTAGAGGATAAAGATAATATCTAGATTTACTTTAGCCAAATTTTGGTTTGGAGGATAGATTTGTTTGAAGGGGTTATGTTTGGATTTTTAATGGGCCTTGATGTCGATTTGCGTTTGATATGGTTTTAATTTGATGGTATAGGTAGGATGAATGTATTGGTCCAAAGCAAGTCAATGAATGGTTACTATTTCTAAGGTTTCAAATGGGATGATTAGGGGGATGAGAATGAAGGTTTTGGTGGAGTGGATGATTTAAGAGGGGATGATTTGGTGAAAATGCAAAGGGGATGATTTTGGATTGACTTCAAAGTTTGCTAAAGTGTCAAAGACAGTCAAATTTTGATGGGGAAATTATTGTGTTCGGTTGTCTAAGGTCACATGAGAAGGCATTGACAGAGTCTTCGCAGGTGATGACAGGCTCTACACAGGCACTGAGGCAAAGCACATGCACTGATAGGGGTAGCGAATGCGTTGACAGATAAAATAGGGGCACTAATAGTGAGAGCAAAAGTGTTGACAAGGGAAGCCAATGCGCTGACAGATAACTCAAAAGCACCGATAAATGAGTTAGAGGTGTTAATAGGTCATACAAAAGCATCGACAAGTCAAACAAAAGTGCTGATAGTCAGTTCGAAGGTGCTAACAAACGGAGCACATACGCTGACAAATAGAGCATATGCACTGATAGACAGAGCAAAGGTGTTGAATGTGGCTGTAATTGTTTCGATTGTTAACTATTTGGTCATTTGATGGTTTTGCAGAGGCACTGAGAGAGATAGCGAATGCACTGATAGGGGTCGTTTAGGTGCTAAAAGACTAAATTTTGAATGGTTTTGATGTTTTGGCCAAATATTCTCTTGGCAAGAGATTTAACAAGCAATAAGACACAATGGCTATTTGATACTTGAGGGAATAAAGGTTGAATAGATTTTATGGGTATTACACAAAAAGACACGCCAAGCACTTGATCACAATCCTAAATTATTCAAGTGGGGGTGACATACCTTATGGATCTCACGAAATGGTCATGGGTCAATATCAACTCAAAATAGAGAAGTGATTCCCACCCCCATTAATACCATACTGTTATAGCCTGGATAGATAGGGAATATATGGTCATGTACCACCATATATCCCTTACCATGGAGACTTTTGTCTTGCCCAAAGTAGCCCCTATCTCAATTATAATGGTATGTGTGAGCTTCTTCCCCTCCTACTATAGCGGTGCACCACAAGGTATGATGGCCAAAGGTCTTAACTAGGTTCAACAAGTTGCTAGGGGTTGTCCCAATATACACTAGGTACAACAGACACAATTCTATGAATGGGGGTGTCCCAATCATCGAACAAAGTGCAAACTAGAACACAAGTCTCGGTGGACCAAGGGTCTCAGGGTTTTTTCTTTGATGGAGAGGGTCCTTCCTTTGAAGTGAGTCTTTTGATTCTCACAATATTTATATATTGTGCGAGGACATGTAGTTGAGGTCATCCCCTTGGTGATAAAATCCAAGGTATGCTCCTAGGGAAGAAGATACTACTCACTTTTGATCCCCAGGATCGCACGAAGTGCGAGGGGAGAGCATATGTGAAAGTAGTGCTCCTTTAAGGTATACACAACAAAGGATTTGCACAAGGATTTCTGATCCCGAAGATCACCCAAAGGTGTGAGGGGAGACCATACGTCTTAGTGCAAATGAAGACAAAGAAAATAAATAAATTCCCACTATTTTACTTTAATGCAACTAAACTAGTGAAAAATTGATGTTCTTTGACTGCGGGGCTGCAAGAAAATATTAAGAGTTTTTAGTAAAAGCCTTGGTCAAACATTTCGAGCTGCAATTAAGTTAAGTTAGTATCCCAAAATATGATGTGATTTAGTTTTAGACACAGGCGCTAATACACAGGACAGAAGCGAACAACAAAATCAAAGGCACTAAAAATAGAAGCCTAGGCGTTGATAGAAGGTGCTAAGGCGCTGAAAGTTAGCACATAGGCACTGACAAACATTGCAAAGGCACTTTCAGACAACTTGAAGGCACTACAATATTAAGCTAAAGCACTAAAATAGAGTGCAAAAGCACTAATTAGACTATGCATACCTATCTTTACCTATCGATGAAGGTGCTAAACTGAAAGACATAGGTGTTGAAATGGAGCTTGGAGGCGCTAGGACATAGACCGTAGACATTGATTTGACACAGGAGATAGAAACCTGCAACAAGATGTTAGGTTGATGACAAAATCAAGACAATAGATTAGTCTCTACAATCAAAGTTAGCCAACAAAGCAACCCGTCACTATATTAGTCGTTAAAATAGGCTTTTTAGAATGTAAATATAAGCTTAAACAACTAAAATTTGTGAGTTTAATAAAAAGCATATGTAAACTTCCCAATTATCCTACAAAATCAAGTGTTAGACCTGCAAGAGATGTCAAATAAGATGCCAAAACACATTTTCAGAGGTCAATAATATGAAATGTTATTCTATGAATAAATAGAGCGTAGGCGCTAAAACAGTCATTGAAGGCACCTTTGCAAGGCGTGGAGGCGCTAAAACAAATAAATAAGGTGTTATTATAATAAGTGTAAGCACTAAAGCACTAGTCTTAGGTGCTAATAGAAGAAACATAAGCACTGATAGACCCTACAAAACAAAAGGTTAATAATTAGCTGTAGGCGCTAATAGAGGTGACAAAGCTGCTACCATATCCATCAAAGGTGCTAAACCATAGTCGAATTCACTACCCTATCACATTCACATGAACACACATAATTTAATCCACAAAATATCAAATTCAAGGACAATTAGGTCCCACCAGGCGTGCCAAATGAAGATACATGAATGAGGGAGATGTTAGAGACATAAAGTAAACTAAAAACAATGAGTATACCTTCAAATCTCCTCCATTCAAGTCCCCTTGATAAGGTGGAGGAAATGCATGCACCCAAGTGCAAATCCTAGCTTTACCCAATATGAACAAATGTGGATTGCTCAATCTAATACCAATATAATATGAGTAAGGATTTTGATACAAATTGGATGTGGAATTGGCTATGATTTTGGCTATGGATGTGAGAATTTTTGGAGCATAATGATGATATCTCAAGCTTGTGTGTTTTAATGGCTTAGGAGAGGCTCTTATTTATATATTTTTGAGGATTTTAGATCAATGGTGGAGGTTTAAAAGAGAGATACAAGGGTGGAGATTTCATAGTGAAATCAAGGGTCAAGATTTCATCAACAAAGATGAAGGGCTTTTATTATTTTAGAATTTTAAATTCAACCTTGGGAAGGCTTTGCATTTATGAATATGGATACATGTGAATGAATTAAAAATTCATTTTAATGGGTGAGTGGAATGAGAAGTGACAAATGCATGGATTTGGAAAGGTGAGGTGGATACATGTGTGAGTTTTATCAATTAAATAATGTTCTTTCATGGATTAGGAAAGATGAGGTGGAGACACATGTGACTCCATAATTAAATAATGTTGATTATTTAATCAATTGTGGGGACATGGGATAATGAGGGGTTAGGTTAGTTAATTAAGTGATTAAATTAATTAATATGGCTAGTGGAAAATAGGAGATGGATTAATTAGTGACTTAAATTATTTAAGGAGATTTACTTAATTATTTTGGTCATAGGGTCTATGTAGGGTAGTGTACCTAATTAAATAAATGATATTTATTTAATTAACCTAGGTTTAGTCATGAGCTAGGTGGATTAATTAAATAAATGGACTTTATTTAATTAATTTAGACTAATGGTAATAGGGATAATTAATTAAATAAAATTTAATTATTTATTTAATCATTTTTGGGTTGGTTGCAATGAGCATTGATAATTAATTAAATAATAACTAATTTATTTAATTAATTTGGAGGAAGGGGATTTGATGGGTGACCTTAGGGAAGTGTCAAAAAATGATGGTGTGAGTACATGTCATTTTTAGGTGTCTACAGAAATAATCTTTCCCTCCATCAACAATGCCTACATTAATTTTGCCAAAGAGGAGTAGACATTGGAGGATGTGCACAAACTCTTGTGTCATAAACAAGATCACCATAAAGTATAGATCTTTTTATTATGCATGGATGATTTTATGGAATGTTTAAGTGGAGCATACTTCTTTTACAAAATTAATCTCAAGTGTAGTTACCATAAAATTAGAATCTGTGAAGGAGATGAATGGAAAACAACTTTCAAAACTAAGGATGGACTATAAGATTGGCTAGTCATGCCATTTGGGTTGATTAATAAACAAAGTACCTTTGTGAAGTTGATGAATGAAGTCCTTACAACATTCCTCAATAAGTTTGTAGCTATTTGTTTTTATAATATTTTGGTGTTTGGCAATATGAAAGAGGAACATCTTATATATCTATAGTAGTTTTTAGTCCATAGCTGAGAAAGGAGAAGTTTTGTGTAAACCTAAATAAATGAAATTTCATATAGAAAGAGTTAGTTTACCTTGGATTTTGATATCTCAAGATGGATTGAGGAATGACTTGAGATTGTTTGAGCAATTATTGAGTTGTCGATAGTGCAGAGTCTAATAGAGGTTAAAAGTTTATATGGTTTGACAAGTTTATATAAGAAGTTCATCATAAACTTTAGTGGTATGTTCACCTCCCACACATTATGTGAGGAAAGGAGGATTTGAGTGGATAATTGTTGCTAATAAGAGTTCTAAACTTTTGAAGAAAAATATAACATCAGAGCTAATGTTATCTCTTCTAGAATTTGAGAAAGTTTTCTATGTTAATTGTAACAATACCAATAAAGCCATTAATGTTGTATCAAGTCAAGAAGGTAAGATCATTGCATATTTCAGTGAAAAGTATGAGTGAAGCTAAGTAGAAGTGATATGTTTATGATTAAGAATTTTATGTTACTGTTCAAGATAATAAATGGAGGCATTATATATTGCTAAAGGATTTTGTTCTATATCTTGATCATTAGGCATTAAGGTTCATTAATAACCAAGAAAAACTGAACCAAAGACATATGAGGTGGTTGGAATATCTATAGGGTTATTATTTTATTCTTAAACATATGTTTGGTATAAGAAACAAAGTTACAAATTATTTCAATAGAAGACTACCATTATTGTTTAATATGATAGTTGAATTAGTATGGATGTCTATGATAAAGGATTTGTATGCCACAAATCTAGATTTGTAGATGCATGGAGAGCTTGCATGAAACCTTAGGTTGGAGGTAAGGGCTCATTTGATGATTAGTCTATCTAGGAAGCATCCCAACCAATGATATCTACACAGAGGATGTCTAAAAGTATATCCATGCACTGATATCAAAGATAGATCATATAAAGTTTGAAGAGCTCTAAAGAACACTTCTCCATCTAGATCAAATAAATTACATACCACAGTACTAGGAGGTGGAGAAGAAGAAACTAGACATATGGAAGGATTTCCCTTATTTCTCTATGGAGCATGGTTGGGTTAGAATAATACTAAGTAGAGCTCATGATGAATTCATCTATTTGGAAAAACCCTACCACATTACAAAACAAGCAATTCAAGTAGTGATAGGCCTTTGTGCTAAGGATAATTTACCATCGAAGAAGGCAATAAAAATAAGAAGGCTACAAATCTAATCAATGCTACATACCATGGGAGAAGCCTAAACATTAAAAAAATCACAAAAATGGTAGTGTAGTATGCCACCATGGGTATCACGTATAAAATCTACTATGCAAACTGAAAAGATTTAGCAATCAATACAACCATTCATACCGCATATCAAATGGTGGTGGAGGGGAAAGATTTTTACTTATTAAAGGTCCTCCCTAAGCAACTAATGGAGAATCTATAAAAGACCAAGAACACATAGTACCAATTCCAGTCTGGTAGTCTCATCACATGCCTCACATTTTATTTCATGAATGCACTACCATCTTTCTCTGGAAAAGCATGGCAAACACATATACATTTGATTACATAGATAAAACACCATGTCTAGGAATTCAAGGACACAACAATCTACATTGCGACATACTGGGGTTTTTTTAAAGCCCTGCAACAAAAAATGTAAACCAGAGAGAGGATATCATATGAAATGGTGAAAAAGTATGCCAAGGACATAGTTTTACTAGTGGGAAAGCCCTACAACAAAAAATGCAAACCAGAGAGAGGATATCATATGAAATGGTGAAAAAGTATGCCAAGGACATAGTTTTACTAGTGGGAAAAGATTTCTCTCTAATGGAGGCAGTAGAACCTAGGGTTTCTCAAATCCCTAGGCTTCCATACAAAAAAAGAAATGACCTCATAGAGTCATATGCTACGAATCTCCTCAAACAACCTAAGGACCAAAATGCAGAGAGATTTTGGGACATACCAAGAGTTCATGGATAAACAACATAAGAGAAATGTGGAGGAGCAATTTGATAAAAATAAGGAGAAATTACATAAAAAATGGGTATCCCACAACAAGAAACACCACAAACAAGCACAACTACACTGCAAGTGTGGAGATCAGAGAGACTACACTTGGGAACCCCAAGATCATAGGCTAAAATAGAACAAGGATCATCCTCACAAGAAGCATCTATATCCACTCCATAATCTCTACAAATGGACCCCTCTATAAAGGAGGTATAAAAAATACTGGTGCATATGAGTGTGGAGAAGAAGAAGAAACAAAGGCAAAAACAAGGAGTAAAATGTAGAATAATACAAGCAACATGGGAAAAAACAAAGCAAGAAGAAGTACAATAAATCTCCCAACCACTGCACAAAAGAACAATAAGAAGCAATAGACAATCAATGATCGAAATAGAGGTACCAGAAGAACCTTGAGAGGAAACCATTATGGATGTTGAACTCTTAACAATAACCATAAATAATAATAAAGGAATAATCAAATCGACTGCCAAAATGTTTGATAAGGTAGGTCTGGAGAATAAAGAAGTCATTGAGAGAGTAATGATAAGACACATAAGGATGTCTAAGGACACCTTAGAAAATATCATTGAAAATTTCTCAGATCAATTAGCCTCCTCAATAAGGAAGAAAAGAGAAAAATCAATGGATCTAGAGGAAAAAATAAGAAAGTAGGCCTTAGAGGAAGTACACCCAAGAAAAATCACCGACATTATATATGCTCACGACTTAGCTTATAAAGTGATGGAGGCGTCTCCTCCTGGTGCATGTGGGATAATCATTTCCTGTAGAAATTTGAAAATATCAGGATAATGACCTTTTGGCAGGAATTCTTCAGGAAGGTTCCCACTTCCATTTTTTATCCGGATCTGCATGTCGGTTGAGTGGACTTTTTCAGCAGTGACTTTTTGAGTTGGCCAAGATATTTCCCACATTCATTGTAGCACAGGAGGAGGCAGCTCGCATTAATGATCAGAAATATTTTGCCACCGCCTGGTTTTAGATATTTTCTTCGCCATCTGGGTGTGGAAGATCGAGGAGTAAGCTGCTTGAATTAATGATTCTAAATATCTCCTCACCTGCCCCTGTTCTAGATCCTTTGGCGCCATTGCTCCTGGCAGGTGGACGTCCCTTCAGGAAGATATTTTTGATTGCAGCTCTCTGAGCGAATTGGGTAACCGACTTAGGTTAGATAAAGATGCTATATAAGCTGAGGCTTATGATGTAAAAAGGGTTGGAGACTTTTTGGCATTAAGGCTTTTCTGTTTCCAAACAGAGCTTTTAGTTACTGTAACCTTGCCTTCTTACTGAATATATGCAAGTTATCATACCTTTTGCTGATTTTCTAGTTCTGTGTGAATCTGCATATGGTTTTCTGTGAATGTCTTTGATTCCTCTCAATCATCTTGCTTCTTACCTCTGTTAGAATCATCTAATTTGTGTATACTTGCTTGCTATATCTGGCTGTGTTGTGCATCCTCTAGTTCTGTGAAAGTTTCTTTAGTCTGTCTGATGTATCACCCTTGTTTTCAAGCTTTTATTTCATTTCCATTGCAAGCTTTCTTCCCCTTTTCATCCCAAAATTTAGTAGTTTAGGTGATAACTGGACAAGGAAGCCAGCCTTCTTTGGAGGTTTGATCTCATTTAGCAAGGTCCCACACTTGGAGATCATTCCCATTGTGTCATTGGAATGCTTGGAGTCCCATTCAAGCATGGTGCAATTTCATGTGACAACAGTTTCTGGCACGCCTGGTGGGACCAGTCTGATGAACTTATCATCAAAATACTGAGAGATTTAGTATTTCTCCTAGTATCATCAGCCTTTGGAGGCAATACAAACAACACCATGGTGACTCTACTGAACGAATTAGTTGTTTTCAGCAGCCCAAGTACCTAAAATTTTATCAAAGGTCAGGATTTTGGTGATTTTCCTAGCCCTTTCAGCTTCTAGAAGCATCTCAATCACCTGGTGACTCCCTCTCTAGTATGTATCCAATTTATCCTTATTTGCAGACCTATTTTTCTCTAATCCTGACATTTTTATGAATATCCAGCATTTAGATGCTATAAAATGGCAAAATTTTATGGGAATCATGGCTATTCCCCTACCCCAAATTCAAATACAGGCTATTGGCCCCCATATCAGCAATACCAGGCCTCAAATGCCTCTAAATTTATGTCAGACAACCCCTCTCCTCATTGCAATCAGTAATACCAGCAAGAACATTTTCAAACCACTCTGGTCTAGCCTTGTGAAACCCATTCTACTCTAAATCAAACATGCAACCTCCCTAGTCAGCCCCAAAATGATGCTGATTTGGGTAGCTTGGAGAGTTTGTTATTAGATTACCAAAGGCAAATGTTAGAAATAGATAGAGAAGCACAGTGTAACAGACAGCAAGAGGAGCTTGCATATCAAGCTTATTTGTCAGAACAAGAGGCAGAAAATAGAATGGTGCATGAAGAGGAACGCTTGAACATGCAAATAAAAAGTTTCTCCCCTATTCCCAGCTTCAAGCAAATCCATCCTTCAAACCAAGGTGAATCTATGAAAGAGCCTCAAATTTCTCTACCATGGCAGCCTTCTTGGGCCCACCATCCTGGTTATAAAATGCCAAATCTTGTGAAGGCCAATCCTCTCATGCCAGTTCAAAATTAAGGGGAGGAAAAGGTTGTAGAATCCAAGCCTATCATAACCCCAAGTTTTAGGCATCCCTCTGCCTTGAAGGTTCCAAGTTGGAAAGGGCCATCTCTTCCACCCTGCGAAAACCCTTTACCAAACATACGAATGGAAGCATGCCCTAGCATTCAGCCAACAGAAGAACAAAATAGGTTTTTGTGGGCTCCATATCACAAGTTGGAAACTCAGTCAACCCTCACTTTTCCAAACCCATTCTGTGAAGAAGAGAGTTCCAAGGTCAGAATACCAAGCTTCAAGCAAGGAGGGCCTCCTAAATGTCCAAAATTGGATATTCCAAGTTTTAGAGGGCCTCATCCACTGCAACAAGAGCAACCTCGACTCCACAAGTTTCCAGGCTTCAACGCCTATATCCCTTCACAAGTCCCTATTCCTGTGCAAACTTAAATTATCACTCCCCAGGAACAAATTTGTCTAGAATTCTCTCCTCTCCAAGAATTTCAAGGGGTTATTCAAGCTTCTTTCCCTGATGCTATTCCAATCCTCAAGGGTGGGCAAGTTGTCTACCAAGATATTTGGAAAGATGAGCCAAAAGAGGAGGTGGAAGAAGATAAAACCAATGAGGAATAGTTTGTTCCTACACTCACAAAGATAGAATTGTTTGAAACTATTGCACCTGTGAGTATTGATGAGGTTACTCCAAAAGTGGATGATGTTGCCCTACTTCATGAGCTACCTCACTATGTTGAAGATAAAGAAGATGGGCAGCTGGTTGTAGATATGAAGCAACAAGAAAATACTGAAAAGTTGCAGATTGAGGCTGAGCATGATAGTGAGGTTCCAAACCATAAAGAAGGCCAGGCATGTTGCTCTATGCTAGATTATCTAAAGGCTAATTATGCTGATATGCTTGGAGAGCTTCCATTCTTTATTGAAAATAATGAGAAGACTGAACAAAGCTGAAGATTTGTTCTTTATTATCCAACAGGGATATCAACTTCTTGGTGGGGAAGTTTTCTCTTTTGAACATGTGCACGGCTCATTTTCTGAGCCTAAATCTAAAAATCATGAACCTCTTGTTCATAAGGTGCAGGCAGCCATATTTGTGGTAAAACCACAAGAATTAGAGTTTTCAACTCAGCAAGAAGAGGAATGCAGCCATGATGACATTATATCAGCCTTCTTGTTTTCCTTGAAGGAGGAGGGACAAAACCATGAGGTCCCAAGTCAGCTGTTTCACACACAACAGCAACATGAGAGCAAAATGGAGGACACCATCATACCAAATGAGGAGCTGGGGTTTTCAGAGCAACAAGAAGAGAAGAAATTAGAATAGGGATATGAAATCAACTACATTGATTTCCATGTCATCTCAAGGGGATGTCCAATCAGGCATCTAGCCTAGCTGGAGACACATCAAGAGAAGTCACCACTTGTCATGCTTACCTCTAAGCATGAAGTTGAGCATCAAAATGAGTGGGATCAGCCCACTTATCCACCACATATCAGCAACATCAGTAATTAGTTCAGGTGGATAGATGAGTCTATCTTCATTTCGTGGGGGGTGCTTTATCAATTTGTCATATGCCCATCCCTTCCCCACCTCTTTTTAACTATCCACATACATAATGAACATTGCAAATTATTAAGGAAGGGCAGTTATTTTCAAGAACTAGTTAATGGCTTTGTTTGAAGTCATGTCTGACTGGTTAGTTTAGGATTAGAGTAGGTTTCATTTCTGCTTTAGCTTTCCCCTCCCTAAGTGCTTCTGCACAGGCTGCTTTGTTATTAGGAGAAAGCAGGCCTTCTCCCCTTTTTGTATTTTAGAGGCAGGTCCTAGTTCCCTAGCATGTTTTAAACTTGACTCCATGCCCAATGGATGCTTAAGGCCACTGATCTCATGTTTAGCAGGCAAACATCCCATAGAGGTTGCCAAATTATTGACCTATTTTTTCCTCTAGCAGGAGTCAAAATAATTCAAGCAGGATCAGTCAGTATGCATATCCCCATGAAGCCATATTTATGATCTTGAGGTCTTAACCCAATTTCAAAAAATCTGGATCTTGCCTGAGGAAGCTTACCATGTGAAAGAGCTCAAAAAAATAGGCAAGTTTGCTTTTTACATCACCCTAATATTCGCTAAAAGGAGGAAGTTATGTGGGGTCATCATCTGGTCAAGCCCTGATGTTCTAATATCAGGTCATATTTTATATTATTGGGTCATATTTCTAAGATCGGGTGATATTTTGAACATCAGGTGATATTCTGAATATCACCCGATATTTCGAATATCATCCTTCCTTCCAAATATCACCCTGATGTGACGATGATGTCACCATCATAACCCGATAATATAAATATTACCCTATCTTCCAACTATTCCCCCCATCCGGTAACATGACGATGACATCATGGTAACTACAGTGATAAACCAAGTCATATGCCACTGATGTCATCCATATCCATTTTGAGGGAGGATCATCTTTCTTGCAAAGGTCATCATATTTCTGCCAACCCGATCTTTCGTATCGGGGTGATATTTTTAACGACGGGTGATCTTAGTTGAAGATCATCCTGATGTTGGTGCTACAAAGTTTCTAAGTATGACCTGATCTTCTAAGGGGTCATCACATTTGAATATCAGGTGATCTTAGTTGAAGATCATCCTGATGTTATGTTTTCACTTCATGATCGCTGGATCGCCCGACATGCTACTGACGTCATCCTTATTTTCAAACATCAGGGTGATATTTTATATCATGTTACTTCCATCAGGAGGATATTTCGCATCAGGAGGATATTTCATATCGGGGTGACATTCTATATCGGGCTAACATGCAATCAACTCGCCGATATTGGGGAGTCTTGCCGACGGAACTTGATAAGGAGGAGGATGATGATGAGGCTCATGATGATGCTATCGGGAGCAAAATCACCGACATTATATATGCTCACGGCTTAGCTTATAAAGTGATGGAGGCGTCTCCTCCGGGTGCATATGGGATAATCATTTCCTACAGAAATTTGAAAATATCAGGATAATGACCTTTTGGCGGGAATTCTTCAGGAAGGTTCCCACTTCCATTTTTGATCCGGATCTGCATGTCAGTTGAGTGGACTTTTTCAGCAGTGACTTTTTGAGTTGGCCAAGATATTTCCTGCATTCATTGCAGCACAGGAGGAGGCAGCTCGCATTAATGATCAGAAATATCTTGCCACCGCCTAGTTTTAGATATTTTCTCCGCCATCTAGGTGTGGAAGATCGAGGAGTAAGCTGCTCGCATTAATGATTCTAAATATCTCCTCACTTGCCCCTGTTCTAGATCCTTTGGTGCCATTACTCCTAGTAGGTGGACGTCCCTTCAGGAAGATATTTTTGATTGCAGCTCTCTGAGCGAATTGGGTAACCGACTTAGGTTAGATGAAGATGCTATATAAGCTAAGGCTTATGATGTAAAAAGGGTTGGAGACTTTTTGGCATTAAGGATTTTCTGTTTCCAAACAGAGCTTTCAGTTACTGTAACCTTGCCTTCTTACTGAATATATGCAAGTTATCATACCTTTTGCTGATTTTCTAGTTCTGTGTGAATCTGCATATGGTTGACTATGAATGTCTTTGATTCCTCTCAATCATCTTGCTTCTTACCTCTGTTAGAATCATCTAATCTATGTATACCTGCTTGCTATATCTGGCTGTGTTGTGCATCCTCTAATTCTGTGAAAGTTTCTTTAGTCTGTCTGATGTATCACCCTTGTTTTCAAGCTTTTATTTCATGTCCATTGCAAGCTTTCTTCCCCTTTTCATCCCAAAATTTAGTAGTTTAGGTGATAACTAGACAAGGAAGCCGGCCTTCTCCGGAGGTTTGATCTCATTTAGCAAGGTCCCACACTTGGAGATCATTTCCATTGTGTCATTGGAATGCTTGGAGTCCCATTCAAGCAGGATGCAATTTCATGTGATAACAATTATAAAAATGATAGTGAATGGGACACCGAATCTTGTAACTATACCTTCAAGGAAATCCAGAATGGAGACTTCTGTGGCATTCGTCAAAGCAACTCCCTCTGTCCACCTTGTGAAATAATTAGTGGCTATTAAAATACACTTGTGGCCAACACTAGATGGTGGGTTAATCATCCTAATGAAGTCTAAACCCCATTGGGCAAATGGCTGATCAGTCTGGATTGGGTGCAGGGGAAGAGATACCAACCTCTATTTTCTTGCAAATAAGACACATTCCTTGCAGCTCCTTACCCATCTATGGGCATATTTGAACAACTTGGGCCAGTAATAACCAGCCCTAATAATTTTAACAACAATTGTTAGTAGTTGTTTTTGGTGAAAAATGGCCACCTATAGGACCGTTGTGGAATTCTTCCAACAACCTGCTAGTTTGGTTTTACTATATGCATCTTAAAAGAACTCCATTGATTTCTTTCCTAAATAGGACACCATCAACAAGAACATATGAGATGGATTGAAGTCTGAAATACCTCCTTTTGGCTTGATCTAAGCCATCTGGGCATATACCTGACTATAGAAAGACAGTCATGTCATGACACCAGTCAGTTGGAGTGTGAGATTCAGTCAACTGGACTTGTTCAAGGGCATACACTATGTCATTTCCAGCTCCAATGTTTGCTGCCATCTACTCACACAGTCCCTTACCCCTTACCAACCTTGTGATGTTGATGTCAATGCCATATTCCATGGCTTTTGTGATCCACCCAGCTCTTTTCTTGGTTACATCTCTACTCAAAAGAAACTCTTTCACACTGAGATGGTTCACCGTCAATTGTATCTTGCTATTTGAAATCATGTGCCTAAACGTTTTGAGAGATTTCACCACAAAAATACTTTCTTTTCAACAAAATCATAACTAAGCTCATAATCTTCGAGGGGCTGGCTGAAGAAAGCAATTGGTTGCTCCAAAATTTCCCCATTCTTCTATGTTAGGACTACTGATATACTCTCCTTGCCTCCAAAAGAGTAAAGGATAAAATCCTTTTTGTAGTTAGGGTTCACTAGTGTAGGAGCTTGTACAATGTCATGTTTGATAGTTTCAAAACTATCTTTGCCCTCTTTTGACCATGTGAAAGCAACATTTTTATTTAGCATGGAGGTGAGAGGTTTTTCTATTGAAGAAAAATTTGGTATAAACCTCCTCAAAAAATTGATCTTGCCCAGGAAGCTTTGTAGGCCCTTATTGTAACTAGGAAGGGGAAGGGACAAAATTGCACTGGTTCTTTCAGATCAATGGCAAGTCCTTCTTTTGAAAGTACATGTCCCAACAATTCACCTTCTAGGACATCAAATACACACTTCTTTGGATTCAATGATATGCCATATTCTCTGCATCTTTCAAAGACTTTTCTTAAATGACCTAAATGGTCAGCTACATGCTTAGAATACACAATCAAATCATCAAGATATACTAAAATAATATCATTGATTAGGCCTTTGAATGCCAGATCCATTTCTCTTTGGAAAGTTTCCCCAGAATTGGTCAACCCAAAAGACATCTTTTGGTAAGCCAAGGTACCCCATTTGGTGGTAAAGGTCATTTTATACGGATTTGATTCTTTTACAAGAATCTGGTTACACCTTGAGTAGCCATCTAGAAGTGAAAACCTTTCATCTCTTGCATTGTCTGTAAGATCTATTCCATTGAAGGAAGCAAATAGTGGTCTTTAAGGGAGGCCTTGTTTAGGTCCCTAAAGTCCACGCATAGTCTAATTTTCCCATTCTTTTTCCTAAATGGAACTAGGTTAGCCACCCAAGAGGAGTGTTTGATTTGACTGACAATTTTGGCCTCTATGAGTTTGGACAGTTCTTTCCTCATTAATGGCTCAATTTTGGGATTGACTGGCCTTTGCTTTTGGAGAACAAGTTTTGCATTGGGATCTAAATCAATAGTATGCTGAATTAAACTGGGATCAAAATATTTTAGATCCCTATAATCCCAAGCAATTAAATCATCAACCTCATTATAGAGCTCAACAAAATCTTGTCTTTCAGCATGATCACATACCTTTCTGTGCTTTAGAAATCTACCATGTGCAATACCTACCTCTTCATAGTCTTTTTTTTTACTGTCATGTTCATTTTCTCCTTTTTCAGTTGATCATCAGCCCCAAATATGTTTTCTAAGGTGATCAGTCCCTTGGGCAACTTGTTTATCTTTAGCTGGATCACTTGATCACCATACTGCTCTTGCAATTTTGACTGATTACTAGCAGCAAACTCTATGTCCTCTTGTAAGAAATTGACAATTTGCTGGTCATTTTCAAATACCTACTAGCTGAATATATTATTAGGTATAGCAGGCCACACAATGACCTTCACATGTTGTTCTAAACTTTGTTTGACATTTTTAGGGATGTCAAACTGGACACCAACTGTAGACAGCTTGTCGACATCTTTGTTTCTTTCTCTAGGTACTACCTGGATATTGAATGCATCAAATTATTCAATCAGATCCTAGACTCCATGTTTATATGACTTCAACAAGTCATTATTTGAAGCACTTTGTGATTTGATTTGGTGGACAACCAACTCATTGTCACCAAATACCTATAAAATTTGTATTCCTCTCTTATGTGCCAGCTGCATGCCTTGAATCAAGGCCTTGTACTTGGCCACATTGTTGGTACAGCTGAACTAAAATTTGAAAGAAGAGAAAAAACTCTCTTTTGGGGTGGAACCAACACTACACCAACACCTGCTCCATTTTTTCTCCTGAAGCCATCAAAATACATCTGTCATACCCCACTTGAATCTTCTTTTGACTTCACAAGGTTAGGGATGATGGCATCTTCATCATGGATACAATATGTACCCAACCTTGTTTCCCCTTCATGATCTAGGGTATCAAATTGAAAATAGTTTTCCCATTCATCAAGCAGTATATATGGGATTTCTTCCATAGGTATGACAGCCTCATCCATGTTGTTGTCATCTACCTCTAAAGCATGGATTGTGCAATTCATGTTGATAGGGTTAGGGGAATAAGGCTCTATATGATATTTGGCAATATGACTAGCCTTAATGATCACCTTAGTACCATACCTCATCCTAAACAACATATAGGACCAATCAAAAGATAGATATCCATCTATTTTAGCAGTGAAATCTCTAAACAAGCATATACAAAAGTATGCAGAGAGATCAATGATTGAAATGTCTTGTAAAACAAAGCAGCTAGGACATGCATGTAGGGTAAGTGTTGTGCCTTGCACACATGCCCCATTTTTTCCAATGGAGACCCCCTTTTTTGTTTTGTCTTGGAGTTTCAGTCTTTCCTCCTTATGATGATGAGAGAGTGAAATTATGCTTAGAATGCAGGATTTGTTCCAAATTTGAGTATCTGGCATGTTTGGAGTTGTTTGATGCCTTTTGAGATTGATTTGGAGGGGACTTGATTGGGTTTGTGCTTTATAAATATCCATTTGTTGCCTTTTGTGCTGAAATTGGGTGTCATTGCAGTTTTCTCTAAAATCCTACATCACTGGATGTAGTCATTGAAACAACTTTTGCAAGAGGTATCATATTGAAATTCTTAGTTTCCATGCCTCAAGGTTGCAAAATCATGTCAAATTCCATAAGGTTTCACTAAGGGGTCCATATGCCTTCATCCTGATGCATGCCCCTGATACCCTGAAATTGGCTATTTGATGTCCTGAAACCCTGAAAACTAGCTAAGTCTGAAATCTGGTGGATCCTCAAAAATCTAGAATCTGCATGTTAAATCCCATGGATCTGGGACCTATCTCAAACATCTTGACAGTATATTTCAAATATTAAAAAAAAAAATTAAATATAGTGTTAGGCATCCAAATCTGGTAGAAAAATCACCCCAACTGCATATTGCGCTAATATCCAGTGTCACTGGATATCAGCACTAAAACCCTCTCATGCAACTCAGCACTAAAAACCCACTTCATAGGATTGGTGCTAAAAAAACTCCTACCAAACATGTTCGACACCCCCCAAATGTTCCGCTAAGGCATTTTAAAAGAAAACGAAGCTTTTTACCTCGATTGGATCAGCGCTAAAAATAGTCCCAACTGGATATATTTGGCACACCCCGAATTCCCTGCAAATCCTATTGCCTGAGATTTCTCTGCTGACGAAGGTTTATGGTCTTTATCAAGTGTTAGCGCTAAAATTGTTGATGACGGGATCTGCGCTAAATTGTATTCCCACAGGATATATTTGGTAGGGGCAAAAATGCCCGCTATTTGGTTCCAAACAAGATTTCTACTAAGAGCATTCATAGACTAAGCACTAAAAAGTGTCTGCACTGCATATATCTGGTGACCATTAAAATCCACGCTGATCACATGAGCACCAAAATTCCCGCTAGAAACATTTGTGAAGCTAGCACTAAAATGACCTCTCCTGGATATATCCAGTGAGAGCCAAAATCCCCCCTTTTTGCTAATTTGGCTTGAAAAACTCATTTTTTAAGGGTGTAAACTTGGATTTTATTGATGAAATTGATCTGCATATCCATTTATTACATCATGACCAACATTTTTATCAAGTTTTTGTGGATTTTGGGCATGTTTTGCATCAATTAATGTCACTACACCTGAATATCCAGTGACCCCCAAAAATCTCGCTTTTTGCAAAAAAAGGGGCTGAAAACGTGAAACAAATGTCTCCAAATGGATCCAAATGGCCACAAAAACATCCCAGATCACTATAAATGCCAAATGGGTAGTAAAAAATGATGAAAAACGTAGAAAATTATTGGAAAATACCAGATTTGTGAAGATGGTCATAAGAAAGCGACATTGACAATGAGTTGTTCATGAGTGATCCATGGCTGCAAATGGACATATTTTGATTCAAATTGATGGAAAATGACTTGTTATGATGAAATTGATGCTTGGCATTATGAATTGTAGGTCTAAGTGGACACAAGAGCTTGTTGGAGCTATCTTGGAAGGATGTACACACAGAGATGCAGTGCTAACCTAGATATGCAGAATTATCATTTTGTCAACCAAATTGATGTTGTATCTAAAAAAGGAAGTCAATATGATGTCCAAGGTGATGGATATAAGTCCCAAGATCTAGAAGACAGAAGATCATGACCTACATCAATGTTGTTCCTGCAGATCCAGGCTAATGTCTAGGACTTGTTCATAGTTGTCCCAACCATCCAATCATGCAATGTCAATCCAACAAGCATCCAATTGGATATGTCTTCATAAAAAATGTGCCACATAATCTTCTTGACTATGCAACTCATTGGAAAAGAGTTTTTAGATAACTCAAAAGTGATGAGTGGTAGAATGATCCAGTCAGCATATGAAATCTCATCAAGCCACATCAGTCCATATTTTCAAGTGTCATGTGACTTCATTTTGACTTTCTTTTACCTTGAAAATTGTCTCTTTGTCATATACAACCAAATGGATACTCATTTTGTCCACATTCAATGTATTTAGAGGTTGTATTTTGTCTTTTTTCTGTCAAGACAAAAATAATTCTGAAAATGTAACAAACTATTGTATTTCATTAAATACTGTGTAAATCTGGACCATTGGAGTTGAGTTAATCTCCATCATCCATTGAAGAACTTGGTATGGTTGCTTCTCTATATAAAGGCACCCTCTCTCATTGTAAAGATACAAGGGGAAGCACTGAAGAAAGTATTGTTGAAACCCTGCCATTTTTCTGAATAATACAACCAGAATTTCATTTGCCTCTACCATTTGAGTTCATTTTATTGATTGGATATGGTTATCATGGTTCTTCTTCATCTTCTAGTTAGTTATTCAGTTGTAGTTGTGGTTAATAATTCATACATTTGATGGATTTCCTATCCATACCATTGATGGCTTGCTGATTGTATGTCATTGTGCATGGTTAGTCTGGACATATTTATGAGCTAAGTTCAATTGTGTAAGTTCATTGAATTGCACCACGAATTGGGTGTTAAATGAATCCTTCACAGTTTGAAAATCTTCATGTTTCCTCAGAAGATTGCATAGTTTATGTAGCATTGTGGGCTACCTTGTTAAGCAGAGATTTGTTTGTTGTTGGGAATCTGTCTATTTGTTTATTGATCATTTATGTAGCTATCTATAGGATCTCTTATCCCCTTTCTCTCCTTTTCCTTTTCCATTTTCTTTATCAGATCCTATTAGATTAGTTTTAGTAAACTTGCATAGTGCTATCACATAATTCATACTTGGTGAATGCAAGTTGGTAGATTACTAGTTGCATGCTGAAATTACATATTTTATAGCAATCTGGGTATATATTAGTTTGATTATGTATTGTCAAATCTTAAAACTGATCAAAGTCATGTACAATCAAACCCTACCCATTGCACGTAAGTCCCCTTAGTTGGTATAGCTAAAACATTCCACTGAGTTATCTTGCAAGCTAAGACCTAGCTGTATAAACCTTGGGGAAATCTTTTCTAGGATAGGATACCTTTTCAAGAGAGGTGAGGTACTTTGTATTTCATTTGCATTGTTGCATGCCAAAAACACCATCAACAAAATTGGTGCTAGAAGGAGGGCTTGAACGGAGGTTTTCGATGCAAGATTTAAGTTTTAGTGGTTAATTGTTCATGCAAAAATGAATTAAATTTGTAGGTCCAATGGATACACATAAGGGTTTCAGTCATGAGATCCCTTCATTCTTCAGAGGACTATCACAACAGTCATATCATGAAGAGAACTTCAAAATAGATATCCCACTTTTCAAAGAAGTATTAGATAGGCAGATCAGGGTGAAGTATCCTCCACTGACATTGCTTAATTTTAGTTCACCTCAAGTCTGCACTATACATCTTGGAGAGCTGCATGACAAAATTGACTGTTTAACCTTCCTCCAAAGGTTAGATCTACATTTTGTCATGCCCACTTTTATCGTGTGGCCATGACATAGAAGACAACATGTCATGTCCACAATTGCCATGTGGTCATGACATGAACCACCAAAAACTTTTCCACCTGTCTCTAAAACCCCATCGCACAAAGACGGGGAAGGCAAACATGGAGTGGCATATAATGACCACGACTGTTTGCAATACATTACAATTTGTTTTCCAAATCTAGGTCATAGCTCTCAAAGTTTGAAGTACAATATAGAAATTAACGTGGTTAAATGTAAGAGTGAAGACATCGGTCTTACGGGTCTGACCTAAGCCTCGGGCCTCATCCAAGATGGCCTTGCCTACTTAATGCGTAGAGGCCTCATAGTTCAACATAGAACTTACAACCACATGATAATATTGACCAAATCTAAACCACCCTAAACACATCAATTCATATAAAAATTCCCAATTAGAAAATATAGAAATCTATAATCAGCTAATCCTTGATTTGAAATCATCGTCATAACTTTCTAGACATTAAGTTCATATAAATTAAGATGCTTAAGAGAAAACTATGATATTAATAACTATGACATAAATCTCTTACAACATTTAAAATCTCAAGATATAAATATCGTAACTGCAATAATAAAATAAGCTTGTTCTAAGGTTAGCCTGAGAGGAAAAGAATACAAGCATTCCTATAGATCTAACCTCTTCATCAAATCTATCCCCCTTTAACTACAAGCACATGATAGGATCATAAGTCATTCAAGGCATTACTACAATTTTCCAAAAGATTCTAGTAGATAATAGGGAATTAAGATTATGGAATATCTAACAATTATGGCTACTCAAATTTATTGCTTAAGGAAAACTAACTTAAGATAAAACAAAGTTTAGACTTAAAGTATAGACTCAAATAGATTAATAAGGACTCCTTTCAATCCTCTAATCGTGATATCAAACTTACTTACATTCTAATTAGAGATTCAAATTAGAAATGTCATAATTTATGGCCATGGGCAAACATTAAACAAAGTATGTATGATTATGCTTCCAAAACTAAGAAGATGTAAGTTTTCTAACCATCATACATTTCATTATCCTCTATCAATAAAGATATAAATCCAAAGGAGTAAGGTGTTATTATTTCCAATGTAACATAATATCAAAAAAAGGATTTCTAACTAAAATAATCATCACTGTTAATTTAAAATCACATCAAAATAATAATCAACAGATTGAAAATTTATAATGAGATCAATATGCAAATCTAATGTCATTACCTGGAAGATTTAAACAAAAAGACTTATGCAAATCTATGCCATTAAATGGTAGTCAAATACATTATAATAAAAGAACCTATTTAACCCCAAATATAGGGCAAAAATAATCATAAACTTTAACAAGTAACAGAGCAGTTCATAGCCTCACACATACAAGAAGACAACAAAAAAACAATCAATTAATAAATAAATACATAAACTAAGGAATCAATTAATAAATACATAATTCATATACAAAACCAACTAGCTTCATGTTAGCAACAAATCAAATGGTGCTTTTAGGTTTTTCCACAATGGAAGTCCATTTAAGTAGCATACAAAAAAAAATAAAACTAGAAAGACATGGCTGCAGATATTTTACAAATAGAGAAATACATATATAGATTAGGTAGTCTGAACTTGAAGCCATGGTGCAATGCTTTGAACATTTGCAGCAAGATTACTGTGGTTAAAGGCCCAGTACGGTATTGATCCAAGGCATTGTGTTATAATATTATAACAAATAGTAAAGGGCACACAAAGAGCCACCTGATGTCAATGGCCAAATGTGATGCTAATAGGCACACAATCTAACCTAACATTTGACATTAAATAGATCCTTCGACCTAAGCACTTGCTTTCCGCTACCTTTCGGACCCAAGGTTGTGAGGTTGAATTGATGGTACTGAGATTTAGAGTTTCAAATATGTCCTATAGAATCAAAATGTAACCCCTCTAGTGGCACACTTCTCAGGTGCCTATGATTCAAAATGCATTGAATTTGGCATATGAGCCTTCTTAATCATGCAGACTCGTGCAGCTTCAGCCCACCAAGTCCTTAATTACAATATTTTATGTATTTTTAGTTGTTCAAACTCCCTCAGATCTAATGCTAATTTATTGACTTTTTTTCCTTTCCATGGTGGAGCCTAGTCCGAATTTGGTGACTAGCCAAGAGATTCAAGACTGTTTGAAGTGGAGAAATTTATGATATGATTTGTAGCACCAACTATTTCCTTCTTATGTAATTACCTAAACTTTTGTTTTCTGAGATAGTTACTATAACTTTCAAGGGTGGGAATATGTGTTTGCAATCACACCCATATCAAGTCGTGGACTACACATCTACCAAGTGAGATCAAAAGATAACCCCATGTGACTGCTCTGGTAAAAGAAGACACAGAAAAAACTTCCACAAAAGAAACATAATAATAGTATTCATTGTTGTTCACAACTAAGTATGCAATCCTTTATTGCAGCTAATGTCTAAATGTTGGAGACATTCAAGGAGTATCAAGAACATATGAGTATACCATAAGTGATAAAATTTTGCAATGATATGCCAGACAAGTGTGTGGAGAGGGATCTCTGTAAATATCAAAACCAATCAATGTTTGCATAGACTTGGGTAACGAAAGGTATTGTGGTGGAAAGCCACCTCCAAACAATCAAACATGATTACAACTCAAATATATATGCCATTGGCCTATTTACATTATTCAAGTACTCAAGTCATGTCCATATTGTAATAAATGTCCTCTACAATTATGTCTAAATGACAGGTATAGCAAAAGAACAAAATTTCAACTCCAAAACAAAGTTGAAAAGGCTTTTAAAACTTTCAAGCAGTGCAACTGGCAGATGTAAAGCCACGTTCCACAACTGTAGCTAGCATTCTCACTGCCCATGCCAAAATGGGGCTTTGGAATAGGGTATGGACATCCCTCAAAATATAATGGAAGCAGGAATTTTGTCAGATATTAAAGTTGGACATGCTCTAGTAGACAATTATGCAACTGTGGAACACAAACAAGGCACGTGAACTGTTTGGCATAATGCCTCCAGGAAAAGTGAACTCCTAGACAACAATGATCACCGGATATGTACTAAATGGGCTAGTTAAATAGGCTTCAGAAAGCCATTAAGTAAAAGCCATTGGCAGGCATAAAGCCATTTTCCTAACCCTTGCCTTCTAACAAATAATTTCAAACATATAACTGTATGTGCAGTTAGTTCCATCTACGACAACCTTAAAACACAACAAGTATTATAGAGAAAGATAAATGAGACTGTCTAACAAAATAAAAATCATAAATCTTACAAAAGAATCATGAGACTGTGTTTTTTTCATGAGTAGAAAACCCTAAAAGGGATAAAAAACCACTCGGTAAAATGCCTTACTGGATTAATCAATCGATTCATTGTTTACAAAGCCTCACTAGCTAATGTTTCTCACTAATAAATGTATGTGCCTCACTAACAAATGAAAGTGCCTCACTGGCAATGAAAGAACATCATAGTTCTGAAAACAAGAACATAGAGTATAACCGCTGCTTCAATATATAGCATTCCCTGAATATCTCATTGCATTTGAGATTCAAGAACTCATATGTGCATGTGGGATATATACAACACTATGAAGTGCTTTCACAAAATAATGTATGAAGATTATGCCAAGTATCTTCCAGATCCCAGAGTTGGATTTATACCATATATCTTGAGTGTTTCATAGATTTAGTAGATTCAATAGTAAAAAGATCCTTTTCAAACAAACTCTTTTCCAAACAAAATTTTGACAAAGGCTACATTCCATTAAATAATACAAAAAACCTTTTTCAAAGCTTTCATAGAAAAACCATATTTCCAATGGATTTCCAATGCTGCAATAATAACAGAAGATGGACTAGAGTCACCTGAAAGGATAACCACCACATTCACCACATGTTGCTACTATCTCACCACAAAGTTGTGCAACTGTATCAGTCCAAAAATGAGTCGCTCCACCAGAAACTTCATGCCCTCGTATCTCATGAGTAGGGTTTGAGTCATGTCAAAACACAATAATACCAATGACCAAAAGCTCCCCCCCTCGAAAACCACACAATGATAATGCATTTTTCCTCATATATTCTGTGCCCTAATGATAAAGTCTCATCAATAACGCCTTCCATGAGTATAGTGCAGAAATGACACTGAATGTAAATTGACAATAACAATAATGCCTTTTCAAACTCATTACGAGTGTGTTATTCTATTTTTCTCAAAGTCAAGAAGACAATATTATTACCTTACCATGCCAAAATGTCACTTGTGTATACCATGGTCACAACAATATTCCAAGTATGTACCAAATTGTTTTCACATATTATGCCAGGATCAAAATACCATGTCTTTTGCCAAGATCACATAGTCTTATGCCAATTCTTTTGCAAATAGGTCATTGATCAATTAACCATCCTTTTGTAACCTAAGTTATTGATAACTTATCAACCTTGCATAAATAAGCCATTGATAGCTTATCAATGAAATATTGATAAGATATCAATTCTTTATTACTGGCAAGGATGTATAAGGTGTCTATACCTTATGAATGACAAGAATACTTAATGTACCATATGAAAAAAATGTAAAATACCTTATGATGATCAATGATATACAATATATCAATAATGTATGCAACCATATGATAAGTGAAGTATGACAAACCATCCTGTATACTTGTCCACTAACGTAAGTAACAACAACCTGTATACCTGTCCATGAATATGCCAAGATCAATATGTATCCTATGTCTTGTCCACTAATAAATGTGTGTCAATGTGTATATGACCAAAGTATATCAATATGTATGTCAATGATAGATCAATGTCTATCACTACAATTTGTATGCCATGTGTCAATCTGAATTGTAGCTGATATGAGTAATAAACATGAGTATGCATCAATGCTAATGATACCAATCTGAATGTGTAAAGTATATCAATACCAAGGCATTGTGTATCAATACCAAATCTATGAAATGATAATACCAATCTAGAATGATGACATCAATATCAATGTCGCCTTGAACAAGCTAGGACTAGAGAGGCATTACACATTTAAGGGGATTGCTCTGTATTTTTTAAGTTTACAACCCTGAAGTGGGATATACACATAACATACATATTCAAAACAAAAAAACACATGGAGGAACTGTAGCATGGATGGATGCATATGCATGTGGTCATGTCTCAGTTGAGAACACCCAAAGAGTTGAAGCTACAAGAGCTGTAAATCCACCATTCATAATTGATCAAAGTCAAAAGGATAGTCTGCATAGGGGAAAAACTAAATTTCCTCAAGTTGTTCATCAAAGTACATACCAAGATGAGAATATTGATGGCAGGAAGTGCATGTGGTCTACAGATCACCTAACTAAGGAGTATACAGTCCCTGACTAGTTAAAACCCAATTTTTAGTCTCTAGACCTTGACAAGACAGTCCCAGCTTGGTTCAAACCTAATTTCTAGTCATAGGACAATGAACAGAGCAGTATATAGGTTCACATTTCTGCTATTGAGGAGGTTGATAAGATAGAAAAGGAATTAGATCTGATGAATAGTCATGTTGAGGATGCATATCAGCAACCAGATGCTTCATAGATATCAAGTTCTAAACCTATGTTTGTTAATGCATGAGTGGAGAATAGCAGTTCAATTTAGTGTGCTGACAATTCTAAGTCTGAAATCAAGTATGAGCAATAAATGGATCAAGTTAAACATGTGCAAGAATAAGAAGAAATCAGTCACTCATATGAAGAAAAATCATTGATACCAACACAGGAAGAACTACAATCAGATTGTCTGGTAAAAAATGATCAGACTCTTGACTGTATCAGCCCAATATACCATCATGATTAGCCACATCAAGATGATATAGTTGCTCCAACAGAGTTTTTACAGCTGAGTCAGATAGACAAAATCAAGATGATACATCATTTCAAGGTGACATTGACATTAAGGATCCATTCATAGAGGAAGAAAGAAGCTTTGTTATTGCTACAGACAATAAAGTGCCAACTCGATGCTAGCCCTTAATCAAAACACAAAGGTTGTCAATCGATGTAAAGGATGATTTCTCAAAACATATGACTACTTTTGATGAAGTAGATTCAAGTAAATCATATGTTCTCCATGTTGATCATATTTACACTTGCAATAAAGATCCCCATATGGCTGATGTCAATTTACTGATGATGAATGGGAGCAAAAGTCTGTAATTTGATAATAGAAATCAAACAGTTATGCATAGTGATGGCTTGGAAGATTTTTAATGTCAATCACTTGTTCACATCATTGAGTTGGTATCAATAATAAGAAAGGATATGCTACTACGTGGGAATTCACCGCACATGATAGACTTTGCTTTGGCTGATTCATGCCAAATTCATCCAAATGATCCATATTCTAAAGAAGGTTGTCCAAATTTTTTGTTTGCTTGGGAGATTGCTTCAACATTCAGTAATCCAGAGGTATCTAATGTATAGGACATGACCCACCGTGAGCTGAAATTTTTTGAAGGTGAGAAGGTATTTGGTATGATGCAACAAGGTGATGAACTTACATTCCTAATTGATGGTACTGCAAATCAGGTTGTATCTTCCCTTTTTTCACTAAGTTTCAACAATTATCAATTTGATTATGGTAACAGAGGTAAGACAACTTGCATTTGAATTAATCATGGCCCTAATGAATTGCCCCAACTACTGATTCTGCATGACTGGTACCCTAAACATGAGCTCAACCTGCTTATACCACACTTTTCAGAGTACAAAGATGAATTTGCCAAACTTAGAATGCTAACCTGTACCTTGTTACTTCTGCATGTCCTGAGAAATAAATTACGGGAAAGTCTAAATACTTTTTGTCTGAAGTCTTTGTACATAGTTCTGCTTGTTTCTAGTTAGGTTTTAGATAGTTGTCTATTGTTTTAGTTTAGTTTTTTCTTTCTATTTTTTCTTTTCCTTAGTTGTTAGTTGTTTATTTAATTCTTCTCTCTTTCTTTAGGTTATTAGTTTGCTTTGTTTAGGCTAGTTGCTCAGTTTGCTTTGCTTTTATCTCCTGAGCTTGCTTTGCCAAGGTTCTCCATTTCTTGAACGTGGTGGTAGTTGTGTAGTCTTGCAAAAGGTCCTCTTTGGGTAAGTAATCTAGAGGATTTCCTTGAGAGACTTTGATTTTCCACTCAGGTCTTCTTGTGGGTTCTATTGTTACTACTAGGTGGTATGATACTTGTTCATAGGAAAGGAGTCATTAGTTTGGTTCACTTGAAGTATTTTCTAGTCCAATATCTCTCACATCTTTAAATAATCCTGAAGCTTCTGAAGGAATCTTGGTGATCTTGGGTTAAGTGAAAAATCTATAGGCTCACCTTTGCCACCACTGTGATTCCCAGCCCAACAAAGTTGAACCAATTCGTAGCCTATGTGATATTTATCATGTGTTGCAAGGGTATGCAGTGATTTCTAGTACTCATATCAAGAGCTAAGCTCAATGCATTATCAAATAAATACTCTACTAAATCAATACTTCCTAATTTTGCTTTATAAATCATTCAATCAGTTGGAGGAGTCAAGTAACTCTATCAGGGGCTATGGATGCCTAATGGTTAGTAGAGCAATGCTTGAGGGAATCATAGAGACAACCTCGTCGGGGCTATAGACGCTTGATGGAAGCGAGGCAATGTCCAAGGTAGTTCAAAAGGTGTGTATCTTTATGTAGCTTAATGAAAATAAGCCTTGACAATCTTGGTTGCAAAAGGATGGGAATGAATGCAACTACACACATTTAGACTTTCAGGATATGGATGGTTGTACTAGGTTAGTGATCTCTGCTCCTTTGATCTTGTATCATGTTGTCCAATTTAATAGGTGGGAAACACAAAGATTTTGAGTTTGAAAATATCATTTATCTTAGAAATGCATTAGAGCATTTCCCCAGTAGAATCGCTATTTGTTGTTCCTTGCAGACACACCCCATTTTGCCAAATGGAGACCCCCTTTTTTTCTTTGGCTTAAAGTTTTAGTCTTTCCTCGTTATGATGATAAGAGAGTGAAATTGTGCTTTGAATACAGGATTTGTTCCAAATTTGAGCATCTAGCATGTTTGGAGTCGTTTGATGCCTTTTTGAGATTGATTTGAAGGAGTCTTGATTAGGTTTGTGCTTTAGAAATATCCATTTGTTGCCTTTTGTGTTGAATTTGGGTGTCAATGTAGTTTGCTCTAAAATTCTGCATCACTAGATGTAGTCCTTGAAACTACTTCTACAAGAGGTACCATATTGAAATTCTTAGTTTCCATGCCTCAAGGTTGCAAAATCATGTCAAATTCCACAAGGTTTCAGTAAGGGGTCCATATGCCTTCATCCTGATGCATGCTCCTAATACCCTAAAATTAGTGAAGTCTGATGTCCTAAAACCCTAAAAAACTGGCTAAGTCTGAAATCTGGTGGATCCTTAAAAATCTAGAATCTACATGTTAAATCCCATGGATCTAGGACCTATCTCAAACATCCTGACAGTATATTTCAAAATACTTAAAATATATATTTTTAAATATATTGTCAGGTAGGACACTTCCAAATCTGGTGGAAAAAATCACCCTAATTGCATATTGCGCTCATATCTAGTGTCACTAGATATCAGCGCTAAAACCCTCTCACGCATCTCAGTGCTAAAAACCCACTTCACAAGATTAGCGCTAGAAACTCCTACCAAACATTCCAGCACCCCCAAATGTTTTGCTAAGGCATTTTAAAAGAAAATTGGGCTTTTTCACCTCAACTAGATCATCGCTAAAAACAGTCCCAACCTGATATATCCGGGACACCCTGAATTCCCCACAAATCTTGTTGCCTCATATTTCTCCACTGACAAAGGTTTATGGTCTTTATCAAGTGTTAGCACTAAAATTGTTGATGACAGGATCTACGCTAAATTGTATTCCCACCTGATATATCTGGTAGGGGCGAAAATGCTTGCTATCCGGTTCCAAACAAAATCTCCGCTAAGAGCATTCATAGACTAAGCGCTAAAAAGTGTCTACACTGCATATATCTGGGACACCCTGAATTCCCCACAAATCTTGTTGCCTCATATTTCTCCACTGACAAAGGTTTATGGTCTTTATCAAGTGTTAGCACTAAAATTGTTGATGACAGGATCTACGCTAAATTGTATTCCCACCTGATATATCTGGTAGGGGCGAAAATGCTTGCTATCCGGTTCCAAACAAAATCTCCGCTAAGAGCATTCATAGACTAAGCGCTAAAAAGTGTCTACACTGCATATATCCAATGACCACTAAAATCCCCGCTAATCACGTGAGCACCAAATTCCTCGCTAGAAACATTTGTGAAGCTAGCGCTAAAAATGATCTCCACTGGATATATCAAGTGAGCCAAAATCCCTGCTTTTTGCTAATTTGGCTTGAAAAACTCATTTTTTAAGGGTGCAAACTTGGATTTTATTGATGAATTTGATCTGCATATCCATTTATTACATCATGACCAACATTTTTATCAGGTTTTTGTGGATTTTGGGCATGTTTTGCATTAATTAATGTCACTGCACTTGAATATCCAGTGACCCCCAAAAATCCCACTTTTTGCAAAAAAGGGGCTAAAAATGTGAAACAAATGTCTCCAAATGGCCACAAAACATGTTAGATCACCATACATGCCAAATGGATAGTTAAAAATGATGAAAAATGTAGAAAATCATTGGAAAATGCCAGATTTGTGAAGATGGTCATAAGAAAGCAACATTGACAATGAGTTGTTCCTGAGTGATCCATGGCTGTAAATGGACATATTTTGATTCAAATTGATGGAAAATTACTTGTTATGATGAAATTGATGCTTGGCATTGTGAATTGTAGGTCTGAGAGGACACAGGAGCTTGTTGGAGTTGTCTTAGAAGGATGTACACACAGAGATGCAATGCTAACCCAGATATGCAGAATTATCATTTTGTCAACCAAATTGTTGTTGTATCTGCAAAAGGAAGTCAGTATGATGTCCAAGGTGATGGATATAAGTCCCAAGAACTAGAAGACACAGAAGATCATGACCTACATCATTGTTGTTCCTACAGATCTAGTCCAATGTTTAGGACTTGTTCATAATTGTCCCAATTGGATATGTCTTTATAAACTATGTGCCACATACTCTTCTTGACTATTCAACTCATTGGAAATGAGTTTTTAGATAACTGAAAAGTGATGAGTAGTAGAATGATCCAGTCAGCATATGAAATCCCATCAAGCCATATCAGCCCATATTTTCAAGTGTCATGTGACTTCATTTTGACTTTATTTTACCTTGAAAATTGGCTCTTTGTCATATACAGCCAAATGGGTACTCATTTTGTCCACATTCAATGTATTTAGAGGTTGTATTTTGTCTTTTTCTATCAAGACAAAAAAAAATCTGAAAATGTAACAAACTGATGTATTTCAGAAATGAGGTTGGGATGTCATCATACTAGGCTAGGCCAAGTGGGCTACCCCCATTGAAGGCTACAAAATCTATATTTCTTAGCTGGGTCATGCTTAAAACAATTAGATTTATTCTAGGAATATGCAGACTTCTAGAAAACTAGAATCTAATAGGAGGAGGGGTGGATTGAGATCTTGAAGGAGATGAAACAACACTATTACTTTCCCTCTCAAGGGACCCAAATAATCTATTTCTTCTTCTAGAAGAAGATAAGGGTAGCTCAACAAATTGAAAATTACCTCTCAAAGAAGATCTTGGTTGCACTCCAGGCATGAAACATGAACTGATTCGAATCCTAGACCAGCAGAGTTGCCAAGTGTTTGTTGAATTCTTCTACAACAACAAATGAACTAAGAACAACACCAAATATTCTTATTTCATCTCTTACTCAGAGAAGAGAGTCCCACTGGACATGTCAGAAACTATTATCACTTGGAATTACATCTTGCTTGAAGCCTGTTCAAGCATTCCAATGACACAATGGGACTGATCTCAAGGTGTGGGACCTTACATATGAGATCAGACTTCTAGAGAAGGATGGTTCCTCATTATGGCTCAGAGAAAAATAACTAAACCTAGTGCTACTTATCACCAAGGAAAAGGGGAAGAAGGAATACAAAAAAGAAAATGGTGATGCACCAAGATTAAGGGTGTTTAACTGCAACTAACCTAGCACAGTAATGATCTCAAACACTGAAGGGAACTCACAAAGGCTCATGTAGGTTCAAACAGAGGTTAAGGCAAAAAGATAAAACTATGAAAGGGACTGCTTTATCCACAATACATAGCTTACATCTATCAAATACATATAGTGTAAGAATAATGAGAGAGCCAAAACATCAGTTTATATTGACCATAAAGGCTAAATGGCCATTACAAAGAGAGAAACAACTCAATAGAGGAATGAAATAGAAACAAATGATAGGCTTTCCTTCATTGTTGAACTACTATAGAGACATGAGAGGCTCAAAATAGAGCACAGTCTATCAAATCCACCTAGTTCTAGAAAATACTACAAGGTCTGAACAAGTAAATCAATCTGTCTATCTCAATAATGACCCAAAACAACTAACCCACAGAAATACATCTTTAATACATGCATATATATCTTTTCAAATCATATTGTAGCAGCCATGGACGTGGGGAAGAGTGGTCAATAAGGAAAACTAGTCCCCCATGCTGCAATAAATTCATCTTTGTGTCCTTGGAGCGCGTCCACATGACTCTATCCTGGAAATCCGCTAAAGAAGAACATCCACCCACGCCTTGGATACAAGAATTTAATGCAAAAGGAGCTACAGTGGAATAAGGGCATGGGAAATCTATTTCCACAAGCAATTAGGCTCTAAAGAAGCATTAATGATAGCCAGGAAGGTCACTAAGCAGTCCCATCACATTATAAATAGTGGAAAGAGCAAGGAGGGCAAAATAGTCAGGCCCCAACCAATCGGGCTTCCACCGATCGGGCTTCCATCAAGAAATCAAAATTTGAAATGGTGAAGAAGGAAACCCTAATCTCCAAAGTATGAAAGGAACAACGAGAAACCATCAGGCTTCAGAGATTAGGCCTTTACCATGCATCATTCATTTTGAAGAGAAGAAAAGAAGTCACTCGAACACTTGGCACCTTAGAGAAATGATCATGGATCAGGCCTCGAACCTTCTCCCTTCATCCTTCAAACAAAAAAGGGGAAGAGAAAACCCCTAATCACCATCATCCAAATGACTTAGAACTTTGGAGCTTGGTGGACTTCGATGATCTAGCCTTCCACCTATCACTTGCTAAAAGGAAAGAAGAAGACCGCAACCCCAACCTCTGATGTCCAAAACACTTAGACAATTTATGAAGCATCATTGGTCATCAGTCATCAGACCCTCATCCTTCTACCTTCAAAAAGGAAAGAGGAAGAGAAAACCACCAATCACTAACATCCAAATGACTTAGAACTTTGGAGCTTGGTGGACTCCGATGATCGGGCTTCTCACTAACTGGCTGCTCAGAAGAAGGAAGAGAAACCTCCCAGCCTCCAATACCCAAAACACTTAAGCAATTTACAAATTAGAGAGGAAGATATTTTAGAGCCAATGGGAATAGCATGATGGGAGTGAGAACTCTAAAAATCTAAAGCCTTGAAAAAGGCAGACCGTCAAGGGAGAAAACATAGAAAATTTTAGGATTTTGCGGTGATCTCAAGTTAAAACATTTCATATTTTAGCAATATTTTCTACAAGTTTAGGGATCCTTGGGCTATTTGGCCTCAATGAAAAACAGGACAACAATTACCATTGGGGAAAAACTAAAAATGTTAATGGATGGGGTAAGAGAAAAGATAGACACCTAAGCCACCACCATTAGAAACAAAGTGACAATAGAGATAGAAAAGAACAAAATGGATGAAGCAAGAAAGAAGTGTGTTGTAGCACGCACATAGTTGGAAACACATATCGACGCTCTACAAGAAACACCTAATGACATCGCACTCTATATCAATCTTGTTTGTAGTGGCCTACACTCACAAAAGGACTCAAAAACTAAATAGACCAAATGGAGGAACAAATCTTACAAGTGGTCGACACACATGACCCAACTTAGGATGCAGATGGAACAATAAGGGCCCAAGTAGAAATAATGCATACTCAGCTACAACAATTGCAAGATCAAAGGGATTTGATCAAAATTCAATTCAAATAGCTCCAAGAGGTGGTAATTTTAAGATTGGACCATGTAACAAGTTTATTGAGTGAAGAAAAGAAGACTATACAACAAATGCAAATCCTAACCGATGTTATGGAGGTAGAGAAAACATTCGTTTAGACCCATGAACAAATACAAGTGCTACAACAACCAAAGACTCGATGGGATATAATGTTTGCACAGTTGAAGACTATATAAAGAACATCTTTCCCATAAACTAGAAGCAATTTTGCATGTCTTGAGGACAAGACATGATTCTAAAGGGGGATGCTGTTGGCAGCAACTAGTATAGGGATCAGAAGCCACCGCAACTGGTCGCAAATGGAATGTGAAGCACATGGCTAACTAGGCCTAGTACCTAAATATACTTGTTTTGTAAGGGACACATCCCTAATGTAATCATAGGTATATAATAATAGTAGTAGTATAATAAAGTAAGAGGGATAGAGAAATATATATATATATATATATATATATATATATATATATATATATATATATATATATATATATATATATATATATATATATATATATATATATATATATATATATATATATATATATATATATATATATATAGTAGACTATAGACCTACCATTGTAATACATAATGATTATATATAAGAAGAAAGTGTTGTCCTATTTTTCCTTCAAGACAAATAGCCCCAGGGTCCATAGAATCTCTAATTGTTTTCCCTTTCGAAGTTCAAGGAAAAATCCCCCAAAAGGCTAAGTCCAAAATCATAAGTATTTTCCTTTTGTTTTTTGCCTTTTTGGGATTTTGGGGCTTGAGGATCCCTTCTTCATCATGCCTTTCCCTTCGGCTCTGAAATATCCATCTTGATAATTTGTAAGTTTTGTCTAAGTGTTTCAGGCATTGGAGGTCAAGAGTTACTTCTCCCCCCTTCTTCTTTTTCGAAGGCAGAAGGTGAAAGGTCCGACAGCCAAAGCTTGACAAGCTACAATGTTCCTAAGTGTTGCGGGCGGTGGTAGGTTGGAGTTCTCTCTTCCTCCTTTTTTGAAGGTGGAAGGTGGAAGGTTTGACAACCAAAGCCTAATGAGCTACAATTTTCCTAAGTTTTTCAGGTGACGACAAGTAGGATTTCTCTCTTCCTCCTTTTTCGAAGGTGGAAAGTGGAAGGCCCAACGACTGAGGTCCACCGAGCTCATAAATTTTTCTAAGTGTTGCGAATCTCAGGGAGTGGAAGTTTTCTTCTTCCTCTTTTCTTTTGGAAGGTGGAAAGTAGAAGTTTTGAGGCTTGATCCCTGACAAACTTCCTAATTTCTTCTAGGTATTCTCGAGTTGAGGATCGAGCATTTCTCCTTTTCAAAAGCACGATGCATGTTGAAGACCTGATCTTTGAAGCCTGACAGTTTCCCTATTGCCCCTTTTGGAATTTGGAGATTAGTGTTTCTTTCTTCACCTTTTAAAGTCCCGGCTGGTGGAAGCTTGATTGACTGGGGCCTGACCTATTTTTCCTTCCCATCTCTTTCTAATGTTCCTGATGTGATGAGACTACTTAATGACCTTCCTAGCTGCCATTAATGCTTCTTCAGAGTTTGATTGCTTGTGGAAAATAGATTTCCTATGCAATTATAGTTCCTTTGCATTGAATTTATTGTACCCAAGGCATAGGCAGACACTCTTCTTCAATGGATTTCTAGGGTAAAGTCATGTGGGTGCACTCCAAGGACACAGAAGTGAAGTTATTGCAGCATGGGTGACTAGGGTTTCTTATTGACCACTCTTTCCCACGTCCATGGCTTCTATAGTGATCAGAAATGTTATATATACATATGTTCAAGATGTATTTGGAGTTAGTTGGCTTCTCTAAGTCATTTTCATAGGAAGAGGATTCATTTGCAAGCTCAAACCTTGTGATTTTCTCCAGAACTGAGTGGATTTGACGGACTGTGTTCTTTTCTGAGCCTCTCATGTCTCTGTATCAATTCAACAATGAAGGAGATCCTATCATTTTGTGTTCATTTCACTTGTAATGAATCTATCTTCTCTTTGTAATGGCTATTTAGCCTCTATGGTCAATATAAACTAATGTTTTGCCTCTCTCATTATTCTTGCAATGTGTTTATTTGATAGATGTAAACTATGCATTGTGGATAAAATGGCCCCTTTCATACTTTCATCTCTCTACCTTAACCTTTGTTTGAACCCGCATGAGTTTGTGTGAGTTCTCTTTAGTGTTTGAGATCATTACTGTGCTAGGTTGATTGTAATTACACACCCTAAATCTTGGTGCATAATTTTAGTTTCTCCTTTTTCCCCTTTTCCTTGGTGATCAGTAGCATAGGTTTAGTTAATTTCTCTGAACCTTAAGTTTAGAAAGAGGAACTAGCCTTCTCTGGAGGTCTAATCTCATCTGCAAGGTTCCACACATTGAGATCAGTCCCATTATGTCATTGGAATGTTTGAATAGGCTTCAACAAGGGTGTTGTTCTAGGTGATAATAGTTTCTGGCATGCCCAGTGGGACTCTCTGCTTTGAGTAAGAGCTAAACTAAGAAGATTTGGTGTTGTTCTTAGTTCATGTGCAGTTGTGAAAGCATTCAACAAGTACTATGGTGATTCTCTTCTGGTATGTTCATAGTCTCCAAAAGTAGACCTGTTACCCTTAGTTTCAAAGAACATTTCAATGCATCTATGTTTTTCAATGCTCTAGTATTTCAAGCTATTATGAAAGTCATGGTCTTTTCCCTCCATCAATAATAGGCTTCCATGTACCCATCATAACTTTCACACCACTGTCATGGCTTTGCCAAGAAATAGAATCTTTGTGGCCTTCAATGGTGGAAGTCCTTTGGACCTTGCACAATATGATGACATCCCAGTTTTAGCTCTAAAGGCTATTCTCTTTTTCACTGGTGAAAATTCCAATACCCCTGCCAACACATCCAAGACATTATCAATGTATGCTCTGTTCACAATGTTACCTGTTGTCACCTGAATTTGCACCTTGTTGTTGAAGCTTTTGGTAGGTCCAACAAATTCAGTGAAACATGGTATTGGTCTCAATGTGTAGGACCTTGCAATTGAGAACAAGGTCCAGAGTATGATGGCTAAATCTAATGCTAATGCTCACAGAGAAAAGGGGAAGAAGATACTAAAATTAAAAAGGGGTAATGCACCAGATTTAGATTGTTTAACTACAACTGACATAACACAGTAATGATCTCAAATGCTAAAGGAAACTCATATAGACTTATGTAGGTTCAAACAAAGGTTAAGCCAGAGAGATGAAAGTATGAAAGGGACCATTTTATCCACAATACACAGCTTACATCTATCAAATAAACATAGTGTAAGAACAATGAGAGAGGTAAAAAATCTGTTTATATTGATCATAGAGGCTAAATAACCATTACAAAAGAAGAAGAATTTGTTATAGGTGTGAGATAGACACAAAATGATATTCATCAGTGAACTGATATAGAGACATTAGAGGCTTAGAAAAGAGCACAGTCCATCAAATCCACCTAGTTCTAGAGAAAACCACAAGGCTTGAACCTGTAAAGAACTTTCTGCCTTTGACTCATTGCAGCCAACTCCTAAAAAATACATCTTAACATGCTTATATAACTTTTACAAATCATTGTGCAACCCTGAGTGCTGAAAAGTGGTCAACACATTATGCCCAGGCGCCCACGTTGCATTCAATTTGGCCCATGGCCCTGTTAGAAAAACCTGCAAACTTGGATGGTGGCCATGCTCTGAAAGGTATGCCAACTTTAAAAAAATGAGTGCCTACACACATGAGTGTCAAGTGCATTAAAGAAGGAAGGTCTAAAATCTTTCTTTGGTACCTACAAATCCATTTGTCCCTCATGCTTACTAGCACACTGAAGATTTTAACTATTTCAACTACCTAAATCTAGATGATCTGCAACATTGTCCTTCAGGTATTTAATTCATATTCTATAACAATGGCATGATTTTACGAAATCATGCCTTGAAATCTCTTACAAAGCTTTTACAATACTTTAAAGTGTTTATTTTTAATTTTGCCTTTGGCGCATTTGAATTTTCTCCATTATCGGTGAATTTCCCTTTGGCAAACTCCTCTCTTTATCACTTTTTGATTTCCTTGCTTAATCCCCCTTTGGTCTGTAAAATCTTTATTTGGTGAACCATTGGGTCTTGTCTCCTTTCTCCTTTTGGCCCTTTTATCAGCAGATCAGAAAACCAACAAAAATATGAACCCATGAACTTGGTTAGCAAAGTCGGCAGTTTGCAAACTAGCTAATTTGCTGACAAAAGGCTTCAAACTTCAACTTTTTTCTATCTTTCACTTTTTCTTCACCTTGTTTCTTACCTTATCGATGAATCGACAAATCGGTGAAGTCACGGACTTGCGAACTCAGTTAGCAAAATTGGTAGCTCACGATTTTTTTGATTTGCCAAAAAACATTTCAAATGGACAGATTTTTCTAAGGGAAGAAAACATATTGACTTAGGGGGGACTTTTACTTAGAAAATCTTGAAAGAAACCCATTTAAATTATTTAAGATCGGGTATATGTGATGGGTTTAAAATGTAAAGACAAAAGTGGGATTTTTTGGATTTTAGGGAAAAATATGACAACATTACCCAAAACAATGTCACAGTAAAGTTCCTTGCTTCTTCCTTGAAAGGAAAAGCTCTCCAATGGTATGGTGGGTTACCAACAAATTTAATTCATGAATGGGATGAGTTAGGAGATAGGCTATGTTAGTGTTTTGAAGATAACAATGATCATTTGTCCCTGATAGAATAATTATTCACTATAAAAAGGGCTCCTTATGAATTCATGGTGGATTTTAATTTTAGGTTTCAAAAGACTTGGTATAGAACCCCACCATTGGTGAGACCTTCCCCTAACATTGCCTTCTTGTATTATTTGAGATCCCTAAACAATGATATTGCTATCATGATTCAGTCTCTAGGAGGGGATGTGCTACCTGATGCCTATGAGGTAGCTATTAGGGCAAAGAATTGTTTGATTCTAGCTGGAAAGAATACTCCTAGGCCTCCAATACCATTTTCTTAGAAGCCTCAGTCATTTAGCCAATTATGACACCAATTCTTACAGCTAATGTGCCATACCAAGCTCCTAATTGGCCCTATCAACCTAGCGGGCAACTTTGTCAGGGGAACAGTCAAAGACAAAATCAACTGAGCTATGTTGGGCCCCTAAACTCCATAAACTCAGTTGCAAGAAGTACATAAAGTGTACTTGTTCCAATTCAAAACAACATGGCTCAGGGGTATGAGTGGCATACTCCATGCAATTAGCCTTGTAGCCAAAACACATGCCAAAATAGAGAATTTAATCAAGCCTTGATGGTCCAGAGTCCATCAGTAGTTCCAAAATAGAAGATTGGACCTAGTCAATAGGCTATGGGAGGACAAAGGCAAATGTAGGTTGAATGTGTGTTTTTGAATTGGCAAGAGGATGAGGACACTGAGGAGGATTTGTAGCAGAATGAGGGCAGTGGGGATGATGGAAAATTGTTGCAGGTAGAGGTCAAGTATAACAATAAGGTCCCATCTCATGAAGACACACATATAAGTAGCCCCGTACTGAATAGTGCAAAGGAATCGGAGGAGAATCATTTATGGGATGAACTTGATGTTTTTTGCTCAAACCTGGATAGTAAATCAACTCCTCTTAGTGAGGCAGATCATGAGTAGTTTGAGCAGATTAAGGAGGTAATCATTCCTCTAATTGATATGCAGGAGCTAGAGCATTCAGACCGGCAAGAGAAGAAAGAAACAGAGAAGAGACATGAAATCAACTCTATTAATTTGCATGTCATCTCAAAGGGATGCCCTACTATGCATCTGGCCCTGCTAGAAACATATGAGAAAGTTTCCCCACCTATCATGCTTACTTCAAAGCATGAGGTTGAGCATCAAGAAGGGCTAGATCAACCCATTTATCCACTTCCAGGCAGCTATATTTCCAATCAGTGCAGGTGGATAGGTAAGTTTTTCTTTATCCTTGGAGAAGCATTTCACCACCTTGTTGTATGCCCATCCCTTCTCTACGTCCTTTTAACTATCCATAAACATGTGAAGCATTGTAAATTATTGAGAAAGGACAATTATTTTGAAAAACCAGTTAATGGCTTTGTTTAAGTAAGTTTCTTGGTTGGTTAGTTTAGGTTTAGGATAGGTTTGTTTTGAGTAGTTTTCCTTTCTTCCAAGTGCTCTTGCATAGGCTGCACCCTCCTTAGAAGGTTGTTTGCCTTGTTTGTTTTCTATTTTTTATTTCCTGGAGGCAGTATTCAGTTTTGTGTTGGTCTGGCGAACCCTTGTTCTTGTTGCAGTCCCCTTTTGACTCTATGTCCAATGAATTGATAAGGCTTTTGAATACCAATGTTTAGCAGGAAAACACCCCTGCATAGTCACCAAAATGTTGTCCTATTTTTCCTTCAGGCCAAATATCCCAAGGATCCATGGAATTTCTAAGTGTTTTCCCTTTTTAAGTTCAAGGAAAAAGCCCCCCAAATGACTAAGTCCAAAATCCTAAGTGTTTTCCTTTTGTTTTCTACCTTTTCAAGATTTCAAAGCTCAAGGTTCCCTTCTTCATCATGCCTTTCACGTTGGCTATGAAATCTTTGTCTTGATAATTCATAAATTTTGTCTAAGTGTTTCGAGCACTGGAGGTCAGGAGTTTCTTCTTCCCCTTCTTTTTTGAAGACAGAAGGTAGAAGGTCCAACAACTGAAGCCTGACGAGCTACAATGTTCTTAAGTGTTCTAGGCGACAACAGGAGGGAGTTCTCTCTTCCTCCTTTTTTGAAGGAAGAAGGTGGAAGGTTCAATGACTAAAGCCTGACGAGCTACAAGGTTCCTAAGTGTTTCAGATGGCAGAAAGCATGAGTTCTCTCTTCCTCCTTTTTTGAAGGCAGAAGGCCTGATGACCAAGGTCTGTCGAGCTCATAAATTTGTCTAAGTGTTGTGAATCTCGAGGAGTGGAAGTTTTCTTCTTCCTCTTTTCTTTTGGAAGGTGAAAGGCAGAAGGTCTGAAGCTCGATCCCTGACAAAATTCATAATTTATTCTAAGTATTCCAGAGTTGGGGATTAAACGTTTCTTCTTTTCAAAAGCATGATGCATGGTGATGGTCTGATCTCTGAAGCCCAATGGTTTTCCCATTACCTCTTTCAGAATTTGGAGATCAGAGTTTCCTTCTTCACCTTTCAAAGGCCCAATCGATGGAAGCTTGATTGACTGGTGCCTAACCTGTTCACCTTCCTATCTCTTTCTACTATTCATGACACGATGGTACCGCTCAGTGACCTTCCTAGATGCCATTAATGCTTCTTCAGAGCCCGATTGCTTATGGAAAATAGATTTCTTGCCGCTATGACATTGTAGCTCCTTTGCATTGAATTTCTTGTACCCAAAGCATGGGCACACTTTTCTTCAGCGGATTTATAGGGCAGAGTCATGTGGGTGTGCTCCAAGGACACATAAGTGAAGTTATTGCAGCATGGGTGACTGGTTTTCCTTGTTGACCACTCTTTCTCAAATCCATGGCCACTACAATGATAAAAAATGGTATATATGCATACGTTTGAGATGTATTTGGGGTTGGTTGGTTGCTCTAGCTATTTTCATAGGTAGATGATTCATTTGCAGGCTCAAACCTTGTGATTTTCTCTAGAACTGAGCGAATTTGATGGATTGTGTTCTTTTCTAAGCCTCTCACATCTCTGTATTAGTTCAAAAATGAAACAAATCCTATCATTTTATGTTTATTTCACCTGTAATGAATCCATCTTCTCTTTGTAATGGCTCTTTAGCCTCTATGATCAATATAAACTGATGTTTTGCCTCTCTCATTGTTCTTGCACTATATTTATTTGATAGATGTAAACTATGCATTGTGGATAAAATGGTCCCTTTCATACTTTCATCTCTCTTCCTTAACCTTTATTCAAATTTGCATGAGTCCATGTGAGTTCTCTTTAGTGTTTGAGATCATTACTGTGCTAGGTCAGTTGTAGTTAAACACCCTAAATCTTGGTGCATCACATTTTAGTTTCAGTTTCTCCTTCTTCCCCTTTTCCTTGGTGATCAGTAGCATAGGTTTAATTGATTTCTCTGAACTTTAAGTTTAGAAAGAGGAACCATCCTTCTCTGGAGGTCTAATCTCATATGCAAGGTCCCACACCTCGAGATCAGTCCCAATGTGTCATTAGAATGCTTGAACAGGCTTCAAGCAAGGTGCAATTCCAGGTGATAACATGAAGATATAAGGTTTTTGATGACTCATTTTGATGTTTAAAATCTATATGATGTATTATAATTTATATTAATCTACCATATGAGGATATTCCTTACCACAAATGATCTAATCATTCTCTCACTAACATAACTAGGGTATAAACACTACATGCAAGACCCTAGGGCTTAGAACTTTGATCTATGACCCCCTCATATTTCCAACAAAGATCTATCATCTCACTCTCTTTCTCCTATGGGGGGCTCATTGATTATATATTGGTGACAGAAGTAGTCCTTGGGGGGTCATGTTGAGTCTTCCTTCCTTCTTTCACTTTCTTATTTTTCTCTCTTTTAGAGAGGGGCTTTCTCCTATGGGTTTTTCTCCTTTACTCCATTTGTGAGAATTTTTTAATACATGGGTACCTAACATGGCCTTGTAGTTAGGACCCATCCATTATCCATCATTGCATTATTTTCATATTTACTTATTCTCCCTAAGTTGCACTTGAGGGGGGTTGTTGGTGCGAATGGGGTATATATTACCTAACCAATTTCCCTATTAGGTTCTATTCACACTAGTTTACTTAGGGTACACTTAGGATAGTTTTCTCTTTGTGTCTCGTGTCATATGATTAAGACACTTGTCATCATCCTATATAGTCCTATCACATCACCTTTCTTATATAAGCAAGGTCCCTCATGTACTTTTCATGTATCATAATATCAATATTCCATTTTGCACCATAATCAAGCAATTCATCCTCTTGCTACTCTCTTGTGGAAGGTTAATGTTTTAGTTTACGGGTGATCCTAGGAGCTTGAGTCCATTGGTGACTCTTACATAAGAAAGATGAAAACATAATCCACTAGATTCTCTACACTTGTTTATAAATTCTGGTAGAGAGTTAGTACTAGACATCAAGGCACTAAGCTTCATAAATCCATATTCTACATTTACCAATACATAAAATAATGAATGAACCCCTAAATATCTAAAATCAAGATTTGAATTATTACCTTATCAACATTATAATGTCTTAAGCTTGAGTCAAAAGGTAACAAACTTAGAGTAAAGTTCATTATAGTGTGAATGGAAGATTTTATTCCATGTGGCATAAGAAATGGGGATGGAGTTAATGTTAAATTAAGTAAATTAAATTAATAATGTGATTAATATTACTTACATCAGATTAATTAATTAATTAATTAAGATAAGTTACACATTAATGAAACTATATAAATGAACAAAATACTCAATTTACACTGACACGAAGAACTCATGTGGGAAAACCATAAATGGTAAAAAACCCACAAAGCATCACTATATTATAAAACACTTACATTTATGTCTATAAATTAATAAATTGAACCTAGGGAATCACTTCTCCTCACTTCCACAAGACCAATAATATCTCTTGTGCAGAGTGATAATGTTCACAATATTATTTAATCTCCAAATCTTTAATATCTTCTCAAATGTGAGTGAATCCCCTTAAATATAGTACAAGGGGTGGAAAAATACCCAAAACGGTAGTTGCCACACCTATTCAATAATTGTCATTCATAAATAATTAATAATCTAATAGTTATCAAATTATTAATTATTAAATGATATTTTATAAACTATGCTTTACAAAGCATATAAAATGCATAAGGTAATATGACTTTATATTAGAACAATAAATGTTTGTAAGTTCATAACCCCTGATAACATTATGTTCTAATGCTCCCCTTAATGTTAATAGGGGGAATAACCTGTCAATTTCTATAAGAGAAAAATGAAGTAGCTCAGTAACATAGGTCATCTTTGACATAGATAAACATGACACAAATATATGCCAAAATGAAGATCATCTTGGAGTAGCCAAGATCAACTTGCAAGATCAAACAATCCACAAACAAGAATATGTAAGATAATGAAAATATAATATAAAAAAATTGAAAAGTACATAGAATCCCTTACATATAAAGGCAAGGATGAAGAGGTGAGAAGTTAGGACTGAAAGTCTAACTACTCCTCCAAAGATATGACACATGTGGGCTCACTTGGGATAAGTGTGAGGACATGTGTAAGGTACACATGAGGTGAGATAAAAGTGAAAAAGTCTCTCTAAGTGAGCTTAAGTGTAGTGTGAATAGGACCTAAATGGACTAGCTAGATAAATATGTTCACTCTAACAACCCCTTAAGTGATACTTAGGGAGAAATCTAAACACTAAAGAATGTAAATATGCATGGATGGGTCCCAGAAACAAGGCCTGATGAAGTACCCATGTATAAAATATCTCTCACAAATGAAGAAAAGGAGAAAATCCTATGGGAAAAAACTCCTCCCCAAAAGAGAGAATGAGAATGAAAAATAAACCTCCTCAAAAGTTATCCCTAAAAGGTAGGAACATGAAGAACTCTTGAAGCATGTGGAAGTTGAAAACTCTATTGAAGAAGAACTAGTGTCTGTAGAAACCAAATAACTCTCCAATGAATATAGATTAGGAGAAGAAAGGCAAAAAACTTTGCACGATTGCCCTTAATGACACTACTTAACCATATATGCATATATGGTAGATCACACCAAATATTGCAACAAGGAAATAATCTAGCAGTCAAAATGTAGATGGTACTATGATCAAAGAGACATAAAAAATTGCATGAGTGACCCCATTGACACTACTATGTGTGCATGTGGTGCTCTAAAAAGGTACCAAACCAAAGTTTCATGAATACTAATCAACTAAAAAAGGTAGGTTGGCTCCATAATAGAGATACAAGAGTTTCTATATGGTATGTGCTACATCTCACCAAAATGCATGGGAAACTAGCCATTCCATTTACTTAGTACATAGGAACAAAAATTAGATACATAGCTCACTCGAAAGTGAATCCAAGGAAGCATTAGCATAACCATGTGATGATACCCCCATAATGTTGACAAGGGAGAGGTATCGGTAGATCAACTAAAATGTGGCACAAAGGCATGTAAAAGGATGCAACATCATGTCCAATATGATGTATAAGCAATTGAAAAAGGGTGTACAAGAACAAAACGCACTGGCATGAGGCTAGAATGTTCAATTCTTCAGTGTCATGGAGGGACACTCATCAGACAAAGTTGTGATGGAAAAAACAAGGCACTTACACAACCCCCCATGGTACTTTATAAAATGGTGTGAGTACAAAAGATACAATATGATGGAAAAATACCCCAAAAGAGGAACACAAAATTAGTTATGGCACTTTATATTAGTGCATTTACAAACAATTGTGTTGTTGTAGAGTCATTACAAGTGTCCAAAAAAGATGATTTTAGTTTAATTCATGAGGTGACCACAAGAAGGATTTTCTTACATGCCTTACAAACCTCAAAAAATAACAAAAACTAAAAAGTTAAACCCCCAAAATAAATAATGTTATAAAATATATCCCCCCCCACAAAAATACAAGTTTTGAGTACAATTTGTGCATTTTGGAAGCATAAATTGATCATTTATAACACATGGTGAATTTACAAATTTTCAAGAAAATGTGTTATCCAAAGAAAAAATATATATATGTACCATGACATTCTTTGCATTTTTTTGAGAATTTTTTTTAAATGCTAAATTTAGACATTATAGGCAAAATCTATGCCTTTTTGAAAAAATATTGAAAAAAGTGCAAAATAGAAGTTTGGAGGCAAATCTCAGAAAAATATAGCAATATGGGAAGAAATTAATTAGATCATGGTGTATTTATTAGAAAGACTTTTCCAATGCCTATAAGAAGTTAAAAATATGACTTCATATGCCTACGTTATGTAAAAAAAGAAAAAAATGCCCCCTTTAGGAGTACAAATCAAGTCCTGGTGGCCACAGGGTGGTGCTAATCCCCTAGGTAGAGAAATGGTAGTATAAATGGGTGATTAGCGAGTGCTATGAATGGAAGCATGTGGGTGATTAGCGGTGGTGGTGAGGAGGTGGCTAATTAGCAGAGCGGTGGTGTCTGAGGTGTCGTGGTGGTGGGAAGCAAACCATCAACGACATTGCGGTGGTCATTGAGTGGTCTTCAAGTGATGGGTTTAAGACCTTGAGGTATAAAATATCATATGGCCTTGCTCCATGCTCACTACAACCCTACTAATATGCTAGGGAATATTCCCCTAGGTGCCCAACCAAGCCATGTACCAGTAGATAAAAAAATTGTGTAGAACAAATGACCGTTGGTTAAAGAATCTCATGGACTACTAGTTAAAGCCCAGGGCAAGAGTTAGCACCATACCCTATAGGCATAGAGATGGCATAGGCTATACCATGCAACCTGCATATACCCACTAGTCAAAAATGAAAAATGCAAGTTAATGCAAAAAATGGCTAAATCAAATTAGAAACTACCAAATAAAAGAATTAACCATTGGTCAAAGTTGCAGACTACTAAATAAAATTAGTAACCACTAGATTGTCAAACTAGATTTGAAGGTATATAAATAACATAGATCGTACTAATCCATACATGTACAATTTTTGTACGACCTTTAATAGATGCCCTCAAAAAATTCCAAATTTTTTTATCATCAAACCCTACCATGCCTTTTTATATGAAAATATAAGTTTTTGGGCCTTCTGAAAGAAACTGTGATGTTAAATTTTCTCCAAGATGCACCATATGAAAGAAGGTTTCCAAAACCACTTTAAAAAGAGATGTATCTTGTAAATTCAAGCCAATTTGGGAAGGGATTTGCAAGATTTCTCTAATACCATGTTGAAGCAACCATGTTCAACTTGCAAGATCAAATAATCCACAAACAAAAATATGTAAGATAATGGAAATATCATACAAAAGTTTGAAAAGTACATAGAAGCCCTTACATATAAATGGAAGGAGAGGAGGTGAGAAGGTAAGAATGAAAGTATAGCTACCCCTCCAAAGATGTGACACATGTGGGCTCAATTGAGATAAGTATGAGGACACATGTAGATTATACATGAGGTGAGATAAAAGTGAAAAATTCTCTCTAAGTGAACTTAAGTGTAATGTGAATAAGACCTAGATGAACTAGCTAGATAAACATCATCCATCACAATCCATTAGATTCATACAGTTCTAGGAATTATCATGAGGCCATGATCAAACATCAAGCATTTCAGCCTAGATAAGGACCCAATGACCAACCCACCTTTTGAATACATATTAACATGCTTATATAACATTTACAATCACTGTGTAGCCCTAGGCATTAAGATTCAGTCAACAACTTTGTCCATGCTGCATCGAATTTGGCCCAGAGGCCCTGTTAGAAAATCCATGGATTTTGAGGATGCCCATACCATGTGCACTGAATTCTAACCTTAAAAGGACCTGCAAAAGTGAGAGCCACTAAAACACTTCATCCTCCTCATTAAATTCAAGTACTTGTGCATTGAAAGTTTTCACTATTTCAACTACCTATAACCTTGACCTGCAGCAATGGCATCACTTGCAGAGGTGTGTTTTAAGGAACTCAGAAAATCATGCCTTTTAAAATATTTTACAACACTTTAAAATATTTTAAAGCATTAGATTATATTACATACTTTATTTTACATTGATTTTCACTTTACGTTACTTCAGACTATTATTTTGCCTTATCAGAAAAATCTATCCTTTGAGAATTGTAGGGACCCAACTCCTTATTAACAAAATAATATTATCTCTGAATTCAAAAATACTGAGGAAAGAAAAAATTTGATCAATAGATGCAGGAGATGCAGATTCATAAAATTTTACTCAAAGAAGTGCTCAATAAATGTTATAGAGGTTAGATAATAGAGAGCTTAGTTTTTAAAGTCATCAAGACCTGAAAAGATCTCCAATCTTAATCTGGTAAAGAGAGGAGATACATATTCAAAATAACTAATCAACACATAACTTAAATCCCTTATTACACCTTGCATCCATTTCCCTCAACTTGCTTTTTCTCCAGCGACTTATATTCTTATCCTCTGCACAAAACTAACTAGATATTCTTATGTTAATATGACTCAGAATCACTACACAGAAACTTAAGATCACAATATTTATAGAAGTTAAGAATCAAATACCTCACCATTCCTTTACACATAAGTATTGGAGGCCTCTTGTTATCTGACTTGCTCTTTTACGTTTTTGAGATTATGATGTTAATTATAAAAGAACACATTATATCCAAGGAACCTGAGAATTGGGGGCATCCTTCACCTTCCAGACTGCCTACATACCATGTATCCATGGGATCAAGGTCCCCTCTAAATGCGATTGATACTGGGATTTACAAATATGCAGTTTTGTCTTACACTATGTTTGATGCAACTGTGAGCGGGTACGCAACCTTTTCTAGGGTTTATTCCTCCCTAGACAGTTCTTTGTCAGCTGCCACCCACTTAGGTGAAACAGATATGGAATCCTAAGGATCATCTATATGTAAACACCTAAAAGGGGTGTTTGATGTGATGTTTAGTTATCCGAAATTTAAGTTTACCTAAGACAAGTTCATCTCCAAATTCATATACTATTTTAACAATAAAAATTTACACCAAGAGGTTTCTCAATAGATCTAATCATGATATTCCTAATCTTAATTGGAATACTACTTGCAATATCAAACTGTAATTCAATACTCTAAGGTCACCTTGTAAATCTAAGCATATAAGTGAATACTCTATGATCTATAAATTCTATGATCCTCAATCTCAAGGGTTAAGAAATATATCAATTACTAAAGAGAAGATGATTAATTATCTTCAAATTGCAATGATTATAGCATAGCTACATTTATAGTTCCATTAGTCAACTCGGAGGGGGATAAAGGTCTCCCAGGTTACTACTGTCACATAACTAGACTCTAGGTTATAAATGTAAATTTCTTCAAGGAGAATTTAACGTAAGCTATATTAGTCCTCACACAATGATCTATTCAAGTAAAAAGTACATAAATTCTTTATTAAGTTACACCAAGGACCATTATTATTGTAAGATCCTTTTTGTATTAAATCAAGTGAGAATCATTATATCATCACCACATGATAAAAATGGAAAGTAACTAAGTTTGATGCATTATCCAAAATTGAAGTGAAAATACCAAGACAACCTCAAGTAGAGAAATGTATCACCACTAGCACATCTAAAAGTGGAAGACTAACTCAAGGAATAGAATATGGCTCTAGGGTATGCATTAGCTCCATTCAGTTCCTTTTTTATATGATAAGGATGAAGTATATATAAAAGAACAAACATATGGATCAAACTAAATGCCTATAACATTAAAATGCTATTAGAATGTATCTAAACCAAGAGAGCTCTAGTTACAAGAGCCTTATTTATAAAAAACATAACCTATCTTGTCTAAGAAAAGTTTTCAAATAAGAGAAAAGATCAAAGGTAATATTCTCCAGATTTTGTGGACTAGAACAGCATAGGTAAAACCTATCGAATCCATGAATAAACTAACCAATCCTCATGACATACATAGACTTAAATTTGATAGCTCGACATTAAAAAATACTCAATAAAGATTTTATGACTAAACTCTAATATTTTAATTATTTTATAACATCACAAGGTAAAGATTAACCACATGATAGAGCTACATAAATAAAATTTGTACGACCCTAATGATATGCTCTTCATATGTTAAAGGGATGGTCAATATAGCTAGATGCAATAGCTCACCAAGTCCGGATGATGAACACATCATAATACATTGACAACTTAATTTAATTAGGGTAATGACCAACATTAATGTTTCATTTAATCTTAAGTCAATAACGATACTTATATAATATTTGAATGCATATTTCTTATATGTAAAACACATTGGATTCACTCTGCATTCCTAAGTTCATCAATTAATTTGTCATTATTGTATATAAAACCTAAGACTCCTATCATACAAATACATGACTTATCGTTATAAAAAGATATTTTTGCCAATGCAAATATTTTAATAATTAAACTATTGAAAACTTCCAAACCTTATTGCATTACACATATAGGTGATCATTATGTGTGCATGGTTGATATTCTTGCCTGTGCTGGCTATCTTGAGGACACCCTAAAATTTATCATTGAGATACCAGTTAAATTTGTGGTGGATATGTTTTCTTGGTGTCTGTAGATAACATATGAATATAGGCTTATGAGTATTTACAATGATGCTTCTTTTTATTTGGATCCTAAAAATGTTGTTCAACTTATGTTATCTCAAACATCTATGCAGAAGTGGACAAGTGTGGTGAGGTTCAAATTTGGTAAGGCGATTGATGAAATATAAAGGAATTAAAGAGATCCCTGGATGCAGTTGAATTTAAGGGCATAAAATAGTACATGCTTTTGTGTAGTAGACAGATCACATCCGTAGACAAAAGAGATCTATGCAAAGTTGGAGAAATTGGCTTGGAAGATGAAGGCAACAAGGTATTTTCCAGATTCAAGATATTCACTTAATGCTATGGAGAAATAGGAAAAAGAATTATTTCTATGCCACCATGGTGGCAATTGCATTTGGTTTGTTAAACATGCCCTATGGAACAATTATTAGAGTTGTTAAGAACCTTCAAGTATGTGTTGATTACTCCATTGCAACAAAATTTACATCCAAGATTGTCACAAGAAATTGTTGTGAGATGCGAACAACTTCCATCATTTTAAACAGGGACAATGTTCTTATGGAGATTATCAGTGATGCTAAATGAAGCAATCTAAAAAATAGGCTTGCACTATAATAATGTGCACCATGTCATATTTCCAGTAATAATGAAGGAACATCCTTGAAAGCATAACAGAAGGTGAATTATTGTAGTTGTAAGTGCCCTGGTATACGTGCATGCAACACGTGGGGTCATGAACAAGGCACGTGGTTTCACAGAATGCCTAAAAGAAATCTGGTCTCATAGAATGCCATGATTGCAAGATATATTCAAAATGGATTCGTTACAAAGCTCTTAGAAACTTTTAAGTAATTGCAATTGGTGGGTGTTACTCCCACTCCTCAACCTTTTCTAGCCTCCTCCCTGCCTGTGCACAAATCAAAGCTTTGGATGAGGGTATAGACATCCATCAAAACATAGTGGACGACAGATTTTTGTCAGATATATTGTACAGTCAGAACATGCACTCCAAGCTCTTTGGATTAAATCTACACCTTACACGTTTGGAAAATTGGACTCCTTTAGTCAATGCCCTTTAAAAATAATAGAATTGCTTAAAGTGGTTCGAATAATCATTACACAGGACGATGTATATTGTATTAGGTTATTATATTCCTACAAAGATTATATCCAGCAACAACCTAGTCATCACAGTAGTCATATAATAATAAGAATGAACACAATGTGTTCTAAGGAATTATCTTGTCAGAGTATAAGGTTGTATAGCACTTTGCCAGGCATAAAGTGGATATGTAGAAAAGGCTTCAGTAACTTTCATGCAGATACAAATGGGTAGATGTAAATTTCTCTAGAGCCTTTAGAGTGTCAATACATTGTGTTTTAATATTGATAATTTATGTTTGTTAATTAATGATTAAATAACAATATAATTAAAAGTAACTGTAATAACAAGTATATTAATAATTAAAATATTATAGTAGTTATATTTACTAGTTATTATCACCAAGGAAATAATAGTTATATTTGTTAAATTATTTTAAATGATAATAATAAATAAAACATAAAAAAAAAAATTTAAAAAAAAATAAAAAAAATAGACTATAGATGATATTTTGAAGAATTATTATCAATTCAAGATAATTAATAATAATAATTAGATATTATATTATATGAATATTAGCATTTTGAAATTGCAGACAACTAGGGTCGTGACAAGAACCATCATTTTATCTTTCTTTTTTATCTCTACTCCTTTTGGTCAGCGAAAATCCCCTTTCGCGAACCAATCCCTTGGCCGAATTTCTTTCTTTTCCATATCTTCTTTTCTTTTCATATCTCCTTTGTTGGTGATTTTCCACTTTGGTGAACCATTTTTCCTGCTGTCTCTGCCTTTGCCTTTGTCAGTGAATTCACCGATCAACGAACTTAAGGTTCGCCAACCTTGAACTTTATCGACTAAGGCAAACCTATCTTCCTTTGGCCATGTTTTCAAAACTTCTTTTTTGTCCTCGTCCCTATGGTTGGCGGAATCTCTTTGCCACAAAATTTTTCCTTGCTTTTCACCTTCATCGGCAAATCTCTTTTTCGTGAACTTTACCTCTCTATCGGCGGGTCGCCTTGTCGGTGAATTGACCAATCAACGAACTAATCAGTTGGTGAACTTCTCAGTTTGTGAACCATTTATCTTGCTGACCACTTAGTCTTTCTTCAATATTTTCTTTTGTCTTGGTTGACACCTTCTAAAACTTCCTCCTTCTCCCTTTAGTCAGTGATTTTGCCGATCGACAAACTTGCTGATCGGCAAACCATCAAGTTCGCCGACCACAAAATTTGTCGATGAAGGAAACCTTCACCCATCTTTACCTTAGAGCCTTTCAAATTTCTAAAGGGAGATTTCTTCCATTTAGGCTTTCTCGGATCAGATTTCTTTGATGGAAGAAGGCATGACTTGGGGGGACCTTGGGCTATTTTGTCTTGGGCAAAAATAGGACAACATTTTGGTGACTATGCAAGGGTGTTTTCCTGCTAAACACTTGGAATCTAGTGGCCTTACACAATCCATTGGGCACATAGTCAAGAAGGGAACTGCAGTAACATATAAAGTAGGGGTTGGCTAGACCAACACAAACTGAACATGCCTCTAGGAAAAAAAACAACACAAAACACACAAAATAAACAAGGCAAACAACCTCCTAATGCGGATGCAGCCTGTGCAAGAGCACTTATTGAAAGGAAACCTAAAACAAAAACAAAACTAACCTAAACCTAAACTAACAACCAAGAAAGTGACTTAAACAAAGCCATTAATTGGTTTTACAAAATAACTACCATTTCTTAACAATTTACAATGTTTCACATGTTTTAAGATAATTAAAACGAGGTGGGGAAGGGATGGGCATACAACAAAGTGGTGAAATGCTTCCCCAAGGACAAATAAAAAATCACCTATCCACTTGCACTGATTGGAAATATAGCTGCATGGAAGTCAATAAATGTGTTGATCTAGCCCTTCTTGATGCTCAACCTCATGCTTTGAAGTAAGCATGACAGGTGGGGACTCCTCATATGTCTCCAGCTGGGCCAAATGCCTTATAGGGCATCCCTTTGAGATGGCATGCAATTCAATGGAGTTGATCTCATGCCACTTCTATGTTTCTTTCTTCTCCTACTAGTCCGAATGCTCTGGATTTGTCAGCTCATTTGGAAATGTGTCCACCTCCACACCTTACACATTATGCTCAAGGATCTCTTCTTCCAAGGACGTCAATTTCATATCACAATTAGAGTAGAAAACCTCCAGTTTGTCCCAGAAAAGATCCTCCTCTAGCTCCTCTTGATTTCTATGTATGAGAAGGTTGGCTCAAGCTTGATGGTGGTCATCTTGGAGTTTTAAAAATGCATTAGGTTCTTCCTCATAGGGCATAGGTTTATGCTTGATATTTGGCTCAGTTTGATCTCAGACATTTTAATTTCTCACCAATCATCCTGGAGTAATCATCAATCAGCAACATGAAATATTTATCTCCTTGCACACTCCTAATTCTAGCAAGACCATAGAGATCAGTATGTACCAGTTCCAATCGTCCACTTGAAGCTTGTTCCTTACTTTTGAATGAAATTTTGTTCTATTTCCCCAATTGACATTCTCTACACATGCTATTAGGTTTCACAAGTTTTGGAAGATCTCTTATCGCTTGAGTGGTACTTATTTTGACAATGTTATCAAAATTCACATGACACATCCTCCTATGCCATAACCAACTTTGATCTATTTGAGCAATCAAACAACATTTTCCAGAACTACTTAAATGAAAAATGTTACCTCTAGTTTGAGTACTAAATGCAATTTTAGTTCCAGAGCTCTCCAAGATTCTACATTTTCCATCCTTGAATCAAAGATCATAACCTTTTTCAACCAACTGTCCAACACTAAAAAGATTATGTTTCAGTCCTTCCACATACAGAACATCATTAGTGCTATTCTTACCATCAAAAGAGATGGATCCTCTACCACGGATTCTACTAGCTGAGTTGTCTCCAAATTTCACAAGCCCTCCTTCATAATTTTCAAAACTCACAAACTTACTCTTGTCACTAGTCATATGATGAGAACATCCACTATCAATCACCCATTCATCATTTTTAATAACCTGAGCAGCCAAGGCACTTTCCACATTTGCACAACTAGCAGATTTAGTAGACACCAGATCTTCTTCTTTGATAGCAATGAACACCCAATCATTTTTAGAGGAACCTCCATGATCAGATTCATCATCTGTGACTCCTTCTTCTCAGCTTCTTGGACAAAGTAACATTTCTTCTAATTTTTGTATCTGTTAGGGTTTGGTTTTGAAAATCTCTCCGGACATCTTGAGGCAAAATGACCAATCTTGTTACAAGAAAAATATTTGAGTGGCAATTTTCCTTCATACTTACCGGATCCTCTTGGCAATCTTTTGGCAATAAGAGCTTCAAGACCTGCAGTTTTAATTTCAACATCTTCAAGATCCTTCCTTGTCTTCACAAATCTATTTGATCTTGTAGAAGAGCTTTCACCCAAATCATATCTTTGTTTTCCATATACACTAGCCTTAAATTCAGATTTAGACTTGGGAAGAGAATCACCAAACTCACTTAATTCAAAAGCTGAAATTTTGCCAACCAACTGATCTCTTGTAACTTTTGAGACAGTCCTGATCTCCTCTATAGTAGAAACCTTATGTTTATATGAATCAAGTAAAGATCTAAGCACTTTTGCCACAATCTCTAATTCTTCTGAAGTCCCACCAGCACATCTGATACCACACACAAGATCATTTATTTTTTGCATGTAGATTGTGATGATTTCATCTTCACTCATCCTCAGATTTTCAAATTTTCCTCTCAGACTTTATAGCTTGGCACATTTGACAAATTTGTCGCCTTTATAAAGATTCTCCAACTTCTTCCATATTTCATGAGCAATTTTTAGTCCAAAGACATTTGTCATTTTTCAATTAGACATGGCACTTAGCAAGGCTTCTTTGGCTCGAGGATTATTTTCAACATTTTTGACTTCATCTGGAGTTGAAGGTTTCTCTGAAGCCTCATACTGATCCTTAGTTATTGCCCAATAAGCATCACCCATGCATTGCAAATGGCACTCCATGTGATTTTTCCAAACAGAGTAATTTGTTCCATCAAATCTTTGGCTATCCTTTTTGTAGGTCGACATCCTGGATCTCCTCAAGCAGTTAAACTTCTTCTAGAGGAACCTTGCTTTGATACCAATTGTTGGAATTAGGCCAGACAACTGAGAGGGGGGGTGAATCAGTTCTCCCAAATCTTTAACACTTGCAACTATTTCTTTATCACACAAAACTGATTAATGATGTAAACATTTAAAGCATGAATTATCAACACATAAGCAAAAACAAATAAACACAGAACACCAGGATTTTTATGTGGAAACCTGGTTAAGGGGAAAACCACGGTGGGGGTTAACCCACAAAGATTTGTACCTTGTTAAAAGTACTTTAGAAAAGTAATTTATGTTTAACATAGAAAGAACTAACTGATAATTAGCATCTTTTCATGCCTAGTTCAGTTTCAATGAATGCTCACAAAACTTCTGCTTCTATCTCCAAATTCTTCTTCACTGACTTTTCACTCTATACTGCTCTCGCTCCTTTTCTTCTCTACTCTACTTCTGATCCTTTATTTGGATTTAATTCATTTCGCTCAAAGGATGATCTTCAACAACTCTTCAACAAGTATTTATATGCTTCATCAACCTTGGAATGAACAACAAGGTCAGCTAAACTTGACGCAGATCAATGCACTATCATCCAATCACAACTGAGACTTGAATCTTCCTCAATAAACATGCTACGCTCCATAGAATGTTCTTAGATCATACGCAACATGCTAGGATCATCTGGTCGGCCAAGACTAGGAAGAACATCATCACCAAAAAGGAAAATCTTCAATAATGAGCTCGAACTTCAATGCAAACCTCCAACACAATAGCTACACTATCTAGAGATCTCCACAAGCACATTGAATTCAACAAAAACATTTGCACTCCTCTAAATCATCAGAATCACTTGCATCTTCATCCAGTAACCTTAAGAACACTGTCTGCTATAACTGTAACACTAGAAAGATTGCTTGTGAACCTCCAAACCATGAATTGCTTGAATAGATGATGCACATTAACTTCCCAAACATGTCTCTAGATCCGCATATCATCATTTTACGTTACCGGAGCAATCCAGACCTCTTTCTTGTCACTCTGTCTCTCCTAAATAATGCAGGAACTAATTTTACTCAGATGGCTATAACTTCTTCAGATCTTAATGCGAACATCTCAAATCTTAACTGGAGCTTCTTCAGACAAACCTCTACATAGCCATATGGTCCACATACATTGATCTCCATTAATTTTCTCAATATCCTCAACAATCTGGTCTTCTATATAGGCAACAAAATATGATACAGTTGACACCAATGGAAACAAGGATATGTTGACATCAATGACAACACCGCTTAGGCACATATTTGCAACAGAAGGGAGGGGTTGTCTGAAACTGGGAGTGGAGGGGACTAGTTGGGCTCCCGTCTCTCCACTTGGGCAAGCATTTGCTTCAACTGCTTATGTGATAAGGTTGCCAGTTGCATAGAAAGTTGCTCATGATAATCTCTTTCCTCTGCCTCCATCTATTATTATTGAAGATGGGCCTGATAAGAAATCTCCTCTTGTTGTTGGTCATACTCCATTTTCTCCCTCTTGATGTTGTCAAACTCCCTTTGAAAATTCAACACGATATCCCTGAAACTCATGCTCATATTTTGAGGTTGCTCGGTAGGATACTTATACTGGTTTGGAGAAAAAGGGGCCTTGTAAGAGTGATAGTAAGCATGAGTAGAGGTGTGAGGTGTTGGAACACATTGGACCACTAAGAGGGGGGGTGAATCAGTGGTACACAACAATTATTTCAATTAATCAACTTACTTTGCAATGTCAATTATATTCACATCAAGACACTTAGTAAGAACTAAGATAACACAAGACACACCACAACACATGCATATACATGGAAAACCCTAGATGGGAAAAACCATGAGAGAAATGTTGCATGGATCCACTATCCAAATCCAACCTCACAGAATATCTGAACACTTATACAATGTAGGCCTCACTAGCACATAGAATCTCACTAATTACAATTCAGGGCACCAACCCTAGGAGCACCAACCCCTTACAAGTTTAGGAGCACCAACTCCAATGCAAGTAGACTAAAAATATAGAGTAACACTCTATTTACATTGACATAATAGGTTATAGATGGATTCTATAACTCTCTCACTCAATCATCTCTATGTGAAGATATTCAAAATTAGTAACACACTCTTCCTTTACCAATTATTCAAAGAATGATTCTTCAAAAAATCCATCATCCACCCAACACAAAAATGCACTACTCTGTTTACAATGAAAATCACATATCCAAATACTACTTCTACAATTATGTTTACTCTACTCCCTTTAGCTTATATGTACACATCAACACCCTTCTTCTTCACTTATGCAAAAGATATTTCTTCAAGATTCCATCAACAACCACAAAAAAAATTGTCTAATTTATATCTTCATCTGATATCAAGATGCATGGGAATATAGGATTATAACTCACTTTCAAACTTCCAAACCATTAGACACTAAGATAGTTACCAAAACTGTTTAAAATTGCTATAAAGAAGGTAATACGTGTCACTACCCGTCAATTTCCATGCACCGGGAAGAAGTCGTTAGGGTTTGAATGATGATTGTCGATCAGATCCTTCACGCCCATGATACATTAAAATTACATTGTTGATAATAGTCTTTGGTGCTCATTTACAAACCTTGCCTCAGACCAACTGGTCACTGCTAGGTAGCAGGGTTGGTTACCTAACAATGACTAACCCTCAAAGTTGTCACTTAAGTGACTAGTAACCGGCGATATCAAGTCACCATCAAATTAGAACAAAAAACAACCCGTCTATGAAGAATGTATTATGTAACTTTGTTTTCAAGTTTTAGGGTTAGGTATTTAACATTTGAAAACCCTAATCTACCATTAAGGAGCTTTGACTTGAATTGAAACCCTTCTCTTAACCATTGCAGACAATCTCTAATGTAGAGAATAAAACAATGAAGATGTGATATAACATAAAAAACTTCTTTGATCTTGAAACAAACAGGACCTTTGCTCTTAGAGGTCTTAGGGTTTTAGGACCTTTATGATTTAGGTCTTCAAGCTTTCAAAGCTAGTATGCCACCAATTGAATGAGACCCTTACCTTCTATAAACACTCTCTATAGATGATATCAGAGTGTTGATATGTTTAAAGGAATTCCTTTGATCCTAAAACAAAAGAAAAAGAAACTTTTCTCTTGAAGACATACATAATCAAACCCTAACTTGCAAGAACCCATACAAAAGTGTAATCATACTATGCACTAAACATACACTACAACTACATGTTATAACACTATGAGTGAACACTATATGTTGTTATTGTTGCCTTCCTGATATCACTGAGCAATATATGTGATACAAACACCTATGATAGATGAGAATGCAGATGATAGTCTTCTTCAAATGAAAATAAAGTCTTCTTCATAGAATTGCATCCATGAAACAACCCACTGTCTCCTTCATGTCTGACTACTCCATGACATGTTCAACTGATCAGGGACTAATGTCAAGAACCTTCAAGATGATAAGGATTGTCTCCTCTAAGTAGTAAAGTGTCTTCTTCTCCATGCAACAATATCAACAACTGTACCAACAATGAAAACTATCTTCTTCAAGTAGAGACAAGGATTGATGACCTTGTTGTTGGGATAAGGTGCCATTAACCTTGTAAATCCCAATATTGTATTTATTCCATTTATTATTTGTAATTTGTAATTATCCATGAGGAGACGTACTAGTTTCACTGACACGGGTAATTTCGGAGTCACCGGAGATAATTACGGAGTGACATTTATTGTTGGCAAATGTAAAAACTCATTGTAAATGAGGGTAGGCATTCCCCTTGGAGAATCTACTATTTTTGGCATGTATGAAAACTGTCATAATGTTTGGTAAGTGAATCTATGATAGCTGCAAGTTGTCATAAGATTTTGAGATTCTATGACGCTTATGACGGATATGTTAGTTGTATATTTGCTATATTTAGCCCCAGGAGCCCATCTTGGGAAGGATGCATGTTGAAGGTATCTATGACGGTTATGATGCGTCATAAGATGTTGTAAGATACCATTCTTGGACATGGGTGCCCAACTTTGAATGGGTCAACTTTCGACACTTGGAGGTTGCTTGTAAGTGTCATTTTGATGCTTGAATGTGGGATATTTGGAGGAGAGAGAAGGTGAATGCCTAGGATGAGTTGGAAAACATTTCTATAAGTATTTTCCATGTATTTGTTGCTGTAATATAGATTTTAGGTACTCAGGTGCTGCAGGAATGCTGTTGGATTGAAGAATGAAGGAGAGATTGGTGGTGTTGTATTGTACAATCTTTTGCGGATTAATACAAACATTGAGCCTCTTTCCTGTGTGGAGATTTTTACCTGCAAGGATTTTCTCCACATTAAACACTATGTCATTGTGTCTTGTGTTGAGTTCTTCATGTTTGGCATTTTCTCTGTAGTGGGTTTTATGTTTTGTTACAATCTCCATTGTTAATGCACACTTAAAGATTGCTGAAATTTATGTTGAATCAGATTTCCATTGAAGTAGTGTTGCTTTCATTTCTAACATTTGGTATCAGAGCCTAACCAAATTTGACTCTTGGGTGGTAGTGTGGAAGGTGTAACTGCAGTGGGAGATTTGGTTGTGTTTGTTTTGCAAATCTTTTGTTGTTATTATGGTTGCATCCATTGTTGCATCAACCTCTCGAATGGACATTGAGAAGTTCAACAGAATGGGGTATGAGTTGTGGAAGTTAAAAATGGAAGATTTGTTGGAAGAAAGAAACCAATGGTTGGTTGTTCAAAAAGAGAAGAAACCCAATGATGTCTCTCTGGATGAGTGGGCAAAATTGGATAAGAAGGCACAGGGAACCATCTGTTTGTGTCTATCATATTCTATCATGTTGAATGTCACAAAGGAAGAGATTGCACCCAAGTTGTGGAAATGGTTGGGTGAGATCTATCAAGCCAAGAGTATGGTAAATAAACTTTACTTAAAAAGAAAATTGTTTTCCTTGAAAATGAAAGAGGGTGAGTTGGTTACAGAGCATTTAAATTCTTTTAATTTGTTGATGAGTTAGCTTACTTTAGTAGATGTTGAAGTTGATGAGGAAGATAAATGTATCTTGCTTCTTTGTTCTTTACCTGAATCATGGGAAAATGTCATTTTGGCTATCACTACTAACCTCAAAGATCCGAAGTCGGATGCTCTTGTTGCAGTTTTACTGGCATAGGATTTGAGGAAGAAGAGTTCAGATAATTCAAGTGATGCTCTTAGTATTAGGGGAAGGTCTAAGGAAAGGGGACCTAAAGGAGATTAGAAATGGGCTAAGGACAAGTCTAAGGGCTGGTCTAAGACTCCTGGTAAAAAGAATAGAGTTAAGTGTTGGAACTGCGGTAAAATGGGACATGTAAAGAAGGAGTGTAGAAACCCCAAGAAATAGTGGGAGAGTGCTTTGGATAAGTCCTCAAATGCAGGTGAAGATGTTTTACTTTATGCATTTAATGTTGTTTCTAATGATCACTTGTTGGTTGACTCAGGATGCTCATTTCATATGACCTCACATAAGGAATGGTTCTCCACATATGAAGAATATGATGGAGGCAATATCTACCTTGGTGACAACTCTTCATATCTGATTGTTGGGAAAGGAAAGGTATTGTTGTGTTTTAGTGATGGGAGGATTAAAACCCTCCGTGGTGTTTTTCATGTTCTTGGATTAGCTAGAAATCTGATTTTAGTTTCAAAGTTGAATGATTTAGGAATGCATGTGACATTTGACAAGCATGGTTGCAGATTGGTGAGAGGGAACTTGGTGGTAGCAAAAGAGAAGAGATTCAAGAACTTGTTTAATCTTGAAGCCACTATAGTTTGTAATGCCTCTTATGTTTTTGAGGCTTATGAAAACACTTGTATGTTGTGGCACCTCAGATTGGGCCACATAAGAAATAATGTATTAAAAACTATTAAGAATAAAGAATTGTTGGACGGTTTCTCTTATTCTGATAAGCACTTTGATTTATGTGAGCATTGTGTGTTTGGTAAACAAAACAGAAAATCATTTCCTTCAGGAAGAAACAGAGCAAAAGAGAAATTAGAAATTATTCATACAGATGTGTTTGGACCTGTGGATAATGAATCTATTGGAAAATCTTGTTATTTTGTCACCTTCATTGATAATGTATCTAGATATACATGGATTTATTTTATGAAACATAAATATGAAGTTTTCACTAAGTTTAAGGACTTCAAAGTCTTAGTAGAGAACCAATCAGGTTTAAAGATAAAAATATTAAGATCTGACAATGGAGGGGAATATTGCTCTAAGGAATTTGATGAGTTTTACAAGCATGCAGGTATAATCAGACAAAAGACAACTCCATATACACCACAATAGAATGGTGTTGTAGAAAGGATGAACCAAACAATTATGGAAAGTGCCTGAAGTATGCTTAGTGATGCACATTTGGATAAATGCTTTTAGCTAGAGGCTATGTGTACTGCTGGCTACTTGATTAACATATCTTCTTGTAAGGCTCTTGATTCAACACCTTATGAAGTTTGGACAGGTAAGAAACCTTCTGTTTCACATTTAAGGGTTTTTGGTTGTGGGACTTTGGTTCATGTGCCTAAGGAAAAGCAATCTAAGTTGGAGCCACAGGCTGAAAAGTGTACATTCATTGGATATGGTGATATTGTCAAAGGTTATAAGCTTTGGAATCCACTAACCCACAAGATTATATTTTCTACAAATGTTATTTTCAGGGAACTTAGAGCTATTTCTGAACCTGAGCAGCCAAAAGAAAAAGAAGAAAAGGTAAAGAAGGTGCACTTTGATTTAGAGCAGCAAGATGCACCTCAAGAAGAACAGAATGATTGATTGGGGGTGAAGAAGAAGAAGATTCGAGTAGTTCTGATGAAGATGAGTTTGTTGTTACAAAAGAAGTTGTTGCAGATGATCATGCAGAAGAATGAGTAGAGTCTCTTACTCCACCCTTGAGGAGATCCACAAGACAACAGAATCTAGTTGATAGGTATAGTCCACCAGATTTCTGTTGTGTATATGTTTTATTAAGTACTAATGATGAACCTAGATCCTACAAGGAAGCTATTTCTGCAGATGATAGTGAGTCTTGGCAGTTAACCATGTAGAAGGAGATGATGGCTTTAGACTCTTGTAACACCTGGGATCTTGTTCATTTTCCCAAAGGAAGAAAGGCCATAGGATGTAAGTAGGTCTTCAAGAAGAAGTTTGGAGCAGATGGGTCATTAGAGAAGTACAAGGCCAGATTGGTAGCCAAGGGCTACTCTGAGAGAGAGAGGGAGTTGATTTTGGTGAGATATTCTCTCCTGTTGCTAAATTGACTTCTATTAGATTTCTCTTATCAATTGTTGTAGCTTATGATTGGGAGATTGAGAAAATGGATGTTAAGACTATGTTCATGCATGGAGATCTTGAAGAAGAAATTTATATGCAACAGCCTACAGGTTTTGAGGTAAAAAGAAAAGAACATTGGGTTTGTAGGTTAAAGAGGTCTCTTTATGGTTTGAAATAGTCCTCCAGAATGTGGTATCAAAAGTTTGACTCATTTGTTTTGAAATTGGGTTTTGTTAGAAGCGAGGAAGATCACTATGTTTACATTTATTGTGTTGATGATTCTATACTGGTTATTGCTTTGTATGTTGATGACATGTTGTTTTTCACCAATACTAAGGGTATGATCAGTGAGCTTAAAGCCCAACTTTTAGGTGCATTTGAGATGAAGGAACTTGGTGCTGCAAGGTATATTTTGGGAATGGAGATCAGAAGGGACATAGTTAATAGAAAGCTTTGGTTGTCACAAAGTAAGTATGCGAATACTATTTTGCAGAGGTTTAGTTTGTAGGACTGTAACCCAATAAGAGTTCCTTTACCCATTGGTACTAAGCTTTCATTAGATATGTGTCCAAAGATTGAGGATGATCTTGAGGATATGTCTAATGTGCCATATGCTAGTTCTGTAGGAAGTTTGATCTATGAAATGGTTTGCACTAGACCAGATATTGCCCAAGCAATGGGAATTTTGAGCAGATTTATGTCTAACCTTGGTAGACAACATTCGAATTATGCAAAGATGGTGTTTAAATATCGTGTAGGCACTCCTGATCATTGTTTGGTTTATTCTGGTACTGATAGTGCTGATAAATCTTTGGACATACAGGGTTTTGTTGATGTAGATTGGGTAGGTGACTTGGATAGTTGAAGGTCCACTAGTGGCTATGTTTTTACTCTGTTTGGAGGTGCAGTGAGTTGGATGAGTAAGAGGCAGCCTGCAGTTTCTTTGTCCACCACAAAAGTAGAGTATATGGATACTACTCATGTCTCTAAGGAGGCAGTTTGGTTGAGAAGACTGTGTACAGGTATTGGATTTGATTGTAGGATCATTTAGATTGGTTGTGATAGCCAGAGTGCTATCTATTTGGCCAAAAATCCTATGTATCATGCTTGGACTAAGCATGTCGATGTTCAGTATCACTTTGTTTGAGAATTGGTTGCAAATGAAGACATTGAGCTGAAGAAGATAGACAATCAAGAAAATGTTGCAGATTCATTGACCAAACCTGTGAGCATAGAAAAGTTTGTGTGGTACAGAGAGGCCATGGCCCTTGTTTTTAGTGCCTGTCTATTTTTCATTTGATTTTCTATGGGTTGTTTTACAATGTATAATGTCAAGTGGGAGAATGTTGGGATAAGGTGCCATTAACCTTGTAAATACCAATATTGTATTTATTCCATTTATTATTTGTAATTTATAATTATCCATGAGGAGATGTTCTAGTTTCACTGACGAGGGTAGTTTCAGATTCACCGGAGGTAATTACAGAGTGACATTTACTATTGGCAAATGTAAAAACTCATGGTAAATGAGGGTAGGCATTCCCCTTGGAGAATATACTATTTTTGGCATGTATGAAAACTATCATAATGTTTGGTAAGTGGATCTATAACAGCTGTAAGTTGTCATAAGATTCTGAGATTCTATGACGCATATGACGGATATGTTAGTTGTATATTTGTTATATTTAGCCCCAGGAACCCATCTTGGGAAGGATGCATGTTGAAGGTATCTATGATATTTATGATGAGTCATAAGATGTTGTAAGATGCCATTCTTGAACATGGGTGCCCAACTTTGAATGGGTCAACTTTTGACACTTGGAGGTTGCTTGTAGGTGTTATTTTGATGCTTGCATATGGGATATTTGGAGAGAGGAGGTGAACACCTAGGATGAGTTGGAAAACATTTCTATAAGTATTTTCCATGTATTTGTTGCTGCAATACATATTTTAGGTACTCAAGTGCTGCAGGAATGTTGTCAGATTGAAGACTGAAGAAGAGATTAGTGGTGTTGTATTGTACAATCTTTTGCAGATTAATACAAACATTGGGCCTCTTTCCTGTGTGGATTTTTTTACCTGCAAGGGTTTTCTCCACATTAAACACTGTGTCATTGTGTCTTGTGTTGATTTCTTCATGTTTGGCATTTTCTCTATAGTGGGTTTTATGTTTTGTTACAATCTCCATTGTTAATGCACACTTAAAGATTGTTGAAATTTATCTTGAATCAGATTTCCATTGAAGTAGTGTTGCTTTCATTTCTAACACTTGTTACTTCCATACAATCCACTAACAAGGTTTTTGTCTCCAACAATACAACATCAAATCTCTAATGATATGATGAATGATCAAGTACCCAAGAGCAGTCAATCATCAATGATATGTCCACATCAGTAACATGTCCAAACTCCAAACTCTAGTAGGCTAGGAGAACCTTTGACATCAATGACAATATTACCAACAAACTCCTCCTTTGTCATTGATGGCAACATAGGGAGAAACACACAAATATACCTTCCTAAATCGTTCTTTCCTTGAACATTGCTCTTACTCTCCCCCTTTGACATCAATGGCAAGGGGATGTAATTATACCTCTTTTCTACAAGAAGTAATCCTCTATGCAGAGAAGCTCCCCTTGTCTATAGAACTCCCCCTTTGACTGTGATATCCCTCTATCTCTATCACTGGTTGCTAAATGGTGATCATCATGTGAGTTTTTTCACCTTTTGATTCTTTACACAGAGACATGATGACAATGTTAGATGGATCTTCATATTTTTGATAATAGCCTATCCCTTCCCTATCAACTCAAGACTGAGATCTTTGCTTATTGTTTCAGACATGAGATATACAAACCTTCTTGTAGATTAACTTCCTGGTCTTTTTCTCCTCTCAATAATACATACACTATTTTGAAGACTATGTGCAAATGATTTCATTGTGAAATCTCTCATATGTCATATGCAGACTTTTGAAAATGTATTCACTCATCATCTGCATCTTTTACCTTCATTGTACCTACAATCTTTGCCTTCTTATCTTCCCTTTTGAAAAGATTCTCTAACAAATCAGTGAAATGATGAAGACTTGTATACAAGGTCTATAATGGTTGTATAGATCCCTTAGATCTCTTGATAGACCTTAAAGACTCTGTAATGTATCTCTTCTCATCTACTTGGACTTGGAAACATTATGTAGGTCTTTCCTATGAAAGTGATACATTTTAAATATTTTATGTCTAAACCAGAATTTTATACCTTGAATCTTGTTTGAGTACACCATCTCGGTCTTCCTGGGCAACAATGATGGGGTATTTGAGTCCTTGAGTGAATCATCCTTGTAACTCTAACCTTTAAGTCTTCATACACCTGCTCCATGAAAATTTCAACTATCACAATCTTCATACACCTGCAAACTTTTTCAAATCTTGTATACATTCTTCCACTAATTTGTAATGGTAGTAGACCCCCTACCTCTCACTATATTTAACCATAGTCTCAGCAGGGTTTCATTAAATGTAATCTCATTACATCAAAGATCTTTATCTACTATTTTTTATCTCTGTAAAATAAACCAATTGCAAATGTTGTTCTATCCAGTGTATGCACTGTCTCCATTAGTTGCAACTCTACAAACTTGCAATAAAAGATATCATAGTTACAGCTTTTGTACAATGTGGAAAGGTCCTTGAGAAGGTTTAAATCATTGTTCACTATCCTAGAATTTGATGTTGTCAAATCTTCATTCTACTTCACTGTATGGACTCATTTTGCATTTTCATACCACTGTCAAGACTTGTTCAAGGTTTCTAGCACTGTCTACTATCTTTTGTATCAACCTTTCTTGTGTTTTGGTAGTATCTAGTCCTAGTAGTCATTAATTTTCCATAGTCCATGATGTTGAATTGATCATGCTTCTGCAATTGACTATGTTGATTATTTTTCCCTCAAATAATCAACACAGTCAAATCCAGAAGCATGATCAATTCAACTATCTAGTCCTTTCACTATTGGCACTATTCACCTCATGTGTCACAATCTAGTGTCAAGCTTCATCACCATTGTTAACCTTCAAACTCAAATACCCTACTGCCTACTATCAACCTGTTCTATGATCTCTGTCTCAGACTTTTCTCTAGTTTTTCTTTATTTTAAACATGTTGTCCCATGCATAAACACTGTTGCCATGCCCCTATGACTCCTTAACTCTTATGAGAAAGTCATATCCTGTGAGCTGTGGAATACTCTAGCTCGTGACTATCAAATTCACCTTCATCTTATCAACATTGAGGCCTAGATGGTCATCTTCTAAACCAAGGAACTCCAGATCTTTTCTCACACTGTCAACACTTGTCACTTGATAAGAAAAGCTTCTCAATAGTTGTTCAATGATTTTTCTATCCATAGCACTATCACCAACAACAAGAACATGAAATTCACATATGGTAGCCTCACTTTGATCATAATAGCTTCCTTATGTAACAAACATTCTTTCCTGTTTGTCATAACATCATATGCAATAGATATCAAATGAACCTCCATTCTAATGTTCCAAAAACTTTCTTCAAAGCTACTCCACATCCTACATTCTTTTCATTCTACCACTCTAACTCTTGTCATTGCACTGTGTACTATCAAGATCCTTTAACATGATCTTTGTTTGTTACTTCCCTTCAAGTTCCTTCAAACTAGCATCTAGCTTCTTATAATCCTCTTCTAGAAGCACACACAACTTCTTTCTTCATATTTAACACATCTTTTATCTTAAGCTCTATCAACTTCTACCTAGATTCTTTCTATTTCACCCTCTTTGTCTTCTCTAAGGGGCTGAAAAGTGATGCAATAATCAGCTCCCCTGAACTAATGGGTCTCTTTATGCACTCAATGATGACTCTTGTGCATTATGCACAAGCATAGGTTCTTGTTTCTCTTTCTTTTGTCTTCTTCTCCAAACTTTCATAGGTTCTTCCTTTTGCTTGATTAGTGCATTCAATTTCTTGTTATGTCTAAGTAGTTCCACAACACCATTTCTACAAAAGTGTGATGAATGCCTGAAGTTGTTGCATCTATAACATATGACATTGTAATCTAGAGCAAAGGAATTAAAATTTGTTCTTGACAACCCATAAGCACTTCTATTTTTGTTCCATACATAATTATATTTTTATGTGCCCTACAATCTCTTTCTTTGTGACCAACTTTGTTACATTTATGACATACAATATTGTAATTCTTATTTAACAATCTACAAGAACTTTTATTCTTGTTCCATTCAAAATCATTTCTTGCATGAGTTCTACACTCTATAGCTTTATGACCAAAATTATGACAATAATAACAATAACCATGAAAATAGGAAGTGAACTTGGTTTGTTTTGTTGATGACCTTCTCCTCAGTCCTTACTTGGGATTATGAATGCTTTTGTATCCTTCTTCATTGATATTCTGATCTACAAGCCTTTTGGAAGTGGTGCTTGATTCTCCTTGTTCATATATTGCCTCTTTTGATGAGTTTGCTAACTTCATTGGTGCTTTTCCATCATTCTTCTTGGACATTGCAGCATCTTTGTAACTCTTTTCTCCTTCACATCCTATCCCCGATTTGTTTGAGAGTGACCTTTGACTTAAAATCATTTTCTCAAACAACTCAGTGCTCTGTTCATTTTGAAGACTTCTATTCAACTCCTGATTTACCTTCTCTAGTTGCTTTCTTAGGGATACCATTTCATCCTCTAACTTTTGACAGACTTCTATTTTAGTATGCAAATTCAAACTAGTGACTTATTCAATTCTTTTAGACTCTCCCAACTGCAATTTTAGATCCTCAATAAGCTGATTAGATTCTTCACACTTCAATTTTAGTTTTTCCATTTGCCTTTTTTCATTCTTTAATTAATTTAAAGCAATTCACTTTCAAGATCAACTTGAGATTCCTCTTCATCATAGTCATCTTCTTCTAACCTTGTATCTATTTCAATTTGTGAGCTATTTCTTACAACTGCTTCTCCATCATCATTTGTATTTGGTTTTGGTGGTGCTTGTCGATTAGCATTCTGTTGGGTATTTCTTTTTCCCTTGTTTCCTTTTCTTTTTGCCATAGTGTTCCACTACCAAGATCAAACTAAGTCTATTAGACTTCTACAAGGAACTTGTAGCTCTAATACTAATTATTTGAACACACTGGACCACTGAGAGGGGGGTGAATCAGTGGTACACAAAAATTAATTCAATTAATCAACTTACTTTGCAATGTAAATTATCTTCACATCAAGACACTTAGTAAGAACTGAGATCATACAAGATACACCACAACACATGCATATACGTGGAAAACCCTAGATGGGAAAGACCACTGGAGAAATATTGCTTGGATCCACTATCCAAATCTACCCTCACAAAATAAACACTTATACAATGCAGGCCTCATTGGCACATAGACTCTCACCGATTACAATTCAGGGCACCAACCCTAGGAGCACCAACTCCAATGCAAATAGACTAAAAATACATAGTACTACTCTATTTACAGTGATATAATAGGTTATAGATGGATTCTGTAACTCTCTCACTCAATCACCTCTATGTGAAGATGTTCAAAATAAGTAACACACTCTTCCTTTACCAATTATTCAAAGAATGATTCTTAAAAAAATCCATCATCCACCCAACACAAAAATGCACTACTCTGTTTACAATGAAAATCATAGATCCAAATACTTCTTCTATAATTATATTTACTTTGCTCCCTTTAGCTTATATGTACACATCAACTTCTTCAAAACTCCATCAACAACCACAAAAAAATTGCCTGATTTATATCTTCATCTTATATCAAGATGCACAAGAATACAAGATTATAACTGCATTTCAAACTTCCAAACCATCGGACACTAAGATAGTTACCAAAATGGTTTAAAACTACTACAAAGAAGGTAATATGGATCATTTCTTGTCAATTTCCATGCACCGAGAAGAAGTCGTTAGGGTTTGAATGATGATTGTCGAGCAGATCCTTCACACCCATGAAGCATTAAACTTACACAATTGATAATAGTCTTTGGTGCTCATTTACAAACCCTGCCTCAAACCAACTGGTCACTGCTAGGTAGCAAGGCCAGTTACCTAATGATAACCAACCCTCAAAGTTATTGCCTAAGTGACTAGTAACTGGCGATATCAAGTCACCATCAAATTAGAACAAAAAACAACTCATCTATGTAGAATGTATTGTGTGACTTTGTTTTCAAGTTTTAGGGTTAGGTCTTTAACATTTGAAAACCTTAATCTGCCATTAAGGAGTTTTGACTTAAATTGAAACCCTTCTCTTAACCATTGTAGACAATCTCTAATGTAGAGAATAAAACAATGAAGATGTGATATAACATAAAAAACTTCTTTGATCCTAAAACAAATAGGACCTTTCCTCTTGGAGGTCTTAGGTTTTTAGGACCTTTAGGATTTAGGTCTTCAAGCTGTCAAAGCTAGTATGCCATCAATTGAATGAGACCCTTATCTTCTGTAAACACTCTCTGCAGATGATATCAGAATGTTGATATGTTTAAAGGAATTCCTTTGATCCTGAAACAAAAGAAAAAGAAACTTTGCTCTTGAAGACACACACAATCAAACCCTAACTTGCAAGAACCCATACAAAAGTGTAATCATACTATGCATTGAACATATATTGCAACTACATGTCATAACACTATGAGTGAGTACTATATGTTGTTATTGTTGTTTGTTTGATATCACTGAGCAATATATGTGATACAAACACCCATGATAGATGAGAATTCAGATGATAATCTTCTTCAAATGAAAATAAAGTCTTCTTCATAGAATTGCATCCATGAAACAACCCACTATCTCCTTCATGTCTGACTACTCCATGACATGTTCAACTGATGAGGGACTAATGTCAGGAACCTTCAAGATGATAAGGACTATCTCCTCCAAGTAGTAAAGTGTGTCTTCTTCTCTATGCAATAGTATCAAGGACTGTATCAACAATGAAAACTATCTTCTTCAAGTAGAGACAAGGACTGATGACCTTGTTACTTCCATACAATCCACTAACAAGGTTTTTGTCTCCAACAATACAACATCAAACCTCTAATGATATGATGAATGATCAAGTACCCAAGAGCAGTCAATCATCAATGACATGTCCACATCAGTAACATGTCCAAACTCCAAACTCTAGTAGGCTAGGAGCACCTTTGACATAAATGACAATATTGCCAACATGAGGGAGGTAAGCATCATGAGGATGTTGATATTTTGTTGGAACAGAGGTGTATGGCATAAAAACAAAGGCATCTTGGGCCTGATATTGCTGATATGGGGGCATATAATTTTTATTTTGGCTAGGTGGAGGAGAGTAGCCATAGCTTCCATATAAATTTGACATATTCGGGCATCAAAATATGCTAGATAATCATAGAGAATATATAAAACAAGGAAAAATAGGTCTACATCTAGAGAAAAACTACAAACATACCAAGAAGAGAGTCACTAGGTGATTGAAGTGCTTTTGAAAGCAAGTGAGATCAAGAATATCACTGAAATCCTGATCTTTGATGAATCTTTAAGCGCTTTAATTAGTTGCACCAATAGATTTATTTAGTAGAGTCACCATGGTGCTTGTTGAATGCTTTCACAACTACATGTGAACTAAGAACAGCACCAAATCTTCTAAGTTTAGCTCTTTCTTAGAGCAAATGGTCCCACCAATCATGCCAAAAACTATTATCACCTAGAATTGCACCCTGATTGAAGCCTATTCAAGCATTCCAATGACACAATGGGACTGATCTCAAGGTGTGGGACCTTGCAGATGAGATTAGACCTCTAGAGAAGGTTGGTTCCTCTTTCTAAGCTTAAGGCTTAGAGAAAAGCTAAATCTAATGCTACTGACTACAAGGAAAAGGAGAGAGAGGAAAACTAAAATTAAAAGGGGTGATGTACTAGATAAAAGTGTTTGGTTGGGACTAATATAACACAAAAATGACCTCAAATATTGATATAGATTCACATAGACTTATAACTTTAACAGAGTGATGGGTTAAAAGTTGACATTAATCCTAGCATGAGATTGCCTAGTTTTGTATTTATCCTAGCTTACATTTTGGCCTTTCTCCTCATAAATTGCCATAATAATTGCAAAGAATTAAAATAATTGATGTGAATTGAAGGATACAAAATACTCTAGCAAGTAACCAATTATGAAGTACTAATCTTAGCAGTTGTGTGAAACAGGAACCTTGTGGGCGAGAAGAGAAGTAATGAAGATTTCCCTGGAGGATCCCGTGATCTTTTGGTTTTCTATTAGTTACTATCTTTTAGTATATGGTTAGTAATTGGTTTAGAGATGTTATAAAATAGTGGACATAGGCCACTTCACTATTTTCAGAATCGATTGATGTAATTTCAGCTATACAACTTCAAACTGTGAACGTGCATATTTAGATGTTCTATTTTGTATTAAGATATAAATATATGTCTCTTATATGAACATGACAATTCTATTTTGCAAATCAATATAATTCTAAACTATTGTTGATCTATTGAAGTTACTTCTGCAAACTATTTAGCTCTCTTCAATCGGCTAACTAGGAGGTAGGGCTCACTCAGCCACCGATTGGATTTATTTTCCTATTACTCTATGTGAGGTATGATTTCCAAATTACTTGGTGATTTTATGGGTGTGATGTTAATTTGTTTAGTGTGGAATTTGTTTATTAAAATTCATTACAGTGTATCATGATTATAGTTCTTTAGGCATACAGATAAGGTTACATTAATTTTCAAGAGAAGAAGTAGTCCATGCAGTTTCTGCCATCCTGTCGCTAGGACACAACAACTCCTGTCACTAGGATACAGCAGCTCCTATCGCTAGAATTATTTAGTTACAATTTCTGTATTATGCCTTTTTTGTGTTACTATTTGATTGGAAATGCTTTGGTGATTTAATGGTGTTCAATTAAAACAGAACCTTAAGTGTGAAGTAGAATTGAAAGAGTGCATTAATTAAGGACTTAAAGAATTTAAGGAATGTGTTATTAAGAATAGGATTTCAATAAATCAAAGTGATCTTTAGTAGAACTCTTAAACTTTAAGATTAGTAATGCATTTCATGATACTCATCTTGCTATCCTTAGCCCTTAGGTATATAGCCACTTCGCCTTTATGAAGTTTACAATCTCCCGAATTAACATTAAGGAAAAAACTGAGGAAGTCAATGCAATTTTCTAAAGATTGATTTAAAATACATATATGGATAGATTTTACCCCAACTCTGATCCATAGTTTTTCCCAACATTTTTGGTGCCTTTGCCGAGGAAAGGTATTAAAGGCCTAAGAATATAGTAAGTTGAGTTAGGATCTGTGTGTCAAGGTGAAAGTCCGCACGAGTGTCGGCCTTGTCTAAGCAATTAACCTTGGTTTGCATGGTTTAGATCATATAGATGCATGAGTTGAGCTAGAGATGATAAAGATAGATTTATAAAAAAACTTGCTGTGAGTAGTTCATCAAAACAAAAGAATCCTACAAGTGCGATCAAGCCACAACTTGTGAAGAAACAAGTGAAAAAGAAGCAAGTTGAGCCTGATTTAGAAAAGTGTGTTATTGAGTCCACCACTATACCATTAGAAACTTTGAGTGAGCAAACTAAAGTAGACGTTGGCTCATCCTCGACCATCCCTCCTACATATTAAAAATTTAGATAAGCCCGAGTCCCCAGTAGCACCATTAGGAAGACTTCTTAGTCTTGTTCCTCCTGATTTCACTGAACAATTCAAAGCTTCCTGTGTATTAAGGAGTGATAGAAAGGAAATACCAAGGCAATACCAACCACGTTCTTCATCATTCCTTGTTCATTGGGCACATTGGCCATTAGACAACATGGGTGACAATCATGAAGGTGACCAAATCAACAATAACTGAGCTTTAGTCAATAATGAACCAATAACTTTTGAGTTTCCCATTGTGAATCCTAATGAAGAGGCACCTATGAAAAATATAACTCACTCAGCTTTACCAGTTTTTAGATTTATCTCAATTGAAGATCTTGACATGTTCTTATTTGAATTTGATGTGTTGTGTCATAGTTATGATTATCAGAGTGATGCGCAGAAACTCAAGTTGTTTCCAGCTACATTGAAAGATGTTGCGTTACGATGGTTCATGGGACTCAGATGACAGACAATTTGCATGTGGGTTAACATGAAGGAACAATTTTTGACAAAGTATCAGGATTATTGTAAGATGAAAGAAGTCTGGGATGAGATTTTTAGGATGTCTCAATGAGAAGATGAAACACTCAAAGATTTTCTAGAAATGATTCTTGTTCAGTCTTCAAAGATCATGACAAACAAGCCTATTACCTGAAACTATTAAAATGCTTTTCTTAAGATGAATTTGTGATGATTGCATGGATACTTTAAATCTTATAGGTACTGGAGATATTTCTAAATTATCCTTTGATGATATTTGTGAAATTTGAAGCAATTATTTGAGATCTCATCGGTCGGTTCGAGGATACTCAGGAAGACAAATTTCTCAAGGTGGCACATCAGGTATTACCAAACGTGATTTAGGTACGTTACTTGATGACCTAAAAACTGATCTTTTAAATCATATGGGTAAACAAATAGACACTTTGTATACATGTAAAAAGCAAGAAAAATCTGAAAAAGCCCTAGCCATCTTTTGTTCCACATGTCGCAAGAGACATACTAGTGAAGAATGCCCTTATAATAGGATAAATATCTCATTCTTAGAAGTTAGTAAAAACACTACCTTGCGACCATTACTTATGGATATGGCAGAAGTAGAGTATCTTGAAGAAACTATTTATTATATGGCTCAAAGGAGACCCTAGCAGCTGAGGGCTAGGCCACCCAATATGATTAATGATTATCATGTACCCTATAGTTCTATAGGACAATCAAGTGGTTAGCCTGCTCCTTTTCTATATCATAATTCACCTAGATGGTATGGAGGTTGGCAACAACCTCCATCCTATCCTCCATGGCCAAATCAATACCCACAGCAGCAGCCCTCTCCACAACCATGGCAAAAACCATGGAGGGCAGCACCACCACCATATCCAAAATATCCATCATATCCCATACCACCCACTATTGCTCCATATCAACAACCACAACAGCCACTTCTACCACCTATACCTCCCTCATCCACTAGTCCACTATCCAACCCATCACAGCCACCTAAGGAAACACCCATGCCTGCACAGCCAGCTCCAAACCCAAATAGCAAGGTGGCACAACCAGTTTACAATAATGAGGTGGCAGGTTACCCAACTTATCTCGTCAATACACTGGACATTAATGGAGTTCAATTACGATCAGGTAAATCCCTTCAGGGACCCACTATTACTGAAATCAATTATGAACATGAAGAACAATCAAACAAACCAGATGAACCATCTAGGTTGCCTCCATACCCTGATAGGTTCCAATCTTAGCCAAAACAAAAGGAAGTGGTTGAACCAAAATTTGATTTTGTAAATGAATTCAAAAATGTTAACATTAAGATTCTTCTTTTACATACCATTAAGGATGTCCCTGTGCACACAAAGACAGTTCAGGACTTGTGTACCTGAAAGTAGACAAAGAAATGAGACCCAAAGATAGTGCAAGTTATCAGGCAACTTGCTGATCTTATGTTGGGAAATATTTCAATTCCCAAGTATTTAGACCCAGGGAGTGCTACAATTTAGGTACGAATTGGTCACTGTATTATCATTCCAAATACATTGATTGATTTAGAAGTTGTTATTAATGTCATGATGTGAGGCCCACCCTTGTACATTTGGATTAGTTGCACTTGCAGACCATATTATTTTTACCTCGCCCTAGCTAAGGGTTCAATTTATGAGAGTGTGACTCTATCTTCGAGACAATGTAGTGTAGAGGTGGAATGTCACCTGTTGTGTTTAAACTAGAACCTTTAGTGTTGTAATGCGAGGCTACCATGTGTTGTACTTCTTGTTTTAGTTTATGAGACTTATTATTCATAGTAACTATGACACATGGACATTGGGACTGATGATCCCATTATTCAGACTTTCTTAACTTTATCCCTAGGGTTTGATTTGTTAGATTTAGTATGTTGTGATGTGGTTATATCTTAATTGTTAGATTTCACTGATGATTATATGATATGTGACATTCATTTTGACGCTATTTCGGATATTAGTTGTGGATTCAATGAATGAAATATTATGTGATTTTGATCCTGAATTGAGGTTTAGAAATGCAGTAAATTATGAATCTTGTCAATGATGCTATGTGTTACTATTGAGGATTTAGATGATTATTCAATTTTGTGTGTGTGAATTTCCTTTTGCTTTGGCTATGATGAACATGTGTTATTAATATGTTTGTGTAAGTGTGCAGATGATTTTCCGTGCCCATGGAAAATCAGAGGTCATCCCATACCCTATGTGAAATCTGTATTTAAGTCGATCTAGTCCCAAGAGGGACCAAGGTCACATGTGTTGGTGCATGATGATTTCGTGATGTCTACATTTTTGTTCAATTCTGATTAGGTTTCACCCTTTCTCTTTATTTTATTATGTGTTGTAAATGTATTATTTAAATTGCACCATTTGGTGTCTTTTATTTTATTTGGGTCTTTTCTTGTGATTTTATGCACCCTATGATGTTTATTTTGGCCAAATAATGACCCTAGGTCATACCCCTAGGGTCTAAGGCCAATTTGGACATGTTAAACCATAGTATAACCTTCATTGAGTCACTCTAACTTTACCTCGAAGTTAAGTGACGAATTTTTAAATTTGGTTTTGGGATAGTCAAGTCAAGGGTCCACCTTAGCCATTCCCACTACCCTTGGTTTTGGTCTACCTTATCTTGAAGGCTTGGGAAGCTCCCAAGGCCTTCAAGTGTGAGAGGCCCATTCCCCATGCTCTCACACATGTGTGAGAGCATCTTGGAGGTAATGGGATTGCCTTGATGGACAAGATGAGGACATGTGTCTCATCCTTATCCTCATGGAGCCTCCAAGTGGGACTCACCTCCCCACTTTGCTCTCACACATGTGAGAGAGTGTGAGATTTTAAGCGATAGGAGTGTGACATGTGTCACCTCCTCATCCCTTGGAGATGGTGAGTGGGATTGTGAGGAGGAAGGAGAAGGTGACATGTGTCACCTTCTCATTCCTCAAGGCTCTTGTGTGTAGCCTATTAAACTCGCTCTTTGAGAGAGGGAGACGGTTCTTCTTTTGTCTTGTTTTTCTTTGATTATTGATTTTGGGGAGAGTTAGATAGATTTGGAGAATTTTTGAAGGCAAGAAGCTTGTAGGAGGACTTAGGGAGCTCTCCACCAACTCTTACCATTTTGGGCTTTAAAGGTAAGCTTCAAGGCTTTATGCCTTCTTCTTTGTTTTACATTTCAATGTGTGGATATTGCTTGTGTGTTCTTTTTTTTAGTATGGATTTTTTTGTGTGGGTTTCTTTTGTGGGTGTTTTGATGAGTCTATCCATTTAGGAGAGCTCATCTTGCTAGGGTGGGAGAGGAGTGAACCTCCTCGAGGTCACCCTCACTATGTGTATTGAGGTATTGATGGCCATGGAGTATTTTGAGAAGCATTGAGAAATTTTGTGAAGGCATGAGTGCCTTGGAAATGTGATTTTTGGGAAATGTTAAGGCTAGAGGCCTTGTGTTTGGGATATATGAGTTATTGAGATTTTGGGTGCACCTCTAGAGTTGAGAGGGTCCACTCTTCTACCCCCAAAATCCATGAAAATGGCTTCATTGTGTGCAAGCCTTGGGAGGGTGTTAATTTTTGTTATGTGAGTGTTTTTTTGTAAAATTCTTGTTGTGGTGTGAAACCAGTTTGAGGGTGACCTCCAAGCTCGGGGGTGACTCTTCTCAAGTCTATGGCAGGGAGGTGAGCATCCCATGGGCATGGGAAGGCTTCATTGGTTTTATTGCAGGTTTGGTGACTTTGGGATATTGGAGCTTGGAGGGAGTTATCATTTCTGTGATTTTTGTTTTTTGTATGGCTATTTGGAAGCCATGGCCCTTGAGGCCTTGTTGTAAAATTTTGTAAGAGAGTGAGCTCTCTTTTGTATATGTGTAAATAGAAAAAAAATACATTTAAGTATTCAAGTCTTGTATGAGAAGTTGTTGTTTCAATATTGTAATGGTTTAGAAAGAAAATATTACTACATTACCTTTGTAGTTATTTCAAAAAGAAAGGGATAAGATTGTTGTATTGTTCTTGCATTAGTTTTCAATACATACATATATCTATATATATATATATATATATATATATATATATATATATATATATATATATATATATATATATATATATATATATATATTGCACTATTCTTGTAATGGCTTTCAAAAAAAATATTGCATCAATTTTGATAATGGTTTTCAAAAGAAGTTTTACTGTGTGAAATATATAGTTTACTGATTTTAAATAGCAATGAATTGATTATTTGAGATACTAGGAGAAAATAAATGTTATTTAGCTTGTTGTTTTTAATCATTTATTTAGTCACTGTATTTCAAAAAAATATATATTTACAGAGAGTACTTGCTTGAAAGGTATATATATATCCCTTTTTTTATGTATATTGGGTTTACTGTATTTCTAAAAATAGAATATATATATATATATATATATATATATTTTTTTGTAAATGAAGCCTGTGGATATATATATATATATATATATTATAAATTGCATTCTTAATAAAAATGAGTTATGGAAACAATCTACTCTATGCATAAAAAGAACTAGGGTTTTAAAATTATTTTTTAACTGCATTTTTTTAAGGAGACTATGTAGAAGTTTTGTTTTGTTTGTTGCTAAGTGTGGGGAGGGGGGTAGGGACCCCGTTCCCCACCCACAGGGGTTTTAACCCCTGTGGGGGGGAGGGGGGGGAGCCCCTCCCCACCTCCATTGTTGGCTGATTCATCTCTTGAGCAGATTTTGTTTACCGCAGTCTGTAGCATGAAATATGGTAAACATTGTTCACTCACCTTAAAACTTTGCACATAAAACAAAAGAAAAGAAAAATGTTTCCCGCTTGTGATACTCCATCCGGCCATCGGCCGACCCTTGGGCCTTTTTGACCTGCAAAATGAAATCTGGTTTTATTTACAAAAATTATATATATATTCTATTGCATATACATTGTTTTAAAAAAAAGTCTTCTTTCTAGGCATTTTTGCAATGCACAGAAAATAAAAATTTGCCAGTACATTTTTATGCTCAGTTTTTCTAGTAACCCATATATATATATAACAAAAAGAAAAAGAAATAAGGGGCACGGCAAACCCCTGTGTATACCTCAACTGGATTGAGAACCTCCATGGCCAAGGAAGGTCAACCTGCAAGAGAATGGAAAATAAGAGAGAGGGTGATGCAGAAGCATCCCTGGTTCAAGAGCAATCTTGCATCAACCAAAAACATTTGCATTTCAGTTTGTTTGTAGTTCAGTTTGTTTCCTTTCATTTTCTAGTTTAGTTCAGGCAGTTCAGTCAGTAGCGGTTTCTGTATTTTGGTCCTCACTCTACCGTAGTTGCATTTCACATCTGGTAGAGCAGGACTTAGCATCTAGATTCATTCATCTACATCATATCCAGAATTTAGAGCATTTGCATCAAGTATCGGAAAGATATTGCTATCAAAAGATTAATTGTTTTATCAGAACAGAGCATCCTGACAGTCTCAAACAATCAGCTAAAAGAGGAGACTTGTGAAGCATTCCTTGACTTTTGGAGCCTAATGACACATCATGCAATGATCTATGGTTCATGGTCGACCTTCCTCGAGATCTACACATCATTCCATTCATTTGCAAAGGTGTTCTATGCATTTAGGTCCAACCTATCCATGTACACACGTTACAGCTCTTCATTGGAGCTTGTTATCTTCTTTGGCTGACGTGGAGGAATCTTTTGTACCGGAGATGACATATAAGGATGTAATAGACCCTTAGGAAAGTGGATTTAGATAATTAGTGATTGATTCATAATCCTTAGTTTAGATTTTGTAAGAAGGAGCTTCAAAGCTATATCTTGTGCATATTCTGATATTCTGTAATTAGGCCTATGAGCCCAATTATAAGCCCGCATGTTGCTGATTGATCTGTAGTTGAATTCAATGATATATTGAATGACTGAATCTACATTTGTTTCATATCTTTGATTTGTTTCCATTGTGTTTACTCTTGCTACATGGTCTGGACAGTTCATTCTGTGAACCCTCCTACCGTGACTACACCAAGTGGTATCAGAGCGAAAGTTTAAATCTTTGGGAGTGACTTGAGTGGAGTTGGCAAGGGAATTCTATAAGATCTTACTGTGGATAGATCACCGAATTGAGGTAGGTTACTTGTGTCCCAACCGATCACCGATTGTGAGGCAGTTGTCACCTTGTAGCCCAATTGCCAAACTTGAGGCAGTTTGCACTTGATCCTAGGAAGAATGTCGCTAAGGAGAGTTGCTGATGTTGGAACAATGACTGGTAGAATGGATGAGATGATGGAAATGATGAAAACAATGAGAATTCATTTGGATACCATTAAGGAAGATAGGTGAAGAGGATTGACACCTAGACCTAATGTTGAAAGTGATGATGAAGAAGAATTTCAATCTATTGAACAAGTTGGCGAAACCCTAGGAGGTGATGAAGAAGAAGAATCAGATCAAGTAAAGATGTTGTGAGCTATTTCATAGATTGGAAAGAGACCTAGAGTTGATGTGCCAAACTATACTAGCAACTTGAACCCTGAATAATTGATTGACTGGATAAATGACACGGAAGAATACTTTGAGTATGAAGAAGTTGAAGATTTGGAGAAGGTGAAATTTGCAAAGACAAAGGTGAAAGGACATGCTTCTATATGGTGGAAAGAAGTTTAGTTGGATAGGAATAGAAGAGGAAAAGAAAAGATTACAAAAAGGGTTATAATGGTGACAAAATTAAAGAATCAGTTTATACCTGTTGACTATGAGTTGGAGCTGTTGAAAAGATTGTAGAACCTGAGACAAAAGGAGAAATCTGTGAAGGAGTATACTGAAGAATTTCATAAGATGATCATAAGGATAGGACATAGTGAAGAAAACAAAGAGAAAGTGGCTAGATACATCAATGGACTAAGATTGAATATTCAAGAAGAACTAATCTTGGTAAGGATGACATCTTTGGAGGAAGCATATCAGTTTGCCCCAAAAGTTGAAGAAAAGTTGAATAAGAGATATGATCAAAGACAGAGAGGCAGAGGAGGTAAATTTCAGAGAGGTAGAACATTTTCTAGAGGAGATAGATCATTTGCAGAGAAGAACAAGCTTGATAGCCCATTCAAGAAGGAGGACAGAGATAATAGTGCACACTGGAGAGATAATAGAAATTTTTACCAGAGAGGAAACCATAGTGCATACTAGAATGAAGGATACAAAAGAGAAGGAAGGGGATTTGATAAGAGAACATTCAGAGGCACTTGTTTCAAATGTGGAGGTGAAGGACATAGAGCATTTGAATGTAATCAAGGGAGTACAAGCAAGAGGACAAAGAACAGTGGAAGAGTAACTTATGTTGAAGAAGAACCTGTTGGATCACCTAGTTCAGTGGGCAAACCAGAGAAAGGAGAATCATTGGTGATGAGGAGAACACTATTTCAAGTAGAGACAAATGAGGAACCACCGCAGAGGAAGATTTTGTTCAGAACCAGATGCAAATCAGGAGGTAAATGTTGTAAAGTTGTAATTGATAGTGGTAGTTCAGATAACCTAGTTTTAGAGGATATGGTGACTAAGCTGGAGTTGGAAAGATTGAAACGCCCCGAGCCCTATCAGATAGCATGGATTTAGGATGATCATAAGGTGCTGGTGAGTGAACAATGTTTGGTGAAATTTCATATTGGATCTTATCATGATGAAGTCTTGTGTGATATTATGCCTATGGATGTATGTCATATTTTGTTGGGTAGACCTTGGCAGTATGGTAGAAAAGCTATACATGGTGGGAGAAAGAATACATACACTATAACATCAAATGGGAAAAGAATTACCTTGATTCCTTTGGAGGATGATCCTAAGAGTGAAGTATGTGGGAATGCTAGAATCTATTTGGTAGATGGAAGAAAATTTTTGAATGGTTTGAGACATGAGAATATGTGTTATGCTTTGATCCCTAAGAAGCCTGAAGCATTGAAGCAAATTGAAGAATCACAACTGGAGGAGATAACAGAGTTGCTGATAGAGTATGAAGACATCATATCAAATAATGTACCTGAAGGATTTCCACCTATAAGGAGTATCAGTCATCATATGGATCTTATATCAGGAGCTCGTTTGCCTAACAAAGTAGCACATAGAATGACACTGGCAGAGAATGAAGAATTGAATAGACAGATACAAGAAATGTTGAGGAAAGGTTTGATCAAAGAAACTCTGAGTCCTTATGCAGTACCTGCAGTATTAGCACCTAAGAAAGATGGAGAGTGGAGAATGTGTACTGACTCTAGAGAAATAAACAAGATCATAGTTAAGTATAGATTTCCTTTACCTAGGATGGATGATATCATGGATTGTTTGAGTGGAGTAAGATATTTCACAAAGATAGATTTGAAGAGTGGATACCACCAGATCAGAATCAGAGAAGGAGATGAATGGAAGACTACTTTTAAGACAAATGAAGGATTGTATGAGTGGTTAGTGATGCCTTTTGGATTGACAAATGCACCAAGTACTTTCATGAGATTGATGAATGAAGTCTTGAATAAATTCTTGGGTAAGTTTGTTATTGTGTATTTGGATGACATTCTAATTTTTAGTAAAACAAAAGAGGAACATTTGTGGCATATTAGACAAGTTTTGTAGAGGTTGAGAGAAAAGAAATTGCTGATAAACATCAAGAAGTGTAGCTTCATGAGATAAGAATTGGTATATCTGGGATTTGTGATTTTTGTGGAAGAATTGAAGATGGACCCTGAGAAGGTAAAAGAAATTGTTGAATAGCCTACACCGGAGAGGATTGGAGAAGTTAGATCATTTCATGGATTAGCTAGTTTCTACCAGAAGTTCATAAAAAATTTTAGTTCAGTATGTAACTCTATGACAGAGACAATGAGAGGTGACAGGAAAGAATTTAAGTGGACATCAGGAGCAGATAGAAGTTTTGAATTGTTGAAGCAGAAGGTGACAGAGCAACCTGTTTTAGCATTACCAGATTTCAATAAGGTATTTCAAGTTGATTGTGATGCAAGTGGGAGTGCAATTGGAGCAGTGTTAAGTCAAGAAGGTAGACCTATAGCATATTTCAGTGAGAAGTTGAATGATGCAAGGAAAAGATATTTAGTTATGATCAAGAGTTCTATGCCATAATTCAAGCCTTGAAGAAGTGGAGACATTATTTGTTGCCTAAGGAATTTGTGTTGTATACAAATCATCAAGCTTTGCAATATTTGAACAGTCAAGGTAAGTTGAATCAAAGACATATGAGATGGATAGAGTTCATGCAGAGTTATACATTTGTATTGAAGCATAGGAGTGGAAAATTAAACAAAGTTGTTGATGCATTGAGTAGGAGAAGAAACTTGTTGACAAAGATTATAGTTGAAGTATTGGGATTTGATGAATTGAAGAACATGTATGAGAGAGACATTGATTTTGTAGAACCTTGGAAAGCATGTAAGGAACCTATTGTGACAGATAGGAGTAAGTGGTTGGATTATTTCATTCAAGAAGATATGTTGTTCAGAGGAAATCAATTGTACATACCTAGAAGTTCAATGAGAGATAATTTGATCAAGGAGAAGCACAGTGGAGGATTGGCAGGACATTTTGGGATTGATAAGACAATGGCATTGGTGAGTGAAAATTACTTTTGGCCTTAGATACATAAGGATGTTAGGAAATTTGTGCAGAGTTGTAGAGTTTGTCAAGTTACAAAAGGGAGTAGTCAGAATACTGGATTGTATAAACCTTTGACAGTACTGGAGAGACCTTGGGAAGACATAAGCATGGATTTTGTGATGGGATTTCCTAAGACATGTTGTGATGTTCACAACACACCCCATTTTACTCCTTAGCAAAATGAGGACCCCTGTTGTGGCTTGCTTCCTTGTTTTTGTGCTCTGGACGGTAGTGGTAAAAGCAGCATCTTTCAATATGTGTGTGCCTAGTGTCAGATGCATTTGTGATCTTGATGTCTTAACCCAAAAAATTCAAAGTCTAAATCTTCTCTTAGGAAGCCTGCCATGTGAAAGAGTGTAAAATTCTAGACAAGTTTGCCTTTTACATCACCCTAAAATTTGGCCAAATGAGAAAGTTATGGCAAGTCAAAATTATGGTCAAACCTAATATTCTTGGGGGGGTCATATTTCAAATATCGGTTACCTTATGATAGATCACCCTAATCCTATTTTATCACGCAATAATCATTTGGTCTACAAACTCCAGACATTAATTTCATGTGATAACTGTATCTGCCAGTCAAACAACTTCATATATTTTGCGGGGGTTACATTTCTAATATCACCCAATATTTCTAAGATCACCCAATCTTTCAAATATCACCTTGTTGCAAAATATCACCCCAGTGCCAATATGATGATGACATCATCTGAACCCGATGAACAAAGGAGATCAATATGACGTTGATGTCATCATCCTTTTACCTCGCAGAGGTATGTATCCAACAATCCCCCTTTTAATGACATGACGATGACATCATTTTAGTGCAATGTTCAAGTGAAATCACCCTTTCGCTGATGTCACCCTGATCTTTTGAGAGGGGGGTCATATTTTGAACATCTCCTGATCTTAAAATCATGACCCGATATACAAAGCTCAACATGACCATGACATCACCTTTCCTCAGGGTGATATTCTTCAAAGTTCTTTCATCAGGGTCATATTTCTTCGACCCCAATTTTTTTCGGTATGACCGTAGTGTCATCCTCTCACATTTGTGATGAAGCTCATCCACAATGATGACATCATCATCATATCCTGACTTAGTGAGTAAAGTAGTGGTTGAAGAGCATGACCTGTTGGGTCCATCGGGTGCTCTTTTTTCAGGTTTATATGTTAAGTGCCCAAAAATCTACATGCAGGTGGCGAAACCAAGAAGGTTATCAAAAGGGATTAAATGTTCGTATGCATGTGGATTCTCACGGATTCATGACCTGATATATGTGTTTGCACATTCAAAGCATGATTTAATATAAATGTTTATCCTCCTATTGGTTATTTAAGTGATGATGCTTAACTTCTGCATGTTGACTGCAGGTGCATCGGCCAGAAAGATGAGGTTGATGGGACATTTTTCGGCCCACTCTAATGAGGATGGTCATACCAATGATCAGGATGATGTGCGGTCATGATAAAAAAGGGTGGGAAAGTAGGGTAGGTGGATTTTGAATCCATTTCAGAACCCGATGGCATGCAGGTGGAGATATGACGAAGCTTTAATGGCGAGGACATCCCAGGTGGCAGACCGGATCCCGAGAGGTCACAAACACACCAAGAGGAGACAAAGCTTTCAATGCAGAGGAGAATACTGGTGGAAACATTATTGAGGGAGCGATGCTCTGTCTGGATGCTGCTCGAGATTTAGACGGGATTTGTTTCCCATCATCTGATGTTGTGTGCATGAGTGTGGACCATTGATTTGCTAGGGTTTCCTAGGCACTGTATTGAGGGGAAAACATAGATATATATTCAGCCCCTTCACTCTGTAAAAAAAGGGAAAATAAAATATGACCTGTAGCAATTTTATAAGAGATCGGATTGCTGAGACTAGTAAGGATTGAATTGTTGAAGCATCAAGGTTCTTTCTTCAGATCACTGTATATGTACTTGTTCTTTAGCATACTGAATGGAGATGAAGCTCCAGATTACATCCTGATTGTAAACTTTGCATAATCTTCATGTTGATTTCTAGATATGTAATGGTGAATCCAATGTTCAACTAGAAGCGTTTTCATTCTATTGCATGTTGTCAAAATTCCCTTGAAGATTTGCACTGGATCATGTGGATTTGTAGAATGTCCTGGTGAAGTATGATTCTAGTTTCCTTCTCTTCATTGATCTATGGGAACATGTATGTGGATCAGTGATCTAAGTCAAGTAATTTTAGGAATCTCATTTTCTCTACCCCCTTTTTCTCATTTTAATTTCATAGAAATCACTTTTATAATTGCAAATCATGATAAATATTAAGCAGAACAGAGGAATATACTGACATCTCATAGATAACTAAACATCATTAGCATATTTTGGGCTACCTGCATGTACTTTTGAAAATATCATGCAAATACCAGCCTATAGACACATCATTTGAAGATATATATTGTGTAAGGTAACCTCCCTATGTAGCATGGTTGCAGAAATAGAATCTACTGATCTACGTAAGGCCCCTGAATGATTAACAGTAACACACATCAACCAATGAGTAACATCAATAGATTATGAACTAATCAACAAAGACTTGGGATCATGAATTCTTTGAATTCATCGTATCTTTCAAGATAAGTAAAGGTTGTTGTGTAACTTTTATTCTATGTTTTCTTATGAGTAACATCATGACCACCAACATAAACTGGCGCTAGAAGGAGGGCCAACAAGGAGACTGTAGATTCCTACAAACATTGCTTAAACATCCTATCAGTTTCAAAATCTTTCCATAAACTAGCCTTTTTTCCTTAAAAAATTGAGAAATCTTGGCTTTCATGCCAAATACCAGGTCCAAATCTAGTGGACTCTTTGAGGAACTACCTATTAGGGGATTTAGACCTAGAATTGTGGGCATTCATCACACTCCTGATTCTAGTGCGTTAGAAGCTTCACCAGAGCATGTTCCTATAACTCCTCTCAGGTTTCAAACACCTACAGGACCATCTGTCACACCTCAAGTCCAGCCTCAACCTGTCATACCTCAAGTTTACCTCCACCAGTTCCAATGTCATTCTTTGCTGCAGAGTCACCTCTGACCTTTAATGCATACCATGCTTTGCCTAAGAATCCTGATAAAATTTGTCCTAGGTATCATCCGTATCAAGATGCTAATGATCATGTCAGAACCTTCAAAGAAGCTTGTTGTAGGGCTAGGATTGAACATGAAGATGTGGTATGCCAGTTATTCCCATTTTCCTTAGGTGAAGAGGCCTATAACTAGTATATCAGTCTGGGTCAGGGTTTAGTCAGTTCATGGGATGCCTTGGAAAAAGATTTCAAGGATAGGTTCAAGGTACCTATAGATCCTTCAATGAACTATCATTTGTTTTCCACCATCAAGAGATCTGAAGGAGAACCTATTGTAAACTTCAACACCAGATTCCAGAAGATGCTATCTAAGCTAGTGGCTCCCTAGTTGTAATAGATGAAGCTGCCAGGAGCATTTATTACTTAGCTTTAGATCCCTTAACTTCCATGTTCATCAGGAGAACACATCCTGGTGTAACCACTTTAGTAGAATCTTTTGAAGAAGCTATCAAAGTTAGTCAACAATTGGCCCCTGCTCCCACACCAAATATTGCCTTCCCTACACTTCCTGGTTATCCTACATATCTTGTCCACCAATAGACCATTGGAGCCATGATACCTCCAGTAGTGATGCTAGCCCCTTTGCAGATACCCCCACTTAGTATCATGCCACCACCAAATGGAAATGGCCAAATGTTGCAATATCTAAGACAAACACAAATACCTCAGACTATGGAAAAATCCAACAATAACAATGGATCTTCCTTTTTCAAGCCTCAGACGGAGAATGTAGTGGCCAAGGTTTAGGAAGAGAAAGAAGAAATTAAAGAAATATCAACTCAGTTAAGGAAACTTACTACTGAGGTCACTCATCTGAGAAATTAGAACTTCTACTCTCAACCAAATCAAAATAGAGGTTATGCCAACGATAGACCTAATTATCCAAATAGGGGGTACAACAATAATTACAATAACAATAATGGCAACAATAATCCTCCTAGACAACCAAGAGTGTAGAACACTAGGTCAAACAATGGTTCCTTGCCATCACCCCTAGACAATCAGCCTCCTAGTGAACCTAAGCAGACCACTAGAGTAAACCTTGCAGAGGTAGCACTTACAAACTAGTGTAGGATACATAACACTAATGCTCATGCAGAGCTAGACTGTCCTCAATTCAGGATTGCTGCCAGTATCTTCCAAGTTGAAGTGTCCAGTACTTCAGGAAATCCACCTTATGTAGAGGGAAACAAAATTCTCCCCTGTGAATATGACTCTACCTTAGTGCTAGAAAGCTTCATGAACCATCCTTATCAGTAGGCAACTTCTTCTCATCAGGGTCACACCTCAACATGTGAGGAATCAACCATGGCTTTTGAATCTAACTATGTTTTTCCCTTTGAGGATGAGAATGAACCATCAACTGAGCATGAGGAAGTCAATACTTATCAACAACAACCTCAGGGTAGGCATAATTACAACTTGAGGAATAACTCAAGCAGACCTACTAGTCTTTTGACCACATCCTTGCCTCCAAACAATTTCAATACACCTCCTGATCCTAAGGCAAGTAATAACCCTAGATTCCCCAAGGTTAATGCTCAATATTTGGCACCATAGACCACATCACCAAAAGTTGCAAATCTACTTCCTGAATCTGACAAGTTAGTCACATATCTGACTGATGAAATGAAAAAGGTTAAAATCAGCTTGTCATTGTGAGAATTACTTAAAACCACTGATATCAGGAAGGCTTTCTTGAAATCATTAGATGATCCTACTCCAAAGGAAGATAGTCATACCCTGGGTCTGTCAGGTAGTAAAGATCATGTTGCTAGGGATGTTAATGTCAAACCTAAAACCTCAGCTACTGTTCAAGCTACAGAGACTTCCCACATGACCCTATACAAAGACAAGAGTGAGTCACCTCCTTTCCTCCTGACCATAAGGATGTTCAATAAAAATTTGCACAATTATTTAGTAGACTCAAGAGCATCTACCAATGTAATGCCCCTATCCATATGCAATGCTTTAGGGTTACATCCTGCTAAATCACTAAAGAAAGTGACGCAATTGGACAAAACAGAGGTGAACGTGGTAGGAGAACTAACTCACATTCACATACAGCTAGCATCAGATCCCAGAATCTAGAACTATATTGATATCCAGGTAGTTGATATACCTGATACATATGGGATGTTACTCAGCAGGGACTAGTCAAAAACCCTTAATGGATACATGTCAACTGATTTTAGTCATATGTGGTTTCCCTGGAGAGGGATACCAAATCAGATAAGGATAGATGTTGAACCCTGCATGAAACACATGATCACTGAATATAACAAAACCAATGAAATCATGTATGTGGACGTGGAACCTGGAGTCTACTCCATTAGACCCCAAACTACCAGCATAGAGGAGATCCTGATGTTTGATGTGCATGATCATGATGATGACCCTCAAGGTGATGAAGTAACTTTAGAATCTGAGTGTGACCCTGAAAATGAAGTAGAGGTAGATCACTTCAAGAGTTTTGAGATGCATTTGCTTAAAGAGGTGCAATGATGCCACTTGTTAAATGTACATGTTCATGATATTCTAATCGATGGATGGTGTAGGTTGCATAATGAGGCACATTCTGAAAAGACTTGTGATGCCTATTTAGACATGTTGGAGCTAGAATGAGCATACAATGAGGCATCTTCTTCATCATCATCCACGATAAGTCCTACAGGCAGTGATGGCGAGACTGATTTTTGTTTGTCTTCTACAGAAATAGGAGAATGCACACAGCAGGATGAGAGTTCTATTCAGATGACAGAAGAAATACTAGTATGCAGCAGGAGTAATGCAAAAAACCAAAAGAAAATCACCCCTGGGAGTGATTGTTTAGTGGAATCAGATTATGAGTTATTTGATGAAGATAGGGGCAGCAATTTGTCCAAATTCAAGGAGTTTTTATCAAAAGAGATTCAAAGAATGACACAACAACAAAGACCTCTGCAGGATGTATTGATTGAAGGCTGGTGCAGGCTACATGAAGCACCTCATTTGGAAACTACTTGTTCATTGTGTCTACATATTTTGAAGAGACAAACGTTGCCCAGTCCAAAGGATGTTCCTTCTGATGGTAAGAGAAAAGAAGAAATATCAACTTCCCATAAGGCTGATAAGGTGAACTCTGAGAAAGCTGAGATGCCAAAATTAAAGTGGATATCTAGTGGTGCAGCTACCAGAGCCAAAAGGAAGGAAGAAGCCCCAGACAAGCTTTTAGATGAAGATAAACCATGGATCCTCAGGTTTGATGGATCCAAGTCAAAACAAGGAGTTGGAGTAGGAGTGGATCTCATTGACCCATCTGGAAAATCCTACTTGGCAACATACAGATTGCAGTTCCCATGTACAAACAATGTAACAGAGTATGAAGCTCTAATTCATGGGATATTGTTTGCACTTAGAAAGAAGGTGAAGATTTTGCATGTCTATGGAGACTCAGAATTAGTTTTGAGGCAGGTAAGAGGTATATACTCTTGCAATTACAAAAGACTGTCCAATTATAGACATAGGGTGTGGGACTTAATAGAATATTTTGATGCATTCAATATCACCCATGTACCCAGAGAACAAAATCACAGGGTAGATGCTTTGGCCTAGGCTACCAGTACTCTGGAACCACTATCCATATCTGGTCTAAAAAGATTCTCAGTTGAATTAGTGTCAGTGCCTTATGTACCCGATAATGTAACTAATCTTCAAGTATTTGATGATGATCATCATATACTAGATTTTATTTCCAACAGAGATTTTTTTGAGGCACAAATCATTGATGAAATAAATATGGAGGATCATGTCTAGGAAGAAGAAGAAATCCTAGAGTTGCCTAGTAATAGGATTCCTAAGGGAATGATAGAATTAGAAGGGCATTTGATCTAGACAACATGCTAAAATAGAAGGATCTCCCAAAGGCCGATGAGGGACAATACTCACAGGTTAATATTGGACAAGGTGATAAAAGAAGAAACATTTTGATTGGGAAAGTTTGCATAGAGGAAGATTTAGAAGGAATAACCTAGGCTCTCAAAGATTATATCCATGTCATTAACGTATGATGAGCTAAAAACATACGACACATCAGTCATCACCCATACAATACCTTTGAAGCCAGATGCCAAGACTTTTGGGTAGAAACAAAGACCTATCAATGCTTTGCTGGAGCCCATCATCTTTGAAGAAGTTAAGAGGCTGCTTGATGCCAGGATCATATTTCTGGTGAGGCACTCCACATGGGTGGCAAACCTAGTCCCAGTAAGGAAGAAGAATGGTGACATCAGATTGTGTGTGGACTTCAGGAACCTAAATAGAGCTTCTAAAAAGGATAAGTATCCTCTACCTTCTCTGGATGAGGTCCTGCAAATGGTGAATGGTGCCAAGATGATGTCCTTCTTGGACAGTTTCTCTAGTTACAACCAGGTGATTGTGGACAAAATAGACAGACTAAAGACTGCATTTACCACAAAGTGGGGGATCTTCACCTACAAGCGCATGTCATTTGGGTTGATAAATGTTGGAGCCACATTTCAGCGAGCAATGGACATAACCTTTAGAGGCTTGATTGGTAAATGCATAGTCATATACATGGATGACTTAACAGTTTTCTCTAAGGATAGATGAAACCATGTAGAGGACCTGAGAAAGGTGCTGAAGAAGTGTGAATAGTACAGGATATCCCTGAACCCTAAGAAGTGCATATTTGGGATGACCATAGGGAAATTACTAGGCCACCTGATAACTAAAAATGGGATTATCATTGATCCTGACAGAGTGGAGTCCATCATGAAGATACAATTTCCTGGAAGCAGGATGGAGCTCAAATCTTACTTTGGTAAGATTAATTTTGTTAGGAAATTTATCACCAGCTTTGCAGAGATTGTCAGACCCTTGAACACCATGCTCAAGAAGGACGCTAAAATTGAGTGGACCCCTGAAGCTAGAGCAACTATTGAAGACATTAAGAAAGCCATATCAAACGCTCCAGTCCTGATCAGTCCAAATTATACCAAGGACTTCTACATCTACTCATTTGCTTCAGAGCATACTTCTGCAGCAGTGTTGACACAGAGAAATGAAGAAAAGGAGGAAAAGCCTATAGCCTTCATGAGCTGCCCTTTTAGAGATGCAAAGCTTAGGTACATGGACGTTGAAAGACAGGCACTTGCCCTAGTTCGAACAGTCAAGAAATTCAGGCATTACATCCTGAGAAGTAAAGTGATTGCTATAGAACCTGATGCAGTAGTAAAGATGTTATTAATGCAAAGTGAACCAGGAGAAAAGAGATCCAAATAGATCACTATCCTCCAAGAGTATGATATGGACATAACACCCATGAAGTTGGTAAGAGGACAGGCATTGAGCTAGATGATATCATAGATTGATCCTAATATCCTGAGCCAGCAGTATGTTGTGAATGCAAAAGAAGATGGAGAATGGTACTCAGACATCAGACACATCCTGATCACTAGAAGATGTCCATCAAGATTGTAGCCCTCACAAAGGAGAGCGTTGAAGATAAGGTCACAGAAGTACATGATAAAAGGAGGAGTCCTTTTCAAGAAAAACTATGAGGGGATATACCTAAGGTGCCTGGAAAGATCAGAAGCAGATAAGGTGCTAGTAGAGTTGCATGATAAATTTGGGACTGCACATGGATCATCCTTAGCCACCACCCATGCTATCCTCAGGGCAGGGTATTATTGGCCCACAATTTTTAAAGATACTACTGAACACATCAAATACTGTCATATGTGTCAGGTTACTACAAATAGAGAAAAATATGTTGCTCAACCTTTGCAATCAGTGATGGAGGTGCGCCCCTTTGCTCAATGGGGAATGGACTTCATAGGACCTATCAATCCGTCATCATCCTTAGGCCACAGGTATGTTTTAACTATTACTAACTACTGTACCAGGTGGACTGAGGTTGTCAGCAGTAAGACATGTAATGCTGAGGATGTCATTAGTTTTTTGGAAACCAACATAGTGACCAGGTATGGAGTTCCATATGCTTTAGTATGTGATAATGGACCTGCTTTTGCTTCAATTAAACTATCAAGTGGGCTTTTGATTATGGGATCATCTTGAAATTCTCCTCAAATTATTATCCCCAAGGGAATGGATTAGCAGAATCCACAAACAAGAACCTATTGAACATCATAAAGAAATTAATAGAAAAGAACCCAAGGGAATGGAACACTTTGTTGAAATATGTCTTGTGGGTAGATAGAACCAGGAATAAGGCTGCATTAGGAAATTCACCTTTTCACTTAGTATATGGGGTAGATCCTATCCTCCCTGTTAACTTAAAAATTCCTACACTGCAGTTTGCACAAGAATACCTGGGCATAGATAATAAATAGGAAGTTAGGTTGCTGCAGCTGATGAACCTAGATGAAAAAAGAAGTGAAGCAATTAACCAATTTGCTAAACATCAGGCTATTGTCAATCGCTGGTTTGACAAAAGAGCCAGAATTAAGGATTTCAGAGTCTCAGATCTAGTCCTGATGTGGGACAAAGCACATGAAAGGAAAGGTGATCATGGTAAGTTTGATAAACTCTTGATGGGTCCCTTTCAAATTTTTGAAATTTTAGGAGACAGCACCTATAGGCTTAAGGCCTTAACCAGTGAGGATGTTCCATTACTAGTTAATGGACAGTTCCTCAAACACTATTTTCAAGCCTGAAGTAGCACCATGACAGTCATGTGTATCATAGTGTACATTTGTTGTATAGTTGCATGTTTTGTCTTGTTGTTTTTGTTGCTTTGTTGTGTTTCCTCAGTAGGGACCTTTATTTTGTTTTAGAGTATCAAGGAGCAGACTAACAACCATTGAAAACAATGGAAAATTCAGATCATTCAGGTTAATCACCTAAAATTTATGCATAACTTGTTGTGACTGTCATGAATGTAGAAAGTCAATTGACTTGTGAAATTTTGTATTCAATAAGAATGGGTTGAGTATTCAAGGAATGTTTCTCACAATGACACACCTAAAATCCTTGGGTTTGTTGAACTTACCAGTGTAGATATTAGGTGAAAAATTAGAGGTCAACCTTGCTACCATTACAATTCTCAGCTTAATTTCAGCAAGTGACCACTCCTTGCATCATGAAGTTACAATTGCAATATCTTATGTAGTTTCTATCAAATACAAAAACTACAAAATAATAAAATGGATTTTACTGAAAATCTAGGTTAAGCCATCTAAGTAACTCTACCGGGGCTATAGACGCTCGCTGGCAGTGGGGCTCTACTTAGGAGAATTGTAATGATAACCTTGCCAGGGCTATGGACGCTTGCTGGCAGCAAGGCTCTATCCGGTTGGCTATGAGGGAACATCCTCACCTACATAGGAAAATATCAGTCACTGGTTTGTTCAACCGATCTTCAAGATGAGGATAATTAATCACATGCACCCACTTAAATTGAAAGGAAAATTCATGCACCTTATTGAATACCTTGAGTCTCAAGTTAAATGATGATTTGCAGAAAAGATAGTTAGAAGTTATGAGTCTATTTCATTCAATTTTCTTTAATGGTTTTAATTTGATTGTTTTGTTTGGTTGCTAGTTGTTGTGATGTTCACAACACACCCCATTTTACTCCTTAGCAAAATGAGGACCCCTACTGTGGCTTGCTCCCTTGCTTTTGTGCTCTGGGCGGTAGTGGTAGAAGCAGCATCTTTCAGTATGTGTGTGCCTAGTGTTAGGTGCATTTGTGATCTTGAGGTCTTAACCCAAAAAATTTAAAGTCTGAATATTCCCTCAGGAAGCTTGCCATGTGAAAGAGTGTAAAATTCTAGACAAGTTTGCCTTTTACATCACCCTGAAATTCAGCCAAATGAGAAAGTTATGGCAAGTCAAAATTCTGGTCAAACCTAATATTCTTGGGGGGGTCTTATTTCAAATATCAGTCACCTTATTTTAGATCACCCCGATGCCATTTTATCACCCGATAATCATTTGGTCTGCAAACTCCAAACATCAATTTTATGTGATAACTGTATCTGCCAGTCAAACAACTTCATATATTTTGCGGGGGTCACATTTCTAATATCACCCGATATTTCTAAGATCACCCGATCTTTCAAATATCACCCGTCGCAAAATAGCACCCCAGTGCCAATATGATGATGACATCATCTAAACCTGATGAACAAAGGAGATCAATATGACACTGATGTCATCATCCTTTTACCTCGCGGAGGTATGTATCCAACAATCCCCCTTTTAATGACATGACGGTGACGTCATTTTAGTGCAATGTTCAAGCAAAATCACCCTTTCGCTGACGTCACCCCGATCTTTCGAGAGGGAGGTCATTTTACTCACGAGGGTCATATTTCGAACATCCCCTGATCTTAAAATCATGACCCGATATACAAAGCTCGACATGACTGTGACATCACCTTTCCTCAAGGTGATATTCTTCAAAGTTCTTTCATCAGGGTCATATTTCTTGGACCCCGATTTCCTTCGGTATGACTGTAGCGTCATCCTCTCACATTTATGATGAAGCTCGTCCACAATGATGACATCATCATCATATCTTGACTTAGTGAGTAAAGTAGTGGTTGAAGTGCATGACATGTTATGTCCATCAGGTGCTCTTTTTTTAGGTTTATATGTTAAGTGCCCGAAAATCTACATGTAGGTAGCAGAACCGAGAAGGTTATCAAAAGGGATTAAATGTTCATATGCATGCGGATTCTCATGGATTCATGACCCGATATATGTGTTTGCACATTCAAAGCATGATTTAATATAAATGTTTATCCTCCTGCTGGTTATTTAAGTAATGATGCTTAACTTTTGCATGTTGACCGCAGGTGCATCGGCCAGAAAGATGAGGTCGATGGGACATTTTTTGGCCCGCTTCGATGAGGATGGCCATGCCAATGATCAGGATGATGTGCGGTCGTGATACAAAAGGGCAGGAAAGTAGGGCAGGTGGATATTGAATCCATTTCAGAACCCGATGGCGTGCAAGTGGAGATATGACAAAGCTTTAATGGCGAGGACATCCCAGGCGGCGGACCGGATCCTGAGAGGTCACAAACACACCAGGAGGAGACAAAGCTTTCAATGCGGAGGATAATGCTGGTGGAAACATTATTGAGGGAGTGGCGCACTATCTGGATGCTACTCGAGATTTGGGTGGGATTTGTTTCCCACCATCTGATGTTGTGCGCATGAGTGTGGACCGTTGATTTACTGGGGTTTCCTAGGCACTGTATTAAGGGGAAAACAGAGATATATATTCAGCCCCTTCACTCTGTAAAAAATGGGAGGTCAATCAAAAAAAAATCTGACCTGTAGATATTTTATAAGAGATTGGATTGTTGAGACTAGTGAGGATTGAATTGTTGAAGCATCAAGGTTCTTTCTTCAGATCACTGTATATGTACTTGTTCTTTAGCATACTGAATGGAGATGAAGCTCCAGATTACATCCTGATTGTAAACTTTACGTAATCTTCATGTTGATTTCTAGATATGTAATGGTGAATCCTATGTTCAACTAGAAGCGTTTTCATTATATTGCATGTTGTCAACATTCCCTTGAAGATTTGCACTGGATCATGCGGATTTGTGGAATGTCCTGGTGAAGTATGATTCTAGTTTCCTTCTCTTCATTGCTGTATGGGAACATGTATGTGGATCAGTGATCTCAGTCAAGTAATTTTAGGAATCCCATTTTCTCTACCTCCTTTTTCTCATTTTAATTTCATAGAAATCACTTTCATAACTGCAAATCATGATAAATATTAAGTAGAACAGAGGAATATGCTGACATCTCATAGATAACTAACCATCATTAGCATATTTTGGGCTACCTACATGTACTTTTGAAAATATCATGCAAATACCAACCTATAGACACATCATTTGAAGATATATACTGTGTAAGGTAACCTCCCTATGTAGCATGGTTGCAGAAACATAATCTACTAATCTACATAAGGCCCCTAAATGATTAACAGCAACACACATCAACCACTAAGTAACGTCAGTAGATTATGAACTAATCAACAAAGACTTGGGATCATGAATTCTTTGAATTCATCGTATCTTTCAAAATGAGTAAAGGTTGTGTAACTTTTATTCTATGTTTTCTTATGAGTAACATCATGACCACTAACAAAACATAGAGAGGACATGTTTCTATATTTGTAGTGGTGGACAGATTTTCAAAGATGGCACATTTCATACCTTGTAAGAAGACAACTGATGCAGTGCATGTAGCAAACCTATTTTTCAAGGAGATTGTGAGATTGCATGGATTACCTAAGAGCATAATTTCAAACAGAGACACTAGATTTCTTGGATATTTTTGGAAGACACTTTGGAAAAAGATGAAGACAGATTTGAAGTTCAGTTCAACTTTTCATCCACAGACTGATGGACAGATAGAGGTAGTGAATAGGAGTTTGGGAAACTTGTTGAGATGTTTGGTTGGAGAGAAGGCAAGAAGTTGGGAATTGATTCTTTCACAAGCAAAATTTGCATACAATAATTCAATGAATAGGAGTACCGGAAGAACACCTTTTGAGATTGTTACCGGAGTAAATCCTAGAGGAGTAGTAGAATTGAGAGATATCAGTGTAGAGGAAAAGAGAAGTACAGAAGCAAAAGAATTTGCAGATCACATGAAGACAGTGCATAATCAGGTGAAGAAGCATTTGGAAGAGATGAACAACAAATATAAAGAGCAAGCATATGAGAAGAGAAGACATAAGGAATTTGAAATTGGAGATGAAGTGATGGTATACTTGAGAAAAGAAAGATTTCCAGTTGGAACATATAATAAGTTGAAGATGAAGAAGTTTGGACCTTGTAAGATACTTAGAAAATTTGATTCAGGAAATGCATATGAAGTGGAGCTACCAAAGATATTGGGCATATCACCTATTTTCAATATTGCAGACCTATATCAGTATCATGAAGCAGAGTTTAGTGACAGCATGGTAGAGGACTTGAAGAAACAGTTACGACAACAAGCACCAGAGTAGCTTGAAGACATTTTGGACATCAGAATTAGACGTAGCACCAAAGGAAGACAATAGAAAGAATACCTTGTGAAGTGGAGAAGTAGACCGGAAGAAGATTCATCATGGATCTCTCAAGCTGAGGTAGACCGTCTTGGTTTCCCTCCAGCCCCAGCAAAATGAGGGACTCACTTTTTCAATAACCCCAGATGTCTGATGTAGGAGCATCCCTGGTTCAAGAGAAATCTTGCATCAACCAAAAATATTTGCATTTCGATTTGTTTGTAGTTCAGTTTGTTTCCTTTCATTTTCTAGTTCAATTCAGGCAGTTTAGTCAGTAGCAGTTTCTGTATTTTGGTCCGCACTCTACCGCAGTTGCATTTCACATCTAGCAAAGCAAGACTTAGCATCTAGATTCATTCATCTACATCATATCCATAATTCAGAGCATTTGGATCAAGTACCGAAAGATATCACGATCAGAACATCGACTATTTTCTTAGAATAGAACATCCTGACAATCTCAGACAATCAGCTAAAGGAGAAGACTTGTGGAGCATTCCTTGACTTTTGGAGCCTAATGACACATCATGCGATGATCTATGGTTCATGGCCGACCTTCCCCAAGATCTGCACATCATTCCATTCATTTGCGGAGGTGTTCTACGCATTTAGGTCTGACCTATTCGTGTACACATGTTACAGCTCTTCATTGGAGTTTCTGATCTTCCTTGGTTGATGCGGAGGAATCTTTTGTACTGGAGATGATATATAAGGATGTAATAGATCCTTAGGAAAGCAGATTTAGATAATTAGCGACTGATTCATAATCCTTAGTTTAGATTTTGTGCGAAGGAGCTTCAAAGCTATATCTTGTGCATATTCTGATATTCTGTAATCATGCCTATAAGTCCAATTGTAAGCCTGCATGTTGCCGGCCAATCTGTATTTGAATTCTATGATATATTGAATGACTGAATCTGCATGTGTTTCATATCTTTGAGTTGTTTCCATTGTATTTGCTCTTGTTACACAGTCTGGACAGTTCATTCTGTGAACCCTCCTACTGTGATTGCACCAGAGGGAAGAAGAGAGAAAATAAAACTAGAGAAGAGAAAGAAATGAAAATAGGGTTAGGAAGAAAAGAAAACAAAACAAAGAAAACAAAATAGAATAATGAGATTAGGGTTAGAGAAAAAGAGGGAAATAGAAAATAAAGATTTTTAGGGTTGTGGAATAAAAGAAAATAATTAATAGATTTGGGGAAAATTGTTTTGCACGTGAATTTAGTTTTATTATTCCTTTTTCCCATCCCCCTTTTGCCCTTTTTAATATTGAAGAAAAACATTTGTGGGATTAAATGACTCTTGTATTTTTTTTTTTTTAAACCTAGATTTTTGGCCTTTCCCCTTAAAGCCATTTAAATGCCCTTTTTCATTACTTTTGATTTAATTATGTTAGTGGATTTAATATTACCCTAGGCTTTTACATTATTTTAGTGGGTTTAAATTTATTTGATTTAAATCCTTTTATTGCCTTATTTAATTATTTTTTGATTTATTAGGTTAAGTGGGTTTAAATTATTAATTTAAATCCTTTTACTACCTTATTTAATTCCTTTTTGATTTATTGGGTTAAGTGGGAAATAATGTTAGGAAACTTATTTAATTTAAATCTTTGTATTGCCTTATTTAATTGCTTTTTGATTGATTGGGTTAAGTGGGAAATCTTGTTAGGAATTTTATTTAATCTAAATCCTTTTAAATTTATTTTGGATAGTACTTAACTTATAGGTGAATTTTAATTATTTGTTGACCTTAGAGATTGCGATTAAATTAGTTTAATTTTATCACCTTAGTCTATTAAGGATTGTTGGAATAATTTAGGTTTATGAGCATATTTAGATTTTAAATTATATTTTCTTTTAAAAATGGTTCTAGCAAGGGGTCTTTTGTTTAAATTATTTTCCCATTCATAATGAGGTGGCATTATGCTGCCAGATTTTTCCTGGACTAGGAAGGGGAAATTAAGTAGTTAATTTATGCATTTAACTTACCACTTTACTTGTTTTGAGTATTTGAGTATGACTTAGGTAAATTTTAATAATCTCATTATGTTATAGTTCTTAGGGTTGGATTTTGATACTTGTCAAAATCACATCACCTCATCTAGGCTAAAACTAGGGTTAGTTCCTATTTGGGAATTCTACCCTCTTAGTGATGCTTTCCACGTCGCACAACGCCCTTAGTAGGCTTCCATCTCGTAGGGGTTGTGAAAGGTGTTCGCATTACCCTGATGATTGACTGATGTTTGCGCCTTTGCATGCATGCCATCGAGCACGCTTGATGCGTGCGAGGGGGTTTTTAGGGACGAGTAGAAAAGTTTTTTATAATTCATGTCATGACCACATGACAAATGTGGACATGACACCTGTGATGTGTGTTGTGACCACATGGGAAATGTGGACATGACACATGACCAATGACACTAAGGAAAAGTTGGGCCTTCAAGGACTTGGGCCTACACCTATGGTCTTGCAAATGGCAGATCGTTCCTTAATCAAACCTGAAGGTATGATAGAGGATGTTGTTATTTCTGTTGACTCTTGGGAATACCCTACTGATTTCATGATCTTGTAGCCCAAAATAAAGCTTGGGGGATACCCCCTGATTCTAGGGAGACCATGGTTGGCTGCCGCATATGCTTATATCAACTATAGGTCAAGTAATATGGTTATTTCTAATGGTGAATAGAAGAAACACTTGACTTTGTACCCACCTGCTCAACCATTGTTGGAGACTGAATATCCCTTGTGGATTGACAGTGATTTGGAAGAATCTTTGCTTGTGCTGACAATTGATCAAGCACTTGACATTGAGGAACTATCAGAGGATACTGTTCTTTCTAATTTTCTTCAAACTTGATGTGTCTGATGATGTTTTAGAAAGATTTGTTTTTCATTCTTATATAGATAACTATCCATTTGGAAACTTTCCATTGCCATATGATTCACAATTACTATAGTATTTTATTAAATTACATCAGTTGCTTCCACATAACTATGTATATAGTCCATTCATGCTTTTAGACACTTCTTCACCATCCACTTCACAAGCACATGCTATAGACTTGCCTGCAAAATCTCAAGCTATGGAAATTTTACCAGAACATACTTTGAATATTAATCCAAACTTAAGTGATGCACAAATTCAAGATTTAATTTCGATTTTAAGAAAACACAAAACTACATTTGCATGGGAATATCATGATATGCATGGAATTCATCCAAATATGTACACACACCACATTTACATAGAAGAAGGTAGTCATCCTGTTATGCAACCCCAAAGAAGTTTAAACCCAATCTTACTAGAAATTGTGAAAGAAGAATTACAAAAGTTATTAAATGTAGGATTTATATATCCAGTTTCTGATAGTTAGTGGGTTTCCCCTTTGGTAGTAGTTCCCACGAAAAATGGTAAATGGAGAATATGTGTTGATTATAGAGCCCTTAACAAGGCTACTAAAAAGGATCATTTTTTGTTACCTTTTATTGACCAAGTTTTAGATACACTTGCAAGTAAAAAACTCTGCTCCTTCTTGGATGGATTTAGCAGGTATAACCAGATCTGTATTGCACCTGAGGATCAAGACAAGACCACTTTCGCATGTCCATGGGGGACATTTGCTTATAACATTTTACCTTTTGGTCTATGTAATGCCCCTGCTACTTTCCAAAGGGCAGTGTTAAGTATTTTTGTTGATTTGATTCATGACTGTGTTGAAGTGTAAATGGATGATTTTATTGTGTATGGTGATACTTATGAGGAAGCCAAAAATAATCTTGAGAAAGTTTTACAGTGGTGTGAAGATAGTAATTTGTCTTTAAGTCATGAAAAGTATCACATTTTGATGACAGAAGATATAGTACTCAGACACTATATTTCTGCTAAAGGAATTCAATTTGATCCAAAGAAGGTGCAGATAATTCAAGATTTGCCTATTCCTGTTTGTCAAAAGGATGTTCATAGATTTTTAGGACATGCAAGATATTATAGACATTTTATTCAAAAATTTAGTATGATTGTTGCACCTCTTTTTGTTTTGTTAAGAAAAGATAACACTTTTTCTTGGATGTAGGAATGTCAACAAGCTTTTGAAACTATCAAGGAGAAGCTTGTGACCACACCAATATTATGAGGACTTAATTGGGAGATTCCTTTCCATATCCATACTGATGCTTCCAATTTTTCAATAAGATTTGTCCTTGGTCAAAAGGAGGACACATTATTTTATTACATTTATTATATTAGTAAGAATTTTTTAGGTGCAAAAGTAAATTATATGGTAACTAAAAAAGAATTTTTGGCTATTGTCTATGTAGTTAATAAATTTTATCATTACATCATCGGTTATAAAGTGTTTATTCATATTGATCATACTGTAATTTGATTTTTAATGAATAAACTTATTGTTACTGGAAGAGTTATTAGATGGATATTATTGTTACAAGAATTCGATATTACTATACTTGATAAGTTTGGTCGTGAGAATGTGGTTGCAGATTTCTTATCCAAGTTACAAAGCAAGGATGAACCTATTCCAATTGATGATGCCTTTCTAGATGAGCACCTTTTTCCATATCTGTCAAAACTCCACGGTTTGCTGATATTGCTAACTACTTGGTCACTTGCAAGTTTCCCCCTCACTTCTCTCCTAGAGATAGCAGGAAACTTGTTGGACTAAGTGGTCAGTACACATGGATTACTAAACTTATGTTTTGCACTGGCATTTATAATGTCATGCATTGTTGTGTAGTCGAAGATGATGTCTTCAACATACTTCGCGCATGTCATACTGAGCCATGTACCATATATTTTGTTGCTCAAAGGACTGCCAACAAGATTCTTACTGTTGGGTATTATTGGCCCATAATTCACAAGGATTGCAAGCGGTACATTCAACATTGCAACAAGTGTCAACGCATGGGCTGACCCACGTGTTCTGATGAAATGCCTTTGCAACCTCAACTATCTATTGAACCCTTTGACAAATGGGGTTTAGATTTTGTGGGGCTAATCAATCCTCCATCTAGAAACAAAGAGTACATTTTGGTATGCACAGATTACATCACTAAGTGGGTTGAAGTTGTAGCTCTGAAGCATGTACGGGATACTAAGGTCCCTAATTTTTTGTATATTGAAATCTTCACAAGATTTGGTGTACCTAAGGAAATAATGGCTGATCAGGGTCCTCAATTCATGTTAGAGTTGATTTCTACTTTGGTTTGAGAGTACGAGATTCGGCATCACAAGTCTTCACCATATCATCTACAAGCCAATGGTCAGGTTGAGTTCACCAACAAAGAACTTGAGAATATCCTTACCAAAATAGTCACAATTCATCGAAAAGATTAGGCAACCCACCTTCCTAAAGTAGTATGGGCCCACTGGACAACATGGAAGACCACTCCTGGCCTTACACCCTATGAGCTTGTCTACAGTAAAAAGGTTGTGTTACCTATTGAGTTTGAAATCAAAACCTTACGTACTACTTTAGAATTGGGTTTGAATCTTACTAATGCTCAAAAGGCTAGAATTGAGCAACTCCATTCTTTAGATGAAATGCATCAGCAAGCTCTTTTTCATGTAGAAGCAGTTCAACAACAACATGCTCTTTGGCATGATCATTTCATTTGTAAACGTTCATTTCAGCCAGGAGGCTATGCATTTTTGTATGATTCTAGATTCTAGGATTTCAAAGGCAAGTTTCATACCAGGTGGTTAGGACTTTATGAGATCGAAGTTGTCTATGGCAATGGTGTAGTTAAACTTCGCATTATGGACTCTGATCACGTTGCTTTTGTTGTTAATGTTCATCGTCTCAAGTTGTACAAGAAACCTATCATAAAAGATAGCTTCATTTCCAGTCTGAAAAAGGAACTCCATGTTCTTAGTTGGGTTCATGTTGCCTCTCTAAGTACCGTTTAGGTACTTTTCAAAAAAAAGCAATAAAAGATCCAACAATGAAAACCTACAGGTGTTGTTCGCCAGTTACTACCTGAAAACTAGATTTTCAATGGGTTTTAACTGCAAAATAAACCTAGATGCAAAATAATAACAATCATCCCATTGCTTTTGCGACATGATACCTTCTCTATTTGTCCATGTCACCCTTTGTTATATCGAGCGACAAGTGCCCTCCTTCACACTAGTCTCCATTGACATATTCCCAATTGACTAGGCACTCCAGAGGGCCCCATCATCATCGGCCTTGATTGGACGGATCTCCATCATCATACCAACACATTTCAATTTCTACCGATTCCAACCACGTTGTCCACATCAACACTTCTTCTGATCCAGTTAATCATTTCTCCCTGCCAGCTCAACTTCTTACCGTGCTTTGTACTGCTCTCCGCATACCAATCTCTTTCCAATATTACATCCTTGCTGACGTACATCATCTGTCACATCTGGATAGATTTCCTCTACCGCAGACTGCTCCTACCACAATCAGCCCAACAGTGCGGACACCTCAACATTGATCCTCCACTATCTTGCACGGACTTCACTCCATGCCATTTTGATTCAGCCACCTCAGTCTTTATGGAGTCTTCTTTGTGGTTGTCATTTTTTGTTTCGTCATCGGTGTGCTTTAATGGTAACTTGTCGGAGGTATTGTATTCTTGTCTCTTCATTTCAATTTATTTTATTTCTTACATTTACTATGGCAACACCAAGGACGGTGATGTATGCTTAGTTGGGGGGTACAATTGCTAAACTGTCATGACATGATTGTCTTCATATCACCAAATTACTCTGCTATAATAACCTTGATCATTCGCTTTGCGGATTTCATATGCGGATTTTAAACATATCATAATTTAATGACTTGTAATTTGGCCAGACATTTTTCCTACTGCTAGGCTATTTTCCATTCCCAGATTTTTTCTAACTCCTATTGTCTTTCCAACACATTTCCAACTCTTGTTGTTTTTTTCTTGTCCTAGTCACTATTTGTTTGTAACCAGTGTTCGCCATCATGGGTGGCCCTCACAATTGATAGGAGCACACCAACATGAAAAGTATAAGAGCTAATGCACAGGTATATCAGGTCTTTAACGATGCAGAGTGGCATGTTTTCTTCAAGAAACTTGTGGGTATGATGATGATGTGGCTTTCGAGTTCACCATGGCATTCAGCAGTGATAGCAATTCAACAATGATGCAAGGTCTCTCTTTCGCAGTCACTGAGCAAGTCATATCTAAGGTCACTGGATTACCTCAGACTGGGGAAGCCTATTTTCCAATGGTTGCAACCAGAATAGCTAACCTTCAATAGTATTCTTAGTAGTTTCTGAGAGAGGAAGCTACATTGCAGATAACTCCTAAATAGGACACCTTGTTGGCTTCACTTCTAGACCACTGGCTAGCCATAGTCAAAGTCATAATCTAGTACATTACAGGAGAAGGGAGGTATGTGTATGTCTTTAGAGATTATTTTAGGTTACTATGTCATCTACGGCACAATGACTTAGTTAATCTTCCACATTACCTCTTTCAATCAATTAAAATAATGAGTTTAGCAGTGCAAAAAGGGAACCATAATTCATTGGCACACCATGGGTTGAAAAAACTAATTGTCATGAAGGGTTTAGAACAATCCATACCTCCTATTAGTTGGGAAGTGTTTTCAGGAGAGGATAGTTCCTCTAATTCTTCGGCCCCAGGAGATGAGCCAATGGCTCATGAAGCCGAAAATAGTAAAGATAATCTTGAAGAACCCATTGATAAACACCTAGGACAGAATGATAAGGATACAACAATGGGCATTGTTTCAGAGAAAGGTAACCCTGAAAAAGAAATTGAGAATGTACACAAAATAATGCATGAACAACAGATAGGGGATAATGCTAGACATAAGGTTAAACCAAGGACTAGGATTACAAAGAGCAAAGACATTGTTGGTGCTAGTACTCCTAGTACTCCCCCAATTCAGACTCCTTATAACACTAGGTCTAAGAGGAAGTATGAAGAGGAGGGGACCTCTAGATTACAAAACTGAGCTACTATCACCTACAACATGATTCAAGAACAAGAAGAGACAGATGTTGAAATTGTAGCCACTAATCTTTTAAAAGGAAAATATAGATAGAGCCGAGAGCAAAGAAGGAAAAATAGACGACAGAAGAAAGAAAAGAAACAAATAGAAACTGAGATAGAAAATGAGATTCTTGAAAAATAGAATGAAGAAATATTTGTAAGTGGTGATCAACCTGCAAATGAAGAATATGCAAAGGTTTTGGGTTTAAGAAATGAGAATGCATCTAACCACAATCAAGGTGATAATCAATTAGTGACTGATTCTCTACAAGGAAAGGACCAAGATTTGTTGATGCGACAAACCTGTACTCCACAACATGTCTTTGGTTTCGAACATACTGTACTGGAAAGTACACAAGCCCTAGTGTCTTAATGAAGACTTTTCCTCTCCGTCGCCAGCATCAAAAAAATGACTCCATAACTAAGGATACAAGGAGAGAGCATATGAAAACACACAAACTATAGAGGATTATTATGTTGAGGAAATATGGATCTTGAAGAATAGGGTGCATTGGTTAGAGAGTCAAATTCAACCCCTTCAAAATTAATTGCAGTTAGTATATGACAAAGGCCAACAACAAGCAAAAGAATTGAAAGAATTGAGATGCGAATTAGAGCAGTTGGCTAGGAATCAAGGATTTCATATGGCAGGTTACATATCTCTCAAGGAGCATTAGTAAATAGTGGAAAACCTAAGGAGAACTATGGAGAAAGAAATCAAGGACACCAATATGACCATAGAAGAACATCAACAAATCATCAGTGACCTAAAATAGTCTTGGGAACAAGAAATCATGATAGAGTATATACCCATAACAGAGCATCAGAAGGTGATTGACAACTTGAAAGCCTCATGAGAAGAAAAGATCATTGATAAATGTATATCCATAGTAGACCATCAAGAAATAGTTAACAAATTGAAGGCTTCACTAGAACAAAAGGTTGTAGCAGACCACAACCCTATACTAGAGCACCAGCAGATAATTCAAAGTTTGAAGGACAATTGGGGTAAAGAGATAATAGCAGCAGTCCAGAAATTGACAGTTGTCCAGCCTAAATCTATAAGTAGTGCATGAGGACATGCAATATTCTCAGCTGGGGGAAAATGATGGGTTAAAAGTTGCCATTAATCCTAGCATGAGATTGCCTAGTTTTGTATTTATCCTAGCTTACATTTTGGCCTTTCTCCTCCTAAATTGCCATAATAATTGCAAAGAATTAAAATGATTGATGTCAATTGAAGGATGCAAAATACTCTAGCAAGTAACCAATTATGAAGTACTAATCTTAGTGGTTGTGTGCAACAGGAACCTTGTGGTCGAGAGAAGTAATGAAGATTTCCCTAGAGGATCCCATGATCTTTTGGTTTTCTATTAGTTACTATCTTTTAGTATATGGTTAGTAATCAGTTTAGAGATCTTAGAAAATAGTGGCCATAGGCTACTTCACTATTTTTAGAATCGATTGATGTAATTTCAGCCATACAACTTCAAAATGTGAATGTGCATATTTAGATGTTCTATTTTGTATTAAGATATAAATATGTGTCCTCTTATATGAACATGACAATCCTATTTTTTAGATCAATATAATTATAAACTATTGTTGATCTATTGAAGTTACTTCTGCAGACTATTTAGCTCTCTTCAATCAGCTGACTAGGAGGTAGGGCCCACTCCTCGGCCTCCGATTGGATTTATTTTCCTGTTACTTTGTGTGAGGTATGATTTCCAAATTACTCAGTGATTTTATGGGTGTGATGTTAATTTGTTAAGTGTGGAATTTTTTTATTAAAATTCATTACAGTGTATCATGATTATAGTTCTCCAGGCATATAGATAAGGTTACATTACTTTTGAAGAGAAGAAGTAGTCCACGCAGTTTATGCCATCCTGCCAACAGGACACAGTAGCTCTTGTCGCTAGGATACAGCAGCTCCTGTCGCCAGAATTATTTAGTTACAATTTCTGTATTATGCCTTTTCTGTGTTACTATTTGATTGGAAATGCTTTAGTGATTTAATGGTGTTCAATTAAAATAGAACCCTAAGTGTAAAGTAGAATTGAAAGAGTGCATTAATTAAGGACTTAAAGAATTTAAGGAATGTGTTATTAAGAATAGGATTTCACTAAATTAAAGTGATCTTTAGTAGAACTCTTAAACTTTAAGTTTAGTAATGTATTTCATGACACTCATCTTGCTATCCTCATCCCTTAGGTATATAGCCACTTCACCTTTATGAAGTTTACGATCTCCCAAATTGATATTAAGGAACAAACTGAGGAAGTCAATGCAATTTTCCAAAGATTGATTTAAAAAAATTATAAGCATAGTTTTTACCCCAACTTTGATCCATAGTTTTTCCCAACACAGAGGTTTGAAGTAGAAAAATGTAACTACAGGAGGGACGAAACATCCACAGAATAAGCCTATAGATTTTAGGTAAACAAAGTGTAGAAGTACAAAGAGAGGAAAAATATCAGTCTATTATATTGATCATGAAGGCTAAATAGCCATTACAAAAGAAAAAAAGTTGAATCCAAATCAAGAAAGACACATAATGACAACATTCCCTTCATAGTTGAACTAGAATGAAGATAAGAGAGGTCCAAAAGAGGACACAATCCATCAGATTCATACAGTTCTAGGAATTATCATGAGGCCATGATCAAACATCAAGCATTTCAGCCTAGATAAGGACCTAGCGACCAACCCACCTTCTGAATACAATTTAACATTCTTATATAACATTTACAATCACCATACAACCCTGGGCATTGAAATTCAATCAACCACTTTGCCCATGCTACATCAAATTTTGATCAGAGGCCCTGTTAAAAAATTCATAGATTTTGAGGATGCCCATGCCCTGTGTATTGAATTTTAACTTTGAAAGGACCTGCAGAAGTGAGGGCCACTAAAACACTTCATCCTCCTCATTAAATTTAGGTACTTGTGCATTCAAGGCTTTCACTCTTTCAACTACCTGCAACCTCGACCTGCAACAATGGCATCACTTGTGGAGGCATGTTTTAAGGCACCCAAAAAATCACGCCTTTTAAAAGCTTTTATAACAATTTAAAATATTTTAAACTTACTTTAAAATATTTTAAAGCATTACATTATATTACATGCTTTATTTTACATTGATTTTCACTTTACTTCAGACTATTATTTTTCCTTATCGGCAAAATCTCTCCTTCGTGAACCATCCTTTTATCTTTGTTTTCTATCTCTACTCCCTTTGGTCTGCGAAAATCCCCTTTCATGAACTAATCCCTTGGCCGACTTTCTTTATTTCTTTTCTTTTCATATCTCCTTCATTGGCGATTTTCCACTTTGGTGAACCATTTTTCCCTTTGTCTAAGCCTTTGCCTTTGTCGACGAATTCGCTGATCGGCAAACCTACTGATCAATGAACTTAAGGTTCGACAACCTTGAACTTTTATGACTAAAGAAAACATGTCTTCCTTCGGCCTTATTTTTAGAACTTATTTTTCATCCTCGTCCCTATGGCCGGTGGAATCTCTTTGCTGCAAAATTTTGCCTTGCTTTTTGCCTTCGTCGGTGAATCTCTTTTCCGTGAACTTTGTCTCTCTGTCGACAGCTTGCCTTGTCAGTGAATTGACCAACCAAAGAACTACTTGGTTAGCAAACTTCTTAGTTCACGAACCATTTAGCCTCCTAACCACTTAGTCTTTCTTTGATCTTTTATTTTGTCTTGGTTGGTGCCTTCTGAAACTTCCTCCTCCCTTTAGTCAACAATTTCGTCAATCGGCAAACCATCAAGTTTGCCAACCACAAAATTTGTTGATGAAGGAAACCTTCGCCCTATTTTTCCTTAGAAAAAAAAACTTCTTGTTGTCTCTTTAGTCAATGATTTCACCAATTGGCAAACTTGAGGTTTGCCAAACTTAAAATTTTCTGACTAAAGAAAAATACAAAGGCAAAGAACTTAGAGCCTTTTGGATTTCTGAAGGGAGAATTCTTCCATTTAGGCTTTCTCAGATTGGATGTCTTTGATGGATGAAGGCAGGACTTGGGGGGGCCTTGGGCTATTTTGGCTTGGGCAAAAATAGGACATCAGTCAACATCACAATATCCATGTGTTTGAGAATTTTTAGTATGAGTATAATAAAGATCAAAGTTTATAGTGACTTTAATATACTGTAAAATACATTTTTCCATTTCTCAATGTTGAATATAAGATTCATGCATGGACCTAAATGCTACACCTACTACATAGGTAATGTCAAAGCAAGATATTGTGAGATAAATTAAGCTCCCAATTAATTGATGATAAAGAGTAGGGTTAAATTTTGCATAGGGAGGATGAGAATCGAGTTTAACACCAACTTCGATAGGAATAACTATTGGTGTGCAATTAGTCATGTTAAATTTAATAACTATTGGTGTGGTATATTAATGGACTGATGATATTGACAGATAGACATACTTAAAAAATTAAGATGATAACTTGAATCAATCATTTCAAAGGTAAGATTTAATTTATTATTGTATTTGTGAATTAAAGAAGAAAGAATGCTTGTGATGAGCAAGTCATCCACATATAGGACAATGATAACAATCTAATTATTTTCAAATTTGACAAAGAGATCATTGTCATATTTGCAATTAGAGGACCCAAGATTTTGAAAAAAATTATTTATTTTGGAGAAACAACTTAATTGAATTATGTTCCAAGTGTGGTACAAGAACTAAATGTAGGTCAAATGAACAACCGACAAAAGGGTGTGTAAAGCACACAAACAAAAGTAAACAACAAATAATAATGGAGAACAAACAAGAAAATAATATATTCAACTGCAGAATTGAAATAATTTACAAATGAGACACCAATATGTGAAACCCAACAACACAATGCTACTCAACCCATGAGAAATACTTGCAGAGATTCTCTACAATACAATCGCTTAACCTTAAGCTCTACCCAAAAACTATTGGTTATATTTCCAAATAATTTCCCCATTATTCAACTAATAGACTGACAAAACCCTTCAAGTGGCCATGCATCTAGAATAAATAATTCCAACCAAAAATTTGATCTACACTAACATGGAGGACTAAGGAAGGTTACCATAATAAATGTGCACCCAAGAGAAAATCTAATCTATATCATGAAATATGAGTAGTCTATAAGTAGAACATTCATGCCATACCTTAATAAGTTTAAACTAACACTCCCCTAAGATATCTAGAACTAGAAATCTATAAGGAAATTTGTTCATTGTGATATGACAAAAGCCCCCCCAAAGCTAAAACTATGTTTAGGAATTCTGACATCTATTGACTTTTCTAAGGCACATACACATGGTTATGTTATGTGGGATGAGATATCCATGTGTATTGTTGCATGATCTTATAAGGATACAAAAGGGATAGAGCATGGCTAGTGTCATTCTTGGTGCAAGGGAAAGATTGCACATGATCCAAGATGTACTTAAGTAGACATGCACCAAACCAACAAGGTATATGAAAGGACAAATAATGTTATTCAAACAAATATATGGTGTTTGGGGAACCAAAACTACCTAGAAAAAATAGAATAACACATGTGTGCAAGTTAAGCCTACGTGCAAAAAATAACATGACAGAACATGTGTGCAAAAGTTAGGCTTGTGCACAAGAACTACCAAATCAACAACAATATTTTGGTTGATGTAATATTGTGTCAACTTAAGGATACTCATGCATCATACACCCTTGGTAAGAAGATTATAATCTAGGATCTTACAATTTAGGATTGTAGAAACAAATAATTTCTACACCCAAGTTGGCTTATTTCTACTTCAAAAATCCATGAGTCTTCCTTAGACCCTTTACCCTTCCAATAGATAAGATATTCCTTATATGTGCTCTGCTATATCTTCTTACTAATGTGCCTATCTAAGATCTATGTAATTCCTTGTTACTTTTCTAGTATCTCATTTCTCCAATCAAGTACTTCTACCAGTTTCCTGACCTTTACATTCTTGGAGGTGTGGTAGGAATATAGATCAAATACATTAAATATTGGTGAGATATTCAACCCTTCTAGTAGCTTGATCTCATATGGGTTCTCAAAAAATGTGCATAATGTGTCATAGATCGATCTTATTTGTTTTTAGATACATGTACATTCCTATGGGGAACCCATCATTTCTCAAATGTGACATGACTAACTCACCCTTTAAGTAAGTCTTCTCCCTTCAACATTCATTTGTGTGCAAATTATACTTTGTGCTACTCCCCTCTAGTTACTTATTGACTTGTGCATGAACCTCCTTAATGTGTTGTGTGAAATCTTCAACCTCTACGCTTGCACACCTATCACCTTACACCTTAAAAAAATCTATGACACCTCGTGGTGATGTCCCATACACAACTTGCAATGGCATCTTTCTTGACAATTTATTTACTAAGTAATTACACGTGAACTCCCCTTATTCCAACATAGAGATGCACTACATAGGATTTTCTCCTACCAAACATCTAAGTAGATTTCCAAGACTCTCATCAACAATATTTGTCTATCCATCTATCTATGGGTGATATGTGGAACTATAATTGAATTATGTGCCCAATTTTCTCCACACAGTATACCAAAAGTGGCTAAGGAACTTCATATATCTATCCAATGTAATGATCTATAATAACTACACAACCACACTATCACCTTGAAGAACAAATCCTCTATTCTAGGCACACAAATAAATCTCTAACAAGGAATTAAATGCGTCATTTTAGAAAATGTGTCCATCACTATGAAGATAAATTCATCCTTTTCGCATGCATGAATCCAAGGACAAACTCCATAGACAAATCCTCCCAAGGTTTATCTAGTATGCACAACAAATTGTACGGCGTAGTGTTTAGTGTAACTTATTTTATTGTTAAGTAAATCCTACACCTCTCCATGAATTTGTGCACATCTTTGCAAAAACTTAGCCAATGATATTGCTCCTCCAACATGGCTTGTGTCTTGTATACACCAAAGTGTCCTCTAATTTCACTCTGTAACTCTCTAATGAGCTTCTCTATCATTAAACTCTGTAGGATGCACAATCATTGCATCTTGAATAGGTATCCCTCTTACACAAAGTATTCCTCATAGTGGTTTTTGTCCCTAGCCTAGGGTTCCATACATGAGCACCATGCATCTATAAAATCTAGATCTATAGAATACAAATCCTTCATCACCTCCATTCCCACTAGTTTAACCATCATTTTGGACATCAATGCCTACCTCCTCTGACAAGGGTCATTGTACCTCAGCATTTAATCATATTTTCATGTGTCAAATCCAAGGCTGTGTCCTTGGCTATTTGTAATTAGGAATCCTATAGTTGACAGTCTACTCAACTAACTCTAATGATCTCTACTGATTAAAGAAACTAATACTACTGATCTATCTGCTGTGAAGATGAATTCTAGAAATGTTGAAAACAGAGCTAAAACAATGAATTGCTAATGTAGATCTATACTATTCCATACAATTGAAACATACATTTATCTATGAGAAATAGTAACTATCTTACTAAACAGAATCTGAAATAGAATAGCAAACAAGCAGAATTTGAAACAAAATAATAAAAACAAACAATACTAGCCTTCTACCTTGGTGGTGGGAGTGGGCCCTTGCTCCACACCCTTAGGGCTGAAGACCAAAGCAATGAACTAGCACAAGAAGATAATATCACAATTCACTTTCAGTCCAATTCCATCAGTTGTATTTAGAAAAATGTCTATATCAAAATGAGATTACAATAACAATAAAATATCCACTCTATATTCTAATGCTACCTTTGTAAGTTTATATCTAATCCAGTGAGGAGATATCACTTACTCTAACTACTACTTCATCTATGAGATAATACCAATCTCTTATTCTACTAACTGTTTAACTTTAGAGTAAACATTCATGCAATTGAAATAGATTTAGTGGAACAACAATCTCACTAAATCTGAGTCTTAGTTTCAAATACAACTAGGTAACGAGGCCCTGAAATATAGGTATTTAATCAGTCTATTGAGAACTCATACAAAATCAAAAGGAAAGATAAAACTTCCAACAATTAACTACGGTCTTCATTCAATTACTCAGGTGTTGATTGAGTAATATCTAGAGCACCCCAATTACCACTAGAAGTGTTGACTAGCAGCAGTGCTGGAAATTTGCATTTGTGTTGAGGAGACTCTGGAGGTGTGTTCTTCTGTCTGCAGCTCCAAAGATATGCTCATGACTTCAGTTCAACTCCGGAGATGATTCAACCCCTTCTCTCAAAATCTCTCCAATCATATTGGAAAATATTGGAGACTAGTACGGTATCCATATGTCATCTCCGGAGATTATTAGGACCATCTCCAGAGATGACCAAAATTGTCTTTGCCCAAACATCTGCACCTGTAGATTCAAAAAGAGAGAATTTGTCCATATTTCCATGAATTCAATGCACATTAATCCTTCAATTAGAAACATGATTTTAAGTAATTCATCTCTCATTAAACATAATTAGAACAATCTTGTTAATCTACTTTGGTGCGGTCATCAGGACAATGGAATAAGAAAGAAGGAAAAAGAGGGGTAAAAAAGGTGTATTTCATGGGTGCTACTTGTCACTCATCATCCCCCCATACTAAAAGGTTAGCAGGTCCTCCTGCTTCTTACAATCTAGACTTATTTAGGTGGAATATTCTATCAGTCAAGTTGTAGTCCTTTGCATAAGTAGTCCAAGTGGTGCGGTCTATATTACCATTTCCTCTGAACTGATCAACTTTCTTCATCCATTCCTGCAATTTATCATCTTCCATGTGTTCAGCCCAGATAGGTAGTGGCTCAATGATGAGAGGAGGTCTAAAATGGCCACCTATCCACTCCAGTTGGTATTTATCCATCATTTTGGACACTAACTTGGCCTTCCTCATAAACAACCTGAGGTTGGCAGGGAACACCACTTCCCTCATCTTCTGCTCTATAGTCAAGGTGTTCCACCTTTTCTTTGTCATTGGAAGCATTTGGTTAGATAAACTGTTTATGAGGAGACCAAAATCAATGGAGCATTCCTGTAGATGTTTGAGATATAGAGGCAAAATCATGGTCTTACTGTCTGGGTGGTAAATGTATGCCCTGAACTGGATCTTAAAGGCATTGGGATTTAGACATTCCTTTCTGATAAAAAAGACTTGTTTCTGTATCTATCTTTAGATAGGCCTCCATCCTTTCATTCCAAATCTGATGATTTCTCATCAGTGACATGAATGCCCTCAGTTGACATTCTCCTACATAATAGTTGATAATGAAGGTAATATCATCAATGCAAAAACCATGCAAATACAACTAACACAGAAAATCTTTGTCCTCATCAGAACTTCTCATGTATGCTTCCATGAACCCCATCCCTATCTTTGTATCCTTAGTCAAATCAGACAGAACCAAAGATATTTTCCTTTGTAGGATTCTTTCTTGTAGAAACAGAGCATAACTTCCACTTGGGGGTTTGCAAGATAGGATCTCAGATGAAATGGAAGCTACTTGAAGGACCTTTTCTTCCAAAGTTTGTACTCTTTTTGACATGGCAGTTACTGCCCTTTGTAATTGCAGCATAAGCTTAGAAGCCTCATATTCCCTACATCTCCTTTCCCAATGGAACAGTGCGTTAGGAATATCTATTGGAATTGGTCCTAAGTATGGATCTATTTGCACCCCCTATTCCATGGTTTCCCTTGGGCCAATCAACTCCTAAATGTACTCTTCTTGATCATCTATCTTATTGTTGGCCCATGTTAATTGTCTGGCTTGGCTTTGTACTTTCTCAACAAGTGCTGCAATTATTGTGAGACTATTGTTTCGATCCTTTGTAAGGTCAGAGATATTTTGTGCTACCTCTGCCTCCTTTTCTTTGATGCTTTGGGCTATCTCTGCTTCCTTTTCCTTAATGCTTTGGGCTATCTTTGTTTCTTTTTCTCTCAATTCTACCTCTTTCTCCTGAATTATTTTCTGTTTATTCTGGAGCTCTGCTTGCAGTCCTTCAATTACCTATTTTTGCTCCATTTCTTTTTCTCTCATGACCTTCTTGAGATCAATAATAACTAGTTTCTTACCCCATAATAATCTTTTCAAATTATCTATTTCCTCTAACATCTGTTGTTCCCTTGAAATCTAAATATCCTCCTGATCAGAGGGGTGAGAATAAGTCCCTGTTTCTTCTTCTATCTATTCCACTTCAGGGTTTTCCACAGCTCTTTGCTCTTCACTGCCAGCTACATCCACTTGCCCTATTTCAACTTCCCCTGTAGTCCCCTTGTCCTAAGCTTCTTCTTGATTCCTTTCTACAATTATTGGTGTTGATGAAGGCCCAGCCTCATCTATATAAGTTCTAAAACCCAAGAGAACTTCATCCAGGAGAGTAGTATCTTTTTTAGCTTGGGTGAGCTACCTTTTTCTCTTGCTTCTCCATAGCATAGGTGGAGTACGTGCCTCTATAGCAAGCATATTATCCTCAGAATCTGAGGAAATAGTAAAAATGTCTCTCCATTGTGTCTCTGGAGTAGGGGAATGTTGTGAAGTTGGACTATGGGAATCTAGATGAACAGATGGCTCTGGGGAAACTTCTCTTTGTTTCTTCTTTCTGACTAGGGAATTTCATTTGAATCATGAGATACTTCCTCAGCCTAGTAGTGTATTGTGGAATCAGTTTTCTTTGAAGCTGTTTTTGTTTTTTGACCCTGCCTTGTCTTCTTCTTCTGTTTCTTGGGGTCAAAAGTCTGGGTGGAGGTCTGCTCTATGACCATTGTTTCCCCTATTTGTTTAATTGGAGTAGACTCCTTAGCCAAGGTCATCTTTCACCTTACTGAGTGAGTCAAATATGGGGTTTGTTCTATAACAGGTTCCACAACTTCTTTCCCTTTCCTCTTTTTGCTAGAAATAGGGGAAACAGATGAAGTTGCCCCCAATGAGAGCTTTTGAACTTTACTTCTCTCAGTAGCTGGAGAGGAAGTTGAAGACTCTGCCTCCTCTTCCTGTTGGGTAGAGGAAGCCTCATCTATTCTCTGTACCCTCTCTGGTGTTATGTCCTGGGGTTTATTGTCTAAAAATGTTTGCCATAATGTTTCCCCATCAGCTTGAGACAAAATGTGATGTTTCACAATTAGAAAAATGAGGCAATGGTGTTTCATAGGACCTTTCCCTTGTTGATATTTATCAGCAGATGATTTAATTGCAGAGTACAAAAAGTTTGGAAGGTTTATGGTAAATTATGGGTGTACATTTCCATGCCTCAGAAAAATTAACATTTTCATTATTGGTCCTAAAACTATGGAAAATTGGCCATCACATGTAAAGTATTTCATCAACCATAATGTTACAGACTACTAGGGGTTTGGAAGTGAAGAACTAACAATTCCATTAACCTCATTTTTACTTAAATGTAATTGTATTGCAGGTTCACCTTCTCCAACGAAATTTTTAATTAAATCAGCATATAGGGTTTTCAAATGGTAAAACCTCTCACCTTGTTCTAGTAATCCAGAGATATGACTGATGATGGTGGCAGAGATATTGACCTGAACCCATCTCACAATTGTGTGATTATTTCTTAGGTTTCGTAGGAATTCATCAACAATATCCTCTTGAAAACCTTCAAATTTCTCCAAGAACTCAAGCCACCCTGCATTCCTTAGAATGTCTGCCACAGCTTCATCCTTCAGTAGGCCTGATATATTCTCTGGCTCTAATTTCTTCTTGACACCCATCTCTTTGTCCTATTCCACCTCCTGTAGCTAAAATTTCTTGTTGCTTCTCTCTGTAGTCTATTTTTTTCCTTTTCACTCTGGAGGACTGTGTTAGCAAACTTGAATTTTACACTCAAAGATTTTTAGAGAATTCTGCAATCTTGAGTGAAGGTTGATATGTCATTTTGTTTTACTTCTCAGATTATGGGAAAGGAGATTGAGAGTGGTTTAGCGTGTTTATGTAGTCATAATTGTAGGAGAGTGATGGGACACTCTGTACACAAGTCGACAGTGTGGCAAATATGGTGGCATGCATGAGGTGAAAAGGGAAATAATGGCAGGGAGATGTGGCACGATAACAGCACCCAAAAATAGAATTGACAAGACAGTTGCTAACTAAGTTAATTAAAGAGAATTACCTGAATCAATCTTAATGATGACGACATGATGTACTTGGGTGCAACGTCTCGGCCTTGATGAGACTTGATGCAACCTGGCATGTGAGCAGCTCCTACGTGGCTTTGAAATAACGTCAGCATCCTTGTGGTCACATATTCTACAATTATTCCTGCTAAGTGGTCTAGGAATGCCATGTTGTCAAGTGACGTCAGTGCAACAATTTGTGATGACTTGCGCATGCGAGAGTGGTGGCTTTTTCAACTGCTGGCGATATGCATGTTGACTTCATCTTTGTTTTTATCATAAAGTGGAGGATGAGTCGTGTTGAGCTCATCAAGTGACATCTCCACTTTATTACCTAGAGAGGTGGGTCCCCTCCTTATTATTCTATATTTTAAAATGGATCTTTATTGGTGGAGCATCAGAGGTGCTCCTAGTTTGTGAAGCGCCGAAGGTGCTCCAAGTTTGTGAAGCACTGGAGGTGCCCCTAGTTTGTTACAGAGATGTGTTTTAGTAACTTTTGGCACCTGATTACCTCCGTAGCTTGATTATTCCTATCTAGCAAGAAGAAGGGAACTGCCATTTACTGTTTTTCAATCCCCTTGGTCGAGAAAGACGGCCATTTATTGGTTTTCCATCTTTCTCTTTTTTTTTCTTTTTTTTAAGAAGGCCACCATTTGTTGGTTTTCAACCTTCTTTTTTTTTCCTTCTCAATCCAAATCTGTGACAGAGGATGTGTCCCATGTAATGAAACACAAATCTTTGATGAATTCTTCCTTAATTGATGGCCTTTTATAGAGTCAAATTTTGTGGCCATTCACTAAGAATGTATCTGTGTTTCCATCAATGGGTGCTAGCAAAACTATCTCGTTCTCAAAAACTTCCTTTATCTGATAAGGACCCATCCAATGAGTTTGTAGCTTTCCTTTGAACTCCTTGAACTTAGAATCATATAGGAGAACCCAATCACCTTGCTGAAATGTCCTCCTTTTGATGTGTTGGTCATGCCATTGCTTCCTTTGATATTGAACAAGTTATGTTTATTGTATGGCCTCTGTACGAATTTCATCCAACTCATTGAGCTGAAGAATTCTGTTATGTTGTGCTATGGACAATGGTAGACCAATATCTAATGAAATTTTGAGTGTTTGCAGTTCAAATTCTATAGACATGATGGGTTTCTTTCCATAAACCAATTCATATGGTGATAATTTGGTTGTGGACTTCCAAGTGGTATTGTAAGCCCAAACTGCTTCAGATAATTTGTTAGCCTAATCTTTTATGTTCATGGCCACTGTCCTTGTTAGAATATTCTCCAGTTCTCTATTAGTCACCTCTACTTGCTCATTGGCTTGGGGATCGTAAGGTGAAGATTTCCTGTAATTAACTTGATATAAGTTTGTGAATGCTCTGATTACTTGTGAAGTAAATTGAGGTCCTCTATCTAAAACTATTGATCTTGGGGCTCCAAACCTCAAGAAAATTTTGTTATAAAGGAAATCGGCAACTTTCTCTTCTCTTGCAAATTACAATTCCTGAACTTCAGCCCATTTAGTCACATAGTCTGTGCATACTAGAATGTACTCTTTGCCTGATGATGGTGGAGAAATTGGTCCCACAAAGTCTAGACCCCATTGCTCAAATGGTTCCAACATTACTTGAGGATGAACTAACATTTCCTGGGCGAAAGTTGGTTGTCCCATCCTTTGGCACTGATCACACTACTGCACATACTTATTGGTATCCTTATGAATAGAGGGCCAGTAGTAACCAGCTCCAAGAATTTTGTGGATGGTTCTATGTGAAGAATAGTGCCCACCAGATGGTTCATCATGGCATGCCCTTAAGACACCAAAAATTTTATCAGCTTTTAGACACCTACGTAAAATGAAATCAGAACCACATTTAAACAATAAACCATTTAACCATTTGTAAGATAAGCTTTCCTTAAGTAAGTGTTTCTTTTGTTTTGACGTAAAATGGGAAGGAAACAAGCCTGTAGCTAAGAGATTAGCTATGTCTGCAAACCAAGGTCCAGTAGAGGAGATAGCAAAAAGATGTTCATTTGGAAATCTGTCCTCCACGAGCTGGTTCTCTCCACCTGTATGCAATCTTGACAGAAAGTCAGCAACCAAATTAAATTTTCCTGGATTATCAACTATGGTAATGTCAAATTCTTGCAATAGCAATAACCACCTGATTATCCTTGCACCCACTACTAGCTTATTCATTAAGTATTTGATGGCTGCATGATCAGTATGTACAAATATTTTGTATCCAGTGATATAATGCCTAAATTTGTTTATAGCATATATGATTGCCAAAAATTCTTTTTCAATTGTGGTGTAGTTTCTTTCTGCAGAGGTAAGGTTTTTACTGATGTAGTAGATGGAATGCATACCTTCTCCCTTCTCTTTCTGTCCTAAGACTACTCCAATAGACTCATTTGAAGCATCCATTTGTATGTGAAATGGTAGAGTCCAATTGGGTCCTCTTAAAATAGGTGTGACAGTAAGCTTCTCCTTAAGGGTTTCAAATGTTGATTGACAATCCTTTGTCCATAAGAATTTTGTGTCTTTGTTAAGCAGGGTAAACAGAGGAGCAGCTATTCTGCTGAAATTTTCTATAAATCTCCTATAGTAGCTTGCATGACCCAAAAAACTTCTAACATCTGTCTAATTTTTAGGTGAAGGTAACTGTTTAATCACTTCTATTTTGTTTTGGTCCACTTTGATCCCATTTCCTGAAATGTGGTGTCCCAATACAATTCCTTCCTCTACCATCATGAAGCACTTTTCATGGCTCAGGGATAGTCATTTTTTTTCATAGCATTTTAATACCCTCTCTAAGTTTATGAGAGCTTCTTCAAAGTTGTCCCCATACATAGTAAATTCATCCACATAGACTTCCATGCACTCATTAGCTAGTTCAGCAAAAATGGCTAAAACAAGCCTCTGAAATGTAGTTGGAGCATTACATTGTCCAAATGGAAGAACTTTGTAGGCAAAAGTTTCCCAATAACAAGTGAAAGTGGTTTTATCCTAATCTTCAGGTGCTACTTGTATTTGGTTATATCCACTGAACCCATCTAGGAAAGAAAAATACTTCCTCTCTACAAGGTTGTCCAGCACTTGGTCAATGAATGGTAAGGGAAAGTAGTCTTTCTATGTTGCTTTGTTTAGCTCTCTATGGTCAATACACACTCTCCACTTCCCATTCTTCTTAAGCACTATGACCAAGGGTGAGACCCATTGATTGTCTCAGATTGGATATATAAACCCTGCTTGCAGTAATTTTTCTATTTCAGTCTTGACAATGGCTTTTAAAGCAGGATTCAATCTTCTCTGGGGTTGTCTGATAGGTTTGAATTCTTCAGTGTATATATGATGAGTACAGATCTCAGGAGTAATGCCCTTCATATCTTGGTATTCCCAAGCAAAAGTTGTTGAATCAGAGATTAGGAGTTTGATAAGTTCTTCCTATTTTTATGCTAACTCGGTATTGATATTCAGTGTTTTCCTAGGTAAAATCATAACCTATTTTGTGATCTGATCGATAGATGTATTCAATCCATATCCTAGAGTCATGGTATTAAGGGGGCAAGAATGTGGAAGCAACATGTGAAATGTGGCTAAGTCTCTGTAAAAGGTTTCTCCACAAGGATTGATATTTGCTAGGGTACAATGAGCTGAAGTGAGAAGTTCTCTACTTGAATCTTGGGCTAGCTCCATTATATCCTCATTAATGAGAATGTGGGTGATATCTTCCATTGTGTCATAGTAGATTTCTTCTTCCAACTCACCCAAATGTTCTTTGATGGTAACCATAGCTACTGAGGCATTGTTTTCCATGTTATCAGGCTCATCTACCCATACTCTTCCTAAATAATGTATTGATGATTTAGCTGGAGGATACAAAGATATTTTCTTCAAATCTATTCCATTAGAAATGACCATATCCCCAATTCGACAATCAATAGATGCTACTGCTGTAGCCAACCATGGTCTCCCTAATATCAATGGATAAGCATTTCTCTGGTTTCTTGGTTCTAATATCAGGAAGTCTACTGGGAATTCCCATGATTCTATCACAACTAGCACATCAGTAATCACCCCTTTTGGAATAGCTACTGACTAGTCAGCAAGTTAAAGGATTGTAGATGTGGATTAGATACCTGTTAGGGCTAATTTATCCATTGTATGAACTGTCATTACATTTATTGCTACCCCAAATCAACCAAAACATTTGAAATTTCTACCCTTGAGATGTAAATTGTTATGACAGGATTTCCAGGATCTCCATATTTTGGGAGGAGCAATTCTCCCATTAGGAGGTCAACTACTTTTCCTTCCAATTGGATGGTGGAGGGAAAGTTTTTCTTCCTCCCCTGGGCCTTAACACAGTGTTGTTTGATGAATTGGTTCAGTTCAGGCACATCCCTAATTGCTTGTAGGAGTAGAATTTTAATGTTTAATTGTCTAATTTATTGTAAAAGTTCTGATTCCAAGGTAGATTGGACTTGTTTTTGTAAAACCTTTTTCTGGGGAACATGTTGTTTGAGCCGTTCTAGGTATGGTGCTAGTTTTTCTATCTCTGAAGTTCTTACAAAAAATGTTTCTAGGGGTGTTCTTTGGAGTCATTCTTTTAGGATGAACTCCGTAGTTATCCAAGGATGATTCTTTTAGCACTGTTTCGATAGTAATCTCCTCTGGAAGCTGAGTGGATGGATTTTCAGGTTCCTTATCATTGGTTACTTCAACTATAGTTGGAGGAGATGGTCTTGGAAGTGCTTTCCCAGAATGCAAGTAAAGATTATTGGAATATATGGCATTAATACAAGCCATGTTTTCTTGTTCTGACATGTAAACAGTTGTTCCCTTCTTATTTCGTGGGTTTGGTATAGGTTGAGTTGGTAAGGGTGTTTGGCTAACTGGTTCATTTTGTGACTGTCCTTGTGTGTTGGGGGGTCCAATTAGCAATGCTTGTTGTTGAGGTTGGAAATGTCGAGGTTGTCCCTGGTATTGTTGATTGTATCCCTATTGAGGACCCCAATGAGGTTGCATGTTTTGTGATCCAAACTGTTGTGGCCACTGTTGATTCCCCCAGGGATGATTTTGCCATTATTAGTTTGGCCAATCTTGTTGTCCCCAAGGAGGATTATTCTGAGGCCCATGCCAAGTTGGATTCCATTGATTATTTCCCCAATTAGGACCCCTATAAGAAGCCTGGTTTGGATACTAGTTATAAGGAAAATTCCTAGCTTGTTTTTGTCCTACATAGTTTAACTCCTCTTCTATAATGACATTCTTCTTACTTAGCCTTTTTAAGGCTGGGAGTTGACTGCATTGACTGGTAGGATGTTCCTTGTCACATATTTGATAGATTTCTTATTTATCCAAAGGGCATTCTCTCAACAGATGTTTGTTTCTACACCTAAGACAATAGATGGAGGGTGGTTCAATTGTTCTTTCTTGATCATTTGTTCTAGTTTTTGCCTGAATCCCATCTAATGTGGTATTCAGTTGGACTAGAATATATGTTTTGAGATTTGCAATTTCCTCCATTAACTGTCCTATTTCATTCTTCCCTTTTAAAGATTTGGGCGTTCTCACTCCATCTTGGGTTCTGGAATAGTTCCTGCAGAGTTCTTCTATAGCAGGCATATCCATTTTATTGATATTCCCTTTTACCATTAGATCCAGTGAATGTTTTGAATCTTTGTCTAATCCTTTTACAAATAGGGTTCTGGCCAAAGAGTGATTTACAGGGTTACCATACCTTCTCAAAGAAAAGTTGAACCTATCCACATAATCCTCTAAGGTCTCTTCCTCTCTCTGTTTAATTTTGAATAATTCCTCATTCTTATCACTGACTCTATAGTAGTCCTAGTATTTTCCCAAGAATTATGTCTCCATCTGATCCCAGGAATGGATGGAGTTTTGGGGCAAACCCATGAACCATCTCATTGCATAATCTTTTAGAATTGAGGGGAACAGTTTGAGTTTTTGATTATCTGATCCATAATCATAAGCCTGGCATACCACTTTGAATTCAAACAAAAACTGATCTGGATCCTCAGAAGCAAGACCCCTAAAATTTGGCAAATGTGCAGGTGAAATGTTTTTCATAGGGACATTGTCTCCAGCAGCCAGAACAATGGGATATGAGAAGGTTCTTGGAGCCTGATTATTTTCCTCTTCATGATATCATGATTATCATCCATGTCTGATACTAGTTCTTCTCTTTGAATTTCTGCCTAAAATTTATGTTGCAATTCTTGGATATAATTAGTGAGTGGAGGAATCAGAGGGTCTAAGGGATTATTGAATTGAGGTGCAGTTTCCAAGGTAGGTTCTAGGTGTCTCTCTTCAACAAGATCTTGTGCCACCCCACTGCTTTCTCCTATCGTTTGTTGATGGGGTGTATGTTTTATGTATCTTCCTTTTGAATCTCTAGCTCTAACCATACAGATTCAATCTATCTTAAAACTATTTAACTAAGTTTCCCTAATTAACACAGAGATCCCCGGCAACGGTGCCAAAAATGACAAGGGCGTTGTACCTTGGCATTTAATCATATTTTCATCTGTCAAATCCAGGGCTATGTCCTTGGCTATTTGCAATTAGGAATCCTATATTTGACAGTCTACTCAACTAACTCTAATGATCTCTACTGATTAAAGAAAATAATACTACTGATCTATCTGCTGTGAAGATGAATTCTAGAAATACTGAAAATAGAACTGAAACAATGAATTACTAATGTAGATCTATACTATTCCATACAATTGAAACATACATTTATCTATGAGAAACAATAACTATCTTACTAAACAGAATCTAAAATAGAACAGTAAATAACCAAAATCTAAAACAAAATAATAAAAACAAACAATACTAGCCTTCTGCCTTGGTAGTGGCAGTGGGCCCTTGCTCCACACCCTTAGGGCTAAAGACCAAAGCAATGAACTAGAACAAGAAGATAATATCACAATCCACTTTCAGTCCAATTCCATCAGCTTTTGTATTAAAAAAAAATGTCTATATCAAAATGAGATTACAATAACAATAAAAAATTTGTTGTATATTCTACTGCTACCTTTGTAAGTTTATATCTAATCTAGTGAGGAGATATCACTTACCCTAACTACTATTTCATCTATGAGATAATACCAATCGCTTATTCTACTAACTGTTTAACTACAGAGTAAACATTCATGCTATTGAAATAGATTTAGTGGAACAACAGTCTCACTAAATCTAAGTCTTAGTTTCAAATACAACTGGGCAGCGAGGCCCTAAAATATAGGTATTTAATCAGTCTATTGAGAACTCATGCAAAATCAAAAGGAAAGATAAAACTTCCATCAATTAACTCAGGTGCTGATTGAGTAATATTTGGAGCACCCCAATTACCACTGGAAGTGTTGACTGGCAGCGGTGCTGGAAATCTGCATTTGTATTGAGGAGACTCTGGAGGTGTGTGCTTCTGTCTATAGCTCCAGAGATTATTAGGACCATCTCCAAAGATGACCAAAATTGTCTTTGCCCGAACATCTGCACCTGTAGATTCAAAAAGAGAATTTATGCATATTTCCATGAATTCAATGCACATTAGTCCTTTAATCAGAAATCATGATTTTAAGTAATTCATCTCTTATTAAACATAATTACAACAATCTTGTTAATCTACTTTGGTGCAGTCATCAGGACAATGGAATAAGAAGGAAGGAAAAAGAGGGGTAAAAAAGGTGTATTTCATGGGTGCTACCTGGCACTCATCATCCTCCTCAAGGCATCTACAACCTTGTTGGTATTACTTGGGGTGCTTCAACACAAAAGAGTAACCTTGAAGATTCTCCACCCACCTCATATGCCTTTGATTGATCTTTTGTTGACTATTGATGAACTTCAGTGCTTGGTGGTCAATGTACAACACAAACTCCATCAATGAAAATGATGCCTCCACTTGCATAAACCTTACACTATGGCATATAATTATTAGTCATAGATAAAATATATTTTCCCACATTCATTTAATTTCTTGATGAAATACAAGATTGGTCTACCCTCATGACTCAACACAACATTGATTGGCATTCGGATAGCATTGTAATCAACTTAGAACACCTTTCTAGAGTATGGGAGTTCTATCACGTTCTTCTTCAATAGAATAAAACTCTTGCAAATGGTAATTGTCCACTCAAACCTTCCCTTCCACATGTAGTATGTCAAGGGTGTGAAAATGCCACTAAAGTTCCCAATGAACTTCTAATAGAAGCTCACCAACCCATGGAAACATTTGGCCTCCATAGTGCTCCTTAGTGTTGGCCACTCAATGATTATATGGACCCTCTTTGTATCCATCTTCAGCCCTTCTAAGGCTATTATAAACCTAAAGTATGCAAGTCCCTTTGCACATATGTGTATTTCTTTAGATTGATGTATAGTTCTTCTCTCCTTAGATGTGTCAACACCTATTGTAGGTGTGTAAGATGCCCCTAACTTGTCTTTCTAAACACCAAAATGTTGAATCAAGATATACAACCATAAACTTGTCAAGAAACAAATTCAAAACCCCATTCATCAACTTCATGAACATACTTGAGGCATTCATTATCCCAAATGGCATCATGATCCATTTATACAAACCTTCTTTCATCTTAAATGTGGTCTTCCATTCATCTCCTTTCTTGATCCTAATTCAGTGGTATCTACTCTAGAGATCTATCTTGGAAAATTAAAACATGCCACTTAAGAAATCCATCAAGTCATCCATGTGAAGAAATGAAAACCTATAGTTGATGGTGATCTTATTGATTGTGTAGGAATATATACACATCCTCCACTCTCCATTTTTATTTGACATAAATAATATAGGCAATGTGTAAGAACTTGGATTTCTTCTTATCAAACCTAGTTCCAGTAGTTCAACTTGCTTACTTAACTCTAAACTCATGTCAAGACTCATTCTATATGGTACCTTCTTTAGAAAACTAGAACTTAGAATAAGATCCATGCAATGTGAGATATGCATTAGCAATAGTTCATGTGGCATATTCCTATTTGAATCACATCTACATACTCCTTGAGCAACAAGGCAACTTCTAGCTCCTCAAAGTTGTGTAGCTCCTTCTACATGCACTGAACTTCTAACACATACAAGTACTACAAGACTCCCACCTCCTTGAGAAACTATTTTTCTAACAACAATATTATCTTTCCTTTCTATTTTATTTCTTCCTTGTCCTTCATGGGAAGTAACTCAAACTTCTCGCCACCCTTCATGATGGTGAAAGTGATCTTGCACCCATCATGCATTGTGCATTTTTCATACTAACATGGCATTCTGAGTAACACATGGCATGCATACATCAATATCACATCACACCACACCCCACTAATGTATCCTCCAATGTAGAATGTAACTTGACACTACTCTATCACTATGAGTTACTGTCCCTTCTGCAACCAAGACACTTTGTATGGTGTGGGTTGCATGATCATTTTCAACTTCAAATTTTATACCATTTCTATGTATACTAAGTTGTCAATGTTACCTCTATCAATGATTAGCTTGCAACACTTTCCTCCCAAATTGCATTCAGTTCGAAAGAGGTTTTGTCTCAACCACAATTATTTATTGTCACAGATAGGTTTTAGTAAAACCTTATGCATCATCAAATTATCCCCATCATCTAGGTTCGTGTTTTTTTATTTGCTTCCTAATGTTTTTTTTTCTCGCTTGCATGACATGCACATGCTTCTTTGAACAACCTTACTCCTATGCAATGTCTAGACACTCAAATGTCTAATGACCTACTTGTCCATGCCTGAAGCAAGAAGAAAGTCCCACTAAAGTCTTTTTTGTGGCCTTATCGTCCTATATCTCGACCTCTTTTGAATATCTAATTGTGATTTGTACTTTTTATGGTACCACTTGTCTCTATGGCATCCTTGCTCGCATAGGTTTGCCTTCTACATCCTTGATTTTTATTTCCATCCTTTCCTCTACCATTGTTACGCATGCTTTCTTTTATGCATGACAACTTCTCAAATTTGAACACTAGCTAGTAGGCCTCCTCTACAAAATGAATTGTTAGCAAACAAATCTCATCCTTGATTGAGATGTGCAAACTATTTACATGCCTAGACACCTTTTCAATGTCATATTCCATAAGATCAATGTGGATGCATAGTCTATAGAAATCCTCTATGTACTCCTTCATGATCATCTCCCTTTGGTGTAGGTTTTGGAGCTTCTTGAACAAATCCCATGTGTCGTTGGTCATCATGAACTTCCCTTTGAGTTTAGTCATCATGTGATCCCACTATGAGATCTTGTGCTTGTTCCTCTACATGTGGCTCTTTTAGACTGGGTTCCACCACAAGGAAACATGCCTTTCAACTTCATGCCAACATATTTGACTCTTTTTAGGTCTTTATTTATTTCAAAGTTGAATTATTTCTCCAACTTAGTGATCTAGTTGACTAATTCTTCTCACTTTAAGATTCCTAGGTAGCTTGGAAGATCAAACTATATCTTACTCCCAACCTTCATCAAGGTTATTACAAATCTCTTTTTGTTGTGATCTTCCTCTTGACATCATTTAGATCTATGAGATCATCCTTTCACACCATGATCATCCCTCCCATCATTGTTTATATCTTCCATCACCACTACTCTTTATTGTGCAGTCTCGATGACTATAAATCAAGCTTAAATCACTCTCAACATATCAGCTAGATCTATGATGTAGGTTGATTGATTATTTCTTGTACCTCCTCTTCCAACTCTATGAGCCATCTTCTCTTCTTCAGTTGTAATTTGATAGCATTCAAACAAATTCTTAGGTTAATGCAAACTCTCACGAGATCACCTCTAAGACTTAGAACACTTTCTATGATACCAACTAGTACAACAATCAAATGATGATCAAATGAACAACTAGTAAATAGGCACACAAAGCACACAAATGGAAGACAAGGAGGAAGATAATAGAGATCAAACAAGAAAACAACTTATTCAACTACATATTCAAAAGAATTGATAAATGGGACACCAATATGTGAAACCCAACAACACTATGCTACTCAACTCATGAGAATGCATGCAGAGACTCTCTACAATACAATCATTTCACATTAATCTCTACCCAAAACCCAATGATCAAATTTCCAAAGGATTTCTACAATCACCTAATTGTCAAACTGACAAACCCCTTCAAGTGGTCATGCAAATTTAATCTACACTAACATGAAGGACTAAGGTAGGTCATTATCATACATGTGCACTCATAAGGAAATTTGATCTATAGGTTGAAAGATGTGTAGTATACAAGTAGAACATTTGTGTTATGTCTTAATAAATTTGAACTAACCACTAACATTTCCAAGATTGACAAACCATCAAGAAATTGAATTTTATTGTTTGACAAAAGCTTCCCTAACACTAACATTGTGTTATGACATAATGAGATCCATTAAATTTTCCAAAACATAAACGCATGGATAAGTTGTTTGGGTGAGATTTTTGGTTGTGTGGTTCACAGGCTACATGAGGATGCACAAGGGCTAGAGAAAGGTTAGCATCATGAAACAAGATGCACTCAAGAAAACATACATCAAGCCAATTAGGTTTGTGAAATCCAAGCAATGATGTGCCAACAAGCATAGGATGTGTGGGATACCTAGACAAAATAGAATATCATGCACACAAGTTCAACTTGTGCAGAACAGACTATGAAAAATAACATGTGTGCACAAGTTAGGCTTGTGCACAAGAAATACCAAAGTACCAACAATATTTTTAGGTGATGCAAGATGATGCCAACCAAGGATGCCCCCGCATCAAAGTGGCCTTATAAGGTCTTTAGAAACATAATCTTCTACCAAATAAGAATTCATATAGTGGTAAAATTATATAAAGGTGATAATGGGTTATTATTATGTGCCTCTTCAAGTTTTAATAAATAGATGGTGGCCTAAGTAGACTTTAAAAATAAAACAAACTTGCAATCTTCAAATATAATATTTTCATGGACATGAAATTAGACGACAAAGGACTAGATGTGCATCAAAAAATGAGAATTCAAATTGACATTCAACTTTGTATGAAATGGATATCAAACAAGATGAGATGATAATCATAAATATATGTCACAAAATGAACAATTAAGAGTTAAGCATGATTAATGCAAAAAAAACACACAAAATATGTAGATCATGCACAACGCATATGTTATTGTGGTGTGTTCAAGGTCCCATCATTTCTCTCACTTTTTAACAATTCCAAGCTGAAACTAGCCTCCCACATGTTACCCTTTCTCTTCTTCACATTGTGTCCCTAGCACAAATGCAAACAAGAAAAGGACATTAGTACCCATTAACAACATTAATCATAATAATTAAATAATCAATAAAAGACAATAAACTTGATTGACATCATTAACATAATCAAAACTAGCATTAACTAATCATGTTATATGCAAAGGATGTCATTACCTGTATAAAACATTCAATAGATAAATTTCTAATTAATTATACAATATCAATCAAAATCAATAATAAGTAATATATTAATATTCAATATTTTGGGGCACCCTAGTTTCATGCTTAGTCAAGATAAAAGTGAAAGCAATGTTGAGGTTTCCATCCCAGTTTATGCAAATGTGTGCAAGGGTGTGCAATTAGATTTAGACATGTGGCTAGTTCAGGTTTATCCTCCCACAACTTGTCCACCTACACCACCAACCAAAACTCACTTTTTCAAAGAGGCGACATGTTGCAATCCTATAACTTTTCATGGTCTAGGGTTATAGAGGTCAACATGTGGCATGCATAACCATTGATTTGTTCACCTCATTAGGACTTCGGGTATCCCAACCTAATCTTAGTTATGTATAAGGGTTAGTTAGTCATATGTCTAGTATAAAATTGTGTATTGTTTTCTCATAAAAATCATTTAAAAGGTAGCACCCTTTAAGTGGTTGTTCTTTTATCCTTTACATCAACACTTATTATTGTAATGTCAAAAATTGCATACCTTGCAATTATCACATTATGTTTTGGGCTCACTTTGGTGTTTGCCTCCCATAGCATGTTCTAGGATCATTTTAGCCCATCCTTAGCCTTTTACCTACTCCTAGTGCCATCTTTGTGTTGTGTTTTTTTTGTTCGATCTTCTTTTGTGTGTTGTCATGTGTTCCCCTATGTTTGTGTTATGTTTTTCTCCCATCCTGTGAAGTGTTTGAGCACATTATACTTAGACATTAGCATGGCATGCGGCCATCCTCCAACTGTACAGTCATACAATGTCAATTTTTTGACCTACCAATGACCTTGTAGCTTCCAAATATTCTTTTGTAACTGTCCTTCAATCAATTTTTTCAAGTACAATTGTCATTTTTGCATTTTGAATGTATTTTGAGCTTCCCTCTCCTTCCAAGATTGATTCTCATTCCTAATGCAATCTTGAGCTCTCCAAGGGAAACCTATAGAATTTTGTGGCATTTTATGGCACATTGCAGCATTCCAGCATTCTACCACACCTTCTTGGCCTTGTGAGCATCCTCTATTGTCATTGTGAAGACCGGTTTGCTATGTTTATCTTCCTTTTCTTTATTGTTCTGTATTTTCCTTGTTTCCTTTGGCATTGTGGAGCTATCACCTCCTTTTTTCTTTCCATACACATTAGGGTATTTCTCCCCATAGACCATGGATTAATGCTTATAGATTTGTTTGCTTTATTGTTGTTGTTTTTAGTTCTAGACACATGTAGGCGAAGTGCACACACTCTCCAATCCTCCCTCGTTCTATTGAATACTTGTGCACGTCAAAAGACCAAAATAGGGACTTGACCTAAAGGCAAGCTCCTAAAGAGCCCCAACCTTTCCTTATGTCCTAGCTACAAGTTTATTGTAGGCTATCTCGCATGAAGGTTTTTTTCTTCTCTTGTCATTTCGATATTTCATTCAACGTAGTTAGTTTATATTAGTTTTCTTCTTGTTTGTATATTTATGGACATTTCCTAGGATTTTTGTTTTGTGTCTTGGTATTCTTGTGTACAAAGCAAGTCCAGGTCAGAAACTTGTATTTTCCATCATCCTGGGATGATAGTGCATGGATTGGATGATAGCACATCGCACTGACATCGTAACCAATAAGCTTCCTAAGTCCTATTTCAAGTTCTTTATCATTTTAGCATTTATGTTCTACAATTCATTTATATATCTTGTTTCTATACCTTTTGTATTTCCAATTTTTCCTTGTTTCCATAACCAACTCATTTAATGTAAATGTAAAGTTTAACATAACATTAAATCCTCCTTTAAGATTATCTATTATAATATGTTTCACATGATTCGTTGCTATATCAAGATTTCTTATCATCCTTGTGGTATTGAGCAAAACCATGTGTATGCTATCGGAAAGAATTTGTTATTTGTGTTATAATAATTACGTATGCATCATTATTAAATATAGTAAGATCATTTTGTCCATAATTCATATGTATATCTGTTGCATTATTGTAGAGTAATTATTCATTGGTTATATTGTTGTGGTAGACTCATATACAGTGATCCTTTTGAATAATAGTGGTAGACTATTTTATTTTTACTTTCAGGTTAATGTGAAGTTGGAGTAGAGGCCTAGCATCACATAAAGGTTATATTAGACTCTTACCTTAGGTTATAGATGGAACCATAAACTTAGAACAATAGTATAAGGGTCACATCTTTTGCATTGCTCCATGTAGGCTTATTTGTTTACATATGAGTAATGATATTAGAGTGACAATGATATAGTTGTTTGGGCATGGAAAGCATGAGTTGTACGAGATGTAATACACCTTTTGAAAGAGGAGTCTTTTAAAGCTGAAATATTATAGCACTCTTTTAGGGTGTTCTTTACCATTAACACTAGGGGTGAGCAGCATTTAGCATTATGGATTATTCATGGTGAATGTACAAAGTTGAGAGACGCAAGACACCATTTGAAAGGGAAAAAAAATGTATCCCATAAATGATAGTGTTCTTATAGGTGAGATTTTAATTAATAGTATGGGGGGTGTGTAACATTTAGCATTGTCTCTTATTTATGGTTAATGTAAGTAATTAACCTTGTTAAAGGGAAACAAAATTAGGTCAATTTTGATAACTCCTTGAAGCACTTTTTGAATTGGTAGCATGAGATGTTACAAATTCAATCTTTATATCATCAAAAGTCTCTACTTTTACTTATGAATATGAGGTCATGCATGATGCGAACAAATTTTTCACCTATTGTTGAGTTACATGTGTTCAACCATATTTCAAAACCTTTATTGGAACACTAGAACTTGTATTTCTTTCTTCTAATGTAGACATTCTAGAATTAACTTTATAGTTTATCAACAATGTACGATATCCATCTCATATTTTACAAATGCTATTGTATTTCTTTCTTGTAATATAGACATTTTTAAGTTGGCTTTATAGCTTATTAACATTCTACAATATCCTACTTATATTTTACAAATGATAATTTAGAATTTTTTACAATAAGCTTCAATGTCCAAGCAATGTAGAACACACTTTGCTATGATCAATTGATGTTATCTTAAATTTTTTAAGCAATTATGATAAATGAAGCTAAAGTCTCTTCACATTTGCACTTTGATGATACAAATCATGTTAGCAAAAAGTTGTTTTTTTTTAATTCTAAACATTGATGATGTTTATTATATCACTCTTCAAATTATATATTTCAAAAGTATTTTAATCATGCTTTTATGATGAAATGTCATTTTTTTGTTGTCCAAAGTATAATTTACAAGGCTAATTAGTCTTCATTTTTTCCATAAAGTCTATGATGGGAATTGATCATGATTACTAAAAGCGTGACTATAATATTAATACACAATCACAAAAAATGATTAGCACATAAACGCTATATTTATGTTGTAGTGATACAAGAAAATTTCAAATTTCTATGGATATTCGGGGCTGCAAATGCCTATTATCATAACCTTATAGACAAGAACATATATAAATGATGGAAATACATTTGATCCAATGCTAACTATGTAACCATGTTAGAATACAAAGAGATAAGCTCAAAATTCTTACACAAGATTCTTAATCCCTTGGATATGATATGTTTTTTGTCATGTCCTATTTAAAATATTGTATACTAAATGGATCCAATTTGTGATATGTCGCCGAGTACTTCAACTTTTGAATTGCTCTTATGCCCAATTGTCGCACCCTCTCTCTTGATAATCCAAGTCTGAATATACATTACATCTAATTCAAACACTATATTTGACTAAAATATCACATGGAAAGTAGATAAAGTACTTCATTTAACTATAAAGTAAATTATCACTATCATAATTTTATCATCCTAACAACATAACAAAACTTACCGTTTTCCTATATCCTCCCATATACAAGCACTTGCATCTAAACCAAAGTATAGTCTAAGAATTTGTTTCTCTCTATCAATCAAAGTGGAGTTGATCAAATTATTAATATCCTCCTGCATAGAAGGACAATAATCAAAACAAATTCTAGTTATTTTTTTTTCTAATTTAACATTGTTCCAACAAATATTATAAACCTTAGAATACTCACCTTTAAAATCCTATTTCCTTCAATAAACCATGGTTGATTTTCAAGGTTAAAATCAATAATGTGCTGTAAACAACAAAATATTAAATTAATCAAAACTCAAAATCAAGATCATGTGATCATTAATACTATTTTTATTAACGTCAAAAAATTAAGGATTTTATGAAAGGGATGTTGTAGTTACATTTTTTGTAATGTCACACGGATCATGATTTAAGCTTGTATACCTTTCTCTCTCCAAAGAAATGATCCTTTTTTGGGCCTATAGAGAGTACAGTTTATCAAGTTCAAGTTATAAATACATAAATCTACACCTTACATACAAAAATCATGTAACCTACCTTGATAGCGTTCTTCACTTTCGCATCTGATACATTTAAGGTCATTGCAATCCTCTGCATTGGATTTCATGCATATTTCTTTTAGTAATCCATCTTTAACTAATGAATTATATGCCACCTAAAAAAAATAACTAATTAAATACTTTGGAATCTATCATAATGTAAGTTGAAATGGAACAAATGCACCTTGATTGTAGGTGTTACACCGTCATCTTTAGAAAGCATTTTTACATTCTTTATTGAACCCAAAAAATGGTGAAGGTAATCAGGTAATCGTATGGCCCTCGAATGCTTAACAACGAACCTCCCTATAGCCTATAAACCAAATTATTATACCATAGAGAAAGAGTGAGTTTGTGTATACATGAATAAGATATAATTTAAAATAAGACTAAACTTCTAAAAAACAATTAACTTGTATACATCTTAGCTTTCACACACCATGTGATGAATTAACAATATAATGAAAAGACTTTAGACTTAATTCACCAATACAATGTCATGTGTATTTGTATTAACCTCTTTCAAAAATTGTAGTTGTAATTAAAATGTGTGTTATTAAAAAATGAATATACCTTGAAATTTATATCACCTCTATTTCAAAAATTGTAGACCAAATTTAAATATGTTCTATCAATACAAATATGACCATACCTTGGAACTGTGTGCAAGAGATTTGAGCACAAAATAATATTCTCATTGTTAAGCTTTCAAATAGGTTAATATTAGAGTTAACCTTGTATTCCTTGAGTTCATATGCACCAAAAGTGAATTTTGAAATAGGGCATTTCTCAAAGATAGTGAAAATTAAGTAATTGACACACATATTTCCCTAAATACTTCTTTAAGTTCTTAAATATGAGTGTAATTTGTATATGTTTTTTTTTAAGAAAACTTCAGGTGGTGTTTTATCTATAATTGAATTAAAAGAATTTGTAGTTAATGACACTATGAAAGTGCTATAACAAACACATTATTTAGTGGAGTTATTTTTATATAATTATGTTATAGAATTAAAAATCACATGCACCTCCTCCAAAATGAACTACTTTCTACTTAAGAATATATAAAATTAATTTATATTTGGTTCGACAAGAAATACAATTTATTGAATAAAATCTTAAAGTTGATAGGGTAAGATAAAAACAATGGGTTAAGTGCCCATCCTTCATTAAAGCAGTTCTACGTTACTAATTGCATAAGGAAAAACTTTAAAAACAATCACCAGATACAATTAGCTCCAAGATAGACGTTGTGAGCTAGTTGGCAAAAGCTTTTATACATGACACTCTTGGATTGGGGAATATGGTCGTAGCCAAAATTGGTTCCATGAGTAAATTTCATAACACACTTTCTTTTTTATAGAAAGACTACTGATAATGATTAAGATAATATCAAATTACAACGGGAAATAGAATCTTGTACATAAGATGTAAAATGCGGCAAACAAGATTGGAAAAAAGTTTAATATGTTTTAAATTGTCAAACTTGCATTCAGGATCACCTTCCTCTTTGACTCGTGGTCCTTGAGTTGTCATCCCAAGCCATCTTTGGAATGTATAAGTGTAGGTTTTTCTTTAGTTAAGATTTCTAAATTTAATTACTAAGCATTGTCAATTAAATGTGTATTTTGTTGGGATTAGGTGTGTCATACACCTTGCAAGTCGTCATATTTGAAATATTGATTTATTTATATTTTAGCAATTTGTATTTATCACTTAGTGTCATGGAAGTTGATAAATGCAACTATGACAACTTGGAATGTGTATAAGAGTTGCTAGAATGGAAAGAGCTTGTAAGAGGGAGTTGCCTTGGAAATTTGACAAGCATGATTTTAAGAGATCGTGGAAGCACGATTTTAGGAGCCAAAAATGGAATGCCATATTTGGAGTGTCAGTTATGATTTACCTTGATTCTCCATGATTAGGCTTTGTAGCTTATGGTTTTGGGTTTTCATTTTGGTGGTTTCTTGTATTGAAACTCCTATAAATTGAATGCTTGAGGAGTCATTTATGAGGGATAGTTTTACAAGGACCGTTATGCTGTCAAAATTATTCTGGAAATTGTATGTTGATGAACTCCTATAATAAACTTGCTCTGCAAATGTATGTAATCCTGTATTGGATTTGTAATACATTGATCAGGGTTTGGAGTGTGGGGTTTTTCTCCCAAAAGGGTTTTCCCCACATATATCTGGTGTTATGGTATATTTGTTTATTGTTGATTTTATATTTAAATGTTGGGTATCTTCTTCATGTAACTGAAAAGATTAAAAATTTGCACAACACTCTCATTAGATTGGTGTAGGAAGTGTTTCCGCACACCTTGCTTCCTTTCGGTTGGTATTAGAGCTTGATCACCTTTGATCCTAGTTGTTGGGTAGAGGGTTTGTTGTATTAATCTTTTGTAATGTCCTCTTTTTCCAAGTGATCACCCAACGAAGTTGGCTAGCCTATTTTATTCTTGTAGGCTAAGTCAGAAGTGCAAAGGCATAATCTAATTAATTAAATAGTAAGTAATCCTAAGTCAGATTTGGATTATTTATATTTAATTAATTAAGATGGACCTATTTATAAAATAAAATGACTTTATTATAAAGTGAGCCACTTGATAGAGAAAACAAAATAAAATAAAAGTGAATTGCCAAAAGGAGGTCAGCCAAGAGGAGGTTTGTTTGGTGGCTATAAAAGAAGGCAAAAAGAAAGTCATTTGGATCATTCATCTTATCATTTGCATTGGAGATTTTCTCTTGTGGCTGCAACTTTGGTTTAGCATATTCCAAGGATGAAAACCCTTAGGAATATTGGTGGATTGGACGAAAACCCAATTCCATCTTGAGGTCGATTCATACGAAGTTCACATTTGCACTTCATTGGTGATTCGGAGGAGAGGATTGAGTTTCAAAGACCTATTTATAGATTTGGAGAAGAAGACCTAGGGCCAAAATTGTGAGATTTGTGACCAAATACAATTTTGAAGATTGAAAGATATATTCGGATTTCATATCAGATTGGAGCGCCATCTTTGGAGGGATTTGATTGGATATTCTTGCTAGGGTTTTACTCTAGGGTGAGCGCCATTTCCCAAGGGAGGCAATTTCATGTTTTGGAGCATTTGAGGACCAAACCCTAGCCGCCGCCCTTCATTTGCATGTCATTTTCCATCAGCAAGGAGCACCGCCTACTTTGAAGGAGAAATCATGGGTTTTTGAGTCTCATGCGTGTATGATCAGGTGCCAAAACAAGTTCGCCCATCTAGGGTTTGCAATAAGACATCATTCTCCACTATTTTTAGAATGTATGTGCCTTTGTTTATCAATGTAAAGGTTTGATTTATAACAAGAGAGATCTGAGTTGTGTTTGGGCATGTTTGAGCCTTGAAACTTGATGTAATTTCAATTCTAAGTAATCTGATTTGTAGCAGCAGTCATTCAAATTCAGAAATCAGAACTTTGTCATTTTGTTTGCATTAGAATGGTCATATGTTGTGGTAGAATATATGGTTGATGTTATCTTTACAAAGGTTCATAAGTGACATGTATATTTGAGCAATTGGAATACATATATTCGCTGTCCAAAACCACTTACAATTCATAAACAAAAAAATCAGATTTCAGACCTAGGGTTTGAAAAGATAAAAATCAAGATTTTAGGGCAGATCTGATTAGGGATCTTACATCTTTGTTTGAGTGCGAGTTTGCACAGAGTATTTTGTGATCTTGTTGCAGGAAGGAGATGGCTAGCACATCTGGAAGAATAGAGATGGAGAGGTTTAATGGTGACAATTTTGAATTGTTGAAACTGAAGATGGACGATATGCTCATAGATAGAGACCTATGGGCTGCAATATCTAGTACCAAACCATCAAGCATGAAACAAGAAGATTGGGATCTGATGGATCAAAAAGCTAAGGGTCTTGTGAGACTCTGTTTGGCCGACTCCGTTTTGTTAAATGTTCATGAAGAGACTATGGCGGCAAGTCTATGGAAAAAGCTTGGAGAAATTTACTAGGCTAAATCCCTAGTAAATAAGTTATTCCTGAGAAAGAAGTTATATTCTCTAAGAATGGAAGATGGAAGATCTATAGCTAATCATTTCAATGCTTTCAATATGCTAGTTGCCCAACTAAGCTTCGTTGGAGTGAAAATGGAGGAGGAGGATCGTTGTATGACTTTGCTATGTTCTTTACCAGATTCTTGGGACTACCTTGTGATGGTCATTGGGAGTACTAACACCAAGTTCAAGATGGATGAGGTGGTTGCATCATTACTTTCCGAAGAAATACAAAGAAAAACTTCTAAAACGACTAAGGAGGTTCTTACGGTTCATTGTAGATCCAAAGAGAAAGCCAAGAAGAAGGACAAGAAACAAGATAAGGCAAGATCCAAATAACATGGGAGATCTAAGTCTCCTGGTAAGTCCAAGGCATTATGTTGGAACTACGACAAACTAGGACATTTCCGAAAGGAGTGTAAAGAGGAAAAGAAAAATAAAAAGAAGAAAATGATTCTGATAAATCCTCTCAGGATGATGGTGAAGTTTTTGTTGCCGCCTTAGCAACTCATGCATCTAAAGATGTGTGGTTTATTGACTCCGGTGCATCTTTCCATATGACCTCACATCAGAGTTGGTTTACAAAGTATGAAGAATTTGACAGTGGGAAAGTGTACTTAGGTGATGACTCTCATCTGAAGATTGTTGGTTGTGGAAGAGTCTTGATTAGATTCTCTGATGGACGAGTGAAGGGGATCAGTGGTGTACTGCATATCCCTGGTTTGGCACGAAACCTTTCATCAGTAAGTTAAATGATGTGGGTGTGCAAGTTGTTTTCTTGAATGGAGGATGCAATATGACTAGAGGAGCTATGGTACTTGCTAGGGATGTTTGGATTGGCACTGCGTTTCAACTAGATGCATACACGGTTCAGTGCAATAGTTCTTCTGATACTAAGAAGAGAACTTCAAAGTCTTCATCCTCACCATTGGAACCAGCAAAAAAGAGGTGTGTTGCGTCTACTTCCAATGGACGTGCTTTCTGGGTACCTAAAGGTGCTCATTCTTTGGAAATGAAACTTCCTGCTAAGATAACAATGCTATGGCACCAAAGACTTAGCCATATTGGTGAGAAAGGTCTTAGAGCCCTAAAGAATAAAAACCTTGTTGAAGGGTTAAATGATTGTAATCTTGAGTTTGATTTTTGCGAACATTGTGTTTATGGAAAACAAAACCATGTTCAGTTTTATTCCAGTTCTCATAAATCTTCTGAGGTGTTGGACTTGATACATTCGAATATTTTTGGTCCTGTTAATGTTCCTTCAATTTCTAAATCTATTTATTTTGTATCATTCATCGATGACTACAATAGAAGGACATGGGTATATTTTCTTAGAAGTAAATGTGAAGTCTTTAGTCGGTTCAAAGAGTTTAAAGAATAGTTACTAGGAGATGCGTCTCCCACCCCCTAGGTTGCATCCTAGAGATTGGGACGCGTCTCTCGTCTCGGAGACTTGACTAGTACGTCTCCCTTCGCAAGAGACTTTTGGTCGCGTCCCCAAGTTCTCTACATCAATAAAAAAGCATCTCCACTTTTTTTCTTTTTCTACCTTTCATTTTTTTCGTTATTTTCGCACGAGCTCAATGGATTCTTACTCCTACGGACTTCAAACCTCAATACTAGTGTCTACAATAATATATATACATTAAGCTATATTAAATTGTTATAAGCTACAAGTAATATATATTACTTGTTATATTACTATCTATAGCTATATATATAGTAATATTATACAATAGTATATATATAGCTATAGGCAATAATATAGCCAGTTATATATATATATATATATATATATATATATATATATATATATATATATATATATTAAGATATAAATTATTAAATTATATTAAAAATAAATGGAGTCTCCAAGTACTGTCTCCTAGTTTCAAAAACCAAACGTACCAGTATCGGTACCAGTCTCCCGTACCAGTACCAGTACCAGTCGAAACTATGGTTTAAAGCTTTTGTTGAGAATCAAACTGGTAAAAAGATTAAGTGTTTGAGGACTGATAATGGCAGTGAGTTTTGTTCAATAGATTTCAATAGGTTCTGTATTAAACATGGGATTGAGAGGCACAAAACAACTCCATATACCCCTCAGCAGAATGGAGTCGCAGAGAGGATGAACAGGACGTTGATGGAGAGGGCTAGGAGTATACTTAGTGGAGCTGGCCTTGAACAAAAATTTGGACCAAAGTTGTAGCCATTGCTTGCTACCTAATTAATAGGTCTCCTACATCAGCTCTTGTTGAAAAGACACCTATGGAGGTGTGGTCGAGCAAAAAGACCTCATTGGGATATCTTCAAGTATTTGATTGCGAGGCATATGCTCATGTGCCTAGGGAGAAGAGGTCAAAGTTGGAGAACAAGGCAGTTAAATGTATCTTCATCGGTTATGGTATTGGTGTGAAAAGATACAAACTTTGGTATACTGTGGTTAAAAGAGTTTTGTATAGCATAAGTGTTATCTTCACAGAGATGAATCCTTCTTTCGTTGTTCTGCAGCTAGAAAAGAAAGAGGATGTGGTTCAACTTCCCCCTACACCTAAGAAAGTTGAACCAAAAGCCCATGATAGACCTAAAGAAGAGGTAAGCTCTAGTAGTTCAGAAAGTTCAGAATAACCTCAACCTCCACCTGTGAGGAGGTCCACTCAACAAAAACAACCACCAGAAAGGTATGGGTATTCACCCGATGATTGGAATTGTATCTTTGCTTTGATTACTAACACTGATGAGCCTATGACTGTAAAGGAAGCTATGGGTGTGAATGTTGCAGATTCCTAGAAAGAGGCCATGGAAGAAGAGATCGCAGCATTAAAGAAAATTAATACATGGGATCTAATACCCTAATGGACGTAAACCCGTTGGATGCAAATGGGTGTTCAAGAAGCAAATTGGTTCAAACGGCAATGTTGAGAAAGACAAGGCGAGATTGGTTGCGAAGAGCTATTCCCAAGTTGAGGAAATTGATTATGGTGAGATTTTTCTTTTGTTGCTAAGCTGACATTCATTAGATTTTTATTATCACTTGCTGCAACATATGATCTTGAAGTTCAGTAGATGGATGTAAAGACAACTTTCCTTCATGGTGATTTGGAGGAACAAAAATATATGTCACAGCCAAAGCACTACATTGAGAAAGGTAAAGAATATTTGGTTTGCAAGTTGAAAAAATCTTTATATGGTTTAAAACAATCTCCTAGAATGTGGTACCAAAAGTTGATGTCTTTGTGTTGAGTTTGGGGTTTCTGAGATCGAAATCATATCATTGTGTTTATTTCAAGATGGATAATGATCGTATTCTCATTATTGCATTGTATGTTGATGATATGTTGTTCTTTGGGAATGGTAAAAGTTTGATTTTTGATTTGAAGTCTCAGCTTTCAGCACAGTTTGAAATGAAAGATTTAGGGGCAGCCAGGTACATCTTAGGGATGTAAATCAAAAGAGATAGAGCTAACAGAAAACTTTGGTTGGGCCAGAGTAAGTATGTGAACTAGGTGTTGGAGAGATTCAACATGACAACTTGCAAACCATTGTGTGTTCATTTTATGATGGGGACAAAGTTATCTGTTGAGGATTATCCAAAGTCTGCTACTAAGATGGATGACATGACTAGAGTACCTTATGCTAGTGTGGTTGGCAGTTTGATGTATTCTATAGTCTATACAAGGTCAAACATTGCCCAAGCAGTGGGAGTTCTTAGTCAGTTTATGGCTAGTCTTGGACAAGTACATTGGGATGCAGTGAAGAGAATGTTCATATATTTGCAGGGTACTTCTGAGTATTCCTTATGTTATCATGGTTATCCTACAAGGACTCAGTGTTTAGTTTGTATTTGTGGATATGTGGATTCTGATTGGGCAGGGGATATTGCCAGCAGAAGATCCACCAGTGGATATATTTTCATGATGTTTGGTGGTGCTATTAGTTGGATGAGTAAGCATCAAGTTGTAGTCGCTTTATCCACTACAGAAGTAGAGTATATGGAAGCTACTCATGTTTGTAAAGAAGCCATTTGGCTTAAGAGATTGTGTTCTGATGTTGGGCTTAATGTAGGGATTATTAGTATCTATTGTGATAGTCAAAATGCCATATGTTTGGCAAAGAATCTGACCTTCCGCGCGAGGACAAAACACATTGATGTCCAGTACCACTTTGTTCGTGACATGGTAGAAGATGGAATAGTGAAATTGGAAAAAGTTGACACTTTGACGAATGTTGCAGATTCATTGACAAATCCTGTGAGCATAGATAAGTTCAGATGGTATCGGAGTCTATGGACCTCTCAACCCCCGAGTAGTTGAGTTCAAGATGGTATGGATCCCCTGGCTCTTGCAAGGTATACGACAAGTGGAAGAATGTTGGGATTAGGTGTGTCATACACCTTGCGAGTCCCAATATTTGAAATATTTATTTATTTCTATTTTAGCAATTTGTATTTATCACATAGTGTCATGGAAGTTGCTAAATGTAACTATGACTTGAAATGTGTGTAAAAGTTGCTAGAATGGAAAGAGCTTGTAGGAGGGGGTTACCTTGGAAATTTGACAAGCATGATTTTGGGAGATTGTGGAAGCACAATTTTAGGAGCCAAAAATGGAGTGCCATATTTGGAGAGTCACTTATGAGTTGATAGGTGTAAGTAGCTTTTTATATTACGGTGGATTTCATTCTCCGTGACTAGGCGTTGTAGCTCATAGTTTCGAGTTTTCATTTTGGTGGTTTCTTGTATTGGAACTCCTATAAATTGAATGCTTGAAGAGTCATTTTTTAGGGATAGTTTTATAGGTGCCGCTATGCTACCAGAAGTACTCCAGAAATTGTATGTTGGCGAACTCTTGTAATTAAACTTGCTCTACATGTGTATGTAATCTTGTATTGGATTTGTAATATATTGAGCAGGCTTTTGTAGTGTAGGGTTTTTCTTCCGAAAGGGTTTTCCCCACATATATCTGGTGTTATGGTGTATTTGTTTATTGTTGATTTTATTTTTAAGTGTTGTGTATATTCTTCATGTAACTAAAAAGATTAAAAATATGCACAACACTCTCCTCATTAGATTGGTGTAAGAAGTGTTTCCGCACACCTTGCTTCCTTTCATATTTAAAGGGGCATCCATAGGCCACAGTCATCTTCAGCCAATAGTCATCTTTTCTGATTGTTTGTATGATATATTTAACTACATTGTTATCCTATTTAGATTTCTGTCTTATGCTGTGAGTTTATTATATATTTGGTATTACAATGGAATGTTTGTAAGTTCTTTGATGGCACCAAAGCGGGCTAACACCTTCACTATGGCATGAAGATACTCAGGAGTGAAGATGTCCATGAGCATGGAACCATGAAAATTTTAGAGAAGGCCTTTTTAACGCTTAATTTTTTTATACAGCCTCCCTTCAACATTCTTGCAGTTAAATGGAGTACATATCAAAATTTTTTACTACAATTTCAACAAATGTCCAAATTTAATGTTCTTGTGGCCAGTTTAGAGCAAAACTAGGGTGCATCATTCATGTGTGTGATAACCATGCGCAATTCCAATGCCCAATGTATTTCTAGGTGGTCCTTTCCCATTCACAGTGACCACTTGCCAACTATTGCATGGTTGCAGTTCAAAGTTCTGTCTGCAGTTCCATTTTGGAGGTATGATGTTTCAGTTTGCAGGCTTACAGAGCGGACTTTCTGAAATGCTTTTTTCGTGGGCTGCATAGCATTGTGGGTTCTAACTTCTAGCGCATGGGCAATCCATGCTACTACAAGTTCTATTTTGGCAGCATCTGGAAGCTAATCCTATTGCAGCATTTACCACATGGTAATTCTTGAGCTTTTGCATTTTTGCTGCAATTGTACTTATCGTCCAAAACTGTGCATGCGGCATGGAATATTAATTATCATCTATGACATACTTTTGGATTCTGCATAGCTTTTTTTAAACATATTTTGGTGTTTTTGTCTTTGTTTAATCCATTAAAGATTTTAAAATTGTGTTTAGCAGCATTGCGATTGCAGGAGACTTTTGGTTAGATTTCTCCTTGATCATGGCTTAGCATATGAGATAGGCCATTAGGAAACATTTTTAATCTTCTTCCACATACCTGTTGTGGTTAACACAGCAAAGCTGTGATCCTGGCTAAAGAGTAAATCACTGCTTTTTAATAGTCCTTTAAGCATTTAATAGCCCATAAATCGATGCGGTTGCTTATCTTAGTGCAGTTGGGTTTTGCAACAATGTTTCAGGCTGACATATTAATTTTCTAGTGACAGATGAGATTCATTTTAATTTTGTGTTCATGTCTCTGCTAAAGAGAGATGGGCGAACCAACAAGGTAACTTGCAGCAGTTCATTTTCATGTAATAGATGGAGATTCACAAATTCAGCAAAGGTCAAATGTGAAATCAAATTGCTCCAGAACAAATATTGGAACACCCTGAGCTGCCAATCCCTCCCATAACATTGAGCAGTTCACCATTGAATTTGAGTTGTCTTTTAGAGCCATAAGCTACAACCTAGTCCTGTTGAAATTCAAACTATTTTTTTTCTTTTCATTTAAGGACGAAGGATTATTGAAGTTGTCAACCACCAAGAGCAAAAGCTAAAATAGACTTTCATATCAAACCATAACAAGCCCTTCAAATATTATCGCTTGCCCCAATGCCAACTGCCTTGTTAAATCAAATCAGCCCAGTCTTATAAGGAATAAAGACACAATTCTCAAGGCATATTCAGTGCTGCATCTACCACCTTCATTCACTACCCAACTCCAAATACCCACATTCAATGGAAGCAAACTAATTGGCAGACCAATTGCCCTTCCATGGATGGCAATGGCCATACTTTGAGCCTGCAAGAGCAAATCCAACTGTCCCTTGCAGAACAATCGGTCAGTCTGATATTTTCCTTCTCCCATTCAATACCCATTAATCATAGTTTGACATATTTTAGCTCCAAATTTCATCATTGTAAACCTTCTGATACTTGAATATGCACAACAAATAGAAGGCTAGCAAAATGAAATATAAACACAATTCACAGCTCTTGGCTCCAAAACTCCTCTCTACGGTTCATGAAAATCACAGATATAAACTTTATAAAGGCACCTATTTTTAACCTGTTGAGGATAGGTGCATAGATTGATTTGCTGATGGGAAGGTGCGAGATGATAAATGTTCTGCAGTTTAATTGGGAAGGGTTCGAATGCCAAACTTCGAGTCAATGTAGATGGTGTTCGTCAACACCATTAATCAATGTTAGCATGAGGGTGTAAGTGACATTGACTTCTAGTGTAGTCGTCAATTTTTGGTCGAGACCCCCCCTCCCAGAAGGATATCTTGATATGTAATTATCAATATACATAATTTAAATCTTAAGTAACAGATCTTAACAAATATAAACTATTTAATTCTCTGTGTAATATGAATATATATAAATATTATTAATAGCTGTAAGATAATTTAACCTACTGTTATTGTAGGGTCTTTTGATAATCTAAATTAAAATAAAATAAAAGACAGGTACTGCCTAAAGTGGCTCCATTTTTCTGGTCAAACTTAGTGTACAACAGTATACATGTGCTCCAAACTCTCTAAATGAATCTACACCCTACACGTTTGGAAATAAGAGCACGATAGGGAACACCTTTTCAGAACACAGCATGGAGGGGCAGCAAAATATTAATGGAACTAAAATGATTTAAGGGAGGTTGGTTGAATCACTGACTGGGTCAGCAAAAAGGAAATGCATAAAGGTGAAGACGGGACAAAGAAATCACATGCCAATTTTGAACGCCGTTTTGGGCGAATTTCATGATTTTGGGAAAATTTTTAAGGTCTGCAAGGGCACACTACGCAGAAACGAGGAATTTTGGGATTCCTGGGAAGGTATGGAGGTCGGCAAGGGCACACAAGGAGCCAGATTTGAATGCCATTTGGTTGTTGCTGTGTGGAGAGGCAGCAGGGTAGATTTCAGCACCTACATCAGAAATATCTTCACATCGTCCCTAGAGCTGAGTGCACTCCTTCACCATTACTTTACTAAAATGGTATTTAGTTCTGAATTATTCACTCCCGCGGCTATTTGGAATTGACCTAGGTTGATATGTTTGTGTATGAAATATGGGGTATTTTCTGCAATGTCCCCATTTTCAGAGTGATCACCTAGTGGAGATGGCTAGCTTATTTTCATTCCCGTAGGCTAAGCCGAAGGGCTCAGGGAATATCCTATTGGGCAAATTTTCATACTTATCCATTTTTGTAGGGCAAAATGATGATGGAATATGACTTGGTATAATTTTGTGGTATTTTTGGTGGAATCAATGTTAGTCAAATAATTTGCCCTAATGTAGAGCGACCCACTTTGGATTGTGGAAAGAAGGTATAAAAAGGAAATAAAATAAAATAATGATTTCTCGTGTTTGGGCACCAAGGAGAAAATAATAAACACAAAAGACAAATCTTTAATTTGATCTTTTGAGTGCCTATCTTGCCTAGAAGAGGGTCGGCCCTCTTGAAGAAGAGAAGAATAAAATAAAAGAAAACATCTTTTTATTGTGGTCGGCCAAGATCATAAGGTGATTGCCCAAGGAAGGAGGTCGGCCTAGGAGAAAGAAGTTAAAATAAAATAAAAAACACGTATTTCTTGAGGTCGGCCAGCTTGAGGAGAATGGGCATATCATGTATAAATACAAGGTATTTTGTGATCATTTTAGCATATCATTCAATCATATTTTCTCTTGGAGTTTATCTCTCTTGGCTGCAACGAAAATTGGGCTTGAATCCAAGGACAAAAACCCTTGTGGTTCTAGGTGGATTGGACGAAAACCTAATTCATCTTGTGGAGGTTTCATGACGGAAGCCTATTTGTACTTCATTGGAGATTTGTGAAGGAGAAGAACAGAATTTCATATTCAGATTTCTAGATCAGATTGAAGTAGCATTCCATTGGAGGCATTTGATGTTCATCTTGCATTAGGCATTGCCCTAATTGGAGCGCCAACTTTGGGAAGAGCAATTTGGCATTTTTGGAGGCGAATTCTTCATTGTCTAGGGTTTCTTAACCCTAATTCCTAGCAGCATTTGGAGCAGATCTGATCACCATACTTGGAGCAGCAATTCTTGGTGGTTTGTGTCATCATTGCATTAGGGTTCATGCCCTAGGATTGGCGCCACTTCCTAGGAGGGCGATTTCACCATTTGCTCTTCATTTTGCCATGTTTTGGTATGTATCAACCTATCATTAGGTTTGAGTTGTAACAGCAGAGATCTATGATGTATTTAGGCATGTTTGGCCTATGTTGTTGGGTGCAATTGTATTTCCAGAAATTCTGATTTGTAGCAGCAGGGTTTACTTCAGAAAATCAGACTTGTGTTACCAATTTGGTTGCCCTACATTGTGTAATTCATGGTGTAATTCATGCTTATAATGAATGTCTATGTGTAGTATCATTTGCCATCATTTTTTCCATGTTTGGATGTGTTTTATGCTCGTTGGAATAACTTGTTTAAGAGCAGAAAATCAAATCAGAAATTAGGGTTTCAGAAGAAAACTAAAAGTGCAGAAAACTAGGGCAGAATTCTGAAAATAAAAATCAGACTTTTAGGGCAGACCCTATTTGGGACATTTCATTTTCCTCTGCCCTGCTCGTGTTTTACATTTCATTGTGACATTTTATCAAACAGTTCACATGCCATGTGCACGCTTTGTTATCTTGAACATATTTGCCCAAACAGTTTTGGGTATTGTGAATGCCACTCCAATTTATATGTTTACCTGGTCAACGAACCTAGAATAAAATGCCTTGATCTTTGCAGGAAAAATTAAATGTGTGAATCTTGTTCCTGAGTGTGAAACTTTACTGCCACATCCGACCAGTATATCTGGTTCTCCCTGGCCTTTTGTTGATGGTATCTATGGCATTATGATTTTAGGTTATCAATATTGTAGTGTTTATAGATGTCGATAACATGGTCTGGAAAATGGTTATAAATTGTGCATGACATGTTATCATAGCTGATTTCCACAGCTCTGGTGCTGAGACTTGTCTTTTAAGTATTTTCAATTTTGTCAATGATTGATATTCAGTCCCCTCTCACCCACAACTTGCTACAGTGACTATACAATAATATTACCTGTACTATATTGGGTGAATGACTGGCATGTTCTTATTAGTATTTTTTCTATGTCGGCCTGATTTTTTCTATGTCGGCCTGATTTTGTTAATGCTAATCTATGTCGGCCGTTTTCTATTTTTAGAAAACTTGCCTCTTGTACTTTGTATATATTGAGCATTTTTGCTCATTTGTAAATATCAATTCAACAACCAATTCATTTGCATTTTTCAAATCTTTATGGTATCAGAGCCACGCGATTTTGGGCGCCGAAAATTTTGTTTTTGAAGGTTCTCTTTCGACAGGCCGCGATTTACTTGTTGCAGGTCGTGATTTGTCTCCTGCAAAATCCGTGGGCTTTGTTTAAACTTTTTCGCCCTTCCCTATGCTGTGATTTTGAGCCAGTAGAGGTCATGGATCTTTTGTTTTTCGCGTATTCCCCTACGACGTTGCGGACTCTTTGTTTTTTCGCGCCCTCCATTTTCTTCTTTGCAGACCCTTGGCGTTTCCTGCCTCTCATCAGCGCCATCGCCTGTGAAGGCCGTCGCCTGTGAAGCCCGTGTCCTCTCTAACGCCGCGCGGGTTTTTCTGAAAATCGCCATTTTTGTATTTTTTTTTTTCTTGGGCGCGACTTTACTGTGCTCTTGGGTCGCGTTTTTTGGTGCATTTCACAATTGGGCGTCTCTGGAGGTTGCGCACTTCAATCCTGGTTCGAAGGTTTCTAATCTGCTCCTGTAATCTCTGTGTTTTCATGGCCGCCTAGGGCACAGACAATTTTCGTCTAGAGTTTTGAACCCTCAGCATTTGACGAAAATCTTTTTCGAACACATATTCCTTCTGGGTTTTTCGAGACCTTTCATGGGTACCTGTCAGATTTTTTTCGTACCTCAGAGTTCGTGCCTCGTTTTCTGTGCCACCGTACCTATCTCGGATCTTGTACCTGATCCTGTTCTGCTCCTCAGTTAAACGCTGTTCAGTTTTTTTGTTGTTTTCCTGCATTGGGAGACGTGCAAATGGCGTCTTTGACCAACTTGATGTTGGAGGGCAGTCCGCGATTTAATGGCAGAAACTATAATATCTAGAAGCAGCGTATGCTGACTATTTTTGAGTATCACCGCCTTGATGAATTGGTTTTGGACAAAGAAACTCGTCCTCCCACCGCTGGTGCTAATCAGGACAAGTTTGATGATCGTAGCAGAGAGGCTGTCATGCTTCTTAAGCTTTCTGTTACAGATGACCAGTTGCCGCAGAGTCCTTCAGGCAAGACAGCTGCTGAGATTTGGAAGCACCTGAAGGAGCTTCATGAGACCTCTGATAAAAGCCAGGCTTTCTTTTTGAAGAATCGGTTGTTCTCCATCATGATGGACGAACGTATGTCCTTACAGGGGCATCTCACGAAGATTAAGGACATTCGAGATCAGCTTGAGGCTATTGGTCGAAAAATGGAGGAAGAGGATATGGTAGTCATCACCCTCAAAAGCCTACCTAAATCCTACGAGCACTTTGTCGAGACTCTCAACATTACGTCTACGAATGTTGATTTGAAGTTTCCTGAATTATGCAACAAACTCCTGCAGCAGGGTCGCTGGAAACAGCAGTTTGGTAGTAGTGCTCCTTCGTCCTCTTCCGAACAGGCATTTGCAGCTAATTCTTTTCAGAAGGATAACAGCAAATTTTAGTCATCTCAGTCATCACAGCCGAAAGGTTCAAATCAACCTCCGGGCAACCCTAAGAAGAAGAATATGCAGTGTAATTACTGTCACAAATTCGGCCATATGAAGAAAGATTGCCGTCAGAGGATAGCTTCTGAACAGAAGAAGCAGGGAGGGTCACATCAGAAGGCGCATGTTGCTGAACTTTCTAAGTAGGAGTTTGCCTTTTACGCTTTTATGGCTAAAAGGTCTTCAGATCCTCTCAAGACTTCTGCTTGGTACATCGATTCTGGTGCTTCACGTCACTTTACTCACAGGCGTGATTGGTTTACCGACTTTTCTCCCTTCAGTGATTCAGTTATCTTTGGCGGAGGTGAGGAGTACACAGTTGTTGGCAGAGGCACTGTTCAGATACAGGCTGGTGGAAGGAACCTTATCTTCCTAAATGTGTACTACGTTCCTGGTATGGAACTCAATCTGCTTTCAGTGAGTCAGATCATGAGGAATGCTCCTCAGTTGGATGTAGTGTTCAGTGCTCACAAGTGCTCTATTATTGATCGTGAGACCTGTCTTACTGTTGCTGTTGGTCTAGAGGATCATGGCCTTTATCGGCTCATTGACACTGGTGATTCTCCTGAAGTAGCTATGGCAGCCCGTGTTTCTTCTCTCAGCACTTTGTGGCATCAGCGATATGGACATCTCAACATCCATTATCTCTCTCAGCTGTCCCGACAGGGACTTGTTTCTAGCCTACCTGATATTCAGACACAGCATCTTGGAGTGTGTGGCACCTGTCAAGCTGGCAAACAACATCGGACTCCCTTCAAGGATGGAGATTCTTGGCGTGCGTCTAAGGTACTTCAATTACTTCATGCTGATATTTGTGGTCCTATGAATACATCTTCAGTTACTAGTTGCAAATATTTCTTGCTTATTGTTGATGATTTTAGTAGAAAGATGTGGGTGTACTTTCTCAAACAAAAATCAGATGTATTTAGTATCTTTCAGAAGTTTAAGTCCTTGGCTGAAAAAGAGTCTGGCTGTAGTATCATCACTCTTAGGACAGATAACGGTGGGGAATTTTGTTCTGCTGCATTCTCCGACTTCTGTGATACCCATGGCATCAAACGCCAGTTGACTACACCCTACACTCCGCAGCAAAACAGTGTTGTTGAGCGTCGCAATCGTACGGTTGTTGACATGGCTCGTTCTATGTTACAACACCGGAGTGTTCCTAATAAATATTGGGCAGAAGCAGTTTTTACTGCCGTCTATCTCCTTAATCGCTCTCCTACTCAAGCTGTTAAGGGGAAGATTCCAGAAGAGGTTTGGTCTGGTCGCAAGCCCAGTATCAACCACCTGAAGGTTTTTGGCTCTCTTGCATATGTTTGGGTTCCAGATGCTCAACGCTCGAAGTTGGAATCCAAGAGTCAGAAGCTCATGATGATAGGGTACAGTGACAACCATAAGGCCTACCGACTGATCGATATTGACACTGATCGTCTTATCTTCAGCCGTGATGTTGTCTTTAATGAAGATCGAGGACCTTTTCAGTCTTCTTCTTCTGAGCAGTGTTCTAAGGATCAGCCTCACAGTGTTCTTCCACTAGGTCCACCTGATGGGAGGGATGATGCAGAATCTGTTTCTGATGATGCACTACCTGAGTTTCCTCCGGAAAATAATCCTCTTCCTGCTGCTCCTGTTGCTGATCCTGAACCTCTTCCAGCTCCTCCAAATGTTAGCACTTCTACTCTCCGGCCTAAATGGTATGCTAAAACCATTAGTGATCTCCGGGATGGTGAGCTCATTGAGAGTAGAACTTCTCGAAATAAGAGCAAACAGCAGCCTACAATCAATTTTGCTCTCATGGCTAACATTAATAGTGTTTTTGAGCCTCAGACATACTCAGAGGCTAAAGGTATACCTGAGTGGGAACAGGCTATGGAAGCTGAGTTCCAGAGTCTTCAGAAGAATCACACTTGGGCACTTTCTGATCTTCCTCCAGGGAAGAAACCCATTAGCTGCAAATGGGTGTACAAGGTGAAATACAAAGCTGACGACACTCTCGACAAGTATAAGGCTCGTCTTGTTGCTCGTGGGTTCTCACAGACGAAAGGCATTGACTATGAGGAGACATTTGCTTCTACAGCCAAAATGAGTACCATCCGGCTTGTTCTTGCCTTAGCAGCCCAATTTGGTTGGAAAGTCCATCAGATGGATGTTAAGAGTGTTTTTCTGAATGGTGACTTGCAGGAAGAAGTCTACATGACGCAACCTCCAGGCTTTAAGGTTGCTGGTCAAGAACACAAGGTCTGTAGACTCGTCAAAGCGCTCTATGATCTGAAACAAGCCCCTCGGGCTTGGTACATGAAAATAGATAAGTACCTGACAGATCATGGTTTTCAGCGAAGTCCATCTGATTCAAATCTATATATCAAACTTTCTGGTGATGATATATTGTTTGTGGTTGTCTATGTGGATGACTTAATCATTACTGGCAGTTCCGCACATTTGATTGCTGAGATCAAACAAGATTTGTGCCGTACTTTTGATATGACAGATTTGGGCTTGTTGCATTATTGCCTAGGAGTTGAGGTTTGGCAGACTGAGCACAGTATCTTTCTTTCTCAGTCCAAGTATGCTCGCAGCCTGCTGGACAGGTTCAGAATGCAGGATTGCAAACCTGCCTCTACTCCTATGGAACCCGGGCTTAAATTGTCAGCTCAGTCCACCTCACCAGTGGCAGATGAATCTTTGTTCAGGCAACTAGTAGGCAGCCTCATTTATCTTACTGCTACTAGACCTGACATTAGTTTTGCAGTGAGCTACATATCACGCTTCATGATAGCACCCAAAGCTGATCATTGGACAGCAGCGAAGCGTGTGCTGCGTTATGTGAGTGGCACTCCTAATTATGGATTTCTGTACACTCGGAGTTCTGATCCTATACTCAAAGGTTATAAAGATTTCGACTGGGCAGGTTCTGTTGATGACCGTAAGTCTACAGCTGGGTATGTGTTTAGTTTGGGATCTGGTGCTGTCACATGGACTAGTAAGAAGCAGCAGGCAGTGGCTCTCTCCTCGACAGAAGCAGAGTATCGGGGAGCAGTTAAAGCAGGTTGTGAGACAGTTTGGCTTCGACGGATGCTTGCGGATATGCATGTTCCTCAGGCAGGTCTGACTCCCTTGTTCTGTGATAATCAGGGAGTGCTCAAACTGGCCAAGAATCCGGTCTTCCATGAACGAACCAAGCATGTGGAAACTCATTGTCATTACATACGACAGTTGGTTGAAGACGGATCCATTCAGTTGCTATATGTTCCTACCTCGGAGCAGCCAGCAGATATCTTCACCAAGCCCCTCGGTTCTAATAAATTTGTCAACTTCAGGGGGTCTATAGGTGTTGTTGATAGATTGAGCATTAAGGGAGGGTATTAGTATTTTTTCTATGTCGGCCTGATTTTTTCTATGTCGGCCTGATTTTGTTAATGCTAATCTATGTCGGCCGTTTTCTATTTTTAGAAAACTTGCCTCTTGTACTTTGTATATATTGAGCATTTTTGCTCATTTGTAAATATCAATTCAACAACCAATTCATTTGCATTTTTCAAATCTTTAGTTCTAAGGTGGTGTTAATGTGGATCTCATGCTTATAATTGTCTCTAGATAATGGCTATGTCTCATGGAATATTCTTACTTATGGAATCCTGAATTGTGAGATTACATATTGTCTTGGTTTTTATAGAAATGATGGCATAATACAGTATGATTATGGTATTTAGAACCATTGAACCATACTGTAATATGGCATCATCCAATTCCATGCCAAAACATAGTTTAATGGTCATATCTTTAAAGCTAAGTAACCGAATTGGGTACAACGGGTATGTTGATACGGTATGCAGGTGTGGATGCTACGTACATTTTGGGTACGTCCGTACAAAAAAATATAAAAATCATAAATATATACATATTCCACATTTGCAATATAAAAACTATACTATATTAATATAAACTATACTACATTAATTTTTTTTTTTAATTATATTTGAAAAAATATATATTAATACTATAATACATATATCATATTAATATTGTTGATTTTTTTAACTATATTGGAGAAATCTATATTATAGCATACCATCCATACCATATTAATATTGAAACTAATTTATATTTATATTATATCATATGAACTATACTATGGTAACTAATATCTATACTATAGAAAAGTAAATATGGTATAGTAATATTATAGCTTTTACACCATAGCGCTGTTTTAGCTTTAATATGTTAAAAGCATTCAAAGACAAATAGTTTTGTTAAATTAAGTTAAAGTTCAAATTATCACTATGTTCACTCAGTTTTTTGGGACGAAATGCATGAAGGTTGAAATTATACCACGAATACGATACGACAAAGGTTAATTGAACAGCATTAGATTTGTCTTCAAACACTATAATGAAGAACCTACATTTGCTGATTCCAGAGAAAAATTCGTGTCCTTTGATGATGGCTTGTTGTCTTAGATTAGCAGACTCAATTCCAACATCCATCTGGGTCCAAGTATTTTGATCTTGCCTACCACCCGTTGTTTCCATATCAGGGGCAAGTGGGTGACTGCAAGAGGGATAAGAATAGAACATTCAATGAGTTAGGGTTTATTTTTAATTTTTGAGCAAAAAACGTGCAATGTTTGCTATGACTCTTGCTGTTGGTTTTGCCGGTCAAAAAGAAAAAAGAATGCCTTGAAGAATCCGCCTGATGCTGGAATCGATTTGGAAAAGGTTGGAATTGCCACCACAACACTAGAATCAGATGGGTACACTCTATATCGTTTCCACATGATTCCACCCGAGAAAAAAAGAATCCTGCCCAATTCCACAGGCAATTCGAGTCTGTACCCGATTCTAGTACGACTTGTACCAAAAACGCTGCTATTTCTAGCCGATTGAGTAACATAGCTTTAAAGGTATTATTATTATATGGATAAGTTGTACAAGGCTGCAAAATGGGCAGATCGTGATATACAATAGCCATTACATTACTAAGTATGGTCACAGTTGGTATAATAACTATTGGAAAGGGTTATGCATCAGGTTTGTGGTTCCCATGTTTGGTGAAGGGAGTACTATTACTATAGTGGATGAACAGAATTATGATTCTGGGTATCATGTTACCACTTGAGTATATGATCTACTTGTATAATATTATTGATCTCAATATGGGACTTTTGGTAAGGATAAGTGAGATCATTAAATGGCTATTTATATTTGTGTAACGAATAGTGATAAACACGATATCTCTATGCCTTGGCCATTTGATTGCAATTTTTGGGACTTTTGGTAAGGATAAGTAATGAATGGCTATTCGTATTTGTGTAAAGAACAATGATAAACACAGTATCTCTGTGCATTGGCCATTTGACTACGATTTTGTTTGGCGTTTTGGTTGTTTTTAATGATTTATAATCACATCAAAATGAAATTGTGGGATCCTCATACTTTAACTAAATTATGGAGTCATTGTGCTTATACCTGAGATTTACTGAGTAGTGTTTATTGATATTCTTGACATTTCTATTCATGTCTGAGATCTTTGGAAATGTTATACCATGTCATTGCTTATACCTAAGAGTCTATATCAAGATGATGCATGGTCACATTTGATAGATAGCATTGAAGGATGAATTTAGAAAACTATATGTGTAAGATACCCAACTAATGCTACTAAAATTTTTCCTTCCTTAAACAATTTTACTTGCTAACAATTCATCAATACACATCAACTTAAAGATATACATAACTACTTGCATGAATCAACCTTAAAGCTGGGTACTTGTCTTATTGTTTGATTCAATCATCTGGCAAATGTCTTATTAGCATGAAGTTACAACTTATTCAATGGAAATACAAAAGAAGGCCTTGAAGCCTTGATGATTACAATGTCCTTCACACTTGATCAACTTAATCAAACTCAATGATGTCGACTGAATGTCAACACCTCACAATACAACAAGGGAGCATCACCTTCTCAGTTGAGGGAGCATCACCCCAACACTTGAAACTCGCAGGCCTCAACATCACAAGCACAATAGCTTTGCAGAAAGAATTTTGTCAAAATGAATAGATGCCAATTGAATGAGAGAGCTCCTCCTTTTATAGGCCTTCCAAAGGCAATGAAGGCACGTTTTTCAATGCACAAAGAGGAACCAAGGCACGTTTCCCAAGAAGCATATCCAAGGGAATATTTCAATTGATGACTCATTCTGAGTTGGCAAACTCATCCAAAGACCTTGACACGGATCCCGAAGACACCCTGTCGACCAATGAAAGCTCAGGTAGTTATTATCCTCTGACTAGGCGCCAACTGGAGGGAGTGGAGACCAGAATAGGAGCCATCCTAAGTTGGGCGCTTCCTTGAGGTGGCAGAGACATGGATAAGCGCCTGGTGGGGTTTGATGACTCCATATGCCCTTAAATCATTCTGGACACCATCTGGAGGTTGGAAAGATGGGAATTGACACCCACTTACTTAGGCGCAATTTCAAGGTTCTTTTGACGTGGGCGCCAAGTTGAGGTGATCTCCTCCTGAAGTTGCGCCTTGCAAAACTTAGAGTTTATAGATGCTCTAGATTGTCTTCAAGGTTAGGCGCCACAACCAAACCATTAAGAAAGTGTTTAAATGCTAGGCGCCAATCTGAAGGTGTAGAGGCATGGAGATGCGCCTAGTGCAATCTGGAGATTCCATATGTTTTTCAAACACTTTTGATTCAAGATTAGGCGCCCAAATGAGTTTTCTGGAGTCTAGGCGTTGATTTCATGCATCATGAGATCTAAGCACCAATTTGAGGTGGTGACATCATGAGATTGCGCCTATCCTGGAAAGATCTTCTAAATGATGTTAGCGAGATCCAGAAGAGACTCTTGATACTCAACTTATCCAATCTCCTTAAGGCGCTCAACTAGACTCTAGGCGCCAAAATGACATTGCAACTGCATGGTTTTCAAGACCAAGTGCCAACTTGAGATGATATTGCGCCTTGCTAGGGTTAGGCGCAGAACTGGTGTCCTTCTGACTGGGCGCCAGCTTTGGAGGATTCACAGGGGTTCTAGCGCCTTGATCATAACTTATCATCCTTTCAAAGATCCTTGAGAGCAACTTGACTTTAAATGATCATCATCTCACCTCTTGATGGAGCGCTTTGTATCTAGATTGGACTTGAGGACTTGCTTCCACCCTAGGCGCACATTTGAGGAAGTTTCAACTGGTATCTGCGCCTAGCACCTTTGTGAAGATGTTCCACATTATTCAAACTCTCAAACACTTGTAATCATTCCTTATTGATGCTCCTTTAAACTAGCGCCTTCTTCAGAGTATCTATACCTTATCTGGGTCTTCAATTTCATCTAGGCGCACTTATTTGGAACAAGTTTCTTAGGCGCATCTGGGTGTCTGTGGAGAGGTGAATTGGCGCCCTCACTTGAATGGCCTATTTCCATGCAAGTGTTCACTTCCGGAGGCATTGAGGTAAGTCCAGAACATCATGCCTATTAGCGCCTAAATGACTTGGAGGGTTTGAAGTCCATTTGATCCATGAGGCGCATTTTTGAGATGAAATGATATATGTTTGGATGAAAAAGTGCGCCTAGTGTTGACTCAATCATGTTCTTGAAGATTTTGAAGAGTTGGAGTCACTTTGAAGATCAGAACATTCATTCCTCCCAGAGCGCCCTAGTTGATATGTTTGAGGTGCTTCAAAAATATGATGTTTCTATGCTAGGCGCTCATCCAGGAAGTATGATTTGAAATGGGCGCCTAGACAACTTCCAGCTTATTTGGCCTCCAGACTTAGCCAAATTTTGGTTTCTGACTTAGATCCTGCAAAATAATAAAACAAAGTTAGTCAAAAACCACTTCATTCCCTCATTATTTAGAATTAGCCTCTGGGAATGAGGACTAGGCTAATCCATTCTTCACTTGATGGTCAAGCCGGAAACGGGGACATGACAGTCTCCCCTTCCCGGGATTGCTTGTCCTCAAGCAATTGAAGGTTAGGATGCTCTAGGATCTTCTCTCCTTCCCAAGTAGCATCCTCCATTGGCAACCCTTTCCACTTCACCAGATATTCTCTTATGCTCCGGTTGCACAGTTTCTTTTCCCTTATGTCCACTACACTTTTAGGTTCAAGTGCAAGCATTCCTTCTTCATCAAGTGGTGGCAGTTCTTCAGTTGAAACCACATGTTGTCCTAGTGCCTTTTTGAGACATGACACATGAAACACATTGTGGATGCAGTTTCCTGCTGGCAAGTCAAGTTCATATGCCACTTCTCCTACTCTTCTCAACACCTTGTAGGGTCCGTAGAACCTTGGTTTCAATTTCTCTGCACCTAACTTCTTCAAAGTACTCTGTCTATATGGCTGAAGGCGCAAAAACACCATGTCACCTACTTCAAAGCTCCGTTCAACCCGGTGTTTGTTGGCATACAACTTCTGTTGATTTTGAGCTCTTTGCAAATTGTCCTTAAGGACTCTCAAAATATCTTGAGTATCCCTCATCAGTTCACTTGCTCACGGAGCTCTACTATCGTCTAGTGCCAGATCAACAAATGAAGCTGCTTCATATCCATACAGAGCTCGGAAGGGGGTCATGCCAATTGACATGTGAAAAGTGGTGTTGTAACAGTATTCACCCAGATGTAGCCACTTAATCCAAGCATGCTGATGATCAGACACATAGTTTCTCAAGTATCCCTCTAGCCATTGTTTACAATTTCAGTCTGTCCATCGGTTTGAGGATGATAACTAGTGCTTGGTGTCAAGTCAGTTCCAGCTAGTCGAAATAGCTCTCTCCAGAACACACTGATGAATCGGCTATCTCGGTCACTGACTATGGTCTTAGGAAAGCCATGTAGTCGAAAGATTTCACGAAAGAATAACTCAGCTACCTGCAATGCTGATGACTCAACTGGAATTGCAAAGAAGTGAGCATACTTTGTTAATCTGTCCACAACTACATAGATGCAGTCCCTTCCATTCACCTTCGGAAGACCTGTGATGAAGTCCATCGAGATACTCTCCCACTTAAGTTCAGGAATTGGTAGCGGTTGGAGTAATCCTGCTGGAAATGTATGTTCTAACTTATTCTGTTGACAAATCAGACATTCCCTGACATACTGAAGAACTTCTTCCTTCAGACCTTTCCAAGTGAATCTTTCCCCGATCTGTCTGTATGTCTTGAAGTAACCAGGGTGTCCTGCAAGTGGATCATCATGGTATGCCTGCAAAATTTGTCGTTTCAATTCCGATTCAGGAGTCAGATAAATTCTGTCTTTGTAATAGATGATTTCATCAATCACCTTGTACCTATCATCCTGAATGATTCCATCCGTGATCTCACAAGCAAATTTAGATTTGGAATACTCAACTAGAAGTTGAGACTTCCAATCAGCCGAAACTTTGCTCAGGGCACAAACAACAGGTTTTCTAGACAAGGCATCGGCTACCACATTCTTCTTGCCTTTTACATATTCAATGTCGAAATCATATGCTTGTATCTTCACAACCCACTTCTGTTGTCTTTCATTGAAATCCTTCTACCCTAAGAAGTATTTCAAACTGTTGTGATCAATCCTGACCACAAACTTAGATCCAACTAGATACTGGTGGAACTTAGCCAAGGCATGCATGATTGCCAGCATCTCTTTGTCATAAGTCGAGTACAATCTTTCTGTGTCCTTCAACTTCTTGCTCTCGAATGCGATGGGATGTCGATCTTGCATCAAAATGGCTCCAATGCCTTCTCCTGAAGCATCACATTCTAGAACAAAGGACTTAGTAAAATCTGGCAAAGCTAGCACCGGTGTTGTACTCATTACTTCCTTCAGTCTATCAAATGCAGCTTGAGCTTCTATTGACCAAATGAAAGCACCTTTCTTTGTCAGATTTGTTAAGGGTGCGGCAAGTTGTGAGAATCCCCTAACAAATCTTCTGTAATAGCTGCAGAGGCCAAGGAAACCTCTTAGTTCAGATACGTTCCTGGGAACTGGCCAGTTGCGAATAGCTTCAATCTTTTCTTCTTGAACTTTCACACCATTAGCTCCTATCACATGACCCAAGTACAGAATTTCCTTTAAACCAAAATCACACTTAGACATATTTGCATACAAAGATTGATTCTCCATGACATTCAATACTCCGTCTAAGTGTCGAAGATGTTCTTCCCATGTCTTACTATAAATCAAGATGTCGTCGAAGAAAACCAACAGGTACTTCCTCAACTGCTTGTTAAAAACATGATTCATACAGGACTGGAAAGTGGCTGGTGCATTTGTCAGTGCAAACGACATCACCATAAATTCATAATGTCCATAATGGCATCTGAATGCTGTCTTTGGAATGTCCTCTTCTCTGACACGAATTTGATGGTAACCAAATCGAAGATCTATCTTTGAGAAATAGACTGCTCCATGCAGCTCATCAAGGAGTTCATCAATCCTAGGTATTGGATACCTATTCTTGATGGTCTTCTTGTTCAATGCGCGATAGTCAACACACATCCGCATTGTTCCATCCTTCTTCTTCACTAGCACCACAGATCATGCAAATGGACTTGATGCTGGCCTTATATGCCCCATAGCAATCAATTCCTTGATCGTCTTCTCAATTTCAATCTTGAAATGCCTTGGATGTCGATAAGGTGCAATGTTAACAGGTTTCGCCCCGTCCTCTAATTCAATTACATGTTCAAAACCTCTATCAGGAGGTATTCCTGGAGGTATATCCCTGAACACTTTACCATGCTTATCCAACATTGCCTGGATATCTGCCGGATAAAGATTTTCAGTAGAGAGGATTTGGTTGTCCTTGATGCAAACCTGTGCTGCCCATTCAATATCATTATGCCTGAATAATGCTTCCATGCATTTTGCCGAGACAACTCTAGGATTTCCATCAGATACTGACTTCAATTTGATCTTCCTTCCTTCATGCATGAATTCTAACTCCATCTTCTGGAAATCCTGGACAATTCTTCCCAGTGAATGCAACCATTGCACTCCCAGCACTACATCAATATGTCCCAGTCCAACTACATAGAAATCATCCTGTAAAGAATAATCTCCCATTTGAATTTGCAGTTGGGACACTTTTCTGGTACAACTCATTAGGAATCCATCAGCAACTGCTATTTGAAATCCTTCGAAGTCTTCAACTGTTAGACCCCGCCTTGCTACCAAACCTTCATCTATGAAGTTGTGAGTAGCACCACTGTCAATTAGACAAGTGACTCTCTGACCTTTCACAACTCCTCTTATACAGAAGGCATGATATTTAGGTACTCCTGAGATAGTTGCTAATATAATTTTATCAGTTGTTTCTGAAATATTCAAAGTTGGTTGCTCCTGAACTTCCTTTCCATCCTAAAATGATTCTTCTTCACTCAGTGACTCTTCTTCACTTCCATCATCAGATACAACTTCAATCAGATGTGCTTTACCTTTACCGAGGCACTTGTGTCCTGGTTCCCAAGGCTACTTGCAAGAGAAGCAAAGTTTCTTCCGTCTTAGCTCATCTCTTTCTGCCGCAGATGGACCTTGAGTCATCTTTTGAGAAAAAGAGGGTCTTCTTTGAGTAGAGCTAACACCTTTATAGAACTTCTGCTTAGGCTGATATACAGGAGTAGTATCAAGATCTAGAGCAAAGTCAATTGCTTCTTCCAGGTTTGTCGGCCTTTGTACCTTGACCAATGGCTTGATCTAATTGTTCAATCCCTCAATGAACAACATAGTGATTCTTTGGTCAGTCATATCAAGTACCATTACTGCAATCTTCTGAAAGTCATTAACATACTGCACAACCCTTCCTTCTTGCTTGAGTTGAGCTAGTTCGCGATAGTACACTTCAGTGTCTTTTCTATCAAACCTCTGAATCAGCTTGGTTACAAACTCATCATAGGAAGTTATCCTATCATGATGTTGAGAGACTACACCATGATGCCACCATTCATAAGCCAATCCTTCAAGATGCATTGTGGCAAATTGAATTGCCTTCTTCTCTGTCAAAGGCTTAAGTGAAAGGTATGTATCCAGCTTGTTTACCCAAGCCCTAGCACTGAGCTTACCACTTCCATCAAAGGTAGGAATAGGAACTCGATTCAATGCTTCTTTATACTCCTTTGTATCATCATCCCTTCTAGGACGAAAGCCTCTAGTTCTACCTGGCCTATCCCTATCTTCCCTCTTCTGTCGGCAATATTCATTGAAGGTCATCATATCCCGAACACGTTCTGGTAATCTGGCATAGAGATCTGCAAAGAGTGCTACTTTATCTTCAAAGTTATTCTGCTCTTCGTCATCAAAATCTTCATCAGCGTCATTGTCCTGTTCAAGTGGTGGTGGAAGGAAAGTTGGTCTTAAATGCCTATCAACTGTAGGAGTTCGTGTGCGAACCCTTCTGCCTATTGCACTAGCAGCATCATCATCAACTTGTCTTTCTTGCCTCTCAGGTCTAGCTGCATCTTGACGACCTTGTCCAGCTACTGCGCCTTGATTCATGTTTTGAAGGGATTGGACGATTTGTTGCAATACTAGAGTTGTTTGTTGATGTCCAGCAGCAATGTTTAGGAACATGTCTCTAGCTGCGCGTTCATTATCACCTAGTGGGCTTCTACTTCTTCTTTCCTCAGCCATGTTATCTGGAGCTTCTATTTGATGTTGTTGCTATTGTTCCTGCTGTTGTCTAGCTCTTCTTGTATAATACCGGTGTGGACCTACTTCAGGTGGCTGCATAACCCAGAGGTGGCAAGATCCAGACTCTGATACCACTGTAAGATACCCAACTAGTGCTACTAAAATTTTTCCTTCCTTAAACAATTTTACTTGCTAACAATTCATCAATACACATCAACTTAAAGATATACATAACTACTTGCATGAATCAACCTTAAAGCTGGGTACTTGTCTTATTGTTTGATTTAATCATCTGGCAAATGTCTTATTAGCATGAAGTTACAACTTATTCAATGGAAATACAAAAGAAGGCCTTGAAGCCTTGATGATTACAATGACCTTCACACTTGATCAACTTAATCAAACTCAATGATGTCGACTGAATGTCAACACCTCACAATACAACAAGAGAGCATCACCTTGTCAGTTGAGGGAGCATCACCCCAACACTTGAAACTCGCAGGCCTCAACATCACAAGCACAATAGCTTTGCAGAGAGAATTTTGTCAAAATGAATAGATGCAATTGAATGAGAGAGCTCCTCCTTTTATAGGCCTTCCAAAGGCAATGAAGGCACGTTTTTCAATGCACAAAGAGGAACCAAGGCATGTTTCCCAAGAAGCATATCCAAAGGAATATTTCAACTGATGACTCATTCTGAGTTGGCAAACTCATCCAAAGACCTTGACACAGATCCCGAAGACACCCTATCGACCAATGAAAGCTCAGGTAGTTACAACTACCTTATCCTCTGACTAGGCGCCAACTGGAGGGAGTGGAGACCAGAATAGGAGCCATCCTAAGCTGGGCGCTTCCTTGAGGTGGCAGAGACATGGATAAGCGCCAGGTGGGATTTGATGACTCCATATGCCCTTAAATCATTCTGGACGCCATCTGGAGCTTGGAAAGATGGGAATTGACACCCACTTACTTAGGCACAATTTCAAGGTTCTTCTGACTTGGGCGCCAAGTTGAGGTGATCTCCTCCTGAAGTTGCGCCTTGCAAAACTTAGAGTTTATAGATGCTCTAGATTGTCTTCAAGGTTAGGCGCCACAACCAAACCATTAAGAAAGTGTTTAAATGCTAGGCGCCAATCTGAAGGTGTAGAGGCATGGAGATGCGCCTAGTGCAATCTGGAGATTCCATATGTTTTTCAAACACTTTTGATTCAAGATTAGGCGCCCAAATGAGTTTTCTGGAGTCTAGGCGTTGATTTCATGCATCATGAGATCTAAGCACCAATTTGAGGTGGTGACATCATGAGATTGCGCCTATCCTGGAAAGATCTTCTAAATGATGTTAGCGAGATCCAGAAGAGACTCTTGATACTCAACTTATCCAATCTCCTTAAGGCGCTCAACTAGACTCTAGGCGCCAAAATGACATTGCAACTGCATCGTTTTCAAGACCAAGTGCCAACTTGAGATGATATTGCGCCTTGCTAGGGTTAGGCGCAGAATTGGTGTCCTTCTGACTGGGCGCCAGCTTTGGAGGATTCACAGGGGTTCTGGCGCCTTGATCATAACTTATCATCCTTTCAAAGATCCTTGAGAGCAACTTGACTTTAAATGATCATCATCTCACCTCTTGATGGAGCGCTTTGTATCTAGATTGGACTTGAGGACTTGCTCCCACCCTAGGCACACATTTGAGGAAGTTTCAACTGGTATCTGCGCCTAGCACCTTTGTGAAGATGTTCCACATTATTCAAACTCTCAAACACTTGTAATCATTCCTTATTGATGCTCCTTTAAACTAGCGCCTTCTTCAGAGTATCTATACCTTATCTGGGTCTTCAATTTCATCTAGGCGCACTTATTTGGAACAAGTTTCTTAGGCGCATCTGGGTGTCTGTGGAGAGGTGAATTGGCGCCCTCCCTTGAATGGCCTATTTCCATGCAAGTGTTCACTTCCGGAGGCATTGAGGTAAGTCCAAAACATCATGCCTATTAGCACCTAAATGACTTGGAGGGTTTGAAGTCCATTTGATCCATGAGGCGCATTTTTGAGATGAAATGATATATGTTTGGATGAAAAAGTGCGCCTAGTGTTGACTCAATCATGTTCTTGAAGATTTTGAAGAGTTGGAGTCACTTTGAAGATCAGAACATTCATTCCTCCCAGAGCGCCCTAGTTGATATGTTTGAGGTGCTTCAAAAATATGATGTTTCTATGCTAGGCGCTCATCCAGGAAGTATGATTTGAAATGGGCGCCTAGACAACTTCCAGCTTATTTGGCCTCCAGACTTAGCCAAATTTTGGTTTCTGACTTAGATCCTGCAAAATAATAAAACAGAGTTAGTCAAAAACCACTCCATTCCCTCATTATTTAGAATTAGCCTCTGGGAATGAGGACTAGGCTAATCCATTCTTCACTTGATGGTCAAGCCGGAAACGGGGACATGACAATATGCATGGAATTCCTTATTGGTTTTAGAATATAATTATGTATATATGATTCATGGTCTTTTCATTAATGTATACTTGTATACTATGGCAGTTGCAACTTCAAGAGGTCCATGATTAAAGTTTTAGTATGTTGATTGGCATAGGAAGGATATCATCTTATACTACCTAGTGATAAGAATTTATTGTTATCACCATATGCTATAACATGATTTCCTTGCATGTGAAACATAACCGTTAATATGGGCTCCATTAAGTGATAAGAACTATGTTTTTCCTAAACACAAGCAGATTCTCTAGTAATGTTGCACAGTGCTGTGGGTAACTAGGTGCAAGGTCAATTCAACTGAAATCTAAGTATAAGTGTTGATTTGCAAATATATTTCTGCTATATGGGATCACTTACTGCTGACCATTAAGATCGTATTTAGTTATAAGTGGCAAGTGCAACTATTATCTAGTTAATGAACTGGACTATTATAAAAATATTGGGTTGCACCATAAGGCAAATTAAATCAGAAGGTTAAGAATATTATTATTATTGAGTGTATATCTTCATATGGTGATCTAATGGATACAATGTTGCCAACTAACTTGGTTATGACTCGGATATTGTTCATGCATAAAGCAAGTTTATAATTATTGTTGTAAGTCTTTTGAAGTTTTAAATAGTTTTTAAATGGCCTTGTTTATGCATGTTGTGTTCCAATTAAGAAGAATGTCATAATATAATATGATTAATGATAGTCGATATTATTGAATCATATTATAGTAGGACATCACTTGGACATATCGGGGTTTTGCATAATTGTTGCATTGAGAAGATATTTTGGCTTCTGCCGCCCTGTGCTCTAATATGACTGGATTTATTTTATATTGATTGTGTTGTTATGCATAATTTTTGCGTATGGATTTGATTCTGGCAATGTTAGTATAACACACACACAACCCTATATCTTATTAGTGTTAGCATGGGATAATAAAATAATTATCATATATGTTGGCATTAATAAATGCAGCAATTCATACCTTGTGGGAAATCTGAATGGAGTTGTAAAGAACTAGTCTGACTCTATATATCCTAATGGGTTTGTGCAAAGACTTGAACCAATGATTACTTCAGTTTTGACGTGAGCCTATAAGGGTTCTGAGATGTTTATGCTGAATTATGAATAATAATGGTGGTGAGATCTAGTTTGAGATCTTAGAGTCCTTTGTTGGAAGTTATTTCACTCAGGTTTGCTAAATTGTTGAATTAGTGAGTAACAATTTTGGTACCCTTGATGATTTTATTATGTTAGGACATTATTGAATTGATAGCAGTAGTATTGATTCTACATAAAATGAGAAATGTGTGATACGGGTGGACTTACTATCTCACGTTGTAGGGTTGTGTAATCTTTGTGCAAGTAGATAGATATATTTAGAATGGTAGTAGGGAAACTTGAACCTCTGACTTTAGCGTCAAGGATTATGGCTGAGATATTTTGCTTCGAGTATATGAAACAAAGTCTAAGTTCCTTAAGAGATTAATGTGTGATGAGAACTACATGTGATCCTTGGGCAATGGATGCCCCTGTGACCCAAGTCTATAGGGGAGGTGTTTAGGGAATAGCTCTGGGGTTTAAGGTTGTTCCTAAACTTGATCAACTCTCCCTCTTCAATATGCTTTAACTTGAGGCTGAAATTTGCATCAAATGGCTGTGAACTCATCTTTCCAATTAATATGTCCCCACTATATAGGTCTGAGCCAATAAAAGGCAATCCATCATCATCAAGCTTATCTACTCTGAGGTTTGTGTGTTTGGATTTCCAAAATCTACTCCAATCTTGGATGAACGTTTAGAGTCATTGTCATCATGGTCTGTCTCTAGTGTGAATGTATGAAAATGCAAGGTTCAAAACAGCCCACGATCTATTGAGGCATGGTTTAAAACCACAAAGTCTTCCTAGTTATATCCATAATGAACATTGATAGCCACAATAGCATTTTGACCATCATAAAGCTCAACCTTCCTTTCTTGAGTTACTTTTCTTATGGAATTATGAGCAAGTGAATGAGTGGATGGTCCTGAGATTTCATACTTTGAGTATGTATTTGTCTATGTATATGTGACCAGATAGAAGCCAACTCATGTGGGTTCAATGTGTTATTTGTGTGTTGGTAATTTGACCCCCAAAACCTATAGGAGCATGTGCATAGGTTAATGGATCACTCTATGGTATTGTAACTTGATCAATCAATCTAAGGTGTGTAAACCCTTAGGACATCTTGATTATGTTTACTTGGCTACAAGATGGATCCACGTGTTTAAACCAAATATGATATAGGTGCAGTTTAGCTAGTTGTCACTAGTAGTGTATAGGTGATGGACATCGGGAGCTAACCACCATATCCTAAGGATTAGTTGATTGTCGCCAATAGCATGCAAGTGACAGATGTCAAGAGCTACACATGACATATTAGGGCATATCCATCATTCACCGATACCATGCAGGTGATAGATGCCAAGAGCTACCCCATACCAAGTTGGACTAACTTTCACCAGTAACATGGAGGCGATAGATGTTAGGATCGACCAACTCAAAAGGTTCAACAAGATGTGCAAATTTTATTAATGGCCTCATGTGTTGTGTTGTTACACTTATGCCCTTGCTGATGATGACAATAAGTAGTATGGGATACTTGTCTCATCATCACAGTTGGCAATGAACCGAGAAAAAGGATGGGACCCACAATGTAGTATGGAATGTGCCAACATTCCTCTTTCCAGTTGGGATATACTTAAGGGTGTTGGTGTTAGTGAACCAAAGAGGAAGATGCATGCAATAGGATCGCATCCACTTCCTTTTTTCCATCTAGTCACTAGATGTACATGTAATGTGTGTATGAGCTTGTCACCCTATGTATATGCAACGCATGTATGAGCTAATCACATTGTGTATAATTGATATGCATGAGCTAGTCACACTATGCATACGAGATGTATGTATGAGTTAATCATTGTGTATATGTGATGTATGTTTGAGCTGATCATTATGTGTACATATGATGTATGTATGAGCTAATGGCTACATGTATATGTGATGTAAGCATATGCTAGTCACTATGTGTATATGTGATGTATGTTTGAGTAACGGGTTGATCACTCTGTGTACATGTGATGTATGTATGCGATGGACACTATGTGGTTTTATGTTCCTACTTGCTAACAATGTACTAGCATTTGTCTGGGATACACTTGACATCATACTATTGTCTATGGATTGAATTTGAAGCATAAGCTTAATTAATGGTTGTGATTTAAAAGAGAGGTCAGAGATCTCATCCAGTTGTGTCGATGAATTCTTTCTATTTTTTATTGGTGTGCAAACTATGGAGCCTCTAATATCTTGAAAGGGATATGTAGGCCAGACCATCTCGAATGAGGCCCCGAGGAATAGGTCTAGGTCGAGGGATTGTCCTAATATTGAGAGCTTATAGCATTTAGTACAAGAATCTAAGATTGAGGCATAGAACTACTGCCATTGCTATGGTTTGGTAAGGTTATGAAGCTAGCATTTCTAAATTGGAAAGAAGTGAAGTTGCTTGGTCAATTAAGATGGTATTGAAGGAGTAATGAAATTGGTTGTAAATAGGAAAAAGAATAAAAGTAAAAATTAAAATGGTAGTAACCAAGGGTGGTTATTACACTTTAAATACATATATTTGGAAAATATTGCCAAAATAATGAAAGTCCTAGATGAGGAATATCCAATTTATGAAGCTCTAATTAGATAAGAACGACTGGATTTCCCAGAAAATTTGTTTTCCTGTGATATTCCTCGAATGTGCACATGTATACAAAGCAAGATCACTAAAGATTGTCACATCATCCAATGATACCATTGCTCGGCTAAGCCCTAGCTTTTTTGAGGAAATGATGAAATTACAAGAGATGAAAACAACCTTACCAAGGAGCAATGAGGAAATATTTAAACACAACGAATTTAAGGAGGAATGAGATGTCCTGATCCTTTGCAATCTAATTGGAGAAGAACCTAACTCCTTCAATTTTAGAGACTGGGCGTACCCATTCATCAAGTGCTTGAGAAGAGGCTACACTTCGTATGGGGAAGGATCATCAATGATACACTCCATGTGCAATTGACCAAGGTATTGCAGTCCAGGGTTTTATTTATGCACTTCTGCAACAAACTAATAGGATTATAGCATTTGCTAATAAGGTGCTTTTAGAATCTAAGAGATAGTTTATAAGTGCTATCCAAAATTTATCGACAACATGTGAAGAGACAATACCAAATGATAAAATTCTATCAAATGCTATGAGGAACCCTACAAGCTTCCACACTATCTAACCTTTAAGGATCCAAGAACGTCATCACAAACTCCATAGACTCCAAGGACATGTCAGAGTCAGCCAAACAAAGGAAAGTTGATGAGTTGTAATGTTGTACACTATAACTCTTAAGAAAAATAATGTTTACTTCAACAAAGAGAAGCATAGGCTATGCTTTATCAAAAGTTGATTTTGATCGTATATGGATTCCTCTCGAAAAATTGTGCACTTCCAAAAAATGACATCTAATTTCCAGTCAGTATGAAAAAGTTATGGCCACCACAAGTTGCAAGATTTCCTACACAGAATGTGGCAGTTACATATGTCAGGGGCAGTTAGGTAACTGTTGGTTCACTAAGATGTAGTTTTTCCCTACTTAAAGTGGTGGTTTTGCAACCAAGGGGTGATTTCATAACTGCTGGTTTCCTAAGCAACTATCTTGCTTTGCATTAATTGGCAGTTTTGCCCGAGGAAGTCGTACAGTTAGAATAAGGTGGAATGGCAATATCTCTTCATTTATGATATGCTTAGAAGCAATGTTCCATGGAGTCTCTGGGAAGGAGGAGCACAGGCACAAGGGGACGCAGGGACAAGTTTTGGGGACCACAATTTTTTTCCCAAAATTTGTGGACTGTTGGGAGGCAGCTATTAAAATAATACATATAAATAATATTTGAAAATTTAATTACAAAAAATATTTAAAGAACTCGCAATTTATCATTTATGTAATCAATGAGTAAAAGACACTGAAATTTATACAAAGCTGTATTGATGTACAATATTTTGTATCAGAGACAAATCTTAATATGTCTTCACCCCCACCTTGAGAGGAAATTGTACCATTGATCAAGACTCCACTGTTAGACTTTATAGAATCATCTTTTGCATCGTCTGATGTCTTAATGTCAGCCATGCTGTAAACAATCTGAGTCTGACCAAATTCTGGCACTACTTTTGTAGTTGTTTTCAAAGATGATAAAATCTGTTGTCTTTCATCATCTGAAAAAGAGTACCAGGCTCTAGCATTATTCATCAAACGAATAAAAGTAGATGCACCAATGAAAACCACATTTTGAATGGGCCATTTTGTAATATCAGTAACGAGCTTCAACATGTTCCCAAGGAAAACACTACAGTATAGAACTTGACAAAAAGGTCCACAGCAAGTTACGGTGCCAATGTACATGTCAACAATCCAAGCATCTTCACTAAGATCGGCATATTTAGTTTCTAAATCATTTGACTCTAACCACAGTAGCATTACTTGGAATCAAGAATGACTAGGCAAAAAAAAATTATAAACAGAATTCAATTATTCAAGACCTAATCCAGTGCAGCACAAGACAATTTTTATTTTTTGTTTTTCAAAACTAAAGCAGGGATGCCCCTAGCAGGATCAAGGGGCAGCACCCCTCATAGGTTTGGGGAAAATGCCTCTGGCACATTCCAGCCACAAGGACCTTCATGGCACATTCACCTTTATTTTGTTTTTATTTTTTTTATGTCATGTTCCGTTTTTGAATGCGGGTCGACTTGCATATAAAACCGTTGGGCTTTAAAAGATGGAATTTAATTTAAATTAAAGATTTAAATTACAAAGGCCTGCTTCCTTCATACAGGCAATTTGAAGATTTGAAGTTAAATATTATGGAGAGGCCGACTCTGAAGACAAATAGTATTATTAAAAATGAGGATAAGAAATTATAAATGGCCAACACCTTATGGCAGCGCTCACATATAAGACAATAAGTCTTATTTAAAATGTGTAAGGAGATACGAATAGGGAGAAATGTGTAATGTGCTAGTATGGCCGACTCTCTCAAATGAACGCCAAGATTCGAATTTAAAAATAAAATAAAATGCCAATTAGTGGGCCGACTAATATACATGGGAGTGCTCCATATTTAAGTTGATATGGGAGGATACATCATATGGTGCGATTTATCCTTGTCTAAGGAGTGCGATTCTGAATGCATTAGATTTATACATGGTGAAGAGCAGCGAACTGTTTTCATTAATCAAAGGCAGCAAATGATAATAAGTGGAAGGAAGCGAATTAATAAGAAATGCAATCTGTTTTGGTAAAGACAACGATTTGTTATAAAGGACAGCAATTTGTTATGAAGAGCTGTGCTTATCAAGGAAAGGTGTGACTATTGTTCATGAAGAGTTGCCTTCGTTGGCAATAGTTGTATCCATTCTTTAGAATCTTTAAAGATATGTAAGGAGAGATAGGGGGTAGTTTGGAGGAAGGGACGAAAAAATGGGAGCGGATAGAGAACTCAAGGAATATTTTCTAAGGATAAGAAGAAGAATATATATATTTCAGCAGAGATAAATCTGCAAGAATAGATCAGCAGTGATGCCTATATATGCAATAATTGATAACAGCAGAGAATTAATTACTGCAGCCATTCTATCATGCTAAAACTCTATCATCCTCTCATTCTATTAATCTATTATTCTATCATTCTAATATTTTGATTATTATATCACTCTTTCTTCTATCATATCTATTTTATCATTCTATCATTCTATCATTCCATCATTCTATTATTATATCATCATTTTATTCTATCCTTCTACTCTTCTATCATTGTATCATTCTATCATTCGATTATTCTATCCTTCTATTATTCTATAATTCTATTATTGAATCAATCAAATCAGCGAATATCTGAGATATCAATTAGCAATCAGAGGAAGCTATCTTCATTGGAATGAAGACATACAAGAATCAAGCAAAAGGGAATATATCAAGTATATATATTGGCTAATATATTTGCATCTTAGAATATAGCAATCTTATATTTTAGCAAGTATTGCGGTATACATAATTACTCGCATATGAAGGATATGTATGCAACCTAATGATATTATATTATTATATAATCTCTCACATATAGAATATAGACAATAATATGGATTCCTCATATATTTGTTAAATGTTGCAAACAACCATGATAGGAATAATGAGGGAATACAAGGAAGGGTTACGAGGTCCTCTTCTAAGCACACTACCTCATGGTGGATGACTGATAGTCCCTTGAGGCCAAGGGGGTGTAAGGTGTGCCCCGCCCTTGGGCTTCGAAGGGAAGGATACTCCGGACACCCTATGGTAGTTTCCCCTCAAACCTCTACCATAGTTGGCTATTGGGTTAAGAAGTCCCAATCATAGGGAAGAGAATAAGGGAGGCAAGAAGAGGGAGAACTGCTATAGGATTCCTCACTAGGTACACCCCCTCATATGGATGGTGGAAGGCCACATGAGGCCAAGAGGGTGGTATATCCGCTCTTGGGCCTAGAGTAGAGGATCGCTTCGGGCACCCTATCATGCCCCCTTATCCTAAACCTTTTTGGTTGAACTCCATTAATGAATTAGGTATATCATATGATTAAGATAATGTTCCTAACCCTAGAAGGAAAGATCTATTTTATGGATTATGCTTTCAATGATTATCTAACATGATTGCAAGGTCTCAACCAGGATCTATCTTGATCAACAATTTAAATTGCTAAATGATATCGCTAACTCTATTTCATTTCTTGCTTTGCTTGGAATTGTGATTTTGGGAAAAAAACTAAGGGAACATTACAAATGGCATGGATGGAAGACTCTCCGAGAAACTCGGCGAGTTTCTGGCAGGGACTCCCCCTGCATTGTTAGGTTTTGAAGAAAAACTTAAACCTCTTGCATTAGACATTCCATCTCCATAGAAGATATTGACTAAGATTCTTGAGTGCACTAAAATTCTTTAGCCTTGTCATAAAAAGGTTCTCCAAATAGCCCCTCAAATGACTAGAAAAAGTAGTTTGACTTATCATCATCCCTTATGCAATCATGGTCTTCTTGCACACCAATAGGAACTAGAAGACCTATTTGATCTTTGGATACTTGCATACCCTCATCTTCTTCAAACAATATGACATATTGGTGTTATTGCACTTGTATCTAGTATTAAATATTCTCTTCCTCAGTCAACAATCCTTCATCAATCTCAAAAAACTTGAGCTAAGCCGACAAAACATGCAAAATTTCTAACTCCTTTCTATAACCTAGCAATGCAAGGGGAGCCATGATATTCTAAAAATACTATTGCTTCATTTTGAGAGGAAGCCAATGGAGGAGGTGGGTGTAGGAGGAGATCTAGGATTGGATGACATTGATGAGGCTGAGGAGTAGTCCTTGTCATCTACTACCAAGATGGAGGTCAAACCACTGCCTTCCATGCCAAGCAAGGAGCCACAGTGGACTCCAAGGACTAGAACCTCTACCTCTCCCCTAGTTTTCAGTAGATTACGGAAGAGGAAGATGTAAAATGTTGTATTTACTTTTAATTTTACTATTTTCATTTTGTTAGCTATCTATTGTATCAAGCTATCAACCATCAAGATTCTGCATGACGATGTGATTTTGTACTCAATTTGCTTTCAAATCAATCAAATTTAATAGAAAACACTTTTGTACTCATTTATGGACTGATTGGATACATCTTGTCATTGAATTTTGCAAAAAACATGTGTTTCTAATGAAATTTAAGCAATTTTTTAAGTTGTCGAGTTTTTGCCGAATTTTTGCCAAGTCAAGTTTTTTGGGCCTGGCGAGTTTTTGTCGAGTCCGAGTTTTCCAACTATGACAAATGGTATCAGAGCTTTGATCCTGACAGCCTGGGGATCAAAGGTTTATTCTTCTAGACAAATATTAACCTTCATACCTTAGTTTAATGTCAAGGATCCCTTTTCTACATAAATTTCCCTTGGCATTACCAATCTCATTAACAGACACACTATAAATAAGAGGTTAAGACAACAGTAACATAAGCCCTTTAACAGTAATCAACATCTTTTGTAACAGCTCTTAAAATGGTTAATGTTACATACTCTCCCGTGGTATGTTACACTGCAAAACTTATGGTCTTAGTTCTTGTATCAGTAATGTAGGAAAGTAGAAATTTGCAGCTATGAATCAATCATCAGTAACTCAACATGTGAGCAACTAACTTCGCTTATAAGAAATGAGGCAACAACTGATATTCGTGACTTCCTATCCTATTTATGTATCCTTTATCAAGAAGATTATAACCTCTAGTATTATGAGAAAAAAAATCCTAACCCTAGATTACTTGTGTACTGTTATATCCCTAAATGTTGGTTTCTACGTCTCAAAAATATATTCCCAGAGTACAAGATGATTTTGTTGTGTCTATACATTGGACTATATATGGCAAGAAGTCACCTCAATTTTCAGATTGAGTGGAGAGATTACTAAAAAGGTATGGAGATAGGTTCCACAATGCAAATTAATTACAGATTCCCCAATACAAAGTTTTAATATATCAGGCAACGTGATTAACCTAATGAGAAAAAGAATGCTCTATAGTCTTGGTATATCTGAGATATGTGGCAGTATAGATTATAAGTTATTGTTATGTGAATGGTTTTAAAAGAAAAATATGATGAATTCTACACTTTTTCTGGATAGAACCAAATTGAATGAGCGGGATACCATTTAAAATGTACTTGAGATTGCTAGCAGTGTTTACGTTTTTGCAAGGTCCAGCTTGATTTGAAGGGCATGTATAAGGAATTTGTGGTCGCCAATGATTATATTTATTGCCACATTCCTAATATTGAAGACATTGTTTAGCATATACACACTCAGGTGATTAGACAAAAGATGGAAGAACTGAATCTAATAAGGTGCTTTTGCCACCACCCACAACCCCTAACTTGGAGTAATTTCACGTTACTGCATTGTCTGGCACAAGACGGTACTATGAGGAGAATATTGCAGTTGCCTATAGTTTAATTGTGGTTTATTTTTTATTGATGTCACAGATATCCTTCTTGCCATTGAGTTATCACCTGTTAGGTTCTTGTAAGGCGCCCTTGTTGAGAGAAAGATTTCCTACAAAAAGCCAATAATGAAAAGCCTCAGATCAGGACCATTAAGCTTGCTGTTGTAGATGCACTGTCAAAAGTACCACTAAAAATGATAATGAGGAAGAAACAATAAAAAGCCAAAGGATAAACCCCAATATTAAAACTTAAATCTTATTTAGTTACTATCCTAAACAGTCCTTAATAAGCTAGTATTTATACTAGGTGAAGTTAATAAGTTCTCACTTCATTTATTTAACCTTTGCAGTCAGGATCAAACATCTTCCATATCTAGTACAGTCACTGTACATTATTGAGAAGTTTATCTTTGTTCACAGTCATCTTGTATCGTCATATAGTTTCTTAATCCAGATCAAGTTTTTCGGGACTCCTATGCATCACTGTGCTAAAATTTGATTCCTTATCACATCACCATGTCTGGACAATTCATCACAAGGCAGATTACAATGTATTCTAAGATTTGAGACATAGTCTCTTGATTTGGTTGATTGTGTTTCTAAGACTTGGTTGTCCCTTGAGTGATGTACCAGAATTTAAGAATGATAGGATAATTTCTATAACAATCTTCTAACTGTTGACCATCCTATTAACTTTATGACGATAAGGTTGAATCTAGGACCGTGATCTTATCACAATATTTTTCCTTGTTGTATGACAATCCTCCTCTTGCCACGATTGCTTCTTTAGTGGCAAAATGATTCTCCTAAGAATATGGTTGTCCTCGTTGTTGACAAGTCCTTCTAGGTGACTAGAATGTCATGACAATGTTAAAATACAGATGACAGTCCATGGATCATATCATTTCAGAAAAGAACATTGCATTTGAGGTCATAGATGTGTGTCATGCTTCTAATTCCCATCTCAATACATGAGAAGCTCACTTTCTTGCTTGGACTCAAAGGGTATCCATGTGCAAAAGTTGGGCCAACTTGGTTTCTTCTCCCTGAGATGAGAGAAAACTGTCTTAAGTTAGGAACCTTACCCGTTACCAACTCTGAGAGATATTGGAAAATACAACTATATGAACTAGAAGAATATTGGAAAATACATTATCCTCATACTTTAGAGAAGGTTATCAACCTTATGATCTGAAAGGGATATGTTGGCGGTTGGATGGAGACAAGTATACGAACAACAATTCTTCAAGGACAATCAATGTTGATTTGGGATCCTAGTAACTCCAAAAGCATCCTAGTTGTTTTTGTTTGAGGACAAGCAAAATTGAGTGGGGGGGCTGTCATGTTTCGTTTTTGAATGCGGATCGACTTGCATATAAAACCATTGGGCTTTAAAAGATGGAATTTAATTTAAATTAAAGATTTAAAAGGCCTACTTCCTTCATACAAGTGATTTGAAGATTTGAACTTAAATATTATGGAGAGGCCGACTATGAAGACAAATGGTATTATTAAAAATGAGGATAAGAAATTATAAATGGACAACCCCTTATGGCAGCGCTCACATATAAGACAATATGTCTTATTTAAAATATGTGTAAGGAGATACGAATGGGGAGAAATGTGTAATGTGCTTAGTATGGCCGACTCTCTCAAATGGACACCAAGATTCGAATTTAAAAATAAAATAAAATGCCAATTAGTGGGCCGACTAATATACATGGGAGCGCTCCATATTAAAGTTGATATGGGAGGATACATCATATGGTGCGATTTATCTTTATTTAAGAAGTGCGATTCTAAATGCATGAGATTTATACATGGTGAAGAGCAGCGAACTGTTTTCATTAATCAAAGGCAGCAAATGATAATAAGTGGAAGGCAGCGAATTAATAAGAAATGCGATCTATTTTGGTAAAGACAACGATTTGTTATAAAGGACAGTGATTTGTTATGAAGAGTTGTGCTTATCAAGGAAAGGTGTGACTATTGTTCATGAAGAGTTGCCTTGTTTGGCAATAGTTGTATCCATTCTTTAGAATCTTTAAAGATATATAAGGAGAGATAGGGGGTACATTGGATGTAATGTGCCGTACCTATTGGTTCTTTTAAAAATCTTTTTAACTGTTATTTTTATTATTTATTTTCTTCCAGACTAGAGAGAAGATGCAAAAGGGGTTTCAGTTTTCTTGTGTTGTTTTGATTTCGTCCCAGAATACATATAAAATATAACATGCAAGTGAAACCCAGAAAAAGTACTATGATTTTGCATAAACAAATAATGACCCAGATCAACAAATCACCAAATATTAATTATCGTTACATACCCATGTCAAGTTTTGCACTTTAATGTTTATGCTGAAGTCAGACCAGCAATGGGTATGGCTGGAAATGCAATTAAAACTCCATGAAATGATGAGGAAGGTTCATACAAATATTATCAGGAATGTATAAGGCCTAAAACGCCTCAACAAAGACCAAGGTGGAGCTGCAGATGCAAAGCTATGTCTTCTATGAAACCCACGACCCCTCATGGCAAGGTACGGTCATGGCTGGAAAATGCAGCAGCAAACATGCACCAAACTCTCCTCTATTATCTCTGCAAAATGACTGAAAATGGCTGCCAAGGACAATCGACTGATTAGCAATGAGTTTCAGCGTCAAACTTCATACAAACTCCCCACAATCAGCAGTACGACCTGGTTGAGGAAGTACGGCCAGCAAATGCAACATGTAACAACTCCAATCCCTCAATAAAATCTGCTCAAGTCAGCTATTAAATCAGTCCTTCAATCTGCATAAGAAAATCTTCCATAAATCTGCACAAGATATATCAATAAACTCTCAAACCCTCAACAAATCTAACTCCAATGAAGTACAGTTGTGAACACTGGATGTATCCACCTTAGAAGCACCTTTGGGTGGTATGGCACACCTGTAGAATGCTGCTACTCAAGGAGGTTTCGTCTCCAAGAGCCTCTGGTTCGAATCCATTCAAACCCTAGAGCCAAAGCTCCAAAACCCTAGCAGAGCTAGCATAAGCAAATATCAAAAACATAACATATCCAAATGAGAGCTCTTTTCCTTCTTTTATAACTTTCCAAGAGGGCGTTGGGAATAAAGAGGGTAATATTTCTTTTTTTTAATTTACTTTTCCCTCGTTGGGATGGGTGCCCATAATCCTTAGTGACCCCTTTTAATATTTATTTTTATAAAGTCGCCTTTGCCATTAACATTATAATATGCCGTGAAATCATAAAATATAATTTTGGGCATTAAAATATCCATCAAGACGATGTCGGAATGCCATGAACAATAGCTCACCGGAAAGGCCTCGACGAGACAAACACAACCCCATTCTGAAAATTCCAATCCAACACCGAACCCGAACTTACTAAAAATAGCATGTAACAGCCAAGAGCAAACTAAGCCAGCATAGAAGGTGCCAACTCGATCCACAACCCATCCGATAACTCTGAGCTCAATGCAACGCCAGGGAAGGCCAACAGCTGACTGCCGAGTCACCAAAATAACGCCAAACTGACACTTACTAATAATAGTAGGGTTCGCCAAGGACCTAAGAGAACAAACCCAAAAAAACCCAGAAAGATCAACAACATGCAAGCGCTTACTATAAATAGTAAGTACGGACAAGTCTGAAATCTCTATGGAAAGTGTCAACCAGCTCCACTGGATCACCCAAACACCCTGATGACATCGAAATACTCCTCTGATTATGCTGTCACCAACCTAGAAAGTCATCTCTGACTGAACTGCAAGAGAACTCGAAAATGGGGACATTACAGTCCGCCCTTCCCAAAGATTGCTTGTCCTCAAGCAATGCCAATACCACCTCCAAGCAACAGATTGAACCCAACTAAAACCAAAAATGATCCCGGGGTCCCAAGTTATTCTCAGCATAGAACCACCACGTCGACGTTGCGCTACTCTGATAAAACCTTCACCATGCAGAGAGTGGTGAAGCAACACCTCAGAATCCAACTGAACTGTCATGCCAAACCTATCACCACCTGGATCTCAACACATTAGAACCTCACATCCATCAATCATGAAGAGGCAATTAAACCTCGAAGTGTCTGAACCACAACATTCCCCTCCATCCTCTGCAAAACTCCTATGGATGTACTGACTACACAACATAGGTGCTGGAAGATATGAAATTGCTCTTCTCAGAATGAGGGAATGAATAAACTCTCCTCCATCACCGCTGTAAAGACTAAACATGCCATCATGCCTACTGACACTGCAACCTCTCAGAAGCCATGTCTCCAATGGAAATTTACGAGACCAAGAAGCTGCAAACTCTGTCCGATACATATCACCATGATGGTAATCTGATCTCTAACTCTGCAAATAATCCTCTGAATGTATCTGAGTCAACCACCTGCAATCCCTAGTTCTACCTTCTTTAGATGGCAACCCTTCATCCCACAATGGATGGTATAAATCCTACGCCAATCCACACTTACGCATCATCAGGTCATCTGTGTGTGGACTAAAGGAGAAATGATGAGCACTCCTCACTATGTAGTCAAGATAAAAAGCACCTGCCTGTGTCAACGATTGACCGACATAGTCATGGAGAACACACTCCTCATCACTCACATCACTTGAATCAGAATATGGCTCATGTCTCTGATCTTGAATAGCTAATTGAGTAGATACTCTGGAAGCCTTCTCTGCGTACCCAATAGCATACTCCCTATCACGATACAATTGGAGATATTATGATTTTACCTCCTCCAAAGCACTCCTGATGAATTGCAAATCATGAATGTGAGTACCAGCCGAGACCCCATACCCTCTCTCCTCCAACTCTGCTGTCCAAAGAAGGTTCTCAACATTCCTATGAGTGCAATCTAAACGAGATAAGGTTGAATCAACTTCTCTCCAGTAACCTTCAGCTGATCTCTCCATCTCTGTGGCTCAATAAGTTGTCGATCAAAATCAGCTGCATGGGATGTAGACTCTAATTTGCTTCCAAGAGAGGGAAACAAATCAACATGAGGACCGATCACTCCACTGGATGATGCCCTACATATCTCCTGTGAAAATAATGTAGTGTGGTGATCTATCACACAACTCTCTGGAAAATTCACTACTACACCACAAGAATCATCAATCATATGCTCTGCATCCCCTGAAATGGGACTAACCTCAGGAACACCGGGTGCAACATATTGTTCCCTGCTACACTCATCCAAAACAATCGTCCCATATGTGTCACCTGTACTAGTAATTGAAATGGATGTAGCCACATCCTCCACATACTCATTACCACCGTCTGTGGATGTATGCTCATCACCACTCGCTGCCATAGATATCTGAATTGTATCTGTAGGTGATGAAGATTGCGCCAAGCTCAACTCCACGGTAAGCTCATCTATCCGTAGCTTTGACTCTTGAAGGGTTGTTTGAGTGCTCTTCAAAGAGTCTGTGGTAACCTCAAGCTCATAGGTGAGCTCATCAACCTCCTCTTCCTTTCCCCTTAGAGCATCATGTTAAATACCGTCAAGCCTGAGAAGATGATCTCTATCAAATAATAAATGTAGGTAATTATTTTTCATGATCCCAACTGCATCTCTAAGTGCCTGAAACTCAACAAGAGAAAGTCCTCTATCATCGTGTTCATCCATCTCAGGAGTACTCCAACCATAGGTTGCCAACATCTGTCTAGCAACATCAAAATGTTCCAAAGTTGTAGCAATCATGTTGTCATTAACCTTCAATTGCCCAATCAAATGATGATACCCCTGTGACGAATCATCTCTACACAACTCTTAAGATTTACAATCTGCACTATGGAAAGAGGCTGAATCATCATCATTCATCGATTGGTAAGCATCCTCATGTGTACTATCAGCCCTGCACACTTCCTCAACAAAGGTATTGTTGTTATGTACCTCACGGGATGGCTCCAATGACATAATAGAAGCTGCAGATTGGACATAATCATCGCACACTGCTGCCTCCAATGTAGATGCATGCGCAACCAAAGAGCTATCCTGGGACCCATCATCAACAAGTAAATTTTATGATTTGTTCTTCTCTTCTAAGGTCTGATTCGCAAAATCAAACTTGCTGCAGCTTGAATCTACATCACATAATTCATTTTTAACACTCAAATCTTGAGTGTCAACATTAGGGAACTCCCCACAAAGTAAACCTGCCTCACAACCAAGTTGAGTGCCACGCTCTGTCTCAAGTTCTGAATCTTCTCCCGGATCCCACACCTGGTTATTTTTCCCAAGTGCAATACTACAACCGGAAACAATTCTATCATCCAACTCCAAAGGTGGATTGTCATATGTCATATCACCACCCATCTCAACTAATGGGTTATCAACAGTCACCACAAATTTATTCTTACAATCAGATTCATGCAAAGGAAATGAACTGCTGTTATGACGAATACTAAAATCAGAACCTTCATACCTATCGTCAATGACTACAATGCTGTCCCAAATCACCTGTACCTCTTCCTTATCATCCTCAACAGTGAACTGTGAATCTAAATCAACAAAACCACAAGGTCTCTTCTCAGGATCAGCTACATGCAATGTGAAATCAGATTTCTTTTCAAAATCAATAACACCACCTAATCATCATTCCCTGTTTGATAAGCATCCTCATGGGTGCTATCAACTAACTTTTCTGAAAGGTCACTTGGTTCTTCAAGTTGCAAGGGAAATGAATCATTTCCTTCATTACTCTGATCAAAGGTTATGGCAGCATCAAATTTGTCACCCATGGCTGATTTAAAATATTTATCCGCATACCTTTCACCAATGTCCTTTGAGGACTTAAAACTTTCAGCATCAATGCTCTCAGGTTCGCTTGCAAAGTCACCTTCTAGCAATCTATCAATCCTTTTTAATTCATTCTCAGAAGTAGTGACTTCAAGATCTTCATCAAAGCGAGGCCCAGCTTCACACATTTCTGCTGTATTCTCCTCCAAATCAGCAAGCTCCTCTTTGCATGTCTCTTGATTAGTGATCTTGTTTTCATCATACAAAGGCTTAGACTCATTTTTCCCAGCTATCAGGTCTTCATCTTCTTTGCTCTTATCATGACTTGCTGCAATAAACAGGTGGTAGGAGTTTCTATTTCACATTCCTTGTTGTTCCCATCTCCCTAGTTTCTGTCACCATTATTGTTCCTTTTTCCATCATTGTTGTTGTTGCTATCAATATCAGGTTTCCTGCGGCGATAATTGGCCATCATTTGTTTCAATTGATTAGAATGCTGCCATATCATTCTCAGATCCTCTCTGAGTCCTTCCCAATCTTCATCATCCATTTCCTCCAAAATGCTGCATAGAACCCTCGTTGATTGTGGAAGGTGTCCAAGTTTCCTACCGGCATTGTATAGTTTCTCCTGTAATTTTTTTTCACTGAACCTGTCCATGACTCTGAATACTCATGCAAGTGCTGATCACTCACATGCAAAGCTAAGCTGTATGTCTCATATTTTCATCTGCATGTCTCATATTTTCATCTGCATGTCTGAATCTGACCTCACAGGATGGCAAGATCTTTAGCTCTGATACCACAGTAATGTGCCATACCTATTAGTTCTTTTAAAAATCTTTTTAACTGTTATTTTTATTATTTGTTTTCTTCCAGACTAGAGAGAAGATGCAGAAGGAGTTTCAATTTTCTTGTGTTGTTTTGATTTCGTGCCAGAATACATATAAAATATAACATGCAAGTGAAACCTAGAAAAAGTACTATGATTTTGCATAAATGAATAATGACCCAGATCAACAAATCACCAAATATTAATTATCGTTACATACCCATGTCAAGTTTTGCACTTTGATGTTTATGCTGAAGCCGGACCAGCAATGGGTATGGCTGGAAATGCAATTAAAACTCCATGAAATGATAAGGAAGGTTCATACAAATATTATCAGCAATGTAGAAGGCCTGAAACGCCTCAACAAAGACCAAGGTGGAGCTGCAGATGCAAAGAATGTGTCTTCTATGAAACCCACGACCCCTCATGGCAAGGTACGGTCATGGCTGGCAAATGCAACAGCAAACATGCACCAAACTCTCCTCTATTATCTCTGCAAAATGACTGAAAATGGATGCCAAGGACAATCGATTGATTAGCAATGAGTTTCAGCTTCAAACTTCATACAAACTCCCCACAATCAGCAGTTCGGCCTGGTTGAGGAAGTACGACCAGCAAATGCAACATGTAACAACTCCAATCCCTCAATAAAATCTGCTCAAGTCTGCTATTAAATCAGTCCTTCAATCTGCATAAGAAAATCTTCCATAAATCTGCACAAGATATATCAATAAACTCTCAAACCCTCGACAAATCAAACTCCAATGAAGTACAGCTGTGAACACTGGATGTATCCACCTCAAAAGCACCTTTGGGTGGTATTGCACACCTATAGAATGCTGCTACTCAGAGAGGTTTCATCTCCAAGAGCCTCTGGTTCGAATCCCTTCAAACCCTAGAGCCAAATCTCCAAAACCCTAGCAGAGCTAGCATAAGAATATATCAAAATCATAACATATCCAAATGAGAGCTCTTTTCCTTCTTTTATAACTTTCCAAGAGGGCGTTGGGAATAAAGAGGGTAATATTTCTTTTTTTTAATTTACTCTTCCCCTCATTGGGATGGGTGCCCATAATCCTTAGTGACCACTTTTTAATATTTGTTTTTATAAAGTCACCTTTGCCGTGATCATTATAATATGTCGTGAAATAATAAAATATAACTTTGAGCATTAAAATATCCATCAAGACAATGTCCGAATGCTATGAACAATAGCTCACCGGAAAGGCCTAGACGAGACGAACACAACCCCATTCTAAAAATTCCGATCCGACACCGAACCCGAACTTACTAAAAATAGCATGTAACGGCCAAGAGCAAACTAAGCCAACATAGAAGGTGCAAACTCGATCCACAACCCATCTGATAACTCTGAGCTCAATGCAACACCAAGGAAGGCCAACAGCTGACTGCCGAGTCACCAAAATAACACCAAACTAACACTTACTAAAAATAGCAGTGTTCGACGAGGACCTAAAAGAACAAACCCAAAAAGATCAACAACATGCAAGTGCTTCCTATAAATAGTAAGTATGGACAAGTTGTCCGAAATCTCTCCGGAAAGTGTCAATCAGCTCCACTGGATCACCCGAACAACCTGGTGACATCAAAATACTCCTCTGATTATGTTGTCACCAACCCAGAAAGTCAGCTCTGACTAAACTGCAAGAGAACTCGAAAATGGGGACATTACACTGGAGGAAGGGAAGAAAAAATGGGAGCAAATAGGGAACTCAAGGAATATTTTCTAAGTATAAGAAGAAGAATATATATATTTCAGCAGAGATAAATCTGCAAGAATAGATCAGCAGTGATGCCTATATATGCAATAATTGATAACAGCAGAGAATTACTTACTGCAGCCATTCTATCATGCTAAAATTATATCATCCTCTCATTCTATTAATCTATTATTCTATCATTCTAATATTTCGATTATTATATCACTCTTTCTTCTATCATATCTATTTTATCATTCTATCATTCTATCATTCCATCATTCTATTATTATATCATCATTTTATTCTATCTATCATTGTATCATTCTATCATTCGATTATTCTATCCTTCTATTATTCTATAATTCTATTATTGAATCAATCAAATCAGCGAATATCTAAGATATCAATTAGCAATCGGAGGAAGCTATCTTCATTGGAAGGAAGACATATAAGAATCAAGCAAAAGGGAATATATCAAGTATGTATATATATTGGCTAATATATTTGCATCTTAGAATATGGCAGTCTTATATTTTAGCAAGTATTGCGGTATACATAATTACTCGCATATGAAGGATATGTATGCAACCTAATGATATTATATTATTATATAATCTCTCACATATAGAATATAGACAACAATGTGGATTCCTCATATATTTGTTAAATGTTGCAAACAACCATGATAGGAATAATGAGGGAATACAAGGAACGATTATGAGGTCCTCTTCTAAGCACACCATTTCATGGTGGATGACTGATAGTCCCATGAGGCCAAGGGGGTGCAAGGTGTGGCCCGCCCTTGGGCTTAGAAGGGAAGGATACTCCGGACACCCTATGGTAGTTTCCCCTCAAACCTCTACCATGGTTGGCTATTGGTTAAGAAGTCCCAATCATAGGGAGGAGAATAAGAGCAGCAGCAAGAAGAGGGAGAACTGCTATAGGATTCCTCACTAGGTACACCCCCTCATATGGATGGCAAAAGGCCACATGAGGCCAAGAGGGATGGTATATCCGCTCTTGGGCCTAGGGTAGAGGATCACTTCGGGCACCCTATCATGCCCCCTTATCCTAAACCTTTTTGGTTGAACTCCATTAATGAATTAGGTATATCATATGATTAAGATAATGTTCCTAACCCTAGTAGGAAATATCTATTTTATGGATTATGCTTTCAATGATTATCTAACATGATTGCAGGGTCTCAACCAGGATGTATCTTGTTCAACAATTTAAATTGGTAAATGATATCGCTAACTCTATTTCATTTCTTGCTTTGCTTAGAATTGTGATTTTGGGGCAAAAACTAGGGCATTTACAAAAGGGGACATTACATTTTATGTTAAATGACTCTTTTTTACAATCTAAAGGGGACTTCCTCTTCCTATTCTTCTTTAGACTTTTTGTGATCGCAATAGCGCATGGGCTAGCACATTTAAATTTTTTTGGGTGGATGCCTTGGTGGACCCCCTTTTAGGTTTAAGTTTAGGGTTTTGGCTTTTTTTCAAATTTTGTTAATTACTAATTGTCTTTTTACAGGGGCATGGGAACACCTGCCATCTCCAAGGCAGTTGAGGGACAACTATACATTCCCCATTCATCCCAAGAATAGCAAGACGTCTCCCAAAGGGCAACATCCCCAAAGACGTCCACTTCTCTGCAAGGACATCCAAGGGACAACCCCCTTTAGGAGTGGCAACCAGGGGGATGATGGACATTTTGTCCCTATCTTGATACTCTCGAAACATCCCTCCCCCAAGAAAGAGAGATTTTTCCCAAGGATGGAACAATGTTTAAAAGTCCTTTGATGCATGAATGGATACTCCCAACATGTGATAAATAAGAGGAAAGCTTAAAATTGAGGAGGGGGTGGGGGGAGGGGGGTAAGCAAGAGAGTGCAAGTGTAACGAAGTGAATAGGTGAATGTATGGCAGAGTGGTCCCGTGTTCTTAGTTGGAACAACCCTATGCATCTTGTATATCTTTGCATATCAGCATTAGAAAGATAAGACATGACAAAGAGTATGAGATTATGATCCTTAGAGTTCTTTGTACTGGCTTCATTAATGAAGGAAAGAAAAGGAAGTGCTCAATTGCTAATTTCAGCTGATTTTCCCCACCTTGGAGTTTCTAGGATAAAAATCCTTGTGTTATGTGATTTGTTTTCCTTCTCTCTATGTTGTTCTAGATTATGCAAGTAATGTACACAGTCTATGCACATCCTACTATTGTAACACACTCAAAAACCACTGTCATTTGAATAAATTCAATTAGTTGCAACATGGATGATAAAATCTGCATTTAACTTCCATCACAAGGCAATTATAGACAGGAAATTACAGAACGCTACCTAGGTGATGAAGTTTGATAACGGAATTAGATAGAAAAACACACCCACTCACAAATTGTGCAATATGAAATGCAAAGAATCAGCTATCAAGTACCCAGTTATTAGCAACTTAGCATTATACATGTAATAACAAGGTCTCTACAGCTGATTTGGTTGTTGAGATAGGAGAATATAATTTACCTACAATAAAACAAAGAGTGAACTGTAACATAAGAGGCAAAATCAAGAAGCTGGAAAAAACTAACAAACACAAACATGCCAAAGTGAATGATATGGAAAACTATTCCAGTGATATAGATTTTTTCATTTATGTTCATGTCATTAATAACATTACATTGCATTGGAATATGGTTGACCAACTAAATGGAGTATGGACCGTGCAACAAAAAATGGAAGAGACTGTAATGAAAGAGCAAAAGTCTAAGCTCGAAGTCTGAAGGAGCAGTGGTTGAAACTTGAAGTCGCTGTTGCTGCTTCCAAACAAATCCTAACAAGGTAAAACACATTCGAAACAAGTGAAAAAAACATGTATGAAGTTAAAACTTAAGTTATTGATTTCACTTCTGGTTCATATTCAAATTTGCAAGTTTGGTTGGTGGATTCAACCCAAAAAAAAATTAGAATTGGGTTCATTTTGGCCTTTAGGTTCATCTATTAAAATAAATTAGATAGTTTATATTATTGGTCATCTTTTGTAACATATTTAGATTGTTTCTATTCTGCTGTTTAGATTAGTTGTAATCTATTTTAGAAACATCTATACTTTGTATATTTAGAAACATCTGTATTATATAGAGCTTTGCTCTTTGTTAATAATATTCATTCGATTATTTACCATAATATGGTATCAAAGCGGGTCGAGCAGGAAAAGATTTTTTGAGAATTTTTTTGAGTGCCCTCTGCAATTCCGTACATTGTATAGACGACGTCGTACCTATTCGTATGACCTTCTGGAACAGAATTCAGCCTCTGTCCGCAACCTGTCCACATCCTATCCGTGACCTGTCCGCGTCTTGTCTGCTACCTATCCGTGTCCTGTCCACGACGTCATCTTTTGATCGCTGTTGAAGGCGTCTTTTGGCGGGCTTACCTCGGGATTTGTGTCTTCAAATCCGTGCTCCAATTTTGAGCCTGTTTTTCTGTCTCAGGTTCTGTGTTGTCTATTTACCATAATGTGGTATCAAAGCGGGTCGAGCGGGAAAAGATTTTTTCAGAATTTTTTTGGGTGCCCTCTGCAATTCCGTACATCGTATAGACGATGCCGTACCTATTCGTACGACCTTCTGGAACAGAACTCGGCCTCTGTCCGCAACTTGTCCACGTCCTATCCGTGACCTGTCTGCGTCTTGTCCGCGACCTATCCGTGTCCTATCCACGACGTCTTCATCTTTTGATCGTTGTTGAAGGCGTCTTTTGGTGAGCTTACCTCAGGATTTGTGTCTTCAAATCCGTGCTCAAATTTTGAGCCTGTTTTTCTGTCTCAGGTTCTGTGTCGTCTATCTGCCTTGTTTTTTGTGCCTCAAAAAGCGTGAAGATGGCGTCTTTGTCCCAGCAAGGAGAGTCTAAACCAAAAGCCCATGTTGTAAAGCACACTAAGCAGAAGGAGTCTGCATTCTACGCCTTTATGGCCAAAAGACTTGCAGATCATGTCAAATCCTCTACATGGTACATTGATTCAAGTGCTTCTTGACATTTTACTCATTGAAGAGATTGGTTCACGGAGTACATGCCATTCATAGATTTTGTCATCTTCGGAGGAGGCAAAGAGTATACTGTTGTCGGAGAGGGCAACGTGCAGATTCAGTCTGGTGGGAGAAATTTAATATTTCTCAATGTATACTTTGTACCTGGCATGGAGCTAAACCTTCTCTCAGTCAGTCAGGTTATGCAGCACTCTCCTCATTTGGATGTTGTTTTCAGCATGCACACATGCAACATACTGGATCGTGAGACACGCACCACCGTTGCCCAAGGACTTGATGATCATGGTCTGTATAGACTCGTTGATTCTGGTGATTCTCAAGAGCACGCCATGGTAGCCAGGAGTACATCCATCAGCAAACTCTGGCATCAGCGTTATGAGCACCTAAACATGCACTATCTCTCTCAGTTAGCTCGGGAGGGTCTAGTCGGTGGTCTTCCTGAGATTCAGACTTAGATTCATGGAGTTTGCGACGCATGTCAGGCTGGAAAGCAACATCGGACTCCATTTTCAAATGGTGACAAATGGAGAGCATCCAAGGTATTGCAGTCGGTTCACGCTGATGTATGTGGACCAATGAACACTCTTTTAGTTACTGGGTGCAGATATTTCCTACTATTTGTTGATGATTTCAGCAGAAAGATGTGGGTGTATTTTTTGAAAAACAAATCAGATGTGTTTGGTATATTTCAGCAGTTCAAGGCCTTAGTTGAAAAAGAGTCAGGTTGTCCAATAGTCACTCTTAGGTCTAATAATGGGGGGAGTTTTGTTCTTCTGACTTCTCTCGTTTCTGTGTTGCACATGGCATCAAACGCCAGCTTACCACACCTTACACCCCTCAGCAGAATAGTGTCGTTGAGCGTCGAAATCGCACCATTACTGAGATGGCACATTCTATGTTGGAGCATAGAAGTGTTCCTAAGAAATTATGAGCTGAAGCAGTCTACACTGCTGTCTATCTTCTGAACCGGTCTCCTACCTATGCCATCACGAAGATGACTCCTGAAGAAGCCTAGTCTCAGGTCAACCATCTGAAATTTTTTGGCTCAACTGTTCATGTTTGGATTCCAGATGCCAAGCGCACCAAACTGGACTCCAAAATCCAGAAACTCATGTTCACTGGTTACAGTGAAAATCATAAGGCATACAGGCTAATTGATGTAGACATTGATCGTCTCATATTTAGTCGTGATGTGGTTGATGAGGCTATTGGGCCCTTTTTTTGTCTACTCCTTCTGTTAGCCCTGAAGATCAGCCTTTGAAGGCTTCAGATTTGGGTGTTTGCCTTCCCCTAGCTCCACCTGATGGGAGGGATTCTGCAGTTGTCCAGGGACCTCAGCCTGTTGTTCCACCACCCACCCCTCCTCAGGACGATCTGGATCCCCCTGTCATTATTCCTGCCACACCAGGTGATGCTATTGCCCCTGTTTCAGATGTTTGTACACCTACTCTCTGGCCTAAATGGTGGGCCAAAACCATTGGTGATCTTCATGATGATGAATTGATTGAGGGTAGATCTGCTCGGAAGAAGAGCAAGCAACAGATAACTGTCAGTTTTGCTCTTATGGCCAACCTTCACAGCATCTCAGAGCCTCAGTCATATTCAAAGGCTAAAGGCGTACTTGAGTGGGAACAGGGTATGCAAGATGAACATCATAGCCTTCTAAAGAATTGTCATGTCCCCGTTTCCGGCTTGATCATCAAGTGTATAATGGATTAGCCTATTCCTCATTCCCAGAGGCTAATTCTAAATCATGAGGGAATGAATTGGTTTTTGACTAACTCTGTTTTATTATTTTACAGGATCTAAGTCAGAAACCAAAATTTGGTTAAGTCTGGAGGCCAAATAAGCTGGAAGTTGTCTAGGCACCCATTTCAAAACATACTTCCTCGATGAGCGCCTAGCATAGAAACATCATATTTTGAAGCACCTCAAACATATCAACTAGGGCGCTCTGGGAGGAATGAATGTTCTGATCTTCAAAGTGACTCCAACTCTTCGAAATCTTCAAGAACATGATTGAGTAGACACTAGGCGCACTTTTTCATCCAAACTGACTCCAACATGCGCCTAGGGTGTTGAAAGTATACAACAAGGTGGAGAAACCTTTTTGAGCACTTAGGCACCTATCACTGTTCCTGCACATTGGATTGAGCACCTAGTCTATCAAAGGCGTTAGCATAAGGTTCTGAGACACTAGATTGGCGCCTTATTTAGAAGTGATACTTGATCATGGTGAAACAACCCTGGAATGGCGCCTAGTGAATTGTAAGGATATTTGTTTCATCAAAGTGATGTAAGAGTGAGGCGCACTTTCCCTCCTCTTTAACTTCTCAGATGCACTTCCTTCAAGAAGGCCATTTTGCGCCTAAGGAAAGGATGATGAATTACTTTCATTTCTAGACAGAATACTTGCATTTGGATATGACTTGGAAACTCCTAGTAGGTTGAATGAAGCTAGAGTTTACCCTAGATGATAGGCGCAATCCCATGGCACTGGAGCTCAGTTTTAGCGCCTTCAAAGAAGAGCACATGAGGGAAATTATGAGGTCAGGCGCTTGTAAAAGGGAACACCTTGAAACATCTTCCAGGGGTTGAAGTGGTAAGAAACATCAAGTGAGTCTAGGCACACTCCCTAGTGTGAACAGCTTAGCTCTGGCGCCTAGCCACAAAGTGAGCCAGATGTAGTCTGGACATTAGAAGTCAGGCGCTCATTCTGAGATGAAGCATTCCACCTTCCAAATCAACAAGACTTGAAAGAATTGACAAAGGAAGCCAAGGTGCACCTTCTACTTGTTTTCACCTCCAGAATGCGCCTAACTTTGAAAGGGGTTAGAAGACGTCTGTTAGACTTTTCCAATCAAGGCGCCGAATAAGAAAAGATGCTATCTAAACACCTTAGGCGCACTTTCTAAGTCCTTGTCACTTCAAGGAAACACCTAGTTTGGAAGGCGCCTATTCTGTTCTCCACTCCCTTCAATTGGCGCCTAGAACACATGATGCATGAAGTGAGCGCCTAGACTCCAGAGGGCTCATTTGGGCGCCTAATCTTGAATCAAGGTCCAAAAGTCTTCAGTGAATGATTGATAAGTGTTTGAAAACATATAAAATCGCCAGACTTCACTAGGCGCATCTTCATGCCTCTACACCTCAGATTGGCACCTAGCATTTAAACACCTTCTTAATGGTTTTGTTTTGGCGCCTAACCTTGGAAGCTATCTAGAGCATCTATAAACTCTATTTGACGCCTAAAATTGGCAAGGCACAACTTCATGAAGAGACCACCTCAACTTGGCGCCCAAGTCAGAAGAACCCTGAATCTGCGCCTAAGTGTTTCTAGAAGGAGATAAGGTTGTTACAACTACCTAAATGCCCATTGGTCAGAAGGATAGCATTTGGGATCCGTGTGGGGCCTCTAGATAAGATTGCCAACTCAGAATGAGTCATCAGATGGAATATTCCCTTGGATATGCTTCTTGGGAAACGTGCCTTGGTTCCTCTTTGTGCATTGAAAAATGTGCCTTCATTGCCTTTGGAAGGCCTATAAAAGGAGGAGCTCTCTCATTCATTTGATATCTATTCATTTTGGCAAATTTCTCTCTGCAAAGCTTGTAAGCTTGTAATCTTGAGGCCTGCGAGTTTCAAGTGTTGGGGTGATGCTCCCTCAACAAGCAAGGTGATGCTCCCTTGTTGTAATGTGAGGTGTTGACATTCAGTTAACATCAGTGAGTTTGATTGAGTTGATCAAGTGTAGAAGTCATTGTAGACATCAAGGCTTTAAGGCCTCCTTTTGTAATTCCATTTGAATAAGGTTGTAACTTCATGCTGTTGAAAGCATTATCCATGTAATAAGACATTGCAAGATGATTGAATTAAGTAATAAGACAAGTACCCAGCTTTAAAGTTGATTCATTCAAGTAGTTATCTTTGATGTTTGTCATTAAGTGTTAAGTAGTGATAAGCTAAGTACAAGTAAATTTATCTAAGTTAAGGAAAAATTTTAGTAGAACTGGTTGGGTATCTTACAAGAATAACACTTGGGTCCTCTCTGATCTTCCACCTGGGAAGAAGCCCATTGGCTACAAATGGGTGTATAAAGTGAAGTACAAGACTGATGAAACCTTGGGTAAGTATAAGACTCGATTGGTAGCCAAAGGGTTCTCACAGAAAGAGGGCATTGACTATGAGGAGACATTTGCTCCCACAGCCAAGATGAGTACCATTCGGCTTGTCCTCTCTATTGCAGCCCAGTTTGGATGGAAAGTCCATCAAATGGATGTCAAGAGTGCATTCCTCAATAGAGATTTGCAAGAAGAAGTTTACATGACGCAACCTCCTGGCTTCAAGGTTGCTAGTAAAGAACACCAGGTGTGCAAACTGGTGAAAGCACTCTATGGCCGTAGGCTCCATGGGCATGGTACATGAAAATTGATAAGTACCTTGTGGATCATGGTTTTCAGCGGAGTCCTGATTCCAATTTGTATGTCAAACAGTATGCTAATGATAGTCTTTTTATAGTTGTCTATGTTGATGATCTAATCATTACTGGCAGCTCGGAGCAGTTGATTGAGGAGATCAAACATGATCTCAGTTAATCTTTTGACATGACAAATTTGGGACTTCTGCATTATTGCCTAGGTGTTGAGGTTTGGCAGACAGCTGATAGCATCTTCATCTCTCAATCCAAGTATGCTAGAACTCTGCTGGATAAGTTCCGGATGACAATTTGTAAACCTGCATCCACACCTATGGAGAAAGGGCTGAAACTTTCAGTCAACTCTGATTCACCTGTGGAGAATGAATCAGCATTCAGGCAACTAGTGGGCAGCCTCATTTATCTCACTACCATTAGACATCTTAGTTTTGCAGTGAGCTACATCTCTCGCTTCATGACAGCCCCTAAATCTGAACAGTGGGTTGCAACGAGGCGTGTGCTGAGATATGTGAAAGGCACTTCCGACTTTGGCATTCTGTATGGGAGGTGCAAAGATCCTAAGCTGATCGGTTTTACAGACTAAGATTGGGCAGGTTTTGTTGATGAAAGGAAGTCTACTTCTGAGTATGTTTTCAGTTTGGGCATAGGTGCAATCACATGGACCAACAAGAAGCAGCAGGCAGTGGCTCTCTCCTCGACAGAAGCTAAATACCGGGGAGCTGTTAAAGCAGCATGTGAGGTAGTTTGGCTTCGAAGGATGCTTTCAGACATGCAAATGTCTCAAGCAGGGCCTTCATCCTTGTATTGTGACAATCAAGGGGTGCTGAAACTTCCCAAAAATCTAGTCTTCCATGAAAGGACAAAGCATGTTGACCTTCATTGTCATTTCATCCGCTAGCTTGTCGAAGACAGATCAGTGGTGTTGCAGTATATTCCAACTTAGGACCAGACTACAGATATTCTCACCAAATCTTTGAACCCGGATAAGTATGTCAAATTTAGGGGGCACCTTGGTGTAGTTGATAGATTGACCATTAAGGGAGAGTAATAAAATAAATTAGATAGTTTATATTAATGGTCATCTTTTGTAACATATTTAGATTCTTTCTATTCTATTGTTTAGATTAGTTGTAATCTATTTTAGAAACATCTATACTTCGTATATTTAGAAACATCTGTATTATATAGAGCTTTGCTCTTTGTTAATAATATTCATTCGATTCTTTACCATAATATCATCCACATAACTTTCCTTAGATCCGAATTTCCCTTATATCCTTGAAACATTTATATTTAATTTTTAAAAATGTTGCTCAATTAAAATGTATATATTCTGAAATATTTCATGTTAAATTTTTTTAAAATAAAAATTATTAAAATAAATTATATATTCTAATTTAAAAAATATTTTAAACTTACGAAAATTAAAAATATCCAACTATATTCTATTTTATAATTTTTAACTTCAAATATATTACATTCTATGAAATTAAAAATATAAAAATATTTACAAAATAGTATTTAAAAAATAAAACAAAATAAAAAATCAAATTAATTAAGAATTATAAATAAAAACAATTATAAATTTAATAAGTTACTTAAATTAATAATATAATATATATTAATTTTGAAATGAAGGTAGAGATCGAAGTAATTTAGAAGATGTGTTCATCATGCAAAGGATAAAAGCACATTAGGGGATATATCATGTCATATTAGTGGCATGCAGTAGGATAGCGGATGCAAGAAGCAGGCGAGCAGTAGGAAGGTTTATGTGGCAAGGAATGGAGAAAACCGTGTCCCTCCTTCAACGACGATAAGTCTCAAATCCCTCTAGGCTTAATATTCACAGGCGAAGGCTTTGGGGAAGGATCCTTCTCCCCTAGCAGCGGCAGAAATTTCTGCACCCTCCTCTGACCTAGCTCTTCCGCCCCTGGCTCTTAGCAATTGCAGAAATTCCTCCAATCCTTACCACTAGTGCAATGACTTATGCAAAAAACAGATTTTAAAGGCTGATTCTTCTCTGGACTTAGGGTTTAAAGCGAACCATGTGGATGGGCGGGAAGGAATACTTTCTGGTGCGCAAGGGGAGAAGCCCGAATGGCCTCCTAATTCACCAAACCCAAAATCCTCCATTCCTCTCTCTATTGGAGACTTTACGGTCTCACTAGAGGCAGAACCTAAGGAATTTCATATCTCTAATGACTACATCAAGGAAATATATGAGGATCTCAGAGCCAGATCCATCGTCTTCAAGAATATGGGAAAACGGCCAAAGGTGGAAGATTTCTTAGCTTGGAGCAGTGTGATATGGAGCAACTTGGCCATTCCCTCGGTGTATCTTCTGGATCATGGCCTTTTTTTGGTTACCTTTCAATCTTCGAAAGACTGCAGATTTGCTCTGGACCATGGCCCATGATTCTTCGGTAAATCAGCCTTGTTTATGACCCCATGGACTCCCTTCTTCGATCTTGCCAATGCATGCATATCTCACATCCCGATCTGGTTACGTTTTTACAATCTCCCTTTAGTTATGAGGAACTCTGGACTCATTCAAAAATTGGTTAATCAATTTGGAAAATTTGTCAAGATAGATGAGGGGTTCCCAGACAAAGAAGATTTGTAAGAGTTTGCGCTATGATTGACATATCCAAGCCTGTCACGCACAAGGTCAGGCTGATTTCTTCTCATGGCTCGTGGATGCAATATATCAACTTTGAAGGCCTCCCAAAGCGTTGTTTTAGATGTAACCAATTTGGTCATAAAATCGTTGGCTGCAATGCTAAGTCCTCTTCTAGTGTAAGAGCATTCAACCTCAAAAAGTGGGTCCGTAAAGAAGGTAACCCTAATGATGATTTTGTTTGGCAGAATCATGGGATTTTCATGGATCACTCCCAGCATCCTTCAGACGGTGAGGTTGGTCATGTCCTTGTGGTTCCTTCCTCTGGAGAGGCTCTTGTGGAAGAATTATAGGATAAAAAGAAGTTTCCAAATGATCACAAGATTTATCCAGTGGATGTGGACCCTCTCCCTCTTGCCCACACAGATGGGATGGTGACCCCAGATGATCTCCCTGAGCATGATGATGGTCTTACTTCTACCAATTGCACTAAATCTAGCAAGAGCAAAGGTAGGAAAACTAAGGCAGAAAAGCTAAGATTAGAAGCTCATGATTCTATGGAGGATGGTAGATAGTGGACCATGGAGGTGCTCCTTACCAGGGGTCAACGAAAACAAAGGAAATGGAGAATCTATTCCTAGAAGAGTGTTCTATTTGAGTGGCTTGGGAAGATTTCAGCCTAAGGCTCCTTACCTCCCTCAGTTTATCCATCCTTTCTGTTTCTTTTCTTTTCACTCCCCGTTACTTGGGTCTGAAGCTTTCTTTTATTTTGATTATGTTGATATACATGGGAGTGGACCCTCATCCCACAACTTACGGATCAAAAAAAATAATATATATTAATTCATTAAAGATTATATAAACCATAATATTATAAATTTAAATATATCTCGACAAAACATTAACCTATTTATAAATATATAGTTCTTCAATTTATATTTTAAATTTATCAAATATATGTTGCAAAGGGATAGGGCATGAAAATGCTATATACAGATAGGGTTCTACCGACTACAATTCCTTGGCTAGTCCCCTCTACTCACCATAGATCAAACCATGTGCAAACACCTGACAAACTGTCGTTTTCATGTTTTTTCAATCCTCTCACTAATTCCACAAGGAACCCTCCAAACCAGGGACATATTTATATAAACCGTGTTACATCTCTAAAAAAAGAAATAATCGCGAAACCCTAAGTACAAATGAAAATCGTGGAACAACATTGAAAATTCCTAAAAGTTATTGAATATCTCTGCACACAATTTAAATGAGATTTGAATGCGTTTAAACTGGAAAAAAATCCGTCAACAAACATTGACCCAAATTTTTTTAAGAAATTGCGATTTTCTGGGCAAATAAATCACCAACAATGGCATTTCGCAATTTTCCCAATTAATCGCATATTTTTGGCGATTTATGCTTCTATGGCCAAGTGCACATGAGGAATGGTTCAGCCTTTAGAAATTCCATCAAACATCATGTAAAGGTGGGAAGATTGTAAGGAATCTACATCCAGCTTTGAAGGGAAGAACTTCGCAAAGGGTGGCACACATTTCAGCTGGCATTGCCATTGAAGAACTCTACCACATATCATTAAATTTGGCTTAACTCCTTAGTAACACATGCCTAGCATGGGGAACATAACGAAGTGATCCAAAGTGCACCTTCTAGTGGCTTTGCCACCTAATATTTCCGCCCAAGCATCATGAAAAGTGGCACTAACATTTTGAAACCATGCTCAGCCAGGAAATAAATTCTTAAGTATAAAAATGGCGCACAATTTAAGTGGCATAACCAGCATAAAACTACACCAAGTGGCAAATGTCTTATTGAATCACACCTAGCAGATGAAAGGATTTAAAGCAACAAATGGCACACTTTTAGGGAGGTGATGCCATCTTATTTCTCTGCCATTTATCCAAGGTCCCAATGTGGGCAAGGTGAGAGCATACAATGTTTGGACAACACACTAAACTGTATGAATGCACTGTTGGAAAGGAAAAGATAGCATAGCCAACCAAAAGCATATAGACAGCAAGGCCGACCCAAATCTACACCTATTCGGCAAACAAGTAGGCTTGCCACTGGTAGATTCCAACAAGTTTGATCAAGCCAAATTGGTTGATAGCAATGCAGACTTGATCGATGCTAAAATGGGCTATGCAAAATGCAATCGGGTCTAGCGGTGAAACAACCAGGACCTCTTACAAATATGAAATACAAACAACTGGTGGTATACCATCCAATTTTACAATATGATCAATATGAAATGCAAGCACTTTCTAGTGGTACTACCATCCAGAATTACAATAAGTATAACATATGAACTACTAATATATTGATTCAATAGACATCTACAACACAATACTGAAAATATTATGCTAATAAGCAAACATCACTGCTGCAACAAAGGATTAGTCCATAATAATCAGAAAACAAGTGATTATCAGCCCACATGGACTGGGCAAACTGAAACAATATTGAATGCTGATGTAGGCTGCAACTGAACACTGAAAGCTGACCCAAACTGAAACTAATCACTAAAACTTTGCACAAAGACCCAAATCTAAACTGTACAACTCATCATGGTGATGGTACGGCCCCTCAAAGGGCATTATTCACTGCTGCAAGTCAACACAAGACTGTACAGCCTCAAAATACATCAGTACAGCCTCCAAAAATGCTTCCAAACTGCTGTAAACACATAGTAGATGGTACAATTGCAGGTACAAGGTGTACGACTGTATGGCTGGAGCAAAGGACTAAAATTGTTGTTAAAACAACAACGATTCCACTTCAGACTTCACACACCCTCTAGACAATAGTACGGCTCCATTTTGTGGCATTAAATGTCACACTCAACTGTTTTGCCTAAAACTAGACCTCCCACGCCAACTTCATGAATAATATGGCTTGCGAAAGCTTGTCTGGCCAGATGGAACAGGTAATACAACTGCTACAAATTGTACAGCCAGCAATATCAACAACAGGGTTGCTCCCAAAAAACATCAGCACAAACATAAACTCAAATTCAAATAGCATCAAAACACATTAAAAATCTCCATTATAATTGAAACTAGAAACACTACAATCTTTCAACACATAAGTGATTCTTGAATGAAACCACTCAAATCAGCTAAGAGGATTTTTGTCCTCGAAACTAAATTTACTAAAGGGTTTTCGTCCTCAAGCAAATAGAACTCACATTCATTCTCCAAAGCAAATAAAATGAATAAGTGGGAAGCGGATTTCTAAAAGCAAACCTCCATTTTATAACCTTTTCGAAGAAATAAAATTATATTATTTCTTTCTGCTCACTTATCTCCTCAAAATTAGAAAAATATAATAAAATGTCCTGTTGACCACCTTTTTCCATCTTGGAGCTAGTGACACTTTATTCGAACAACTTACAACCTTTTTAAATAATCAAATATAAGTTGTCTTTTAAAATATAACTCAAAATCACTTTTCAACAACTTGAGTTAATTATTTAATTATTTCCCGCACATCCCAAAGTCTACGGAAAATATTAAAATGGACCATTTATACTTCCATGATAACTCCACCAACACCATAAGTGCATAGGTCTTCCACCCACAGAAAGTTGGCGCTCTCCAATGATGATGGAATTATCCAAGAATCATGGAGCTTCCCAAGAATGTTGGAATGGACCATAAAAGAGACATTACATTCATTAGAATTTAGCATTGCAACAAAAACCAGCAAGTGTTCATATTTCATTTCAATTTGTATAAGTGTCAGTTTTAATTGGAAAATTGGTAGGAAAAGAGAGTGTAATGTTCCTAAGTGGTTATACTGAAATCAATTTGCCAACTTAGCTAAGAATACTTGCAACCAATTAGCCCACTAGAATGAAATTGAACAAGTATACAAATATTTAATGAAACCCACTCCAAATGTTTTATTCTTTCAATAGAAATGTTGCAAGTACCAAACAAGGGTTCGCTGTCTTCTATGACAGTCACATACACATTCAGATCAGACCTCTGTAATGAATACAAATAGCTCCAATTGGCCTCCCAAAGCTTAGCCAAATGCTTATCCAATAGTAGATCTTGATTACAAACAAATATACCCCTGAACACTTATGATATACTATGGAATGAAGATCAAAAGAAGACTGCTGTAGCTGTTACAGTCACAGTGTGGTATCAGCTGAGTGTAATTCAGCATGGACAAGTCAAACACATCACAAATGCAAATCGGTAGCAGCCCAGAGTCTTCAAGTCATCTTAGAGCCTTCAAGTATGATTGCAAATGATAGTATTAGAGCTGTAGTATGACTGCAATGGCTGTGGCAAAGGATGTGCGGCTGAAAGATGATGAATTCCTTGATACAACTTTCTAACAACTCCTCAATGATTGTCTAAGACCTGCAATTGTTTCCCAATACCTGCAATTTTGAAATCAATGGTGAAATTAGAAGCAAAGTCACCTCTTAAAACATAGGGGATCATCTCCCTATGGGCAAGGGCACATCTCACTGTGAATAAGCATGAAAATCGGAATCTTCAAGCTAGAATTGAATAGGAAAAACATACCAAATCAGTCGTCCTTCAATGAAGATAAAGTGCTCTATTTATCCTTCTCCTTTCATGGCCGATTGAGTTTGAGCATTGGTAGATGTGATTCTCCTTGGGTAAGTATTGGTTTACTCTTTCATGGTGATTGCTTTTCTTCTATCTCCCATGGGCAACCCTTCTTCTTGACTGAATGGCCTTATGTCCTAGGCGAATGCATTAATCTTCTTTGGCACCTTTTTCCTTGCAAGATCGCACCCTTAATGGCGAATGGCATTGAATGCATTTGAAACCCCTTTTTGCCTCTTTGCCTTGGGCGAATACACCTTGACATAGGTGAATGAGTCTTAGCTTTGGCGAATCCCTTCAAGTGGCCGTTGGCACACCTTGCTATGTAAATCAGCCTCCTCATTGCTAATCGTTCCTCTTATCTTGGGCGAATGGCCTTGGATGAAGCATTATGACATTTCCTTGATTTGGCCGAACCTTCATGATGTTAAATGTATTTGCATATGATCATTCACCTTGGGCGAATGTGTCTTGGCTGGTCGAATACATCTTCTTGGCAAATGTGTCATGCTATGGCCGAATCCCCTTTGGTTGAATTGTCTCTTTCCTTGAGCGAATCCTTCATATTATGGCCGATCCTTACCATTAGCCTTTACCTTTCCCATAGGGCGAATAAAATTGATGTTTACAACTTCTATGCTTTGGCGAATACCCTAAGTCTTCTCATGCTCCTTTTGGCACATGATCCTAGGCGCCATTCCTTCCCTAGTCGTTGGCATTTGAATATTCGAATTGGTATATAGCTTGGGCGAATGCAAATGGGTCCTATGACAACCGTTTGTATTTTGTCCCTTGTTTGAATTTGAATCCTCTTTCAACCGTTGGGCCCAATCATTGGAACTCTTTATACCATGTGAGTGCCTTTTGAAATGATCATTTAGATCTTGAATTTGTATTTCCCTCCATTTTGAATTTGAATTGGGTTTCCCTCCATTATGCATTTATTTCCCTCCAAATCGATTGATGAAGTGTCATGATGCTTAGCTTGGACCTATCACACATTTGAATCCTTTTTACTTAGCTTGGACCCATCTTAACCTCCATAGGAATCGATTATGGCAAATGTAATTAAAGATTTCATTTGCCTTATGAAAAGCTAAAATAATACTTGGCTCCAATTTGGGAATATTACAGAGAATTAAATTAATAACTTGTTGATTAATTTCATCTACTTGCCTTCATGCTTTCCACTCAAATTGCATTTAATACGAATAACGAAAATTCACTTTGTTGACTTCAACATTAGAATTCATTTTCAAAGTTAGAACAGTTTGCTTTATGCATGCAGTCATATTAAACAAAAAGATTTTTAAAAAAAAGTGTTGTTTACTGTCGGTTATTTCAGCAGCTATTAATAGTTAGATTTAATTTATTTTTGCATCAAAAACATACAAAAACAAAAAAATAAGTAATTTAGTTTCATTGTTTATGCATTTATTTCCGGACATTCAAATGCAATCTACAACACAAACCAACACAACAAGACAAACAATTAAGAAATTTTAATTTGAGCAAAGCACAAGCTCCAAACTTAATTCAAACATCTGCATTGAAACATTCAAATATTCCAAACAAAGTCAATTTTCAAACAATCAATTCACAAAATCTACATGCTCAATCACAAACAAACATTGCAACACCCAAGCATTTCAAATTAAACAATCAAACACTCAAGCCAAACATCTAAATAAGCTAACAAGCAACCAAAAAAAGAAAACCAAGGCATCTAAGTAGTTTTGTGCCATTTCTTTTTCCTTCAGTCACATCCAGCATATCAAGCCTATGTGTAGAATCATAGTTCTATGAGAGAGGATTGGGTAGAAGCTGCTTTGTGAGAGCTACGAGAGAGTTTACCAACTAATGCAACCATTGAAGTAGAAGAGCAAGCTCTAGTTATAGAACGAATTCAACGCAAAAACAATTTATTGCAAGCAATTGAAATGGCCCACATAAATGAAGCATTTGAAGGAGAGACTACTTGTCTCAATGCTCTCTTTGAATCAATCCTACAAAAAGCCAACAATCCCCATCAAGAAGTCCACATCTTGTGCACAACAACAAATACTCATACTACGATAACCGCACTTCGACCAAACATCCCCATTATCCATAGAGCACTCCTTCTTTGTGAAGGGTACGATCCATTGGATTCCCCACCACTAAACCTATTGTTGCCTCACAAACAACAATACTCTACCACCTATCCAATCAACATCAACCACGCACGTGCGTACCATTTGTGATTCACACACAGTAGTGGTGAATCTGATTTCGAGAGTACAAACCTGTCATGTTGAGGCTTAACAATACAGAATTTGATTTTCATTGTTGACCAAACTTTGACCAAACTATTTCAGAATGAGGTCAGCCTCAAATCCAAAAATGCAAAGAGGAGAACCCCAATTAATTTTTACAAGCTTTCCAAAAATGTAAAGAGATCAAAAAAAATCAAAAAATTGTGGCTTGTAGAGCAAATGTATGAAAAATCCTAAATTCGAAATAACTCACACAATTTTGATCACAACAAGCTAAAATTGGACTATAGTTTTGTTGAATGACTCTCCAACTTCAATATAAAAATTGCAGAAAAACTCATAACAGTTTGCGAGATATAGGCAATTCTTCAAAATTAGGGTTTTGTCCACATCTTTGTCCAAATTGAAGCTCTAATACCACTTGTAACGAAATTACTTGCATGAGAGAGAATATAATAGGAAATACTTGAGATTATAATAGAAAGTACTTGCCAATACTTAATAATAACAAGCCACTTCAAGGGGGCAACCTCTAAAAGTCTTCAATAAGAACAAAATTCGCAATATTATGAGAATATACTAACCATAACCTCCTACATATACCCCTATTTTGCCACTGACACCACCTAGGACTACTACCTATATAAAGTTATAGAAATTATCATATGAACTAATTAAAGGTTATGCTAGCCACAAGTCGGCCAACATATCCCAATGCATGATATAAGTTAAGGACGTAGCAAAGCCATGGAGCATTCTTCTTCAAACCAAGTATCCTGACTCACTAGCAATAGAGAATTTTTCTCAAGAGGATCTTTACGTTAGCTTCCCCACATGGACCTTTATTTCTTCTTCTAGGTTGGTAGGGGATAGAGGTTTAACCTAGGAGCTAGAGAATGGGGAGAAGGTTGGTTTTAGGAAAACCTCTTGGATGAGCTTTACCTCCTAGATTGAATCTAAGGGCTTAGAGGGGATAAAAGGAATTTGGAAACCTTGTGGGTCTCGAGGTCAAAGACTATTAGGAGTTAGGGTCAAGATCAACGTGGCTGACCAAATCTTAAAATTCGTTTGAGGGTCTAGAAATTGAGGAAGCCAAAAAAGAGAGACTACTCAACATCGTAAAAAAGACATTCGTAATTCCAGTGCTAGGGATGAACTTAGATTATTGGGGGATGGTTCTAGCCATTAAAAGGTTAACATAAGCTACCATTGGCTAGAAGTGGAGCCTCTATCTAGCAAGGAGTGGTTGGCTCAGATGGTTTGGAATGTCTTTTCTCCCCTTAGCTTGGTTGGTTGGACATGAAAATTCTAACTCATGACAACCTTAAGAAAAAGGATTTTCTGTAATGTCCCCTTTTGGGATTACCCTAAATCTTACCCTAGAATCACAAGTTAGGGTTACAACTTACCAATTAAATGTTGTAAGCAGGATAAATCCTGGTTTAGGTCTATTTCAAAAACCATATGTAATATCCCTAATAAGAATCATACTAATTTTATCCTAAAGTATCAGGGAAACAATGGATTTAGAGGGTAACTTGGCTTGATTTAATCCCTGCAAACAAGTTAGAGATCAATTACAACAATAACTTATCAAGTGGAGTATCATGATTAAACATTAGTAAATCCATAGTAAATTAGCTAACCCAATTATTAAACCTTACCTTGGGATGCTCAACCATGGGGGAGCATGGAAGAGAGTGACTCGATGGGGTGTCTTAGCCTCCCTAAGCCTCAGGGCAGATATACCATCCCCCTAGTCCTCATGTGGCGCATGCCATTCATATGAGGTGTCCTCGGCCTCATGTGGCGCATGCCATTCATATGAGGTCGCCTACCTAGTGAGGATTCTAATTTATCCGTTATCCCCTTATCTTGCCATCTTTTCCCATTTCCCCATGATTGATCCCCCTATATTGTTACACCATGATAGAAGAGTGAGGTTACCAAGGGTGTCCTAGTAGCCAAACTCTCTAGGCCCAAAGGCAGTACTCTTTTATGCTAAAGGTAGTACCCCTCTGGCCCGTGTGGGCTCATCTTGTCCCCCCCCTGGGTGGCGTACCTAGAAGAGGGCCCTCTCACCGTTCTCCTTTGCAATGCTCCCTTTTCCCATCATGGTGAAGGTATGTGCAGAATGAACTAATCAAATTCACATCTACAAATAATCACATCAGCAATAATAATTTATGATAACAACAAGCATAAACCATTAACCATATTTAAATTATACATTATACTTCCATATGAGTATCCTACCACAAATAGATTAATGGACCATTCCTCAATTTAATGCCTTTTCTATATATCTTGATTGAAGATCTGTATGTATGTTTTTCTCTTGATCTCATACTCTTTATTCTTCTATCCTTTTATACCTCTCCAAGTGAGGCGATCAACTAGGAGACACACCCTTTGAAAATAGACACACCATATGCTAATCGCACCTTTCTCTTCCCAAATCGCACCTCTTTTATTCATTGATTTAGTTAAGACAATATTTTGTCTTATGTGGAACGCATCATATCTCTTATTAATCAAGCCTTTGCATATTAAAATATGAAATCTTTGGCTTATATAGTAATCGCATCTCTTAAGGAAATCACTGCCTTTAATAAAATCGTGTCACAAGATAGATGAACTCATAGTTGTAAAACGTGCCAAAAACTCACCTGACTCGCGAGTATGCGTGGTTTTTTCCCGGCAGCGAGTCATTCAGGGAATAACTCGAGACGAGTTTTCCCTAAAACTCGCCGCGAGTTTAGTCTCCAAAAATCGCGATTTAACCCTATGAAGCGCGAGTCAGGAAAACTCGGCCAAGGGGGGAAAAGTCACTTAACTTTAAAGTCTCAAAAAAATTAAAAAACACTAATAAAGTTTCATTTTCGGGAGAGAGGACTCAGAGGAGAAAACAACGACGCCCTAGAAAAACGACGCTGCCAGAAGTTAGAACGCAATGCGCCACAAATACCCTAGCCTGCGCCAAGGGAAAGAGGTAGGTTTCGGTTTTATTTTTTAAACATGACATTGTTTTTTAGGTTTTGTTTTATTTTGTAAAATACATTCAAAAATTTATAAAAACTTTCATATCCGACAGATTTTCGAGTTTAAACTTTAAACAATCGAAATTTTTAAAAGACTGTATCATATGAAAGGAGAGATTTTGGATGAACTGTCAATATTTATAATGAAATTTTCAAAACTTAAAAGACTGTATCGTATGAAAGGAGAGATTTTGAACGAACTGTCAATATTTATATAGGATACCCCAGCTATACCAGCGACTTCCGCACCACCCACAGAGAAACAAAACTCTTTTGAGCTTTAGTCGTAGAAGAAATTTATGATTTATATTTTCTAGTGATAATGGAACTCTTTTTTGGGTCTATGATATGTATTGTCAAATTGGAATTTCATATGTATTCGAAGGTTGAACTCTTTTTTTTTGTCTATGGTATGTATTAAACTCTTAATTTTTATATATGAAGGAAATCAGCAATGCATTCTACAATTTCATAAATGTGTGTTTTTTAAGAATATTTTTTAAAAATTATGCATTTTTAAATGTTCGATAAATTTGTCGAGTTATTGCCGAGTTTTTCCCCGAGTTTTTGCCGAGTCCTGAGTTTTTAAAAATTTTGCGTCTGCCGAGTTTTTGCCGAGTCTGAGTTTTTCAACTATGGATGAAATTGCACCTACTCATAATCAAAAGTGCTCCATCAACAAATCTCATTACTTCTTTATTTTAATCGGACTTCTTCATCATAAAATCATACTTCTTTGAATATTCTCATAGTCAGCCTCATGAGATTTATTAAATAGAAACATTTAAACTTTGGCGCTCCTCATGGTCGGCCTCATACAAGGCAATGATTTAAATCTTTAATATAAATCTGATGTAATCGTTATTGTTGTCCAAGGTGTAATGTCTCATTTCGGGGACACGACAATCCGCCCTGCCCAAGATTGCTTTTCCTCAAGCAATTACAACTAGGATCCCTCTAAAGTCATCAGGAACCTAAATCAATCTCTTCGAAGAATTGTTGTTAGTATTCTTGTCTTAATCCAACTGCCAACGTTAGTATTCTCTAAAGTATGAGGGCAATTTGTCATCCCATTCTTTTGGTTCATGTATTTGTATTTTCCAATATCTCTCAACAAAAAGAACAAGAGTTGGTAATTGGTAAGGTTCGTAACTTAAGATAAGTTTCCCCTCGTTCTCAAGGAAAAGAACCCAAAAGACATCTTGATCTTCGACCTCGGAACGAGTTCTTCCATTACCTCGTACTTTCTACCTTCCGATGTGTTGAGAAGAAGTCATGTTCCAATTCAGAATGAATATTATTATGAGCATGCTTTAATGAAGAGTAATTGATTGTGATTCCATGAAAAGAGAATTTGTGACCAAAGAATACTTGAAAGGATTAATGAAAGACAAATTTATAGGTAAGCATTTGTTTGATGATGTGATTGAGATAATGCAAGTATCATAGGTGAAGATGTAGTTTTAGTCCATGAAAAACATTTTCAAGATGATTTTGAGAGTATTGAAATTCCAAGATTCCGATGAATGATGAAGACATCTTGAAGATTCGGAGAGATGAATCTAATGCTGTTGTAGAGAAGGTAAATTTGGTTCTCAAGTGAGACCTTGATTATTGAGCAAGTTGTAAATCACTGCACGATGATAAGATAACGTGGAGACAATCTAGGACAGATAAGATTTTTAGAAGAGAGAAGATCTTTGTTGTTGAAGAGAGTATACATGAGACACGAATGATGAAACAAATCAGCAAGTGTATAAGAATTGAAGGAAATGTAGTTAATGAAGGATGCAATCAAGAACCTGAATTTGATTTTAGTAATTGAATCCGCATTGTCTGTTATCGATCTGCATGCTCCATTTCCTCATGGTTTTATTTCTAATTGTCCTTGTATACTGATTACTTATGTTTCATACGATTGTATTGCTTTGTATATTATATTCATCTCCCCTTCTTTACTCTCCATGTTGTTTTCTTGCTATTCACTTCCTGTAACTTTTATATGTGCTTTACCTTAGCGTATTTTCCCAATGGATGCTATATCATAATTTATCTTATCTTATTTCTTCTAATAGTCAACCACATGCCTCTGATAGTCCCTATAATGACCATACTTCTTACCTTCGTTTTCCTTTGTTTAATGGTTGTTTATGTTCTCTAATTCCTTATAAATTTATTCTAATTAAAGAATTTGTCATTTATTGTTCTCCTTTTATATCTCAAGTTTGAGGGAGTCATACTTTTTCACTTCACTAGCTACAACTCTTCCTTATAAGTTAATTTGTTAGTACTTCTTAACCCAAGAAGCGTTTGACAAATAAAGCTATGAGAGATTTCGCCTTTACATAGAGTAATCTTAAACACACATAGAGAAACATTAGACATGAAACAAACACATAGATATATGTAATACATGAAGTGTACATGATACACAGTATATACGTAGGACACAAAGCATGAAGCATATGTAATATACAAAGTATACACATAAATACACGTAAGTCATGAAGTATACACTTGAATATACATAAGTCAGAAAGTATACACTCGAATATACGTAATTGATGAAGTATACACTCGAATACACATAAGTCATGAAGTATACACTCGAATACATATTGCATCAACTATCATTCACAGAATGGCAGGAAGGATGCTCTGATACCCCTTGTAATGTCCCCTTTTGGTGCTCCTCATGGTCGGCCTCATACAAGGCAATGATTTAATCTTTAATTTAAATCTGATGTAATCGTTATTGTTGTCCAAGGTGTAATGTCTCATTCCAGGGACATGACATTTTCAAGTTCCTTCTTGGTGTCCGCTCTATGGAAGGTAAGGAAGAGGATGGAGATCATCTCCTCCTACATTGTGCCTTCTCTAAGAACATTTGGGGGCCTGTTGTGACCAAATCACACATCACCCCATTGCAAATGGGGACCCCCTTTTTTTTGAGCTCCTGTGCTTTGCATGTAGTTCTGGATGATGTCTTAGGTTCGTTTCCTCTGCCAATCCAACAATAAGTCTCTCTCCTAGAAGGTTTTTGCTTTGTAACTGGAGGTCTCATCTGGTACACAAACTTGCAGTAATGAAAAAGTCTTGATCAAATTCCATCCAGTTCATGAATATTGAGACCAATCCTGATGTTTGTTTGAGATCCTAAAAATGACCAAGTCTGGTAGCCTGAAATCCTAAAATCCTGAAAAATTGACTAAGTCTGAAATCTGGTGGATCCTCCAAATTCTAGATTCTACATGTTAAATCCGGTGGATTCGAGACCTATCTCAAACATCCTGAAAGGTATATTGAAAAATATTTAAAGTATAATTATACTTAAATATATTTTTTAATATACCTTTACCCTGAGAGACCCTGAAAAATGGCTAAGTACCCCAGAGGATCCAAAATCTTGATCTAGTGCGACGGGATATTAGAGTGGCGCAAAATCTTGATGAAGTGCACTTTCAATCAGAGAACAAGATGATGATCCATTGCACCAGAACCAATGCGCCCTAATCATTGCACCAATTTTGGAAGGCAAAGGTAGGTGAGTTTTGAAGAAATGTTGAGGAAAGATCAAAAACTTGATCTCATGCGCCCAAACTAATGCGCCATATAGCATTGCGCCATCTCTTGAAGGAAATTAACATCCGATCTTCAAGGTGAGAAGAAGATATCCAAACTACCCTATCTAATGCGCCTAGTCTAATACATCACTTGGATCACTTTCACATGAGGATTTAAAATCCTTAACTAGTGCGCCATAAGGAGAAATCAGGTTTGGTGAAGAGGAAAGCCTTTAGAAGATTTGAAAGTTTGATTTAAGGCATTTAAATCAAGGAGAGATCAAATATCTGATCTAGTGCGCCAGCTTGTGGAAGATTTTCAAAAAGTCATCTAATGCATTCAAGATAAGAGGATTTAAAATCTCTAACTGTTGCGCCACCGCAATGGAAGAAGGTATAAAGTTTTCCAAGGGTTCGATGAAAGAGAAGATCTCAAAAATCAGACCTAGTGCGCCATTGCAAGGGAGGGAAGAGTTAAGAGTATTTTAAGTTTTTCAAAGAAGATTCTGAACTTCTCAACTAATGCGTTGATATCAAGGAGATTTTAAATTCATCATCCAAAGCGCTGCTCCAAAGATAAAATGAATCTTGCATTGAGTATGAACTTTATAACCTTTTTTGAGAGGATTCAAGCCTTTTTAACCACTGCGCCACGTGTTGGAAGTATTAAGTGTTCTAATATACTTACAAGATCTCAAAAATCACATCTAATGCGCCAACAGTCAGCAGGAGATTTAGTTTTTTCTCAAAGCTAGAAGAAGATTTCTAAATCTTGGATCTAATCCGCCAACTTGTAGAGGATCTTGAAGGTGTTAACTAGTGCACCAAGAGGGGAGATAAGGTAGGAGGCTTCAAAGATACCAATCTACTACGCCATCTGTGAGGAGAGATTGCTAAGTGTTTTGAGGACTTTCAAGAGGATCTTAAAACCTTTATCCAATGCGCTGGTTGTAGAGGAGTTTGAAAGTGTCATCTAGTGCACCAATTCTTTCAAGAGGAATCAAATACCCTATCCAATGCGCCTTGATCTGATTTAAGAGAAAAGAAATGTTGTCAAGAAGATGATAGAACATGGAGACTTGATCCATTGCGCCACATTATTGAAGGATGATTGAGTTGAAGTCTAACAAGGGTACTCAAGTTCAGATGAATTCCTGATCTCATACACCTTTATCAGTATATCCAAGTTGGAAGAAGTTGACTTAGAGTAAGCTTTTTGTGAAGATTTCAAGAAGAAATTAAATCTTCTATCTGCTGCGCCAAAGGTGGTGACAACTATTTTGAAGGTTCTAATACAAAGTTTCTTGAGTGGAGGCTTAAGATATCCATCTGCTATGCCAAGCCTTTAAAGACAAAGTTTCAAGTTCCTAATCTTCAAGCCAAGAAGGAGGAGTTCAAGAGTTTAGGGGAAGATTTAAAGAGTCCATTCAATGTTCTAATTTCTATATTGCTTTCATGTTTTGATCTTCTTTAGAGCTTAAGCAAATGATTCTTATGTGTTTATGTTATAAAGCCGAAGGATTGATGTTGTTTCTTTCTCTATGTTGCAGGAGTGTGAATGATGCTAAGGAATCATCAAAGAAGAGGAGGCTTGAACCACTTTCATCCTAGGAGTGAAGTCAACAAGTTGCCGTATGGAGAAAACATCATAAGCTGCTCTAAGAAGTCACTTCAAGGACATCCTATTGGATCACTTCAAGTATCAGCTAGTTTCTTCATCAGTCATAGCTTCAAGGCATCATGTAGCTGCTTCAAGGAACCTTTCATCATCCTTGTGTTGCAACTCTTCATCATGTGGCATCATGTTAAGATTATCAAGTTGGAATACTTCTTTATTGAACATTCCAAGGCATTCATCCATTCAACTTCAAGTTCTTTCAAGATTCAAGATCATCATCAAGGAACCTTCACCATCATCACGCTGCAACATTTCAAGATCATCAACAAGGAAGCATTTCATCATCTGCATCATGTTCAAAGACACTTCATTCATCAAACTTCAAGTGCTTTCAATTTTCAAGTCTAAAGAGAGATCCTACTTCTAATCATGAATCAAGTATCATCATCATCTACTCTTACATGAAGGAGGCAGCATCATTATATACATTACCCTTCGTGAGGGATCATCCAAAGAAGATCATCATGAATCCTACAAGAAAAAGAAACGTCACGAAGTCATGCAAGTGAAGCAACATCCATCATACATCCAATTTACAAGAAGATGAGCAAGGCAAGATCTACAAGATACATCCCAAGCATTCAAGATTAAAGCAATCACATTGAAGACATCACATTAATGATGCAGTTTGGGAATAAGCTAAGGTGGCATCTACGTGGCAAGTACCTATCATCATCCAATCACAATCAGCCACATCAATTCAACTACATTCAATGTATCATTTAATAAAAGAAGCCAAGAGGACGCCTATGTGGAAGATGCTTTAAATGATTTCATCTTATTCTTATCACATTGGAAAGCGTGCCTTCATTGCCTCTCTTCTGTACTAAAAATAGAAAGTTGTTGTAACTACCTACTAAGATGGCATGATCTGAGCCTTTGGCTATCGAATTGATCTAAGCCATTCATTGTAACCTGGAGCTCTATATAAAGGCCTTGTTGCCTCATTTGTAAAATCAGAATAGAGACTAGAGATAGTTTTGTAGGAGTAGAATAGGAGAGACTCTCGAAATTTCCTAAGAGGACTTAGAGATTGTTGTAAATATTTCTCAAGATTAATGCAAAGACATTGGAGCATTGTTTGGTGTTAAGTGTTGTCTTGTGGAATAACATGGTTTCTGGTATCTTGAATTGAATGAAGAGATGTTTCAAATTAGATTAGAAGTAGATTAGAAGCTCATTAATGTGATATATGTGGGTATTGAATATTTGATCAACTCCTAGCTCATGCTTTTAACATTCATCGCCGGTGAAGTGTTGTGTAAAGCTAGTCTGAGCCTCATTTGCTTGAGTTCGATTGTGGATGCTTGTTTGAGTTGCGCCATTCGATGGGTGCTTGTATGAGCTTTCATGATTTGAAAACCATTCGTGTAACCTTAGGAGATTGCACCAACTTCATGTAGTTGTAGGCATCCTTGGCGAAGTGAAGTTAGGTTAATCAAGGAGTTTGTCTATTCATACATCATCATTGCTTCATTGACCTTAGATTAGTTTTCTAAACTCTTGCCCTTTTTCTATTTCTTTATCATTGAAACCTTGTACATACATCATCCACACTGAAAGAGGAATAAGCTAAATGAAGTAAGAATAAGTCAGTGTAAGTCCCTTTGTGTTTACCAGCAGAATCATATCAAGTCACTGAGCTATCCCTTACAAAATCATAAAAAAGGAACCTTGGAGTCATCTTGTTTGATCACTTTGTTCAGCATTCGAGAGGCTTTGCTCAAGAGAGAGTTAGATACTCTGTATTTTACTCTATTGTTGACTTGTCTAAAAACAATCATCAACAGGGCCCTCACTGAGGAACCTAGAGATGGTCTGGTTTCTCCACACCTCAATCAAGGAGCATTTGAGTTCTTGGCCCTGCAAACCATCCCACCTGCAAACTTTGTAGCAAATTGCCATTAACAATATTCTCCTAGGAATCTAGCTAGAAAGGAATAGGAAAATCTTTAAGAGCAAGGAGAAATATTGGGAGCAATGTTGGAAGCAGTTTGAATCCACTATCTTGGCCTATGTGTCCTTTTCTCTAAGGGGTTGACTCTGGCTCATTGACTAAGTAGGATAACAAATCAAAAGGAGAATGACAAAAAATAGGTGATTTGGTACCCCAAAAGAAGAGGTTCCTAAAATTCAGCTTTCATGAAGTGGCAAGGGGAAGCCCTAGCCCAATGAGTGCTAGCTACTTGATTAGAAATGAAGAAGCCCTTATAGGAGATGGTTCATTTTTTCTTCCACCTTCCAATAACATGGTAGAATTTCTAGGGCTCATTGAAGGTCTTAAGCTAGCAAAAGACCTAGGGCCAGTTTCTTTGGAAGTTGAGGGTGATCCTCAAGTTGTCATTAACAAGATGATAATGGGTAGAACCCCGAACAGGAGACTTGGAAATATCTAAAGGAAGCTTTGGAGCTATCAAATAAACTCGACAAGGCTTCCTTTGGCCACTACTACGGGGAAGCCATTTCAGTAGCAAATTTCTTGGCTAAAGCGAGTGTGGATCAAGATCATTTCTCAGCTCTAATCAATTCAGAGGCTTCAATTTGGAAAGGGCCTATGGAGAACTTGTAGAAAGACTCCCCATGGGAATCCCCAAGCTGGTGGTGCTCTTAGGGTTTAAATTAGATTCAAAATATAAATGAAAAAAAGGTAGAATATAATACAACAAGAGAAAAAGAAGAAAGAAAAGATGTGAAGGTAAAGAAAATAATAAAGAAAGAATCAGATCAAGATTTTATTTAAATTCCAAAAGTGTAATGATGGCCTCGGAATTAGAAGTGTGTTTTTTAAATTATGGGTCATGGGGGTTTATAACTTTATTACTTCAATGGGGAAGGATCTGCTCCCCTTAATGATTTCCTTCCCCCAAGTGAAAACAGTGTTCATGTTCTCCAAGGAATGATGAGGTGGCAAAAGAGGGTTGTGCCATTGCTAGGTGTCATTGTTGGACTTGGGTGAGGAGAGGCATGTTTTTTAGGATGAGATTGCTAAGTAGATGTATGATGGCACTCTTATTGCACTTGCATTGTAGAATTTCCAATTGGATTCAACAAGACAAGCCTTGAAAGTTTGAAGTGGTGGCAGATTTCTTTCCTTGCCTATTTGGCTCAGCTTTTATTTATGGCTACTACAATGGGTGGTTAGGGTGTTGTCTGTTAGTGTCTTAGTTCTAGGTAGTGGGGGAGACTGAGTGGTTTCATCTACTAGCGTAGGAGCTTGTAGAGGAGGCAGGTTTTCTTGTAACGGAAATGAGGATAGAAGGGATCCTCCCTATGGGATAACAGTTTCCAGCAAGCAACTGAGAAACATCTTCTCCATCCCCAACAAAGCCATACCGTGTCTCATCAAGGGGGTGTTGGGGTTTGAAGGTTATGGAAACACTGGGGCTCGTAGGACCCATGCTTCCATTGAGCAAGAATTTAGAATTAAACTCGGAGAGAAAATAGCAAATGAGTAACTGTTGGAAGATCTCTTGGAGGTGCTGCTACTGGCTGAGAATAGTTGGAGGGGATGCTACCCATGCATTGGACAGCTAGGGAGGAGGTTCAGGCCCTGAAAGATGGGATTCAAGCAGTTCATGAAGACAAAGAATGGTTGGTGGATTTCTGCACGGACCTGATAAAATACATAAAGCACCTAAGGATAGTTCACCTAGAGGGAGGGTTGTAGATCCATAGCTCCTACACCTTGCTGGGCCTTTCTAAGGAAGGGCTTATTGGCATTGCTGCAAAAAAACTGCCCTCAACCCTCCGGGAGTCCTAGTCAGAAGTATCCCCACTGTTCTGAGGAGTTGGATGGAGGGAGACAAGACCCCTGATGCAAAAAACAGTCCTTCCCCCAATCTGTCCTCAGGATGATGGGATGGAAAGCAGGCTCTGTTCCACCAATGAGTTGTTTAGGTCGTTTTTCTCTGGTCTCAGAGCTCTTGGTGTTTCTAAGTTGTATGCAGAAAACCAAAAAAAGATAAAGAATTCTATATAGTTTTAGTTTCTTTCTGGTTGTTCTGTCTAGAGTTTGGTAGATAGGTGTTAGGTTTAGGAAGTGGGTGTTTTGTCTCTTCTCTTTCAAAGGCAGGCCACATTCTGGTCTTTTTTGTTTTTGGAATGAAAATGTAACAAAATCATTGGGAAAGTCAGATGAGTGGCAACGGAAAGAATTATATAAAGATCAGTTGATGCGTTCTGTTATAAGATTCCTCAACTGAGGCAAGTGAAATGAGACAGCAAATTAATGGATGGTGAAAATAACAATCATCTCAAAGGTGCAGATTTCAAGCACAAAGTCAGAGAAACAGGGCACCTAAGAATGGAATGATAAGTTCACAAAATAGTGGAAGTATCTTGAGAATAATTGAAATTCGAAGCTTACTTTCTTTAATGGGATGCTGCAGGCAGCCACAATGAAGACAATTTATGGAAAGAATACAAATATTACACTTCCAATGCTAATGTAGAAATTAGTCACCCAGATCCTGTTTGGAGGATTCCACAGTTACTTTTACATGTAATCTGAAATTTGTGGAAACAATCCTTCATCCACATCAGAATAAAATTTCAATCATGGTTGCTTTCCCATAATTGATTATGACATTGAGTATCCCATGCAATCTAAGCATCAACATACTTACTACTCATAAAACATGATATATTCCATTTTCTGCCAAACAAAAAAAGACTAGTTTCTTGGGTTTTCAGCTTCAAATTCTCTTCCGTAATTTCACATCAACAATATTGGTACAATTGGTTCAAAAAGTATTTATTGGTGATAATGTTGATAACTTGATACAAAGTTTATTGTAATTGGCTTACTCTTTTCAGAAGGATGAGCAGATTTCTTTTGTACCTACCAATGAAAAGTAAAGCATTGTCATTGTCAACGAATCAATTTATGGCACTGTTTGAAATATGGCTATTATGAAAAAATTGGTACCCAAAATGTGGATGTACCTACCAACAGTGCTTCCCTTGATAGACTGACTGCTTCTCTATTTTTCTTCACATGAACTCTCAAATAAAATGCACTTTATCTGTTTCGTAAATAGAAATTTAAGGTTGAATAGCATTGTATTTGCATGGACAAACAGATCAATGAATACAAATAAAGTTCTTTCCAAACTAGACATTGAAATGAGGAAAAGTTTTGGGTTCGCATGTTCCTTCCCTATTGGTAATTGACAATTGTTGAATTATATTTCTATAGTCAGTAGTGGTTTATCTTTATCGATGTAACATGGATTTTGCATGCATGCATTAGCTCATCATATCTTGCAGGAAAAATATTTTAGCCATAAGAATAGTTAAGTTATATTGACAAGTACACCAATTGTATATACCCATCAGTATGAGAAATCTTCAAGTCCTCTTTACGTATTGTCAAGAGTTGTAAATTATCTCTCCAGAGTTTCTTCTCCTAGTCCAAGTTGTAGCATTCCTATGAAGTTGCAATCAAAGCTTAAATATATTTGTTTTGAATATTTAAAAACTCTGTTTTCTGCAGTTTCTACATCCTGTGCAGCAACGAGTTCACAATAAAACACCATACAGGTGAGTGTTCTCAATCCATCTCCCAAGGGTACATTTCTCCTCGTAGAATTTTGAAGATGCATGTACACCCTCAGAAAAAGGTCGAATTGTCCAGGCATACGATCTAATTGAAGGCATAATCCATCATCTCCCAACGCAAGCTTCATTGACATTAACCGTTATATAAAGCACAATGCAGAACATGGCCTTAGTATTTTTACAAAAGGGTCCATTCATTTTCAGGGAACACGCTTGCTTCCCTCAATACCACATTCCTTAGCTGGGAAGCCAACTAACTCTTCACGCCTCCACCAGATTGCTGAATCTCTGGAAAGTCTACTCCTCCATTTTACACTAAGATGGATTAGCACAACACTTCGATCAACATGAACCCAGGTCATTGTTGCAATCTAGACCACAACAACTACTAAACATATTTCAACCAGATCAAAAAATGAATATAATCTTGGAAGTCTCACTTCAAAGATCACAAGCATAGTAAAGCTTCACACTGTAATATAATGGCACCCTAATAAACAAATTCGTCTTAAGGGAGGTTAAATAATGAATCCATCCATTAGTATAATTAATAATATGATTTACTGGTATTATTACAACACATATGGAATGTTCTGTTTAGACAGAAAATGAAATGTTAAAGAGTATCACTCAACGCCATAAGCCAATCAAACTCATTTAAGACCACAGCATCCGTTTACAATTAAGACTGACATGTAGATGCGCTACATTGATCCCTTTGGTAAATTTTTTTGTACATTAATATTTTGGATTGAGATTTTGGATCATGTATAAGTTTGAAATAAATACGTTTTGACACTTCATCATAATTCTATTGTAGGCATTTCATGCACAACTTTCTTGGGTTCTTATACTGTAATGGTAAAAATCTGAATGATGTATTGATGAAAGAGAGCAACACTCTTTATAAAGAATTACAATGATGTTTCTAAGATAAATAATACAGATGTTTCTAAAATAAACTAAAGCTAATAAAGCAATTAGAAACTATCTAATAATATTACATTATTGACCATTAATAAACTAACTAAATATTATTTTAATACCTTCCCTTAATGGTCAATCTATCAACTACACCAAGGTGCCCCCTAAATCTGACAAACTTATCCGGGCTCAGAGACTTGGTGAGAATATCTACAGTCTGGTCCTCAGTTGGAACATACTGCAACATCATTGATCCATCTTCGACAAGCTAGCAGATGAAATGACAATAAAGTTCAACATGCTTGGTTCGTTCATGGAAGACTGGATTTTTGCCAAGTTTCAACACCCCTTGATTGTCACACTACACAGGGGAAGGTCCTGCTTGAGACATTTGCATGTTAGAAAGAATCCTTTGAAGCCAAACTGCCTCACAAGCTGGTTTAACAGTTCCTCGATATTCAGCTTCAGTCGAGGAAAGAGCCATTGCCTACTGCTTCTTGCTGGTCCATGTAACTGCACCTATTCCCAAACTGAAAACATACCCAGAAGTAGACTTCCTGTCATCAACAGAACCTGCCCAATCTGAGTTTGTAAAACCAATCAGCTTAGGATTTTTGCACCCGCCATACAAAATATCAAAGTCGGAAGTGCCTTTCACATATCGCAGCACACGCTTCACTACAACCCAATGTTCAGCTTTAGGGGCTATCATGAAGCGAGAGATGTAGCTCACAACAAAACTAAGGTCAAGTCTAGTAGCAGTGAGATAGATGAGGCTGCCCACTAGTTTCTTGAACACTGATTCATTCTCCACATGTGAATCTGAATTGGCTGATAGTTTCAGCCCTTTCTCCATAGGTGTAGATGCAAGTTTGCAATCATTCATTCAGAACTTATCAAGCAGACTTCAAGCATACTTGGACTGAGAGATAAAGATGCTATCATCTATCTGCCAAACCTCAACACCTAGACAATAATGGAGAAGTCCCAAATCTGTCATGTCAAATGATTGACTGAGATTATGTTTGATCTCCTCAATCAAATGTTCCGAGCTACTAGTAATGATTAGGTCATCAACATAGACAACAAGCAAAAGAATATTATCACTAGACTGTTTGACATACAAATTAGAATCAGAAGGACTCCTTTGAAAACCATGATCAATAAGGTACATAATCAATTTTCATGTACCATGCCCGTGGAGCCTGTTTAAGGCCATAGAATGCTTTCACCAGTCCGCATACCTGGTGTTCTTTACCAGCAACCTTGAAACTAGGACGTTGCATCAGATAGACTTCTTCCTATAAATCCCCATTGAGGAATGCACTCTTGACGTCCATTTGATGGACTTTCCATCCAAACTAGGCTGCAATAGCGAGGACAAGCCGAATGGTACTCATTTTGGCTGTGGGAGCAAAAGTCTCCTCATAGTCAATGCCCTCTATTTGTGAGAACCCTTTGGCTACTAACCGAGCCTTATACTTATCAAGAGTTCCGTCAGCGTTATACTTAACTTTATACACCCATTTGCAACCAATGGGCTTCTTCCCTGGTGGAAGATCGGAGAGGACCCAAGTGTTATTCTTCAGAAGACTATGATGTTCAACTTCCATAGCCTGTTCCCACTCAGGTATGCCTTTAGCCTCTAAATATGTCTGAGGCTCAGAGATACTGTGAAGGTTGGCCATAAGAGCAAAATTAATTGTATTTTGCCGCTTGCTCTTTTTCCGAACAGATCTACCCTCAATCAATTCATCATCATGAAGATCACTATGGTCTTAGCCCACCATTTAGGTCGAAGAGTAGAAGTACCAACATCTAAAACAGGAGGAACAACATCTACTGGGGTGGCTGGAACAAAATCAGCTGGATGAGGATCCAGATTGTCCTGAGGAGGGATGGGTGGTGGAACATTATGCTGAGGTGCCTCCACAACTGCAGAATCCCTCCCATCAGGTGGAGCTAGGGGAAGGTGAACACCCAAATCAAAAGCCTTCAGAGGCTGATCCCCAGGGCTCACAATAGAAGAATACAGATGAAAGGGCCCAGTAGCTTCATCAACCATAACATCACGACTGAAGATGAGACAATCTGTATCTACATCAATCAGCCTATATGCCTTATGATTCTCACTGTAACCAGTGAACATGAGTTTCTAGCTCTTGGAATCCAACTTGATGCGCTTGGCATCTGGAATCCACACATGAGCAGTAGAGCCAAAGACTTTCAGGTGGCTGACCTTAGGCTTGCGTCCAGACCAGGCTTCTTCAGAAGTCATCTTCTTAACAGCATAAGTAGGAGACCGGTTCAGAAGATAAATGGCAGTGTAGACTGCTTCAACCCAGAACTTCTTAGGGACATTTCTATGCTCCAACATAGAACGAGCCATTTCAGTAATGGTGCAATTCCAATGCTCAACGACACCATTCTGCTGAGGGGTGCGTTGTGACCTAATCACGCATCGCCCCATTGCAAATGGGGACCCCCTTTTTTTCGCAATTTTGAGCTTGTCGAGTCTTTTAGGAAGTGTCATTAGATCAACTCTCCTCCACAAATTGGACAGTGTTTCTCTTGGACAACATGATATGTATCATGTGATTCAATCAAGGAGCAAGTGAAGGCAAAGCATGTCCTAAACTCCTAAAATTGACTAAGTCTGATGTCCTGAAGTCTGATGTTCTAAGATCCTGAAAACTGACTAAGTCTGAAATCTGGTGGATCCTCAAAAATCTAGAATCTGCATGTTAAATCTCATGGATCCGAGACCTATCTCAAACATCCTGGAAGTATATTTCAAAATATTTAAAGTATAGGAATACTTAAATATATTTTGAAATATACATGATTTCAGGAAGCTGAAAAATAACTAAGTATTGAAAGGTTGGAAATTCCAAAGGGATGAGGAAAATTTGAAATTCTAAGCTACAACAAAATTTACGAAATTCCTCAAGAAAGTACAAATGCGACGTGAGAATTTAATCCAAGAGAGAATCAAAAATGCGAAATTCCAGAAGGACCTCTAAAATGCGAAATTCCTTATCATCAAAAGTGCGAAATTCCTTGAGTAGGCCTAAAATGCGAAATTCCTGAAGAGGCCTAAATTGCGAAATTTCCTATACCTTCAAAAAATTGCGACAAATTCATAAAGAGTTCAAGTGATGAAAAATTCAAGAAATGGTGGAATTGGTAAAGAGAACTCATCCAATACTCATCAAAATGTGCGATTTACATTTGTACAAAGGAGGCAAAAGTTGTCCAAGGAGCACTCCAAAATGCGAAATCCATAAGGTCCTTAAATTTGCGACAAAGTGCTCCTGATGAAATTCCACCCCAATCCTTTGAAAATCATCAAGGCAAACCTCAAAATCTTATGAAGGGATCATGAAAGAATCAATGAAGATGAACAAGAAACATTGAAAAATTCGGAAATTCCAAGTTCATAAGGAAATTGCGACTAAATTAAATTTCATGATTAAGCTCATTCAACTTGAAAAATCATCAAGGAAGACATTGAAAAGTCCTAATAAATCATTGAGAAACATCATAAAAAAAATTGCAAATTTTAGCATGAGAAGGAAAATCAGAAATTCCAAAGGTATGTGGAAAGTGCGCCCAATTTAGTGCTCACCATTTTGGAAACTACTTGAAATCACTTACCATCCACGCCTAAGGAGTTGTAATGTCCCATTTTTGGTGCATTGATTATTGTGAGCATTTTGGCTTGTCCTTAGTCTCTTGGTGGCTTTCCAGCTTTGTTGGGAGAACTCCAATGTTCTTGGAATGGCCACAGATCAGTTTTACAGAGTAATTGGTTATGGCTTTGAGCTCAAATGGTGTTCAGGATTGCAGTGATGCTTTCTGATGTTTGATCGGGTTCTCGGTTTGCTCTCCAAGATTCTTGGAGAGGCCGTCTATTTTTAGAAAGTCACCCGGAGGGCATCATTCATCTTCCCAAACATCATGGAGTATGTTGGTATGCTTAATTTTGCAGTTTGGTGATATTTGGGATTTCCTGTAAAATCAGTTGATTTAATAAGCTAAACAATTAATTATTGCACTTAATTTAAAAAGGTTGGGGAATGTTCATTTAACACTTAAGTGTTATAGCTCGTTGGAAAGGGGATGAAAAGCTCTAAATCATGGATGCATCATATTGGGGCCTTGTGAATCAAATATTTCCTTTATTTTGATAAAGGGGTTTTTTGAGCTAAAGGGAGCTTTTAATTAAAAAAGTGACTTTAAGTTGTCCACACATAATGAATTATTTTTTATACTTTTGAGGAGAAATATGAAGGGATAGAGGAGATAATATTTTATTTCCCTCAAAAAAGTTATAAAAGGAAGAGATGGGCTCATTGTTTGGGCATGCTTTGGATTTGTATTGTTATTCTGCTGGATTGAACCGGAGTGTTCTTCCATTTTTCTCTTGAGGACGAAAACCCTCTTGTAGAATGCCCTTGAGGATGAAAACCCTCTAGAGGTTTGGTGTGATTTCATACAGGAATCACCATTGTGCTGAAGATGAGATTGGAGCAAGCTTACCCGGAGTTTGCCATTGAGCTTTCATGGAGTTGATCAGTGTTTAGAGTTTTGCTAAGTTTTAGAGTGGAGATCATTAGTCTTTCAATTGTAATCTAGTGTAGATTTTATTAGCATTTTGAGTAAAATTGTTTGAATCTTTATACTCTTCCATGCTGGTCCGTACACCCTAATGGTTGTACTGGCAGATTGGAAGATTTGAAAAAATAAAAAGATTGGAGATGACTTTGGATTTCATACTTTTTGCAATGTCTTTATATGTTCTAGGCGTCACCATTCAAGCTTGTATTGTGGGTTTTAATGCAGTGTAGGAATTTTAATGTTCAGCCGTACATTTCCAGGTCGTACAGCACTTAGAGAGGAAAGTTACTTTGTGTAAAGTCTGAACATGATTGCAGTGTTAACTAATGCATTCAAAATCCATTGTTTGGGAGTAGAAATTCACATAATATTTCTGTTTTAAGAGTGGGCAGATAATAAGTGTCTTGTGGCAGTCCGTACCAGTCATATATGAGCTGTACTAGTCTAAGTTTTGGGGTTCTTTTTACTGTTTCTGCTCTATGTCAGTATCATGAACATTGATATCTCAAATAATGCATGTTTAAGTCCTAAGATGTTGTTAGGAAGTCTAATGATGTGTGTCAGAGTATGTTGGTCTTTCCATCACAAGATACAAAACCATGCAGGGTAGTCTAGTAAATCATTTTCTGAGTTGTAGCAGAGTTGATCAGCAATAATTCTCAATGATAGCACCTAATCTTTCAAGTCTTCTATGCAGGGTATTATCATCTTTCCTCCAAGGGATACTTATCAAGATTTAAATCAAGTTATTGAGCATCATTGTAATTGCTTTCATTTATAATCTCTTTATTATTGTAATCACACTTAACACCCCTGGATGGTTTACCGCTAGTGTGGAAGGAAAGAACATATTCAAACATTTTGTAACCCCTGGATGGTTCTACCGCTAGTGAGGATAAAGAACTCTCTTTCTTTTCATTTCTACCCACTGATAAAGTGGTGAATCCCTATGATATGTGGATGCCCGCCGCAACGGAAGAAGTGTTTCTTTCTTGCATACTTTTTACTGTAAGCCAAAATCACTGTATCCTCTCACCTTGCCCACCCTGGGATCTCGGTGATCAAAAAGTGTGAGGCATTTAGTTGGTTTATGTAATTGATGCTAACACTGTCATATCATTGTATGACATTTCGAAAAAAATTGGGGTAGCATCTTACAGTGGTATCAGAGCTGGTATGTTCTTGCCAACCTGTTGAGGAGCTAATTTGTTGCAGATCTTTCAATTGAGCAAGTCAATTTTCAACTTTGCTTGTGAGTGATCAGCACTTGCACGTGTGCTCAGAGTTGGGCAATTGAAAGATTTTGAGCAGTGTTGAGAGATCATGGCATCTCTTATGCAGAAAAGAAGTGAGACAAATGTTCTGTTTGATTCTCTTAGGCAAAGTCAGGATGAATTAGAAAGAGTAGTTCAAGAGAGGTTGGATCGAATGAAGTATCATCAAGAGGCCATAAAAATTATTGAAGAATATCAAAGTCTATCTGACTTTAAGCATCAAATCCCTTGGGATGTTTTTTTGGAAATCATCAAAGGGGGTAATCCTGACAAAAAGGGATTTATTGAATACATTCAGAAGATAAGGAAAGAAGAGGAGATGAAGAAAATGTCTTTGTGCAAGCCTGAGTTAACTACTCCAATGGCAAGGACCAAGAATTTTTCTAAGTCGTCACTTTCCAGCCCATCGAACAAGAAGCCTCCTATTTCAAGGAAAAAAGAGGACAGCAAGAATGATGTGAAATCCGAAAATGGTGACGATGAAGTCTTGATTAGAAATGAGTCTAAGCCTCTGTATGATGAAGACAAAGTCACAAATCATGAGACACGCATAGAGGAGTTTGCTGATTTGGAGAAGTTTACAACAAAAATTAGTGAAGCTGAGCCTTGCTTTGACGAAGAACCAGAAATGTTGTACTTAGCAAGTCCTCTATTTGATGAAGATCTTGAAGATGCCACTACAGTTGAGGAGATGAAGATGATCAATAGACTGCTAGAAGGTGACTGTGCAAATGAGCCTGAGAGCATTGAAGTGAAGTGTTTAATTAATGACATGGGAAATAATAAAATTGAAGAAGTTAATGCTGCTGAAAATTTCTGAACAGCACCTAACAAAGAGCAATTCCATCATTCCAGTGATGGTAGTCCTAATTATGAGTGGGAAATTCCCATGCCAAGTGAAGAGCTGATTGATTCCTCAAAGATCCAGGATGAAGAGTATGTTGATGAACATTTTAAATCAGTCATTGATGAATTTGATACTGCCATAACATTTGATCAAAGTGAAGAAAAAGAAGACTCATCTCCCATGCAAATTGAAGAACCAAGTGTCTTTTCAAAAGAGTCATTTGATGACGAGTTTGTTGAACTTAGATCAGCCTCAAAGGTTGATTTAACATTGGATTTCAGTGATGTTACTTCTTGTAGTCAAAGTGGCCATGAAGAGGAAAACTTAAAAGCAGTTGATTTCAAGGATCATGCCTATAAGGATATGACAAAAATTTTATTATGCGCAGTTGATTTGGATTTTAAGAATCAGTTGTTAGTCACCGAAGTCAAGGTTGTGCAAGTTCTAACACAATTGGATAGCTCACACAAGTTTGTTGAAGATCACATTTGGAGAGCTCAAGTTGAAAGGAAACAAATGGGCATGGAAAAAGGAGCTTCACTTGAAGATTGGTGTATAGTCAGGAAGGCATTGGAAACTTTGAAATCAGATTATTTGAACTTGTTGTCTGATAGAGATCATGTTCTTGAGTTTGTTGATCGATTAGGTAAAGCATTGAAGGGAAGAGATGTTGAAATTGATAAGCTTACATTTAAGCTTAAAACAACTATGGATTCCTTCGAGAATACCCAAATGGCTCTCTTAGAAGCTGTAAATCAGCTTGTTGATGTACTACAATTCAAGGAGCAAGTTGGAGCTGCCAGAGCAGATGAAGGCAAGCTGATAATTGAAGAGTTTGATGTGCTCCAAGGAAGTTATGATTTAGGACATCCTCCTAAGAATGTTGATGCAGAGTTGGAGCAAATTGATGAATTGTGTGAACAAAAAGGTGAAAACAACTTCCAATCATTTGATGATTCTGTTTCTATGACGGAAGTTGAGTTAACACATGAAAATTCACCTCTCATGTTGAATGATGAAGACCAAATTGGAGTTTGCAACATGGAGGAAGATAGTAACAGGATATGGGATCCGGGTGAGGAACACTCATGGAATGTTACTCTCCACAAAAACTTCACCAACTGGAAGTTTTCATCAGTTGTTGAAGATGGGCAGAAGGTTCAGGTATGCAATGGATTGGGTTCAGTGATGGCTTACTCTCATAATGGAGTTTATTTGCAAAGTTCTATGGAGGATAGTGGTGTTGGTAAGATTGTTTTAGGGATGATTTTGGAGTCAAATTTATGTCATGAAGCTGCTGTCTTTCATCCAATCAGCCATCATAAATGTTTAATTGCATACATTTTTATGGATTGGAGAGAAATTTTGGTCATAACTTTGACTTATTCTAATTGTAGATGGCCTAAATTTCTTATTGTTCTCAAAAGATTTCAGTTTTGTCGTTGCTATCCCATTTTTAAATCACTGAAATTTGATTTTCATGAAATTATTTCAAACTTATGCAGCCATGAGATTGATCTTTCATTTGCTTTAAGCTCTTTGTGGGAAGATGACAGAAGTTTTCAGCTAAAAGGAACAAGTGTTACAGTTACTAATGCTCTTTTGGAGAATGAGAATCAGCTGATTCATGGCTGTTCGAAATTGTTTTCAACTTGTGATCAAGTTGATTTATGTTCTTCCGCGGAGGAACATTTCAGATTTTGGTTCCCAGCAGTAGTTTCATGTTGGATAATTATATTGATTGGGTTTATTGATGCTTGGGATCCAAATAGTTATGTGATTGGAAGAATGTTTCAGAGGATTATACAGAGTGACAGCTCTGCAGTTCACAGATATATCAGAGTGGCGCAGCAGAAGCGATATGGTGCATTCTTCAGATTGATTTGGAATCCAGGTATATTATTGTTGATCATGCAGGTATCTCAATTGGATAGCATGAATTGCTTGAGAAAAAGCAATCTTGAGCAGGGAGGACTGTAATGTCCCATTTTTGGTGCATTGATTATTGTGAGCATTTTGGCTTGTCCTTAGTCTCTTGGTGGCTTTCCGGCTTTGTTGGGAGAACTCCAATGTTCTTGGAATGGCCACAGATCAGTTTTACAGAGTAATTGGTTATGGCTTTGAGCTCAGATGGTGTTCAGGATCGCAGTGATGCTTTCTAATGTTTGATCGGGTTCTCAGTTTGCTCTCCAAGATTCTTGGAGAGGCCGTCTATTTTTAGAAAGTCACCCGGAGGGCATCATTCATCTTCCCAAACATCATGGAGTATGTTGGTATGCTTAATTTTGCAGTTTGGTGATATTTGGGATTTCCCATAAAATTAGTTGATTTAATGAGCTAAACAATTAATTATTGCACTTAAGTTAAAAAGGTTGGGGAATGTTCATTTAACACTTAAATGTTATAGCTCGTTGGAAAGGGGATGAAAAGCTCTAAATCATGGATGCATCATATTGGGGCCTTGTGATTTGATAAAGGGGTCTTTTGAGCTAAAGGGAGCTTTTAATTAAAAAGGTGACTTTAAGTTGTGTACACATAATGAATTATTTTTTGTACTTTTGAGGAGAAATATGAAGGGATAGAGGAAATAATTTTTTATTTCCCTCAAAAAAGTTATAAAAAGAAAGAGATGGGCTCATTGTTTGGGCATGCTTTAGATTTGTATTGTTATTCTGCTAGATTGAACCGAAGTGTTCTTCCATTTTTCTCTTGAGGACGAAAACCCTCTTGTAGAATGCCCTTGAGGACGAAAACCCTCTAGAGGTTTGGTGTGATTTCATACAAGAATCACCATTGTGTTGAAGATGAGATTGGAGCAAGCTTACCCAGAGTTTGCCATTGAGCTTTCATGGAGTTGATCAGTGTTGAGAGTTTTGCTGAGTTTTGGAGTGGAGATCATTAGTCTTTCAGTTGTAATATGGTGTAGATGATTTTATTAGCATTTTGAGTAAGATTGTTTGAATCTTTATACTCTTCCATGCTGGTCTATACACCCTCATGGCCGTACTGGCAAATTGGAAGATTTGAAAAAATAAAAAGATTGGAGATGACTTTGGATTTCATACTTTTTGCAATGTCTTTATATGTCCTAGGCGTCACCATTGAAGCTTGTATTGTGGGTTTTAATGCAGTGTATGAATTTTGATGTTCAGTCGTACATTTCCAGGTCGTACGGCACTTAGAGAGGAAAGTTACTTTGTGTAAAGTCTGAACATGATTGCAGTGTTAACTAATGCATTCAAAATCCATTGTTTGGGAGTAGAAATTCACATAATATCTCTGTTTTAAGAGTGGGCAGATAATAAGTGTCTTGTGGCAGTCCGTACCAGTCATATATGAGCTGTACTAGTCTGAGTTTTGGGGTTCTTTTCACTGTTTCTGCTCTATGTCAGTATCATGAACATTGATATCTCAAATAATGCATGTTTAAGTCCTAAGATGATGTTAGGAAGTCTAATGATGTGTGTCAGAGTATGTTGGTCTTTCCATCACAAGATACAAAACTATGCAGGGCAATCTAGTAAGTCATTTTCTGAGTTGCAGCAGAGTTGATCAGCAATAATTCTCGGTGATAGCACCTAATATTTCAAGTCTTCTATGCAGGGTATTATCATATTTCCTCCAAGGGATATTTATCAAGATTTAAAATCAAGTTATTGAGCATCATTGTAATTGCTTTCATTTATAATGTCTTTATTATTGTAATCACACTTAACACCCCTGGATGGTTTACCGCCAGTGTGGAAGGAAAGAACATATTCAAACATTTTGTAACCCCTGGATGGTTCTACCGCCAGTGAGGATAAAGAACTCTCCTTCTTTTCATTTCTACCCACCGGACAAGTGGCGAATTCCCACTAAATAAGTGAATGGCTTTGTAATCTTTTATGCTTATTTCATACCCACTGATAAAGTGGTGAATCCCCACGATATGTGGATGCCCGCCACAGTGGAAGAAGTGTATTTCGTTCTTGCATACTTTTTACTGTAAGCCAAAATCACTGTATGCTCTCACCTTGCCCACCCTAGGATCTGGGTGATCAGAAAGTGTGAGGCATTTAGTTGGTTTATGCAATTGATGCTAACACTGTCATATCATTGTATGACATTTTGAAAAAAATTGGGGTAGCATCTTACAGGAGTAAAGAGAAGTTTGGAAGTAGAAAAAGGCTAAGGCAGAAATTCGCAAAATCCAAGCTAATGAGGAAAATGTACCAAATTTCGGGAATTTCATGCTCATATGAAAAATGCGACAACATCAAGTGATCAAGATTTTAGTCCAAAGGGAAAATGTTGAAATCATCCTTGAAAAAGCATGAAAAATCATCAAGGAAACCTCAAAAACTCCTAAGAAATTGTTTGAAAAACTTCATGGAAAGTGGCGCAAATTTGAATAATAGAAGGAAAATTTGGCAATTTCTATGTGATGGTGGAAATCCCTACAAAATCGCAATTTCCATGTAAGGAAAATGCACCTAAATGAAATTTCAATTTTAGCTCATGAAAAGCAAAATTCAACTCGAAGACATTGAAATTATTCCTTGGAATCCATTAGAAATCATTGAAAATCATTAGAAGGAAATCTATTTGAAAAGTGAAGAGTCACATTTTTGGGCATGATAGAAATGTCAAAATCAAGGGTTCATTTTTGGTTGACAATGAAAATATTTAAAGAAAAATCACTTCCAATTCATGAAAATCCGCTTAAATAAAAACCTTAGAAATCCATGCCAAGCAAGTGGAAAAGTTTGAAAGTGAAGAAAACACACTAAGGAAAATCGCAAATTCCAGAGGTAAGTGGAAATCCTGATATTCATTGTGCATTGAGAAATTGCGCCACCTTCATACTTGCTTGTTTCGCCATCTTCATGAGGTACAATTTTTTGTGAAATTCAATTAATAGCTTTCAATTTCTCACATGTATTAATGAACTTGACATGATGCTTCAATGATCAAATACTATGACTTGTGATATTTCATCTTGCAGATATTGGAGAATCCGGAGGCGAGCTATGAATCCAAAGAAGAGGAGCATCCAGAGGATCGAGTAATCATCAAGTTCACCATCATCCTGCATCCAGAGGAGAATTTCATCGCCAGAGAGAGAAGAACTTCATCATCATCTTGCAAGCTCCATCATCCGAAAATGAAGATCACTTCAACGTTCAAGAGCTTTCCATTTCATCCATTAGAAGAAGATCAAGAGCGAACATCATAAGGTCTATTCCAGGAATTCACGCACAAGATATCCTCTACTTCAAGAGTCTAGAGCAAGAATCCTGCACAAGAACACGAATTTCACAAAAATGAGAATGAGCATGTACATCAAGAAATCCATAAATTACACTAAGGCATGAAAGACAACATAAAGAAATCCAAAATTCCCAAATTCGAGAGATGCTAAGTTCCAAAGGTGAAAATTCGAAGATTCGAAGACTACTCCAAAAGATGACACAATTTGGGAAAGTATTCCAAGCAGTGTGAACATGATGAAAATCAAACCAGTTTGCTCAATGCTGAGGGGGCATGTGCACGTCACCAGTCCAATTACATTTTGCCACGTCACCTGTCCAAGTTCAATGTATTTACTAGAAGGATAAGCGAAAGAGGGCACCCATGTTGGAGATTCTCAATGATTCCACTTCATGCTTATCACCTTGGAAAACGTGCCTTCATTGCCTATGAGTTTTTATGTACACAAGTTGTGTCAACTTTTACTTTTGCTAACAATAGCAAGTTGTTGTAACTAATTGTTGATGTGGCAAGATCTTGGCCATCAATTTGCAAATCAATCCTGGCCGTTCATGTAATTTTTGGAGTCTATAAAAGGCTCACTTCTCTCATTTGTAAGGGATGATACATTAGAAGTAGAGTTGTTGTAGGAGAGTAGGATAGCAAGTAGAGGCTAGAGTAGAGGAGACTCTTCAAAATCATTGAAGAGACATGCGAAATTGTTGTGAAAGAATTCGAAAATCAATACAAGCTCATTGTTGCTCTCATGGTGATTTGTGTGGTTATGGAATATTAGCATGGTTTCTAAATTCTTGAATATGATGGAGATGTGTTTCCAAGTAGAATAGAATTTGATTAGAAGTTCATTGATGTAATGAGTTTATGCAAAGATATTTGATGAATTCCTTCTTGGTTCATAATTTTCATGATTTGTCGATGATAAGTCATTTTGCAAAGTTAGCCTGAACCACGTTTGCTTTAGTTCAATTGTGAATACTTGTTCAAGCTGCGCCAGCTGTGGGTGTTTGGATGAAGATTTGCAATATGAAAATCCTTGAGTTTCCTTAGAAGATTGCACCGACTTCGTGTAGTTGTTGGTTCTCATGGCAAAGCGGAGCTAGGTTTTCAAGGAATTTGTCTATTTGAACATGATTCATTATTTCATTGACCTTAGAATAGATATCTCTTAACCCTTATCTTTTGCATTTTCTTTCAAGTTTGATTGAAGTTCTATTTATTCACATTCAAGGAGTAAGGAATACATTCCATGTTCATGAAGAAGGAGCAATTTGCGTAAGTCCCTTTGTGATTACCAACAGGATCACATCAAATCACTAAGTCTATCCACTGCAAATCACGACTAAGGAATCTCGAAGTTGTCTCACTGGATCACATATCTTAGCCTTTGAGAGACTTTATTCAAAAGAGGATAGAGCACTTGGTGTTTTATTCTATTGTTGTTGTCACAAAAACATCATCAATAGGGTGTAAGGTGTGGTAACTTGGTGCTTAATGCCATGTGCAGCACAAAAACTGGAGAAGTCAGAAGAACAAAACACCCCCCGTTATCAGACCTAAGAGTGACTATCTGAGAGCCTGACTCTTTCTCAACTAAGGCCTTAAATTGCTGAAATATACCAAACACCTCTTATTTGTTCTTAAGAAAATATACCCACATTCTTCTGTTGAAATCATCAACAAATAACAGAAAATACCTACACCCAGTAAAGGAAGGAGTATTCATTGGACCACATACATCAGTGTGAACCAACTGTAATACCTTGGATGCTCTCCATGTGTCACCATCTGAGAATGGAGTCAGATGCTACTTTCCAGCCTGACAAGCTTCGCATACTCGATGATTTTGAGTCTGAATCGCAAGTAGACCACCAACCAGATCATCTCTAGATAACTAAGAGAGATAATGCATATTCATATGCCCATAACGCTGATGCCAGAGGTTGCTGATGGAAGTACTCCTAGTTGCCATAGCATGCTCTTGATAATCACCTGAATCAACAAGTCTATATAGACCATGATCCTCAAGTCCCTTAACAATTGTAGTGCGAGTCTCTCTATCAACAATATTGCATGTGTGCATGCTGAAAACAATATCTAATTGAGGAGAGTGCCGCATGATCTAACTAACTAAAAGTAAATTCAGCTCTCTGCCAAGTACAAAGTATACATCGAGAAATATTAAATTTCTCCCTCCAGATTGAATCTGCACGTTACCCTTTCCGACAACAGTATACTCTTCGCCTCCTCCAAAGATAACAGAATCTCTGAATGGCGTGTACTCTGTGAACCAATCTCGATAATGAGTGAAATGCCGAGATGCAAGTGAATCAATATACCAGGTAGAGGATTTAACATGATCTGCTGGTCTCTTGGCCATAAAGGCATAGAACGCATTCTCCTTCTGCTCAGTGTGCTCTGCAACATGGGCTTTAGGTTTAGACTCTCCTTGCTTGGACTGTTCAAAAGCCAAGCGTTTCCGACAATCTTTCTTCATGTGGCCATACTTATGGCAATAGTTGCACTGAATGTTCTTCTTCTTGGAACTGTCCTGGTATTGACCTTGACTAGTTTGCTGAGAGGGCTGATTTTTGCCCTTATTCTTCTAAAATGCCTTGGCAATAAATGCCTGTTCCGTGGAGGATGAGCTAGCAATGCTTCCAAACTGTTGTTTCCAACGATCTTGCTGCAGAAGTTTGTTGCACAGCTCAGGAAACTTCAGGTCAACATTAGTTGAGGTAATGTTGAGCGTCTCGATAAAGTGTTCATATGATTTGGGCAGACTCTTCAAAGTTATGACCACCATAACTTCCTCCTCCATTTTCCGACCAATAGCCTCCAACTGATCACGGATGTCCTTGATTTTTGTCAAGTGCTCCTGCACAGTTGTCGTCTCATCCATCATGATGAAGAACATGTTTTTCAAAAAGAACGCTTGGCTCTTGTCGGATGTTTCATGAAGATCTTTTAGATGATCCCAGATTTCTTTAGCAGTTTTGCTAGACGGCACCTGAGGCAGCTGGTCATTGGTGACCAACAATTTAATAAGCATCAGGGCTTCCTAATTCTGCTCATCAAATTTGTCCTAATCTTTATCCATCGTTGGAGGACGTGTATTTTTTACCAGAACAATCTGGTCAAGGCATCGATACTCAAATGTGGTTGTCATACGCTACTTCCAGGTGTTGTAGTTGCGGCTGTTGAATTTTTGACTACCTTCCAACATAATATTGGATAAAGAAGCCATCCTTCACGCTTTCTAGGGCACGAAAAACGAGGTACAAACTGACGATTTGACGGCACAAAACCCTAAGACAAAAAACAAAACAAAAAAGGCTCAACACCCAGCACGGATTTCAAGACAAAAATCCCAAGGTCAATAGAATCGGCAACAGGAGCGCCTGAGTCACAAGGGACCACGGGCTGATGATAAAGACCATGGGCTGCACAGAAGGGCGCGAGCCTCAACATGACCAGGGGTCTAGGGCGCTGGTCGCCAAGTGCTGGGTCAAAGGATGACCGAGGGCTGAGGACTTAAGCACTAGTGATAAGCGTTGACCACACACTACTTGCAAAGAACCACCGGTGTCAAGTCTTTTTAAAAAACCGCAAACAAAGCAAGATTTAAATCGCCCGACGGACACATCCAAAAAACGCTACCAGAGGGTGTGGCAAAACACGACAGAGGAAACTGTCGACAAAAAACCTGCAAACGGCCAATGCAAAAACCGCCAACGGAAGTTGAAGATAAACTGTCGACTATAAACCTTGACAGCCAAAGCAAAAAAATGCGGAGGTTAAAATTTGCGATCACTAAAATGCAAATGGCGACCAAATAGCTTCAAACTGCGACCGACCTGCAAGGAATATCAAACGCCAAGGAAAAAACGAAGCCGAATCCTGCAAAGTGCAGATGGATCGAACAAGTACAACGTCGTACGGAACTATACGGCCGCGTACAAATTTCAAAGAGCACAGGAAAAAAAAATTCAAAAAATACGTTTCCCACTCTGATACCATGTAATGGTAAAAATCTGAATGATATATTGATGAAAGAGAGCAACGCTCTTTATAAAGAATTACAATGATGTTTCTAAAATAAATAATACAAATGTTTCTAAAATAAACTAAAGCTAATAAAGCAATTAGAAACTATCTAATAATATTACATTATTGACCATTAATAAACTAATTAAATATTATTTTAATATATACAATCAATTTAGTGAGAGTAATCTTTTGATGTTTTCCCTATCTAAAGGTGGATGTGGATGCTAGTGGCTATTGCTAGCCTGACATGCCCATTTAGTCTACAAAAACTACCACAATTAACAGATAAGTCACTGCTAGATTATCTTGTGAAATCATCTTGTTCGACAAGTTAACATATTCCAATCATGCAACACCAAAAATTTAGCCAAAAAGCCCCAAGTCTCATTTTCATTTCTCTTACCTTAGAGCATGTGGCTGATAATAGACTTAATCACTTAAACTTGCTCTCTTTTTGGAATAGAAACTAAATTCTCCATCCAGCCAATGAATTGTCATAGGGGAACTTGCAAGGTATGCTTTCTGAAGATAAAGAAAGATTTGAATTTTTATATTTCAATGCCTCAGCTGTTACAAATCACAAGTCAATTCCATCCCCCTCTCATATATGAACCAAACATATGCAACCATCTTTCTAACAGAGCCATTTCATGACAAGATCAATGTCATAAAAGCATGCCACAAATGGTATATAGTACAATGGTTTCAAGTGCTTTTTCAACTATCAGTTCTTGTAGATGGTCCACATCACCCCACTAGTGCAAAGGGCCCTCAAGATCAACATGTCCTGACTTGCACCTCCAGCACCATCTCTGAAACACCAATAAAAATGTTCTATATTTCTCAGGTTATCTATGAATCTCATTGTAACATTATTATGAGAATGTATTCATTTGTAAGGATGCTTAGGCCTTGAATGCAAGGATGTATAAAATTATGGGCAATAAGTTAATCAGTTTCCCTTAAGAAGCTATAATAGAGGGGCTGATGTGTCCAATCTAGGACCAGACTGTGTTCTTCATGAGGTATCCAAGAATCTTTATGGTCATAGAGTCCAAAAATACACATAGCACATCTTGCTAACAATATTCGGAGGATTGCTCTAAACGTAAAACCTTAAACCGTACAGCATAACTCTTTCTCTCCAGACCTCTTTTTTTTGGAAGATTCCTTATCGACTCCTCCATTCATGTGATGGATATGCATATACAGTAGTCAAATATGATGGACATCAATATACAGTGGTCACATTGTTCATACATGGTTTGGACATTAGTGTTGCATATGTGTGTGTATTCTTGTTTCTCCTTACCAATTATCCTCTCCGATTATTTTTCACTCGCCAAGCATTAGCAACAAATGTTTTCAAATCAATCTCTTTGTCTTAGGTCGCATATCACTCTAAGGAAAACACATACCCTTACCAATTTTCTTGTTCAAAAGAATACAAATTTCAACAAAGACTGACTTCTAAGTTCTAACTCATTGTTATAGCACGAGTCAATGTCAATGCCTGATGAGAACTTGAGTTTTAAGTTGGGGTTAGCAGGTAATAGCATTTGCTAAAAGAGTATCTTCATATGAGCCTACAAAATATGTAAGAAGGGAGTAAAGAGTAAATACATTACCAGGCGAATCCACCAATACACAAATGTTGATAGCTTGACTCCCTTAGTGTAATCAAACTTTCTTAGGCCACGAACAAGTCCATTCACACCTGCCTGAATAATAAGATATGGAGATAGAATGTTTAAATCTTTATTCCCAAAATTAAATTGCTTGCAGTAGCTTTTGGAATTCATTATATTCATTTTGAAATCCTTTTTACATGGTTGAACGTCAGTACCTGAGTCAATTCTTTGATATCAATACCCATGTTTTTGTACTTTTTTGCAACTGAAATGACCAGAGGGGTGTTAGCCACAACCAATTTATCTATTGCCCTCGATGATTCAAAGAGCCTTGCATTGAGCTCATTTGGAGAGAGATTTGTATAAGCAGCCCATTGTATGTAAGAGGGTTCATATCCTAATTTTTCCTGCAACCTGAAAATATTCACACAATCAATAATCCTTACGCAGGGCTTGTATTCAAACATTTCTTTGTATTGTCTCTGTACTTTTGCCCACAACTTATAAGGAAGATTCTATGAACATTTCTACTGAAAAGAAATCCGGTAGATGCTATATCATCCTAGATTCTTGTTGCCAGTTTAGTAAATCAAAGCAATGACATTTCTAATTACAAAAACTTATAGTCAAATCCAATTAACCTCTTATTTTATGGGATCTGTAACCACTCCAAGCTGTAACGTATCTGATACCAAAATAAACAAGCATGTAGATCTGAACTGACAAATTTTATTTTCTTTTCTGTTTAAACTTTAAAATGAGGCTTACTCTTTCAGATGTATACAAAATGCATCATGGGAGAAATTAGAATGCACATTTAGAAGGTGTTTATGGTTTAGGAACCTGGGCATATTCTTGCTTCTGTAAAAATATTTTAAGAAACATCCGTAATAAACAAAACAAAATACTGTGACAAAGGGAATCAAAGGCTCAAAGGCAACAATACATTCTGGAATGACTGAGATAGAACTTCAACAATGACCTAGCATTAGTTCTGCCCCACATATCATGGATTTTGAGTCTTGGCATCAGATCCTACTGCTTATGATTGCAGACCAATGTTATTATGATATTGAAAATGCAAATCAAACATTAAAAACCTGCACCTCTTTTTGCAGTCCTCCAAGAGAACTCCAACTCTGATTTTCTTGGAGAAGTAAATGACCTGTTCATGACTAAGCAATTCTTGATTAAAGCCATCCTTCATATATTCTGGCATGCAATGTTGCAAACCATGTGCTTCAACACAGGCGGATTGCGTCCATCTATTTGGCACTGGATACATCTTTCTATCTTCAGATTTCTGTCTAGAAATAGTAAGTCGGCGGTGTCGAGCAGAAGGATTCCCAGAACGAATAACTTGAAAGGCTTCAAGAGAGCTTCCAGGACTTCTTCCAGCTATTTCAGCAATGCATTGAAGATTTTCCACCTTACATGATACTTGCACTGTTTGTAATGCAGTATAGATCTTAGGCCTTTGGGCACAAATGGTATTTTTTTTAACCATGAAGCTAGTCTTTGAATTTGGGTCAATTAAACTGGATAAACACATGGCTGTAGTGGCTGTCATTAGTCGTTCCTTGCCTTTTGTTTCTCTCCTCGTAGCAAATGCATAATATTAGCTGCAAATCATGAGTTTCACTTTCAAACTCCCTAGTTGAAAATAAAATCCCTACTTTCTTATAGTAATGCAATTTATCGTTTAGACAGTCATCTTAAAAATCAAAGCATAATGCTGGAATAAACAGAATTTCTTACAGGGTCGGGACATCCAATTCTATTTTAAGACTCGACTGCAACAAAAATTAATACAATTTTGGACTTCACTGAAATTGGACTTCCGGCGGAGAAATCGAGGGACATGACAAAAGCAAATTGGGCATTTGAATATTCACAGATTAAAAATTCGAAATTTGGAGAAACAAGCAAAGCGTTTTACTAATCATAGCTAAGCATTTCGAGAAACCAAGTTCAGTTCCTGGTTGATTCCAATAGCGTAACAGAGTAATTAATGGAGTTAGCATTCAGCGGACTTACCTGTCATCAATGTATTCGATTTTACAGCAGCAAAAGCTAGCCCAATTGAGAGTCTGTGAAGCTCGTTTGAATGTTAATTACTGGGAATCCTGTGTGATGATGGCATGAATGAGACAAATTTCAAGCCAAATTGGGTTAGCAGCGTAACCAATTCTGGCATGCTGATGAGCATCGTACGCAACCAACACCTAAATCAAATTTTGTGCCACGCAATCTCATACAACTGCGAAAAGGGCGGCAATTCTTAAACCCGCACTGCTCATCGTTGACGTCTCCGTCTAGTCTGTTTTATTTCTTTGGTGGGTTGTGTCTGGTGAACCCCTCCTCTTACCTCGCCCTACTCGCCGTCACCTCCCTCTTTATGACATTAATTGGATTCCCTTAACATTGTAATCAGAATTTCTTATATGTCGTCAAATTTCTTTTGACATTGTAATCAGATTTCTTCGACTTGAATAATTAATCAGACTTCTTCAATGTTGTCAAATCTCTGTCAAAGTGTATGACTAGGGGAGAGGACCCAATAGTTGAGCACCCTAACTTCAGGCCTCTCATAATCATACGTGGTAATCAGATTTCTTCAATCAGACTTCTTCAATGTTGTCAAATTTGTGTCAAAGTGTATGACTAAGGGAGAGGACGCACCCTAACTTCACGCCTCTCATAATCATACGTGGCAATTTCGAATCACTCCAAAAATTTTGAAGTAGCTTACTTGGCAAGGCCCCTGCTTATAACTAAGGTTTCAAGGCCACATCATCAAATATGATGCCATCAACATGCTTTTTGTTGAGGTGTCAAATAGTTCCCCCAAAAAAAGGGTGGACCAATAGGTGTGCATTAAGTCATGTTTTGTTGGTGCGCTCCTATGGCATCACATGATTGGTTGCTTTTTAGATCTAAAGGGCACATTTCATTCAATTATTAGTACTTATAGTCAACACTAACAACCATAAAGTCACAACTACTAGTGCTAAACTTTTAAAAATATTGGGCCTTAAATGTACATATACTATCTCAACGATTGGAACTATCTCAGCGATTGGAACTATCTCAGGCATTGGGTCTTTTCCCCTAATTAGACTTCTTTGACGTTGTTAAATTCATGTCAGTTGTACAAGTAATTAGACTTCTTCGATTTTGTTAAGTCAATTTTATTTGATGTTGTGAAAAAGTCATATTGGATGCACAAATAGTCAAATTTCTTGTGAAACTCTTTATAAATCATTCAACATAACCAATTGACCAAAGACCATCTAACACCTTCATTTGTTTAATAACAAAAATAAGCTCCTATATCATTATAATGTTCTCCTCCAAAAGAACGCATGCAACAACATGGTAAATTAACTGTGCACTAAAATGGGTTCCTTATTAGTGTTCATGAGACTTAAAATTTTTTAGAGGATTTAGCTCTTCCTATGATGTCATTCTATGAGACGGTTATTAGTCGAATTTGAACTTGAACTTACAATCACCATTTCTATCACTATTGGAGTTAATTAGGGTTGTTTGTTTTTCACCTATTTTCTTTGCAAATATGTGAACTAGAATATCTCATTGTTAACTCAAAGAATATGGGGTGATGCTTGTACTTCACTTAATATGACCATTGTTATCTCATTATCTATTGACCACGTTATTCTTGTGACACATATAACTGCAAGCTTTCAATGTCGTCTTGATATCCATAAATCATTATGTGGTACTTGTGAGTTATAAGTGAACTTGAGAAAATCAAACAATATAGTATTCAATATAACCAGAAATAACTTGAGCAACTAGCTTATCCCATAGAGGAGGTTTGGTTGAGATAGTACCTTCTTACACGTATAATGTTGTACCTTTTATATGCCCTTCCTTGAACATGTCTCTTGTTGAGAACATAGAATATGCAAGGGATATGTTGCATTCTATATAATCAAGGCTTCCAAATACAAACTTACAATGCCAAAGCAAAATTATATATTTCATTTCGTGTCACTAACTTTTTATATGGTTGTAAAGTTTGGGGTTGCAAATTTTGAATCACTAATTGGGCTTGAGTGGATAGAGTATGTATCTCCATGATTTCCAAAACTACTCATGCTAAACAAATAGTTTTGCAAATAATTTGTTGATCCATAAATAGGGTGAATATTCCACTCATTATCTTATCAATGTAAAACTTAAATGTCCTAATCAATATTTTACTAATTTACTTATTGTTCTTTGAAAAGAACTTGCATAAAATAGTCCTAAAAATAATGTTGTTAAGTGCAAAACAACATTAAGTAAGATAATATCAATATTGATAGATCACACATAGCATGGAAATGGAGAGAAAACACAACATTTGCCCTAGAAAAACCAATGTAGATGAAAACTCGATAATAGTAAGGTTATACCTCCTCTAGCCACTATCTCCTTTGTTAGTGACATGGCATACTTCCTGTTCGAGCCCTTCATGGACACCTTACAAGATGAATTTGATGCCCAATTCTAAACAACAATCATACTACTCCCTAACCTTCCCAATTACACTTCAACTTTTACAAGACTACTAGATTATTGCAATAGTGTAAAAAATACAATCCATACAATTCAAAGGAATCCCTTCTCTAAGTTTCAAAGGCAGTGTTATTGTTACATATTGATTTCAAGAGCATTTCGAATATAAATACCAATGCTCCCAGAATCCCAACAATTGAACTAAAAATGCCGTATCCCCTTCTTGAACACAACTTTATCTTTTTATCAAACACGTGGTGTTCAACTATGGTCAACACATCACCTACACACTATTTTAATTATAATTGGTTTGGCCACATTTGAACCCATTAGAGATGTCTTTTTCTAACTAATAAGAATTCCCCTAGAAATTCAAATCACCCAAGTGGCTTCTATCAATGTCTTACACCTCTATTTCACTTGCAACCTACATATTTATGTAATTTCTTAGGAAGTGAGTCTTGTCTTAAGTCTAGTTTATTAGGATGTCTTCAAAGAAGTGACTCGATAGGGTCGTCTATCCTCCAAACCAACATATTGATTCATTTTTAGATCACACCTCAAAGGAGGTTTTTGGTCTCCAAAACTCATGTACTCAATATATGGGGAAACATTTCCCTTGCCTTATCTTTTGGATACCACCTTTCCTTGCCTAGTTTTTTGCCCTTCAAACCAACCTACCAAGTCTCTTGCTTCCTGTTCTTAACACCCTTTCTTTTACTTGCATCACAATGTCCTTGTCGAATTCTTCTTGAGAATTGGGTATAAGGTCTACAATGAAAGGAAACAAAGGGTCTTCCTCTACATCTAATATTGAAGGTTCAAAGAGATGTAAATTTTCAACATTAATCATAGAATATACCTTCATGTAAGGAAACAAATTTAATCTAAACACATTTTTCCCATCTTGCTTAATAATCTCAAATGGCCCATACCATAATGGTTTTAGATTTTTGGCTTATCTTTTGAGTCGTTATTTACTTAAGTACTACTATACTTTTTCCCCAACTTAGAACTTGTGCTCAACATGGTTTTGGTCATGCATCACTTTGTACTTACCTTGGGTTTTCTTCAACCTCCCTTGTACTTGGAGGTATGTTTTTTTCAAATACTCTCAATGAACCTGTTGGCCTTATGGAATATTGAATCCGCTTTGTCTTGAACCATATGTGGTTGTCCCACCAACATCAAAGGGACTTAGTGATACATAACCAAAACATGTTTCTAAAGGAGATTTATTAGTAAACAAATGCAAGAACTTATTGTGAGAATACTATATATGTACCAAATTTATATCTTGATTCTTAGGATGTGTTCGATTGTACATCTCAAGAGTCAAACAAAGGTCCTATTCACCACTTCAATTCTCCCATTAGTTCGAGAGTGTACAGGAATAGATTTATTCAATTTTTTATCCATCTTCTCCCATATTATGTTCTAAAGAGTTCCTATAAAGTCCTCTAGTTAAAACAATGGAACTTGGAAAATCAAAATGAACTCAAACACTAGCATAAAAACATTCCAACAACATCATTTTTCTTATGAGTCTTTTATAAGGAATGAGAACACACATTTTGCAAAAGTGGTCCATAATGACAAACAAATAGTCATGCCCTCTCTTGGACATATAAATAATCCTCCCATAAAACCCATAGAGTTGCTCCTTCATGGGCTAGAAGGAACAAATAAAATATGGCACATACACAACTCCTAATTATTAGATTTGCTTGTACTACACAACCCACATCCTTATATCATTTTAAAATTTTAGTGTGCATATCAGAACAATGAATGTACTTTTGAATATTTGCAACTATTTTTGTCACCCTAAAATAAGCTAAAACTTTAAAAGTGTGGTCTTCCCTCTCTAGCCAAAATTGTATCATCCTTTGGCAAATGCAATTTCTCCTATTTGTAGAGCAGCCTATCTTAAAGATATAAGTCTTCTTAAGGCTCACAACCTACTATTTTATACTTCTTAGCATGATGAAATGCATTTTCAAAATTTGCATCATACTCATAAACTTCTATATAAGCCTCTTGCACAAAATCTCAAACTTGTTAGTCTTTTAAACCAACACTACATATCCATTTCAAAAGAACTCTCTAAAATCCACATTGTTTCTTGTTTTGAAGAGAAACTAGTGTTAAAAGAACAACTATTTAGAAATATACATTTCTAGAGTAAGTTTAATGTTCTACACTTCTCTATTTAATTTGAAAACCCTCTTTTGTTAGTTAGCTTTTTGCTCCAAAGGAAAACTACTTTTTTAGGTAGTTGCATTGTTCATTGCTAACAAAGGAATTCTAGAAGTAGTAAAACTTTCTCTTTATATTTGTAGAGGTAATGACATGTAACACCTTTTTAACAATAAAATTCTTCTATACCAGTGAGGTGATAGAAGCTTCTTCAATTATTTTAACAAGTGGTATTAGATCCTTGATTGTTGTTGTGTTTACTTAGTACCTACTAATCAACTTTAGTTGTGTGAGGGTTGTGGAGAAGATGTTTTTCCTTTTCTCATTTCTATAATAAATAATTTATATGCTGCAAAGATCTACAAAGAGAAAATATGTAATGGAATTCTTGAAGCTAAACATTGGCCTTGAGTGTAAACTTTTAAAAAAATAAAAATATTGTTAAAGTAGGACATGAAGGGCCATGCCCCACAAGGAGATACACCTAGCATGCATAATATTCTTAGGTAGATTCTTCATTTTCTATTTATTTTTTCCTTTGAAAGTTGTATTTAAGAAATAGAGCAACTTTAAAACTTGATGGGCTATATAGGAGAATCAATAAAGGTGTTTTGTGTAGAAATTGATCATTGGGAGGTCTCAAGGGTTCAAGACCTTTTTAAGGGATTTTTTATAAAGATATTATTTTGGAAAAAATGATTTTTTAATCTAATTAGGAGAAATTGAAAATAAATTATATTAAGTGGTCAATTTTAATTATTTGTATTAGTGGTGCAGCTTAACAAGATTATGCAACCGGACTTAACTCACTAAAATGGGTTCAGATTAATCATGCAAAGTAACTTACAATCAGTAAGGTACAAATGATATGAACAAGGGAATTCATCAAATATCTAAAGCATGCATCCAAACTGTAACTAAACTTTATCTAAATCAAGTAGAAAATGAACCATGAAATCCAAAACCCATTGACACAATAACACAATATACAACAACACCTGTAAATATGCTTTGTATTGATTCAGAATTTTGGTAGTCTCAAAAATTCATTGTTCTAGCCTTACAAAATGAAGAAAATGACTGCCTTTATATAGGAGAGGTCAGTCCATTTTGCTTAGAATGGAAGGTGAGGATTAATCCAACACCGAAGGTCTAGATTCATTTAACATTAAATTTGAGGAGCAATAAATTACAAACTCGGATTTACTTTTGTCCTTTTAGGAAAAAGACGAAAATACAACTTTTGAGCATAAAAGAATAGGACAAAAAGGCAACTTTTTGATAAGTCTAATAGGACTATAGACACCTAAAATTGACCATGCCTTGTCGATACATCATTTGAGACACTTGATAAGACATTTTGCCCTTTCCATCACCCAGTTAGTTAAATAAATCATATTTATTTAACTAATCTCATTTAGTCCCATCATAATCCCATTTTTTATCCCTCTAGCCAATTAATTAAATAAATTAAATATTTATTTAATTAATTTCCACATCATTCCTCATCCAAATTAATTAAATAAATTAAATATTTATTTAATTAATGTATTCCACATCATTCCTCATCCAAATTAATTAAATTAATTAAATAGTTATTTAATTAATGTATTCCACATCCAAATTAATTAAATAAATTAAAGATTTATTTAGTTAATGCATTCCATATCATTCCTTTCCGAAATTAAATAATTTTATTATTTAATTCCACATTTGTCTTTATCTCCACATTTGTCTCCATGTAAGGTGGAAGCCATTTGACTTTAAATCCTCTCATTCAACCTTCATGAGACACTTGTCAAATGACTACAACTTCTTATATCACTTAATCCTAGCCATCCATTTCTAATTTAATCCTAGTCGTCCATTCCCATCACCCATCTCCTATAAATCAAGCCTCACTCAAGCCATTTGACACTTTAGAGGGGCTCTTGAGCATACACATTTCAAGTATCATTACGATGTCCAAATCATAATCAACATTCCAACCAATTAAACATCCATCAAAGAGAACAAAGCTAGTAGATTTGGGTGCATCTACTCCATTCTATTACGTGTGGAGGACTTGGTTCAAAGGTAAAGGTATTGGGTTGTTTGCATTATCTTTGTGTTGTCTTTGTACCACTTTTCCATCTACATTTTTTGGCACGCCCGTAGCTCTAACCCTCGCCTTGCAAGTTTATGCACTTTGATTTGTGTGATCTAACATGTTTTGTGTCAACACTTGGAATTAAATTTCTGTAGGTGATCTCCTAGCCCAGATTTGACGTTGTCATTGCGTCCCGAAGGCCTCGCAGGTGAAGATCAGCATAAAATTTGGTATGTTTCACTCAGGAAAATTTTTGACAATTTTTTGAATTTTTTTTACTTGCAGATCCGTATAGTACGGATCAGTACCATACAGACCTATCATGCTGATAGCCTGTGCATGGTCTGCAACATCACCAGGTTTAAATCTCCTATCTACAAATTTCTATAGTCAATAGGTGGCTTACCCCATGTCCCCATGCGACTGCTTAAGTTAATTTTTTGCTTAAATTTAAGCAGTTGGAGTGGCCCCATGCAAATTTATAATTGTAGGAAAAGGATAATATAGAATCTTTCCTATTTTTGTGGAGCAGCTACTACTACTTAAGAATTACAAATAAGCTGTGGAAAAAAGGGGGGCTGGAAATAAGCAGCCACTGATAATGAAAAATATGCCATGTGGCTACATATATTTCCTTCCCTCTTTTTTTTTAATTTTTCTTTTAAACTAATATAGTTAAAATAATATATTTTTTGCTTTTTTTTATATAATAAAAAAACTCCAAATTAAGACAACTACTTAAAATAAGCAAAAAAATAAAGTTTCATGGGGTCACTGGCTCCACAAATGTCTCCTAAAAAAATTGAGCAGTGATTGCTAGCCAAAATAAGCTAAGCAGCAGCATGGGGACATGCCCTTAGTCTGTCGATCAGCATTTTGTTTTAAGTATTGGGTGGCGATTCGTTGAACAACTCCTGCTCTCCGCTTACCCACCATCTCCTCTGTGTTGTACATCCTAAGGTCAGCGATCTTAGCATTTACAGATCCTATTTTGTTTTTTCCTTTTCGGAAGAGATTTTATGGGTTTTCATGTCGAGATTTGTGTGAATAAATTCTAGTTGCAAAGCAACTGAAGCTTGGTATTCTGAGCACTTGGAGTTCATATTCATCAGTTTGCGTGCTTGCAGTGTAAGGTAAAGAATTATATCTTTGCAGAGGTGCATTCAGTTGTGGTCAAGATGACTTCCAACAGGAATTGGACAGATCGATTCAACTTCTCAACATTAACCATGTTCAGGTGCATTTGTCTGGTGTAATAGTTATTGATCCTTAGACTATATGCCTCCAAATATCACCGCCATCTACCATCTAAACTTCTGCTTCACTCCTTCGTCGACCATTTTCCAAACATTGTCGACCTCTTCACAAGTCGCCACCAACCACACCTTGTTAACCCCTCCGATCTGATCCGTTCTAATCACCGCCGGTTTTGACAACCTGTTGCCACAAATCCTCTTCATTGACAACTCCAAACAGCCATCGACCACCCCATCCGATCACGATGGCTTTTATTTTTCCATCGACCAAATGTATTTTTCTTAAATCTATGGCTACCCACCTTGGTCAGTCACAATTGGTTTTATTTATTTTTAGTTCTTAGTCTTTACTTTAACCGTAGTTTCACTTAGTTTTTTAAACTTCAGCTTTTTACTTTTAAAGAGTAGTTTCTAATTTACTTTTAAGGTAGTTTTTAATTAATTTCTAATATAGTTTTAGCTTTAAATTTAGCTTTTACTTAATATTAAATTTTAATATTAATTTAGATTTTTTTTAATCCGTAATATAGGCATAAGGGAGTTGTACCCCATAAAAAATAAATAAATAAAAAATTAAGCCAAGTGCATGCCCTAAGAAAAGGGGTGCAAAAAGCAAGCGACAATGCTTGCATCAATCCAAAGACAATCATGAACAAACACTGACAACCCATTAAAGTATGGGCTCAAACATAAATTATAATTTTGAAACTTCTGCATTCTGGACACCACATTTGAAAACCCAGGCTTCCTAAGAACTATAATCTGGCTTAATCATTTTTGCATAAGAGCGCTAATTCATGTTGCATTTCTCACTTTCAGTAATTTTCTTTTTCCGTTTGACCTCTATCCAGCTCTTGTCCTCCCCGAAATCCTCTTTTGGAATTGATATTTCCTCTGAATCCTTCACTCTTGAAGGTGAAATGAGCTCCTTGTTGCCTAAGTCAATAAGATCTACAATACCTGGTGATTTTGTGGTCTCCACTGGGAAGGAAGTTCATTTTCTGATTTAGTATCTTCCCTATTTGAAATGTGAGCACTTCTTGCCTCGAGTGATGAAGGGGATTTCTTTACCTCTGTAGATGAATTTTCTTTGCAATCATGGGACTGTGAGGAAACCTTTTTTTTCCACAGAGTAGTGATGAACTAAGGAATCTTTCCACCAAGATGCATGACTATCAAACTTAGGTTTGAAGCACTTTGTTGCTACGTGGCCAACGGTGAAGCATCTGCGGCATCTAAAAGGAAGGTCCCTCATAATCCAGAATCTAGCTCCAATTGTAATTCGTTGTTTTTAAATAAATCTCAGCCGAAAGGTCTTTGCTGGTAATGTCCACTAGAATGCGAGCAAAGGTAGTGTGGTAGAAAGTAGAGGAACTTTTGTCCACAAGTAGAAATTTCCCCAGCTTGTTGCCTATTGCTTTAAAACATTCTTCAAACCAAAACTGAAGTGGGAGGTTTGGAAGTCGGATCCAGGTAGGAGTAACCGCAAATGATTCAGAATTTGGATTAAATTCGAGGTGCCAAGGTTTGAGCATAAGTAGATGTTCGCTGTAGGTCCACTTATAATCACAAAATATAGTCTTTCTGTCCTAGATATTATCAAAGACAACAATGAAAAAACCTCGGCTGCAGGGGTAAATTTGGAGATCTCTTTCAGAATTGGACCCTAGGTATCGATGATCCACTTGTGCAGAACAACTAGACTAGGCTAGAACTTGACAAATCGCCTAATTAAGCCCTTCTCAACAAAGAATTTTTCATTTTCTTTGACTTCCCTTCCAAGCACATCGCCAAACTCAATGATTGGATTGTCCGCTGCTTTTTGTAGGGGTTTGACCAATGAAATTGGGTCTATGGCATTTACAGAATAGGGGAAGAGTGAATCCTTTACAGAATTTGCATCTGCGCTTGCCTTGGGCTGCAGGCCTGATCTTGCCTGAGTGCCCTCTTTATGTTTGCCCTGCACCTCAAAACCTTTCTTTGCCCAAATACTCTCCTTCCCCCACTGTGGGATCTCTGTGGCCAGCCTCTATGCAATGTTCTTCCTCTCAACACAATGACCACCATATTCACATGGATTTAGCCACCTTGAGCCATGAGAAATAAAGGTGGGGTCTCTGAAAGCATGGCCATTAGAACCCTTGTCCGTTGTGTGGCGATTCTCCTCCAACACTGCGAAAGAGTTTGAAACCCTAACCGCTGAAAACTTTGGCAGCGAGCTCATTTTCAGGAGGAAATCTCCTAAATTGTGCAATATTTGAAATGAACTTTTTTATTAATTTAGATTTTTTTTAATTGATAAGATATATTGTATTATATAGAAGTATCGAAAAAGATTACACTATATATGCCCCAAGGGCTTATTCTATTTTGCATTCCCCTGCCCAGACTAAAATTACTCATAGTGGCCATAAAAGGCCTGTTACCAAAATGCCACAAAGAGCCATTACCATTTCAAAACATCCCATTCCTAGACCATATTTCATTGGAAACCTAGCCCCCGAACCAGACAACCATACAACCTAGCAATGTTTACATATTCTGTATTAGATGCAAAACATGTATATATGACTTAAGGTAGGCACATGGCCACCATAATACTACGAAACATCAAAAAAGAACCTAACTGAAATTGAAATTTAGTCCGGATCCACCACCTCCTCTTCCGCTCGAACCAGGTTTGCGAACCCATATAGCCATTGCACTCTGAAAGGTTGCACAAGGTTGCAGAAGCGCTTCAAAAAACTACACCCCTCCTCTGCCCTCTCACGATGCTCAATCAGGGTAGTCTCCATGAAGCTGCCCAGAAACGAAATCCACAAAATGTCTGCCACCCCTACCTTGCACTTCTCATAGTCACGCATGCGCAGAAAACCCACCCCCAGCTTGGCCATCTCGACGACCTCCTCCAAACCACCCAACAACTTGGGATTGAAGAGCTCCCTTGCAAGACGAATTACCATTGATTTCTCCTCACCTAGGTCAAGCAACAAGGTGACAAAGTGGGAGTAAATGTCAGAATTTACTCTATACCGATCCCTGGCCTGCAAGAAATTTTTCCCCAAAATCCTTTTGATCGTCGTGACTGCCCAGGGATGACTGGTTTCATAATCCTCATGAACCGGAGGTCAGAAATCTTACCAAGGAAAGCCATTTGGCTTTCTTGCCTACTAATCTCACCGGGGTATCCATAGATGCTCTCTGAAATGCATGCAAAGGAAAATGAGGGACTACTTATGCCAAAGCTGGTTAAAAAGCCATTGGATCGCCTCGAGCATTTAAGAGTATGTGTCAAATTATGTGCCAACGATGCTATGACAATTCCCCATACATGGTAATGATGTTTCCTCCTCTTACATGTAGTGAATGTGCAGTTCTCGCATGCCAAAAGGGAATGAAGGACTGTTATCCACCGTTTCCTTAATCATACTCTTAACTCGCCTGAACACCGCAATCTTTCATCATCTGCTGGACGCAGGGTCCCGTCATCAAAGGATGACATTGTAATGATACTGACATCCTTGAAGTGATTAAATTATTGCCATGTCCCGTCAAAGATCATGTGTTGAGGACTTGCCACCGTGTCAAGAAGAGGCCAACCTGTCCCTCCACTGCCACTAAGCCCTAGACCTTCCACATAGGATTATGTGGTAGGTCTCCCGCCCTTCCACCCATAGGCTCAATCAAGTTTGACTAAGGTGAATAGCCAAATCTGAAATCTCTTTGAAATTCCTTCCATCTGCACCCACATTCGAAAGAGCATCCGCCTCTGAATTTCCTTCCCTAAAGACATGCTTAATCACAGTCATGTCAAAGAATTCTAGGAGGAAGGTTTCCTGCTCAAGAAATGCATTCAACCTCCAATTCACCATCCTCTTGGTCTTGAGACCGTTTATGACCAACAAGGAGTCCCCTTCTACTTCCATTTTTTTAATATTGAGTTCTTGACACAGTCTGAGACCCAAAATTAATGCTTGCATTTTTCCATGTTATTCATTCCTACCTGAAGATTTTCCGCTAATCTTCCAATAGTCCTGCCATTCCAATCTCGAACTATGCACCCAGCACCTGACACTCTTGGATTTCCTCTTGCTGCCCCGTCGAAGTTCAGTTTGAACCAACCTACTTCTGGAGGGGTCCATTGCACTGAGCTCCTTTCAACTCTCAATAAGTCCTGATTGGAGAGATCTATAGCTAGAAGAAGGAGGCCTTGCTAGTTCTTCCTCGTAGTTGCATCCCATGAATTGAATTTCTTCTTACCGAACCCCCCTTTTGACAGTCTAGCATTCACAACTTCAACAATGTTTACCTCTAATTTATTGACGAAGGTGGAAAAAGGGATTTCTTTATCCTGGAAAATCCTTTGATTTCTCTCCTTCCAGAGTTCCCATAGGAGCAAGGAAGGGTTGGAAACCCATAAACTTCCAAAAATAGACTCCTTGTAGAGAGAAGGCCATGACAGAAGTAGATCTATGAGTTTTGAAGGCAAGGCTGAAGACCATTGGAGTTTGTCACACAACTAGGACCCGCACCTGGAGGAGAAATCACAATTGAGGAAGAGGTGATCACCTGATTCTTCCTCTTGTTTACAAAGCACACATCTAGAAGGGCATGCAAACCCCAACTTTTTAAATCTGTCCCTTGTGAGAACCCTACCTCTAGAAGTAGTCCAAGTAAAGATTCCTGCTTTGGGAAGGCAAAGTTTATTCCAACATAACTTGATTGGGAGGCTTGCCTCTACTTCTGAGATGTCTTTAAGGGATCTGCAGCTGTCTCTTACACTATACTGCCCTGACAGGGAGGCGTTCCACCTTAGTTCATCTGAACTTGTACTTAAGCTTAGCCTGCAAGTTTGCAAGGCTTCCTCAAAAACTACCGCCAACCTATGATCCACACCAAGGATTCTGACATTTTTCTAAGAAACCAAAGCACCCGCACCAAGAGAGGCAGGATCAATGTAATCTTTGACTTTATCTCCCCAGCTTAACTTTGTGATCAATCTGACTTGGTCTAGATCATCCCTCTCAGATAATTTGGAGTGTCTATTCCAGGAGTCTTCCCAAAAAAGGGACTTACTTTCGTCTCTGATTTCCCAAGTCAAATGATTTTGGATCAAAAATTTACAATTGCTTATGAAGTTCCATATCCTTGAACCTTTTGGTAGGGATCTCATAGTGAAGATGCTATTTTCCTCTTCTTCCAAATATTTGGCTTTGACTATCTTAACCCATTTGAGTTCAGGCTTCTCATGTATGGCCCACACTAGTTTTGCTCCTAAGGCAAGATTTTGAGATTCCAGATTCTTCAAGCCAGTGCCATCCACCTCTTGTTGCTCGCAGACCTGGTTCCATTTGATCAAAGAAAATTTGTGCTACTCTGAATTACCTTGCCAAAAGAAAGTTTCCATTTTCTGATTTAAGTCTCTTAGAGCTGCTTTTGAAATACAGAAACAAGACGTCATGTAGGTTGGGATTGCAGAAATCACCGCCTTGAGCATCATTAACTGGCCAGCCATGAAATCCATTTTCTCTTCCAAGAAGCAAGTCTATTTTTGACTCTTTCAACCAAAGCCTCCCAGAGATTCCCAGGCCTAACCCCCTTTGCAAGAGGCAATCCCAAATATTTGTAGGGTAGTTCCCCTTTTTTGTACCTCAAAACCCTGAGGATACTATTTTCTTTTATGCAACTTGAATTAAAAAAGAAAACTTCTGATTTTGCAAGACTTATTTCTTGACCTGAGGCCGAAGAGTACTAGTCCAGAATGAGTTTGAACCGTCTAGCTTCTCTTTCTTTTGCCACTCTGAAGAGCATGGTATCATCAGCGAATTGCTGATGGGTGACTTCTTGCACTCCCTAGGAAATCTGAATACCTTGGATCTGTCCTTGTTTGGCCATAAGAAAAGATCTTCCTAGGGCCTTAGCCATTCGGATGAACAAGAATGGAGACATTGGATCTCCCTGTTTGAGACCTCTGGAAGCACTAAAAAAACCTTTGGGGGATGCATTAATGAGGACTGAAAACTTAGGGTAGGCCACCCATTCGAAAATCCAATTGATCCAAGACTTGTCAAAGCCAAAGGCTTCTAGAACTTTAAACAAGAATCTCCAGTTTACCTTATCGTAGGCCTTCTTTATATCCAAGTTAATGAACATTGCCAATTTTTTAGATTTTTGAATCGAATGAATGGCTTCTTGAGCGATGATTACTCCATCTAAAATTGACCTTCCCGGGACGAAACCCGTCTACTCTTCAGCAATTAAATCAGGAAAAATGAGCTTCAGTCTGTTTGCTACTGCTTTTGCCAAGATTTTATACAAGGTGTTGCATAAAGCAATGGGTCGGAATTCCTCCAAAGATTCTGGTTTTTCTTTTTTAGGAATGGGGGCTAGAAAGGTATTGTTGACCTCCTTTAAAACCATCCTTGAGCTCCTGGAATCTTCAATTGCCTCAATAATCTCGTTCCCCATGAAATCCTAGCACTTTTGGAAGAAAGCTACCAGGAACCCATCAGGTCTAGGTGCTTTATCCAGGTGTAAACCAAAAATTGCCTCTTTTATTTCTGACTGTAAATTTTGTAGTCAACAGTTTATTGTGCTCTTCCGTGACAAGTATAGGGATACATCTTAACATCTGCTAGTGGCTTCCCAAGTTTGAGCTCTCTCCCTCATTTAGTAAGTTCTAAAAAAATATGACTGCCTCTTTGTTGATGTCTTCAATCTTGTCGATGATGGATCCGTTTGCTAATTTGATTGAAGAGATTCTATTGATTTCTCTTCTGAGTCTTGTAGAATTATGAAAAAAAATTATGTTTTTATCTCCAGCCCTAAGCAAAACTTCCTTGGACTTCTGACGCCAATATATCTCTTCCTTGGAAATTAGATCACCTAGCTTACCAAGCAATTCTTTTTCTAACAGAAAACTATTGTCATCCATTCCCTCCTTCATAACTTTTTCATTCAGTGATGCAAGCTCTTCTTCAACTAACTTCTTTTCTTCAAAAATATTCTTGAAGTGCTCCCTATTCCAATCTTTTAAGTTTTGCTTGATAATTCTGAGTTTTGTTACAATGATGTAAAATTTTGTTCCTTCCATCTTAGATTCGTTCCACCAAAGCTTGATCAGCTCCAAAAAACTTGGGGTCCTTAAACCACATGTTTTCAAACTTGAAAGGACTCCTAGCTAGTCTCTTTTCCCCAATTATATCAAAGCAAATAGGATAGTGATCAGATCCTGAGAGCGGCAAGATCTTACCTTCCAGGCAGAAATGAAATTTGCTCAAGTCTCCTTTGAAGAGAAATCTATCTAATTTATCAACTATATTGCTAAAGCCAAGCCTCCTGTTAGTCCAGGTAAAACCTCCATTTCCCATAGGGATCTCAAACAATTGATTTCTTTCAACAAAATCTTCAAAGTCCACCTGAGATTGAAGCTTCCTCCCCACACCCCCTTTTTTGTCCTCAGCGCTCAGAATTGCATTAAAATCCCCACCTAGAATATAAAAATCAAAAGCATGACTGCTGCAGAGGATATCTATCTCTTTCCACATTTCTTTTTTCTTTAAAGATGAATTGGGGCCGTAAATGTTAATTAACGTAAAGCAAAGATTAGAGGCTAAACTCCTTACCTTACTAGTGATCCATGACTTATTGTTTGCCACTGCCTCCACCAAGACTGTTTGGGTTCTCCAGAGAGTAATGAGGCCTCCTGAGATGCCAGAGGAATTGACCCCCACAGATTTCCACCAGGTTAGCTTCCTGCCAAATTTCTCTCTCAACCTGACTCAGCCTTGACCCTTGAATTAACCAAATCTCTGATTGATGTGTCTTTAAGTAAAGCCTGAGCAGGCTTCTTTTGTTAGGGGCATTTAAGCGCCTAACGTTCCAGGAGGCGATCTTCATTGCTTTTTAGGAAGGGGACCCCCCTTCCCTACTTTCAATAAATCTACAATCTTTAACTGCCTGCTAGCTTCTCCATTAAATTTTAGTTTCTCTATGTTTGGACTTCGACCTCTTCCTTTAGATTCTCCATAGTCAGGTACTAATTTCACTGGATCCCTCTGGCCTAGCCCCAAGGTCCCTTTAAGAGGGGTTCCACCCTTAGCTTCCTCATCTGTGTGATCCAAGAACCCTGTTTGCACAATGGAAGGAGTGTCATCCTCCAAGTCCATCTCCTGATCTTCTTCTTCTCCATCTCCCAACCAAACCTCCCCCACTACTCCATCACCTAATGGAATGGAGCCTTCCTTTGCTACCTTAGCCAGAACTACCAATTCCTTTCCTACTTCTATTATAGAGTTTAGATCTACTTTATGCACCTTTGGGTGAAGCAGATCTAAAGTGGCCAAGATTTTCTTATCCAAATTTTCCACTTGAGCCCACGAGGTCTTTACTGAACCAGATTTCTCCAAATTAGTGATGGGATCCTTCCTCTCTGCCTCTTAACTGTCTTCTCTCCTTGCAGGCTCCTTTGAGGGTTCGGGTCCCTCCTGATTACCTTCCATGTGGTTTGCCATCGAATTGTTGGAGCTCACCGGGCCCCTAGTTTCTTTAAAGCTGAGATGATCAAGGTTTTTGTTTTCCTCTTTCTTTTCATGGGGGTTTTCCCATGATCACCATCCCAAAACTTGTGCTAGAGTTCCTTTGGGCCTAGGATCAAAGATTGACTCTTATTTCAGAGTCCCCCAATCGGTGTAGATTTCAATTTCCCTCCAGCGAGAAGCATCGAGCTTATTCTCCACGCATAGTCTGACAAATGTGCCCTTACCATCCTCCTCAAACCATTCTTCAGCGCAGATGAATTTCCCCAAAAAAAAATCCCATCTCTTCCACAATCTCGGGTTGCCAAAATTCCAAAGACAGATTAGACAATTTATACCAATCCTGCACATAATCCATCTAATGATTGCGAGGATTGAACCCTATCTCCCAGTTTTTTAGGTAAAAACCATAGCCATCCAGGAGCCATATTCTTTCCAAAATTTCTGTCTTGATTTTGAGCGAGGGACAAATAACCATAAAGAAACCATTTGATAATGCTTTCATTTTTAAAGCCTACCCCCAGCGATCTTGCCACCATTGAACTAAACCCTTCCAATCTAAATTAGGCCCAAAACATTTTCCAATCAACCCTAGTTTTTCCAGACGCTATATTGAGGGACCTAATAATTTCGAAGGCATTACCATTGAAATTTTGTTACCTTGATTCTAGATGTTTCTTTGCTCTGCAAGATTTTTCTTACCAAAACCACCCTTTCCTACGATCCTAGGGTTCCTCCAATGGTTCATAGTTCGCCTCTTGAAGAATTGATCCGATCTTTGAAACCTCTGATTGTTTTGATTTTGTGGATGAAAGTTCCTATCCCCATTCCTCCAATTGCCTTGTCTTCTGTTTCTTTCATCTTCGAAATGATTTCTCCATTCTTCTTTGCGAGCTCTCTCATGAAATTTCATAGGCATTTCACTTTCCGCATTGCAAGCCCACGAAGTCGATCCATTGCCTTCCTTCTGATCTATTGGGTTCCTTCACCCCTACTCGATCTGCTCCACTTGTAAACCTTGATTATGCTTATGGCCTAGACCTAAATTTTCACCCCTTTCACTCCTCTGCATTTTTGCTTCATCTATGTTTTTATGTTACTTTTAATTTTGAATTAAATTAGAATTTTAATATTAATTTTAATTTAGAATTAATTTAGCTTTTTAATTTAAAATTATTTTAGATTTTTCATATTCATTTTAATTTAGAATTTAATATTAATTTTAAATTAGTTGTTAGTTTAGATTTTAATTTGGTTTTTAATTTTAACTTAGATTTTAATTTGGTTTTTAATTTTAACTTAGATTTTCATTTTATTTTATTTAGTATTAATTTCATTTTTTTTAATCTAGATTAATTATGCTATAGTTTTAGTTTCCTTTTCTCATTCTAATATAGCTAGATGTTAACGTAGTTTAAATTTTTAGTCAATTTTTTAGATTAGCTAGGCCATTTTGTTTTTCGCCATATAGTCATTTTTTTTTGTTGTGTGTCAGTAACCCTTTGCTTGCAACTATATCGCTTGTCGAAGATAATTTTCTCAAACTGCTCACAAGTCACTTGCAGGTTCTCGCTTGTCATAGACATCATTTGAAATCTTGTGGACTTGATTATAGCTTGATGACTGTGCCTCATCATCAAATTTGACAACAAATTTCCAAGTGCACTCGACCAAAATTTTTCTTTTTCCATTACATCAAAAACTTGTTTGCAATCACACTTCGATTTGGGCTTTAAAACGAACAATTGTTTGCCATCATACTTGAAATTAGGGTTAAAACGAACAAGTGTCTTCATTGCTTGGTGAATTTGAGTGAGGTTAGGGGTGTGTATGCTCTTCTCATGCGCTTCGTGCAATCTTGAGAATAAAAAACACCTCTCATCCATTCAATTTCACACCACACATTTCATTTTCTTAAAAGGCAATTAGCAAGTGCGAACTTGTGAATCAAATGTGTGTGTGTATGCTCTCTCCTCGCACCGCAAGGTGATCTTGGAGATCAAAAACACCTCACTGGGTTTGCTTTTGTCATACCCTTCCTAGGAGGCCTACTTGGAGACACACCACTCCAAGGGACGACCTCAACTCTAGCGTTCCGGCGGAGTATAAAAAGCAAGGTGTGAATCGAAAGACACCCTCTTTGGAATTTGAAATCTTGTCACTCTTGGCTAAGCCCCAAAGAACTTTATACCTTTGGGAAGTGAAGGTGAAGGGTGGGTTACCCTTTTCTCCCAGCTGTGTAGCATTATTTCACTTTCATTTCATGGAATTGGGCCCCCCGTACCTTGTGTATATTGGAGACATCCCTAGATCACTTGTACATCCTAGATTAAGACCTATTTGGCCACATCCACTTGATTAATTTTAGGCTTGTTGATGTGTCTTCAAGTGTATTTATAATCATAACAATAAATCTTGAAAGACAAACTTGTCATTGTGTCCTGTGTGTGTGATTCATGCATGTACATGTGAAATCTTTTGCTTGAACATTGTCCAAAGTCGAGCTATCACTAAATACATTCTACATCATCCTTGTCACAACATCTATCCTACGCCAAGTCATCTTCATCCTAATCCAAATCCTACTCGTCCTACTTGTCATATCCACACCATCATAATCATTATCCAAATCAATTAATTTCAAGAGTCTACCTGTGTCTTTCACCCCCGCCTATCCTCTCGAGAGGGCATCATTCCACATCATCCTAAACATTCTTGTCATCAAATCCATCCTATATCCACATCATCATAATCATTATCTGCTTTAATTCATTTGTATTTTGGAACAATTTCAAGCCATGGTTTACTTTTAGAAGCAATATATATCTATTTTTGATAAAATGATGTATAAATCTTTATTTTCAAATTGATTGAAATCAGCCACTAATGTTGACCTAATTGATGTAGAGCTTGTGTAATTATGCAGGGTTCCATGTATTGCCTAATGGAAGAAGTGGACTTCAAAGCGGTTGGAGTCAAAGCGCCAAAATTTTAGGGTGCCAGAAATTTAGGCATACATCGTAGACTTTGTAAGCAATTATGTTATTTTCTATTGGGCATACTTAAGACTTTATGGCTCCACTCAGAGCCTTTAATGTGTTTTATTTCAAAGACATCCAGTTAGTTTGTAATTCTATTTTTCTTTAAAAGACTTCTTCAATGGTATTTACCCGCCATCTAAAATTTAGGATTTTGTAGTAGTGTAGTATATATATGTAGTTGCTCAAAACAAGGATATGTTTGTTATGATATATTTGGATACTATTCAGCTATGTTCTCTGTATTGTGTTATGTGATACTTTTATGACGAATGAATATCGCTAGTCTTATTCGAAGTAATCTATTCTGAGTAATGGAAGTATTATGAATGCAATTTACTTTGGAGCTATTTTAAAGTACTGCATGTGATTTGAATCGATAGTAGAATCTCCCAAGAGCTGGCCACTCGAGGGATTATAGAATAGATAACTATTTTTATTGTTGATGTTGTCATTTCTATTTTATACATGTTATGTTTAGATCAATGTCACTTTGTGCTTAGCTCTGTTATGTGTTCCTGTAGGTCGTGGTTTTAAGTTAATGATCTTTAAATTATGTTTACTTGAAATTTCTGGAGCATCCACTCCATTCATACATCTATTGTTAGCTATTGATTACAAGATGATAAATGTACTTTCAGTTAGTAGTTAGTTGCCTTTGTTTTGAATTCATAGTTAAATTGCAGGTGTTGATTCTTAGATAGTTTACATACTTTCTAGAGTAGGAATTCAAATGCTTTCTAACTTAAATATTTCATGCTTAAATTTTGTTTCAAGCTTTTCAAAAAATTAGAAAACATGTTACTAAGTGAAATGTCCAAAAATATCCCCTATTGCATACAGCCTTGGACACTACCCGGTCGACATAATTGACATATTTTTAACTAAAGTGTTAGGACCTTATGACAAACTGTCACACATGGGAACAAAGACACAAATACTATAGCCATAATATATATTTAAAAGGAAGGAACTGGACAAAACTAACATGAGTATAATACATATGTTGTAGGCTAGTAGAGCTCACGTATGATGTTCGAGGTGTATCCTATTAAGATTGTGATAGGAAAGGCATGGCCACTAGGGTTGATAATTGAAAAAGATTTTTCTTGCTTATATGGTAAGATGATGTATGGATCACTCTAGAGGGTGTCAAACTTGTTCTAGCAACTTGGTTTGCTTTGATCCTCATCCCAGTTCAACATAAAATCACTAAATTTGAATGTTTGTGGTGTATCCCTCTTGTTGAACCAACTTTCTATAATTTCCTAATGCCCTTGTATCTAATTCCTATCCTTCTTTCTTGGTTCCAACTTCAATAGCTCAACTATCTTGATGGACATAACATCATTTTCTTGTAACTCCATTTGGTAAACCAACTCTATAGATAGAAGCTCTAGCAACACTAGCATTTTTGCTTCTCTCCCATATATTAGAACAAATGAGGAACATCGTATTGCCTCCTTGGGTGTAATTATGTTTTCCAACAAGGATTTTGCAGGTTCACATGCCATTGTCATTGGCTCTTAGCACCAATTCTTTTGATAATATTAAATTCTTGTTGGTTGACTTGACCAGATCATTACCCTAGCGATAATAACTAGAGAAAGCCTTCAAGTATATCCCATGCTTCAAAGAAAACACAAAAAATTGTGCCCCTATGAAAGCTTTGGCATTGTCTATATAAGGGTGTTGAGGACTCCAAATCTAGTAATTATCTCCTCCAAATTGATAATTACCTTCTATTAATTCCTTTAATGGAATTGCTTTTTGTCCACCTAGTGAAATAGTTTGTAGCTTTCATAATCCACTTGTGTCCTATGCTTGACAACAAATCCACCATGCCAATGAAATCTAGGCCCCACTAGGCGAATGATTGGTTTGTTGTTATGTTCTTCAAGGGCATGGAAGCATTTATCTTTCTACCAATAAAAAATTGACATTGTTTACATTTCCTTACCCATTCATGGGCATAATTGAACATATTGAGCCAATATATTCCACCCTCGTGATCTTTGTTGTGATTTTGTAAGTAGAATAGTGACCTCCTAAGAAACCTTGATGGAACTCTTATAATGGAGATTGTCTTTCCAAGTTCAATGTTGTCATAGTTTCTTCTAAAGAGAACTTCAACAATCAACATGAATGGAGCATTATGGATCATGAATGCCTCCTTTTTGCAGAATTAAGGTTGGTTGGGTAGGCACTAGGTTGCATGAACCATACTCTCTCTTCCACCCAATTTGGTATGATAGATTCAGTGCTAACTAAGCAAGCCTCTATATCATTACCCTCCCTTGACAACTCTTTTTCCAATTGTTTGACATAGTGCCCCACCTCTAATTAACTTAGTGGGTATAATTTGAATGTCATATTGTAGCACCTTAGTGATCCAATTAGTGTTTTTCTCACTTATCTCCATCCATGATTACTTTTATATTAGAATGAACCACATGAGCAATGATCTTATTATTGGATACTAAGAGCCAAAAAAAATTAAGTTATTTTACCAAGGAATAAGTATGTTTCTCCACAAAGTTATATTTCTCCTCATAGTCCTTCAGGGTCTAACTAAAAATGTTTATGGGATGCTCTTCCTAGTCATTTTATCTCTTTTGTGTAAGCATGGTAGCAATGTTGTGGTCTCCCCCATATGTGTAGATGATGAACTCCTTATAAAATTTTGGGTTCACCAACATTGGGGCCTCTGTTATAGCCTATTTAATGTTTTCAAAGGCCCTCTTCCCTTCCTTTGTCCATTTAAAAACTTGGCCCTTCTTCATAATAAGGGTAAGAGATCTAGTGATTACCACAAAATTAAATATAAACTTTTTGATAAAATTAATCTACCCAAAGAATGGTTGCATGGCTTTCTTATGTTGTTGAAGTAACAAATTCATAATAGTTTTGATCTAATTTGAGCCTATAGCAATGTCTCCCTTCGATACAATATATCCCAATAATTTTCCTTGCTAAATGCCAAAGATACATTTATAGGAGACCTTATATTTCCACAGTCCATGATCATGCTTAGGAGTGCTTCTAGATTTAAACTATGTGAAGATTTTTAGCATCAACATTTCGAATCACACTCTGTGATCCATCATCAAGAAGAGGATAAACCTAGGATAGATTGCAAATAATGTGCCTTCAAAAAGGTGAGGGAAGAGGTGGGAAGAGGAGAATGAGAGAAAATGAGTCAACAAAGACAAGAAAGTTCAACAAACTATTCATTTATAAATTAAAAAATATGATTGTTGTATTAGATGTGAGGATGCATGAAAATTTTGATATAGCCTTAGAATATCAATCAAAACAAAATTAATATTAATTAGAATATAGATTGTATTAGTATTAAAGATAGAATATGTTTAGTATGCAGTTATAAATATGACTATTGTATTATACAAAAGTATATAAATATGATATTTTGTTGCAAAAATTATAATTATGTAATTATTATTATTATTATATATATTATGATATTATAGTTATTATAATTAATAAATCATGGTAATTATCAATTGAAAACTAATTTGTGCATAATCGATATCCTAATTAGAAAATTGCCTAACTAGTCTAACACATAAAAAAAATTAGAAAAGTGCCAAACTAGTCTAATGCTAAACATAAGAAAATTAGAAAATTACCTAACTAGTCTAACACAACTCTTGATAGCATTGAAATATCTTCTCCAAATGGGTGAATTAATCCTCCTTTCTCTTGGAGAATACTATCATTTATGAGTCCCTTAAACACAATGTCCATTGTCTTTTGAAAAGTTGCACCAGCATTAGATAACCCAAAGCACATACTTTGATAGGTGAAGGTTCCCCATTTTGTAGTGGTGAAGGTTGTCTTATGTTGATCCTCATCTCTCACCCATACCTAATTGCAGAAATTGTGCAACAAAGCAAACCTTTCAAATTTGGGGACCATTTATAAGATCTGGTTCATTAATGGCAGAGGATAGTGGTCCTTTAGGGAGGCCCTGTTGAGGTCTCTAAAGTCCACACATGATCTAATCTTCCCACTCTATTTCTCAATGGGACTAGATTGGATACCCAAGTCATATGTTTTATAGGATATATGTAGGTGGAATCAACAAGCTTGAACAATTAATTTTCATTAATGACTCAATTTTGGGATTGATTGGTCATTCCTTCTAACATACTAGTTTGGCATTAGGATCCAACTCAATTGTGTGTTGAATGATATATTTTCCATGTCCCCTCAGGTCCTCATAGTTCCAAACCAACACGTGGTCATATCTCCTATAGAGGCTAAAAAATAACCCTTTTTCTTCTTTTGTGGTGACCTTTACTAGCTACACCTTACATCCCAAGGATATCGCAACCTCCTTCATCACTTTCAAAGACTTGTCAATAAGAGAAATTGTCAAGAATAATCAACCTCACAACTAACTTGGCATTCTACTTGTTAGGCAACAAGTGATCTAATGGATCAAATTGTGACCCAATCACCATCATTCGATCCACATCTAGATTTCAGGCCAAAGGCACCACTTGGAAGTTAACAGCATCAAAATACTCAACCAAGTCCCAGACCCGATGCCTATACAACTTCATCGATGGAGTTTTCGCTAGGCATTATGTCCTCACTTACTTAAACGTAAGCTCAGTGTCCCCCAATACTTGAAACAACTTAATTCCCATCTTTTCCAACTAGAGGTTGTGGATCAGAGCTTCATACTTCACCACAATTTTAGAGCAATAGAACTGCAGTTTGTAAGATTGCAAGATTTTATCTCCACTTAGAGATACCAAACATACACTAGCTCTTACACCAATTTTGGACTTGGCATTGTTGAAGAACAATTTCCAAATTCCTGCCAAATTTTCTTCCTTCTTGACAACCTCTAGAATAGGAATGTCCTCCTAATAAATGATATATATTCTCACGCTAATCCCCTTGAAAGTATCATAGGGCTTGCTATTCCAATTCTCTATCACCCACCACTCATCGTGTTGCTCATTTAAGATGGTTTTAGTAGTATAGACTTCCTTAGCATATGTACTAGGAGAGGAGAGTTCATCTTTAGCTATGTTTCTATGGGAACTAGTGGCTAAGTTTCTATAAGGTACATATTCAGAGGTTTAGAGGGAGTCTTTATCTTGGTTTTGTATCAATTTTTTAGGAGCATGATGTTATAGTCCAAGGACAAGTAGCCTTCTATTTTTGTGGTAAAATCTCTGAATAGACACAAGGCAAAGACAATGGGGAGTTCATGTCTTGGGTAACTTTTACATTAGGATAGGCATACAAAGACAATTGTAGGTTGTTTACAATCCCAAGGATATTAACCAAGGTCCCATACAATTAGAATACTCCCTTTGCGATGAGCTCACATACTAGCCCTATGGCATCAACAACTTTCCTAGGCATGACTAAGGTGCTAGAACTAGAATCTATCATACAATTATGGATTAATTTGTCCCAGGACCTAGGTTTAATCTTACTTGCCTCATTTACAACGATTTATAAGATTGAGTTGCTTTTGAGTAATTTCCAATGGGTCAATGACCTGATGCTTTTTCTTGCTTAGTGCCTTCTATTTCTTTCAAGCATCCTCTAGTAGCTTCATTTATTCTAAGATGTAGAGAACTTCCCATAGGGGTACAATGATTATGGACTTCTTTAATTGGTCAACAATATTAAATGAGCTCATTGATTGCACAATTTGACCCACGTTCAATGCCCAATGCACTCAACTTTTCAATCAAAGGATAAGTGGTTCTAGGTTGCCTCAGTAGAGCCACTAGAGGTCTAGAAATTTTAGGGCCATTTGGCTTGGTAACTATTGTTGTGATCTATTTAGGAGGGGTTGCCACTAGAACTTTAAAAGAAGATACCATTGGGGTCTTTTGGGTGCTTCATCATGTCTAATCTCCTAGGGCTTAGTCCTTTGTTGCTCTCTTCTTAGCTCTTATGAAGTGGTCAAACTAAATGTGTAGCCTTCCTAAAGTGGAAGCTGGCTCATTGAGCATGTATGCTTCACATTCATCCCAAACCTTGCAAAATTTTGGTTTTAAGTAGATGAACATGTTCCCACTAACATTTCCTAAATTTAAATGTTCGTCTCAATCATAGAGGACTAACTCTAGGCAATCATAGCTTGTTAGCAGCTACCTAAGAGGCAAGCATTAGCAACATGAGGTGTTGAACAAGGATAACACCATCTCCTTACTAGGGTTATTAGAAATTTGCTAGAGGGGGAGCTCAATAAGAATCAATTAATTCTAAGGCAGGTTTTGGTACCTACTGAGCTAAAATGGAGGTCTTTGTGATAGCCTTGGTTGTCATGCTGACACTGGGGGTCTTTGACTATTTTGGTGAAGCAATTTTTGGGTATTTTGTTGCCTCTCTGAGGATAATAACTTCATTTGACATATTCCTAAGCAAACTTCTTATTTCATCTAACTCACTAGAACTAGGATGATTTGCAAAGTGGTATTATGTAGTAGAGTGTTGTACTAGAGATGGGATGGGAATCATAATAGGTGATTGGTAGGTTGCAGGTTGGGCAACTAGGGCAGGATGGTGAGTTGCAGCTTGGGTCATAGGTCAGGGTTGATAAGAGGTTGGATGTTTGGAACAAAGGCATAAGGGGTCTAGGTGCTAGTTTCCCTATTTATATCAAGTCACTTTCAACAAGCATAGATATTATCTAGTAAGGAATTACACCCTTTGGATTTAACCATCGTGGCTATCTCAATTTTTTTTGCTTTTAAGTAACAAATATAGGTCATACTTGGTGGGATTCAAACTTCAATTGAGATCCTATGCCAAGTTTTTGAAATGTGTTATTTAAGTCATCTAGTGTCTCCATAGGAGCCCTCTTGATGGTTGTCAATTGCTCTAGTAGAGATGTGGCATCTCCCTTTTCTTTAGACTTGTTGACTAAGGCATTTCCTAGCCCATCCCAATCATGGATTTAGAGACTTGTACCAATATAGATCTTTTCTATTAAAAGATGCAACCAAAAGTCTTAAAGCAACATTTTCCCCTCTACAATAGTATCCATGAGATAGTGAATTACTACATCATGCAAGTGTTTTGTGGGTGTAATCACATCCTTCCCCATGGAATGAAGAAGAGATCTCAAGGCAACATCTAGAATATGGTCCCCTACAGTAGGGAGAATAGGCTGTATAAGGGGACCTCTAGTATTCCAAGCAAGAAAGATTCTTGGTGGTGGATGAGCAACCATGAGTGGATTTGTATGGGCAACAAGGGGTGGATTATTTGGTTGAGGGTGTGGTACATGTCACGACCTTCTTGGGACAAATGTAAGGTTTTCTCCAAGACATGTGGATTAGCCCTTGATGCAAACCTAGTACTTGGTCCAAGGGTCATATGCTTCTAGACTTTGACACAAATAGAGTCACCACATGATGATAAAAGTCTTCAAACAAACAAGAGACCAAGACCTCACCATCTTAATCGAGATGGGACATAGTCCCACTGACCGTTCCAAAAAATTGTTGTTGCTCAGATATTGTAACCCCCTGTTGAAGTAGCCAGGTGTACTCAATACCAACACTACACGTAGAACATGACAATGGAAAATCTTATAGGTGTGCGACTTGACCTGTAAGATGACACCTTTAGGGTTGAAAAGGTCAACTCTTTGTAAGATATGCAAGCAACGCTTTATAGTTGCTTTGAAAGGAGAAGGGAAAGAAGGAATTACATCAAAGTAAATCCTTCTCTAACAGGGGCAGTATACTGAAGAGAAGGGTATCCCCTCTTCTACCTATTGTTGAGATAAAATAGACACATAAAACAATAATCAATAGGAAATGAAAGTAAACACATCATAGTGAACACAAATTACAAAGGTATTAATTCACACAACACAAATATTAGACATGAAGCAATTAGTCATAGTTGTTTGTATTGATGTTCATGAAGACACAAAATCTGTATACACAAAAAGGCTTGAATGCCTTGGAAACATGGAGCAAGGTCTGAACATCCAGACTTGACAATAGAAGAAACAAGGTCAATTCATAGAATCTTACATACAAGGCTAGATACAAAGCACAAATGTGCAAAATTCCATCTCGAGTCCTAGGTAAACAACTCCTATTTATACATATTAGAAGGGAGAAGAGGGAAAAAGATGGAAAATTGGAAAAGCTATGAGAGTGGCCAATTTAATGTATGTTGGAAGATTGGGTTTCTTCTCTATAAATCCTAAGAGGACTAAAGATTATCCCTTATAAAATCTCTAAATATCTTTTGTTGAACACGTTGCCACCTAGAATCATTAGTAAGGTCAGATGTCTTGAATCTACAAGGAGAAACGGCCACGTATACTGAATTCACAAGGGGAAGATGGTTGTAGGTCCACTTTTGCAGGGTGGTTTGAGTCCTTGACTACATTGCCAACAAGTTGCTCCTAGATTTTAGGGAAGTAGACAAGACATGAATGTTATGGCCGAGATATTTGAAGCTAAAATTGAATTTTGGTTATCCTCTACGTTAAATTCCTTTCAGCACAGATCTGCAAGGACTCGTTGAGTTGTTATTAGAGTAATGGTTGCCATTGTGTATGCTTCTAGTAGGTGACCAACCATTGCCACCTATGATGCTTTGAGCCCTTGATTCCCGTTTATCGAACGATGGGCAAGTGTTTCCAACACTCCCTTTCGTTATTCCTCTTGGTCCCCATTGACCAATCAAATTGTCACATCGGATAATGCTTCCAATTATGTGTTGTGGCCAAAAGATTTCACAAAATGCATGGTTACACCACTAAGCAAAATGGACCAATAGTGAGCATTAAGGACCAAACAAAGAACATCGCTTCGCACTCCCCTTTAGTTGTTAGATCAAAAGATGAATGGTTGGCAGAAGCCTAGGGCACAAAAGGCATTGTGCTGCCATAGAACTTTGCAGGGCATTGGATCAAGGTGATCAATGATGGACAAATATTGATACTTATCACCAAAAGCTTCCTCTGCCTACACCTAATCAAAACATGGGGAGCGGGAAGTGACACGGCACAACCAAAATGCCCAAAGAGGACATGTAATGAAAACTCACTACATCAAGTCGTTCAATCCAAACATATTCAAATTAAAATATAGGCATAGTATCCACACATAAATTCAAAGACAAATTTGGATTTGCTAAATAATCAAATTAGAGACATTAGATTTTTCCATTACATTGGTACAAAAATATAATAAATGAAAAAACAACAATGTTAATCTAATAAGTATACAATAATCTAGCTCAAAATAATAGCTCATTTGGCGTGTATCTCAGCTATTTAAAAAAACGTTCCACCTTGAAAAATCATTTAAAAGCACAACTTCACTGCAATTTTAAGGAAAACTGTTTTGTTTATTTTATGTAAGAAATTAATCGCAATTACAAAACATAAAACTATTCCTTTGGTGAAATGCAACGTCCAATTTGTAGAAGTCTATATTCTTTTAAAAGCTTACAAAGATTTATATGTCTATATGAATGAATTCCATTTGTTGACACTTCCTTTAAGCTGCCGCAAAAGATTAGACTGTTTGGTGATGCAGTTGACATTAAGCAATTCTAAAGACAATAACTCAGTACTATTAATGATTACCACATAACTGCCATTACAGTAACAGTAAATCTAAGAAGTAGACATTTTCTTGCTAAAAAAATTTGTAGCATTGTATGTGAACAGACACGAATCTTAATGACAGTAGAAACAGTTTGATGGAGATAAATTAAATGGAATAATATCCTAAGCTAGCCATAATCAATATGTTTCGTTGCAGCATTGAAGATGAGGCTATTGGAAAAGAGAAATAGGTCTCCAGGTGTCAACAAGAGTAATGTGAGGATCACATGGGAAGATGTTGCAGAATTCATATTTATGCCCAAAGATAAATCTGCAAACAAGAAATTCAAAACAAGTTCTGCTTTTTTATGTTGCTGCTGCACCAAATCCAGATCGAGGTGGGAAGGGCTAATCCCAGTATTGCCAAGCCAAACCGAATGACATAGCTGTGGAAATCAACCCCATGACGCGTACAACTGTTTGGAGGAGAAAGTTAGCCGAGGCTCATGGGAATTGCAAAGATTTGAAGGCAGTAAAAGTAATAGCTAGAGATACGATAACCGACAGCCACTTGCTACATGCCAATTGTTTTACCTAGAAAATAGGGAATCAAAATATGGAGAGTGCAATAACAAAAATTGACACTAGAAGAACGCCAATTTAAAGTAGTTTTCAGCCATTGATACTTGAGCATTTACATTTCTTAACAAATGGACTTCACAAATTACTTAGCACAGGAAGTACGGGTTAAGCATTGTCAAATAGATTAAACATACATGTCTTAGTAAAACGAGCCCAAAAACCTTTTCAGAGGTGTCATCTGTGCATAGGAAAATGGATAAAGAATAATATCCTTTAATTGGTAAAAGGGTGGGTAGTTTTCTGTTCTATTGAAAACAAATATTATCTTGCAATGCAAGTATGTGCAATAATGGAATGCTATTCCTTTCTATAAATATATGATTCTTTTCCCATATTTCTCTATCACTATAAATTTCTAGAGACTTATTTGTAGTTTCGTATAATAAATTTCACCATTACCCAACTGGAAAATTCACTGGTGTGCATTAGTTGAAGACAATCGTCCTATCACCAAATCTGAATCTCAATGAATCAGGAGATTAAGAATATAACAAGGGTACAACCAAACACAATGAACACATTTTTCTGCATGTTTTAATAGGATCCATGTACCATAAGCAGCATATATCATGACCAAGGATTGTGGATGTAATTGTAGGGCATAGGCTACCAAAAGAAGATAATTTTGGATGCTCTACAAACCTGACAATGTTGAAATGTGGTATCAAAAAGCAAAACCTCAGAGATATCATCCTCCCATATTTTCCTTTGCATATTTGTGCATTTGTCATTAAACATTTAAGATAATCAAACAATCACCACTGGACAGTGACCATCTTCACAGTGAAAAAAACTGGAATTCTATTTCAATTTGTGAATGATGAATTCCATTTTATCTAAAGTAGACAAACTTATCATAATTGTCAATTACAACTACTTCAGATCATGAGTACTTTTTGACATAAAATCTAAAGCATGTTCCTTCCATCTGCAACTCTTACACAAGTTGTGTGCAAAAATGAGTAGGTACAACTTACTACTAAGTGCAAAATAACTACATTGCCTGTTTGGCAGTATGTAAACCAATTTGATTAGAGTACTATTGCAGCATGATTCAGCTTTGAATATAGGAGATGTTTGAATCTTCCAAACATTCCTGCCACAGAACTAGCAATACATGGGACCAAAAAAAGAAGGTAGCATGAATTATTTCATTTTGCTTGCTAGCTCAAATGGAAAAGTAACAGGACAACAATTGCTGAGTTTCAATCTGGACCCTGATGCTTTAAAAAAACATAGTTCATTTGACATATTTATCTCGCCCGCTATGATACATAAATGCCAAGACTTGTTACATGGTAGACACTCGAAAACGATGTACGTATCAGCATCATTTACAAGCATGAATTTCAACTCCACAAAAAAATTTGGATATGCATTCAAAGATTTGAAAAGCTATGACTTTTGTAGATGCCGACAGAAATTCAGGTAGTAGTGATGTCTATATGGCATTCAAACTTCGTAAAAATATCAACAATGAGAACCTCAAAGTGTTGGTGCCTTGTGGTAGTGATGGTACACTGTTGCAGAATGGCAAAAAGGAAATGCTGCTGGCATCCGCATACCAAAGAATGCACTGAAAACTGCACAGATATTTATAAAAATGACAAAAGAACAACAGCCACAGCCCCAACTACAACTGTGACAAAGTACATGCAACTCTTTGTAGACATTCTTGCTGCACCTACTGCTATCTGGATCTCAAACTTACAAGAAGGTTGTGATGGATCTTTGTCAGTTGTCACAGCCAGATTAGAAAACACACATGCACTACTCTGCTGATTTTGAGCCTGAAAGTACATGTTAAATGCATATGATGCATTGCCTCGAACATCCAAGTCACCACATGATGACCCATACCCCAAAGCAGTACAATCAGCATATGTGCAAGCATAGGTGATGCTATTGATTAATACATCCATTGATGAGGGATTTGCATTTGGATTGAGAATACACCACTGTTTGCGCAAATATTTAACACCCTTGGCCGGAACCAATCCCTTGTTTACATCTCCTTTACCTGTGAGATCCAGTGCATACTTGGGCGTCCCATCAAACTGGAAAATGCCCCAATGCCTCTCAAAATTACCAGGTGCAATACTTTTTGCATCTTCATCAATAAGACTGAATAGATATGTTTCAGCAATTCCAGCCTTCATAGGTGTACCTTGTCCACTCATTAAATGCTTCATAAGACCCTGATTAAACCTTTGTGCATAACTGATACTGGCACTTTTTTCCCCATCTGTTGGCCAACCAGCTTCTCCTATGATTATGGGCAGATTAGGAAAACCTGACTTCTTTAGGGCCCAAACCAGTGTATCAAGATTCGCATCAAACACATTGGTATACTGCAAGCCATTGTCAACTACAACCTCGCTAGCACCATCAAAGAAAGCAAAATCCACAGGAAAATATGGATTATCGTACAAACTTAAATATGGATAGATATTAACTGAAATCGGTGCATTATTATTAGTTAAGAACTCACAAATCTGTATCATCAAATCACGAACATCAGTCCTAAAATCTCCCTCTGAAGGAAGCTTTCCAGCATACACATCTGCATTAAGGGGCACCGTTGCCTTCACATCCTTCCCTAGTCCTGCCTTGTTAAGTGCATTCTGGATATTTTGCAGTGCTGGAAATGTATATTGTATAAAGGTACCATTGTATGCCGTCAAGAAAGGCTCATTTCCAACTGCAACATACCTGTATATGGTGAAACATAAATCAAGCTTTCTCATAATGTACTATTGTCCACCCAAAGAATATATCAGTTTATAACTCTTACACTGCAAAATTTTGCAATATAATCATATTTCCACCAATTGTAGATTAAAACAACCCATGTGGGAAAATTCACCCAAAAAAAAGGCTAAGGTGTTGTACCAAAGAATTCTTTTCCCTCAAACAAGGAAACTACAGCTTTTTGTTGCTTCTGAACTTCTTGTTAGCACAAATTTTTGTGTTTCTCTACAATTAATAGATAATCCATACGAGCGGAACCAAATTTTGAAAAGCAAATTAGTACATATAAATGTCATATGAAGGCATGTATTTAAAATTCTCTTACTGTAACATGTATTGATGCGACAAGATAAGAACCATTGTAGAGTGACATGTAATACTACACCCCTAATCCTATAGCGTGTATATGTGGTTATGAGTAGTCGGCTTGTGGCTACCTTAACTCTTAATTAAGTTATATAATCATTATTATAGTCATATATAGGTAGTTAGGTCGGCCTAGGTGATACTTAAGGCATAAGTATGGTATATATAGGAGGTAGAGGTTGGTTATTATCATGATATTGAGTATTGTGTTCTTATTGAAGACTATTGGAGGTAGCCCCTTCGAAGTGGCTTAGGAGGTTGCCCCCTCGAAGTGGCATATTATTATCAAATATTTGCAGCATATTTCCTATTATATTTTTCTATTGTGCAAGTTGTTTCATTACAAGCAATATTATAGCATGATCTTGGCACTGTGAAGGAAAGAAACAAGGCAATTTTTTAAATTTTGGAGGTCATTTTGGGAAGCGCATATCTCTCTCATTTTGGCAAATCTTTTCAAGATTTTCAGAGATTTTTTCAAGGACATATTGAAGCTGCTACAGTCCAGATTTGAGGCCAATTGGAGCAAAATTAAGAGAGTTATTGCAGAATTAAGGTTTCCATCATTTTCACTCCTAGGGCTGAATTTTAGCAAATTTTTTCCTAAGTTCTGAAGAGTTGAATATTAATATAAATATAATATAATATAATATAATATTTATATTAATAATAGAAATATAATATAATATAATAATATTATAATATATTTATATTAATAATATTAATATTATATATATATGAACAAACCCAAACCCAATCCCAAAAAAATTTTGGCCGAATCCACGAACCGAACCTGCGAACCCCAAGCGGCAACTTAGTTTTTAGGTAAAAATCGCACCATTATTTTGCTGCAAATCGCAGAAGTTTTACCTCTGAAAATCACATTTTTTGCTTGTTTATTGAAATCACGTTTTTTTAACTTTTTGACTTGTTTATTGAAATCACGTGACTTGTTTATCATTCAACAGAAGTTTTTTTCCCTCAAAATCTCAAATACCTTCCCAAGATGAGACAAATGCTCTTCATTGGACCTACTCAACACCAATATGTCATCTAAATAAATGATAACACAAAGTCAATTAATGGTTTCAATAACGCATTCATAAGACGCTTAAAGGTGGTTCGTGCATTGCACAATCCAAATGGACGTACCAACCACCCATACAATCCCTAATGTGTCTTGAAAGCAATCTTCCACACATCCTCTTCCTTGACCCTAACTTTGTGATATCCAAACTTAAGGTCCAACTTTGTAAAATATTTGGCATACTGCAATTGATCCAACAGATCATCAATTTGGGGCAGCACATGTCAATTCTTCACACTTATCTTATTCAATCCTTGATAATCGATGCACATACACAGCATCCCATCTTTCTTTGGCACAGTGACAATGGAAGATCTGAATGGATACAGACTATGTATAATTACCCCCTGCTCCAACAATTCCTTGAACTACTCTTTGACCTCTTGTCCCTCAATTACACTCTGTTTATACAGCCCCAAGTTAGGCAAATGACGTTCAACATTCAAGTAACAACTAAATCTCATGTTTTGTGGCTCTCTTTGAGGGCAGCCCCTTGGGTTCTACAAATAACTTAGAAAATCCACTCAGCAAAACAATCACACCTTGCTGCTCCTGGTGAATATACCATCCATGTAGCCCGTTCAACTCAACCCCTTTTTGTTCTCTTTTGCCTTCCAACATTAGCAAAGCAAATTTTCCACTAGTGTTGATCGAGTGCTTGGCCTTTGTGGTGCTTACCATGGTGATTTGAATCTTCTTCTCTATTGCACTTAATGCGTATGACATTCCATGAGGGGCAGCCTATACTAATTAGACCTCCTCATATATGTAACATAACTAAGATATAAATATAGACTGGCAAATATTACTCCACATACATTCAATGGAACCACATCTATTAGCACTTTGTCCTTGTATTCAGAATCAATAAAAAACTCAAGTCGTCATTATTTCTTCACCACGATCCATTACTAGTAGCCCTAACTCATTTACAAAATTTTGAGAAATTAAATTGGCCTGAGAACAAGTATCAAGAAAAGAATCTACCTTTTTATCATTGATGTGGAATTTGAAATGGAAAAACTGTCATCTTTTCTTCTTCTTTCACTTTGGGGCTTTCACCCACTACACACATCTCCTTATGCACAACACAACAACTCATTTCATCCAAATTGGAACCCCTCAAATCTCTTTACTTTTGTTAATCCCAACAGTGTTGGCATCCTATTTTTTTCTTATTCCTCGAAGACAATTTCAAATCTGGGTGAACTTTCCAGCATTTCTCTTCCATGTAACCTTCCTTGCCATAATGAGCACATTGAGACTTGGTTTTACTTTTGCCTTTTTCCTTTAAAATAGTTGTATTGCCATGTTTCTTCAACTTTCACTTGTCTTTCTCTCTTTGTATTTAAACTCCTTGCTACATTCCATATCTCTATTTTTGTTCTTAGATGAAGACACTCTCTTCTTGTCCAATTCCACATAGTGGACCTGAGTGCTTACCTCATCAAAATCTTGAGGTTTAGCCATGAGAACTAGTGTTTATAGGTATCCGAACAGCCCACCAATATATTTCATCAATACATCTTTCTCCATGACATCTCTGACCAATTAAAACGCTCTCTTCCAGAACTCACTCGTATACTCATATACACTCTATCCTTGGTGTTGCTAAAAGTAGTGCCATTGAATAACACGGTGTTCTTATAACAGATGGGATAAAGCTGCTTCTTTAGGAGTTTCTTGAAGTCTTCCCACTTCAAAAATGGGAGCTACTTTTTTTTACATTCAAGGGGGCCTAATAGTTTGAGCCTGGAAAATGAAATCTATAGACGAGGAGTAAGATGATGGAGGCTGAAGTGCGCCTTCATATGGGATATCCAATTATCCAATTTCTTGGTGCTAAGTTCTATGTTAATCTTCGCCTTGGCCTTAAATTTAATCTAGGTAAATGCATTTCCCTATTCTGATTTAAGTCTTTATCGATTTAGCTTCTTCTTCCTCAGGCTTAAGCATTTCAAACTTATCAACTAATGCTTACATAAAGTTTTCTATCCCGTCTATCTTCCCCACTGTATTGGAGATTCTTGCCACATCTTCCTCTAGTCTTTTAAATGGAGTTTGCCTTCTTCCTCTCTAGCCATTACTCTTACAGTCCTGGTCCACTACCTTGTTCCAATCTCAAGCTCATGGGGAACTAGATCCCCATTGCCACTTGACCTCGTAGTTGGCATAAACTTTCCACAATCTTGTTCAACAACCAAAAACTTGTAGTTCTAATACCACTTGATCCAAAAAAAAACACCAGATTAATAACCCGAGTGATGCATCAACAATGGATTCCTAAGCTAACTCCACTTAAACAACTCTTAGCAATCTACCTTAATTGGTTTTCAACTTGCAACATTACTAGATATTTTATTAACAAAAAGGAAAATAAGAAATTAAACAGGGCACACATAGTTTGCAAAATACTCAACACAAGATTTCATTTGGAGAAAACCCAAATGGGTAAAAAACTTCAAGGGTATGCCAATAGCATAACATTCACTAAATCAATGCCAATACATGGTGAAATTGCCATTTTTATGGTCTTAATCATAGGTTAAAAAACCAATGAGTACTCGCTTGACTCACAAGTACTCGCTGGGAAAATCCTCCCGCAATTACTCGTGGCAAAAATGCACCGCTGAGTTAAAGGTAAAAATCGCAGCAATTTTTACCCAAAAAATTGCAGCTACCCTCTGAAAACTCACGTGACTCACCCAATTTCGGGGGTATAAAGAGGTCAAAGACTCAAAAAAGCCGCATTTAGCAATTTTAGTTTTCGTGGATGCATTTGGACGGTCGTGGATGAACCAAAAAACCCCAGCTGACGGATTTCATAGCAATTTTTGTGGTTTTTGTGGTAACAACTAACAGCCAGGTAAGTTTGTGTGGTTTTGGTTTTTCTTTCTGCTAAGTGTGACTGCTAACAGGCCACCATACTAGCATAAACTAAATAAACATTATAATTTTTTATGTAAATAATTTTAAATCTTAAAGTATAAACTATAAAGTAATACACAAACATGAAACTATTATCAACTAGAAAATCTAAAGACATGACCATCTGATCACACCTACTCCATAATACATATTACAATCTCCAATATTTGATTCTTCAATTTGTCCAAGCCACAATCTCATCCAACCTACATTATATACTATAAAGTTAAACATCTAAATTTGATATGATTGTTGAAAAGTAAAAAAGACAGCTTTTTAAAAGGATCTACAATTCATATGGGAAAGTTAAATACACCTACTGTACTCTGAATGTGATGCACCTAAAACATAAACAATCTTCAATTAAAACCGTGTGAAATCTTTGTGTTGAATGAATCTATATTATGTATTGTAGATGGTTTTTGTGCCAATATGAATGCAACCAAATGAAAATCCTTGCATGAACAACCGTAAAAGACACATTCGGTGAAAAGTAAAATTTTCTTTTTTCTTTTTGGATCTATATTGAAGAATTAAACTTTCTTTTTTGGCAGGCTTTAATTCTATTTTCTGAGAAGAATATGGCATCCACGACTACGGCAACTAAGAAGGGTGGCAAGCCCAAGGACCCTTGTTGGAAACATGGAAAAAAAGGTTCGGAAAAGGGATGGTTATTTGCAACCATTGTAACAAGGATATGAGAGCAGGTATAAATCAGCTGAAATACCACCTTGCACAAGTCCCCTGCCAAGATGCTACACAATGTATTGTAGTAACTTTGGAGGTTTAGAATGAGGCAAAAGCTCTTCTTGAATAATATGAGCAGAAAAAGGCAGCAAAAGAAAGGACAGCAAAGGCAATAGGAGCCATTGGAGGAGATATAGGGGGGTCTTCTTCCCTTGGGCCACGAATATAAGGATTAAGCAATGTGAGCACCGCTTCATCTAGCTTTTTTGTTTCTTGTAATAGACCCATTGCACAACCTTTGTTGGAAGGTACTTCATGGAATAAGGAGTTACATCATGAGGCAAAGTTGGTATGTGCCAAATTTTGGTACTACAATAGTATTCCCTTCAATGTTGCTTCAAGTCCTTATGTAATGTCCCCTAATAGGAGTTATAATAATTTTATCCTAAACTATCAATTTCTCAAACAAACAATGGATTTAGAGGATACCTTGCCCTGATTTAACCCCTACAAACAAGTTAGAGATCAATTACAATAATAGCTTATCAAATAGAGTATCATGATTAAACATCATTAAGTCCATAGTGAATTAGCTAACCCAATTATTAAACCTTACCTTGGGATGCTCACTCATGGGGGAGCATGGAAGAGAGTGACTTGGTGGGGTAACTTAGATTCCCTAGGACCCTAGGCGGATATACCATCCCCCTAATCCTCATGTGGCGCATGCCATTCATATGAGGTCTCCTCTTCTTTATGTGGCGCATGCCATTCATATAAGGTATCTTTGACTTCATGTGGCGCATGCCCTTCATATGAAGTCGCCTCGGCCTCATGTGGTGTGTGCCATTCATATGAGGTCACCTCGATCTCATGTGGCACATGCCACTCATATGAGATCGCCAACCTAGTGAGGATCCGTTATCCCCTCATCTTGCCATCTTTTCTCATTTCCCCATGATTGATCTCCCTGTGTTGTTACACCATGATAAGAGAGTGAGGTTACGAAGGGCGTCCGAGTAGCCAAACTCTCTAGGCCCAACTACTAAAAGGCAGAACCCCTTTGACCCATGGGGGCTCATCTTGTCCCCCCCTGGGTAGCGTACCTAGTAGAGGGCCCTCTCATTGTCCCCCCTTTGCAATTCTCCATTCTCCTATCATGGTGAAGGTATGTGCAAAATAAACTAATCAAATTTACATCTACAAATAATCACATTAATAATAATAATTTATGATAACAACAAACATAAACCATATTTAAATTATACATTATACTCCCATATGAATATCCTACCACAAGTACATTAATGGACCCTTCCTCAATTTAATGCCTTTTTCTATATCTCTTTCTTGCAGATCTGTATATCTGTTTTCTCTTGATTGAATATTATATTTATTCTTCAATCCCAATATATATTTCTTCTATTCATGAATCCCTAAAAAATATATATTTCACTACCTTTATACCACTCAATCTCTATGAAGAGAGGTGATCCATTACTATGGACATGTCCTTTGGCTATCTTATCCTAATCGCAGCCCTTCCTTAATCTAATCACTGCCTTTTGCCAATACTAATTATCTCATATATTAACCACATCATTGTCTTGTTATAAATATATGAGATTACACTTTGAGAGGTGGCGCTAAAGAGGGAGTCGTTGCATTTGTTTGAAGTCATGCTGCCTTTAGTAATCGCTGTTCTTCTATTAATTTCTGCTCTTAGTATCAAATCGCACCTCTTAGTTAATAAGCTGTTTTGTCTTACTTGACAAGTCAGCATCCTTGTCTTTTGATCGTTGACTTGTCTTTATTCCTTTTTGCAATTGTAAATATACTTATTTATATTAGTATATGATCATTATAATAATATTTAAATTGATAATATTTATACTTATATTATTAATATTTTTATTTATATTTATATTTGTTATTTATAAATATAATAATATATCTTGTCAATTAAAATAAATATATTATATTTTTATTATATTAAAATATTTATATAATAATATTATTTAATATTATTTATTAAATAATATATGTTTATTTAAATATCAATACATACGCAATTATCTCTATCTAAACACCCCATTTCACGAAAAAAACCTCACCATCCCATGATGTTTAAATCTTTAATTTAAACAATGCCTTAATATCGGGATATCACAGTCCGCCCTGCCCCAAGATTGCTTGTCCTCAAGCAATCACAACTAGGATGCTTTTAAAATCATCAGGATCCTAAATCGATCTCTTCGAAGAATTGTTGTTAGTATTCTTGTCTCAATCCACTCCCAACGTTAGCATTCTCTAACTTATGAGGGCAATTTGTCGTCCCATTCTTTTGGTTCATGTACTTGTATTTCCCAATATCTCTCAACAACAAGAGTTGGTAATTAGTGATGTTCGGAACTTAAGACAAGTTTTCTCTCGTCCTCAGAGCGAAGAACCCAAAAGACATCTTGATCTTTGATCACGAGATTCGATCTTGTACTTGTTATCTCAAAGTTTTACCTTTCTAATATGTTATTGATCTCAAAGTTGAGAAGAGTAATGTTCTTGAGGAGTAATTGATTATATGATGACATGAAGAGAAAATTTGTGATCAAAGAAGATTTGGTAAGCCTTTATTTGATTTTAAAAAGCAATGTGATTGAGGTAATACAAGTGTTATAGGTGATGATGTAGTTTTAGTCAAAAAAACATTTTCAGTGCTAATGAAGATTTTGACAGTATTGAGGTTCCAAGATTGCACAAGATGAAGCAGTATTGATGAAAAGAATATGATGAAGACAACTTGAAAATTCGGAGAGATGAATCTAATGATGTTGTAGAGAAGGTAAATTCAAGTAAGACTTTGATTATTTCACAAGTCGTAGAAGTGTATAAGATAGCATGGAGACAATCAATGATAGATAAGATTATTAGAAGAGAGAAGATCTATGTTATTGAAGATGAAACAAATCAGCAAGTGTATTAGAATTGAAGGAAGTGTAGTTGATGAAGAATAAAATCAAGATCTGACTTTGATTTTAGTAATTGAATCCACATTGTCTGTTATAGATCTACATGCTCCATTTCCTTTATGGTTTTATTTCTAATTTCCCTTGTATGCTGATTTCTTGTGTTACTCATGTTTCATATGATTGTATTGTTTTGTATATTATATTCATCTCCACTTCTTCCATGTTATTCTCCTTGCGATTTACTTCATGTAACTTCTATATTTGTTTTACCTTAGTGCATTCCTCCAATAATTTATTTCTTCTAATAGTCAACTCCATGTCTCCTTTTGTTGTTTATGTTTTCTAACTCCTTGCCATAAATTAGCTCTCATCAAAGAACCATAGTCATTTATTTTCTCAAATTCTAATTTTTTGGAATTTTAACTACCTTTGATCCCTAGGCTAGCAAGATCAATATTTTGATACCACTTGTAATGTCCCCTAATAGGAGTTATAATATTTTTATCCTAAACTATCAATTTCTCAAACAAACAGTGGATTTAGAGGATACTTTGCCCTGATTTAACCCCTACAAACAAGTTAGAGATAAATTACAATAATAGCTTATCAAATAGAGTATCATGATTAAACATCATTAAGTCCATAGTGAATTAGCTAACCCAATTATTAAACCTTACCTTGGGATGCTCAATCAGGGGGGAGCATGGAAGAGAGTGACTTGGTGGGGTAACTTAGCCTCCCTAGGACCCTAGACGGATATACCATCCCCCTAATCCTCATGTCGTGCATGCCATTCATATGAGGTCTCCTCTTCCTTATGTGGCGCATGCCATTCATATAAAGTATCTTCGACTTCATGTGGCGCGTGCCATTCATATGAGGTTGCCTCGATCTCATGTGGCACATGCCATTCATATGAGGTCACCTCGATCTCATGTGGCACATGCCATTCATATGAGATCGCCTACCTAGTGAGGATCTGTTATCCCCTCATCTTGCCATCTGTTATCATTTCACCATGATTGATCTCCCTGTGTTGTTACACCATGATAAGAGAGTGAGGTTATGAAGGGTGTCCTGGTAGTCAAACTCTCTAGGCCCAAAGGCAGAGTACCCTTCTACTAAAAGGCAAAACCCCTTTGGCCCATGTGGGCTCATCTTGCCCCCCGGGGTGGCGTACCTAGTAGAGGGCCCTCTCACCGTTCCCCCTTTGCAATTCTCCCTTCTCCTATCATGGTGAAGGTATGTGCAGAATAAACTAATCAAATTCACATCTACAAATAATCACATTAGTAATAATAATTTATGATAACAACAAACATAAACCATAATTAAATTATACATTATACTCCCATATGAGTATCCTACCACAAGTAGATTAATAATGCCCTTTTCTATACCTCTTTCTTGCAGATCTGTATATCTGTTTTCTCTTGATTGAATATTATATTTATTCTTCAATCCCAATATATATTTCTTCCCTTCATGAATCCCCAGAAAATATATATTTCACTCCCTTTATACCACTCAATCTCTATGGAGAGAGGCGATCCATTACTGTGGACATGTCCTTTGGCTATCTTATCCTAATCGCAGCCCTTCCTTAATCTAATCGCTGCCTTTTGCCAATACTAATTATCTCATATTAACCACATCATTGTCTTGTTATAAATATATGAGATTACACTTTGAGAGGTGGCGCCAAAGAGGGAGTCGTTGCATTTGTTTGAAGTCACGCCGCCTTTAAGTAATCGTTGTTCTTCTATTAATTTCTGCTCTTAATATCAAATCGCACCTCTTAGTTAATAAGTTGTTTTGTCTTACTTGACAAGTCCGCATCCTTGTCTTTTGATCGTTGACTTGTCTTTATTCCTTTTTGTAATTGTAAATATACTTATTCATATTAGTATATGATCATTATAATAATATTTAAATTGATAATATTTATACTTATATTATCAATATTTGTATTTATATTTATATTTATATTTGTTATTTATAAATATAATAATATATCTTGTCAATTAAAATTAATATATTATATTAAAATATTTATATAATAATATTATTAATATTATATATCAAATAATATATGTTTATTTAAATATCAATACATACGCAATTATCTCTATCATTGACTAAACACCGCATTTCACGAAAACAACTTCACCATCCTTATCATGACGTTTAAATCTTTAATTTAGACAATGCCTTGATATCGGGATATCACACCTTATTGGAATGAGTTGGTTACCGCATTGACCGTGGTAGGTAAGGGGTTCAAGGCACCAAGCAATTACGAATTGAGTGGCCCATTATTGGAGGATGAGGTCCAAGATACATATAAGCTAGTAGAGCAACAAAAAGAGGTTTGGAAAAGTAAAGGTTGTAGCATTTTATCCGATGGGTGGGCAGACGGCAGAAATAGGACATTGATTAACTTTTTAGTGGCTTCAGGAGGACAGTTAGTCTTTTTGATGTCAATGGATGCCTCGAGTCAAGTAAAAAATGCCAAGACCTTGTGTAACATAGTTGGATGAGGTGGTGATGGAGGTGGGAGTGGATAATGTTATCTAAATAGTTACAGACAATGCATTTGCATATGTGGCAACTAGTAAACTGTTAGAGGCGAGACACCCTACATTGTTTTGGAGCCCTTGTGCCACCCATTGCCTTGCTCTTCTCCTTGAGGACATAGAGAAATTAAGTTGGGTGAAGAATGCGGTGGAAGATGGAAGAAATATAACCAAATACATCTAAAATCACACACGAGTCCTGAATCTCATGAGAGAGCACACTAATGGCAAGGAACTCGTGCATTCAGGAGTGACACTTTGCCACCAATTTCCTTACCTTGCAAAGTATAGCAACTACACTGTCCAATCTTGAGCACATGTTTGTAAGCAAAAGGTGGTTGGAGAGTCCTTACTACAAGAAGGTTGAAGCAGATAGGGTCATGAAGACTATTTTTGATGATACATTAGTCAAGACCCTGAAGGAGATCATCAAGGTAACTTTTTGATTGAATTTTCTTCTTTTAAAATTTTTTTTTACAATGTTACCAATTGTTTTTGTAATATTTTGATATTTTAATTTGCTGATTTTTTATTTATTTTTTAATTTCTGATTCACTTTAATTATCTAATTTCCTTTTCATTCACTCTCTTGTTTTAGGTGTCAGAACCGCTGGTTAAGATTCTACAATTGGTGGATGGGGATAAAACCCCATGGGATATTTGTATGAAGCCATGGATAGGGCCAAAGAAGCAATTCAGCATTTGTATGGGTCCAATTGAACCAAATATGAACCCAACATATTCATGTTGTTGTGTACTATTAGAACCCTGAATTTTTCTTCTCTCCTTCATTTAGAGCAGATGCAAAGGTTATGCTTGGCCTCAACACGTGTATTGAGAGGTTGATCCTTGATGACAACCTTCAAGACCTCGTACACAATGAGCTACAGAGTTGTAAGAGGGCAGAGGGGGTATTATTTTCATCTTTATGCATTTGTAGGAGAGCCAAGTAAAAAAAAAATTATGTTTAATTTTAGTTTATAATTTATTTTACTTTTAAGCTTACTAAAATTCTTAATTTCTTACGAAGTTACAAATGTCGTCCTTGCAGATTTGTGGTGGGAAGATTTTGGTACCATGTGCTACGCCCTTAATATTGGTGTACATAGGGTTATGAATAGTCGGCTTGTGGCTATCTTAGCTCCTAATTAAGTCATGTTATCATTATTATAGTATTATTTAGTTAGATAGGTCGGACTAGGTGTTATATAAGGGAGTGTCTATTCATCCTAAACATAATTAGGTATATATAGGAGGATGTGAGTCTTATTTCATCATCATATTGTGAAGTGTGTTCTCATTGGAGATATTTGGAGGTTGCCCCTCGAAGTGGCCTATTATTCTCAGTTATTATCAAGTATTTACAGAATATTTCATATTATCTTCTTCCATTGTGCAAGTTATTTCATTACAAGTGGTATCAGAGCATGATCTTGGCACCGTAGAGGCAAGATTTTTTCTCAACATTAGAGGCAATTTTGGGAAGACCATAACTTTCAGATTTTAGCGAATTTTATAAAGATTTTTAAAGGGTTTTTGAAGACCATATTAAAGAAGCTACAGTCCAGATTTCAAAGGAATTGGAGCAGAGTTGAGCAAATTATTGCAGAATTACGATTTCTATACAATTTATTTGAGATCTACATATCTCTCACATCCTATTGAATTGGAGTATAATTTGTATTGGGTTTTTGAAGACATAATAGAGGAGCCTACAGTCCAAAGCTTGGAGAAATTGAAGCAAAAATAAGCAAGTTATTGCAAAATTAGGGTTTCCAACAAATTCGCTCTCGAGGCAGCAAATTTGCTAATTTTTTGGATTTTTTTCTGGATAAGTGGTATCTTGGCCCTAGTAAGTTACAGTAAAAATTTCAGAGAATTTACATTTCATTTGTGTGATTTATTTCAAAAATATTGGTTTCCATCATGACAGGGCCTGTAACAAGAGGCAAAAAGAATGCTGCCACACCGGGGAAATCCTCTGATAAGGATGGGGAAACAATAGAGGATAGGAATCCCAATGAGGAAATAAGTAAGTTCAAGGAGGAGGTTAAGAGGCATATGTGTGACCTAAGAGGAGATATATCAGATATACAAAGCATGTTAAGCGCCTATATGAATGAACCAAGAAAGGAGTTCTCAAGCAACTAAGGTGAAACCTTCAAATCGGCTAATAATGACACAAATTTTAATACTCCTATGGGATCTAGGAATTGTTTTCCAAAGGTGGATATGTGCAAGTTCGATGGTAAGGATCCTCTAACATGGATAAACCAAGTGGAGAATTTTTTTGAAGTACATCAAATCCCATATGGACAAAACGTCACGATGGCTTCCCTATATCTAGAACCAGATCAATTCATTTGGTATCGTTGGCTTTGTACTCATCGAAGGAAAAAAGGTCTCACCGTCTCATGGTCAATTTTTACAGAAGAACTCCAAGCACAATATAGCAATAGTGTGACAGACAACTTCTTTAGCCAGCTTGCTAAACTTCAGCAAATAGGATCAGTTAAAGATTATATTCAAAAATTCCAAAATCTATCCTTAAGAGTGGATACAATTACAAAGGAGAACTTGAATGATTTATTCTTGGGTGGTCTCAAGGATCACATTCAACATGAGGTACGCATATTTAGTCCTAGCTCAGTAAATGAGTCTTTTATCTTGGCACGCAGGGTAGAGGAGAAGTATTTGATTCCTAGAAAGCAAGGGGCTAATGTGACAAGAGAGAAAGGATATTCAACACCTTCTCTTCCTCAACCTACTAGGTTGACTCCACAGCAAATTGAGGAGAAAAGAGCAAAAGGGTTGTGTTTCAATTGTGATAGCAAATACAGTCGAGGACATAAATGTAGTGAAAAGAAATTGTTCTATATTGAAGGTCCAAGTGAGGAAGAAGAGGAGGAACCCATATTAGAGGAGGATAGGGAGTCAAGTGAGGAATCACATGATTCTCAACCAATCATTTCTTGTCATGCACTCTCAGGTTTCAGTGCACCACAAACTCTCAAGGTAGTGGGTTTCTTAAAGAAGCAGAAAGTAACAATGTTGATCGACTCAGGTAGTAATCATAATTTCATCAACAAAAAGTTGGCAACTCATCTAAATTGTTTTATATATCCAGCCCTAGAGTTTCAGGTTTTGATTGCAGATGGAGGTACACTTAGTTGTTCAGAGAAGTGTCATAGCATTAAATTATCCATGGGAGATTATCAACTTGATACCCCAATGTATGCGATATCCATGGGTGCAGCAAATATTGTTTTGGGAGTACAATGGCTTACTACATTGGGAACAATTGAGATGAACTTCCAAGAACTATTCATGAGATTTCAATCAGAAGGAAAGGTAGTGGAGCTAAGGGGGTTGAAGGAAAAATCCCCACAGATAGTAAGCTCTCATCAAATGCAAAAGTTGCTTAAGAAAGGAGCGGATGGATTTGTGGCCCAGCTATGTTCATTAGAAGTCTCTCAATCTAATGCTCCTACTCATCCAGATTTACAAGCAATAATTGATCGTCACTCAGTGGTTCTTGGAGATATGCCTAAAGGACTTCCTCCTCAGAGGGATCATGACCATGCCATACAACTAGTTCCAAGGAGCCAACCACCAAACATCAGGCCTTATAAGTACCCACACATACAAAAAAGTGAGATAGAAAAAATTGTTGAGGAGATACTAGAGGCAGGAATTATCAGGCATAGCCAAAGTGCTTACTCCTCGCCTGTGGTGATGGTGCGTAAGAAGGATGAAACTTGGCGCATATGTCCAAATTATAGAGTGCTCAACATGTACACCATTAAAGATAAGTTTCCTATTATAGTCATTGATGATTTGCTAAATGAATTGAATGGAGCTATGTATTTTACCAAGTTAGATCTTAGATATGGTTATCACCAAATTTGGATTAAGGAGGAAGATATTTGTAAGACAGCATTTCGAACTCATGAGAGTCATTATGAATTTTTGGTGATGCCATTCAGTCTTACCAATACACCATCTACATTCCAAAGTTTGATGAATTCCATTTTTAAGAAGTTCTTGAGAAAGTTTGTGTTAGTGTTCTTTGATGATATATTAATTTATAGCAAGACTTGGGAAGAACATTTGCAACATGTAGATCAAGCATTACAATTACTCGAAGATCATCAACTCTATGCTAAGCCATCCAAGTGTGCTTTGGGTCTGAAGGAGGTGGAGAATTTGGGACACATAGTTTCACATGAAGGAGTAAAGGTGGACCCTAACAAAATTAAGGCTATCATGGAATGGCCTATTCTAAAAACCATTAAGAAACTGAGGGGTTTCTTGGGATTGACAGGGTACTAAAGAAGATTTGTGAAGAATTATGGTCTTATAGCAGCACCCCTCACCATCTATTGAAGAAGGATTCTTTTCATTGGAATGAGTCCACTAATGTAACATTTGAGCAATTGAAGAAGGCTATGTGTACAACTCCAGTGCTTGCCACTCCGGACTTCACCAAGGAATTCATTGTGGAATGCGATGCTTCTGGAAATGGGATAGGTGCAGTTCTCATGCAAGAAGGTCGACCAATTGCTTTTGAGAGTCGTCAATTAAAGGGTAAAAATCAGCTCAAACCTATTTATGAGAAGGAAATGTTAGCAATCCTTCATGCAGTTAAACAATGGAGGCCTTATTTAATGGGTCGACACTTCAAGGTTAAGACAGATCATGATAGCCTAAAATATTTTTTGGAACAAAGACTATCCTCTAAAGAGCAACAAAAATGGGTCACTAAGATGTTGGGATATGACTTTGAGATTGTATATAAGAAAAGGAAGGAAAATATTGTGGCCGATGCACTTTCTAGGAAGGATGAGAAAGATGAAGCTTTATTGTGTGCCCTTTCAATATTACAAGCAAATTGAGTGGAAGAAGCCAAAGCAGAGTGGCAAAATGATGTTGCAACAAGTAATCTCATCCAACAATTAAAAAGTGATCCTAGTAGTTCAGATAAGTTTTGTTTGAAGGGGGATATTCTTTGGTATAAAGAGCGCTTGTATCTCTGCAAGAATTCCACTCTTAAACACAAGATTCTCACAGAGCTACATGAGTCCCCAGTTGGTGGTCATTCAAGATTTTTGAAGACATATCATCAGGTCAAGCAAGATTTTTTTTTGGGAAGGGCTAAAAGGTGATGTTCAAAAATTTGTGGCTAAATGATTGGTTTGTCAAAGAAATAAGGGGGAGACAATTAAGACACCAGGTCTCTTGCAGCCCTTATCTATTCCTAGCCAGCGTTGGGAAGAGGTATCCATGGACTTCATCACAGGGCTTCCCAAATCTAAAGGTCATAATGTCATCATGGTAGTAGTTGATCGCCTCACTAAATATGCACATTTCATTGCATTATCACATCCTTTCACAGCAAGTGCAGTGGCAAAAGTTTTCTTGGAGAATATCCAAAAGCTACATGGTACACCTAAGGTTATGGTCAGTGATCATGATCCTATCTTTACTAGTCACTTTTGGAAAGATTTATTCTCATGTTTGGGTACTCAATTGGCTCATAGTTCTTCATACCATCCTCAATCAGATGGGCAAACTGAGGTTGTTAATAAATGTTTGAAAGGATATCTACGTTGTTTCACTTCAAAGAAACAATCTCAATGGGTAGATTGGCTACCACTTGCAACATGGTGGTATAACACTTCTTTTCATAGCTCATCAAAAATGTCTCCATTTTTGGCACTTTATGGATATCATCCTCCTTCCATCACATCATCATTAAAGGTGTCACCAAGAGTTCAGGCAGTAGAGGACCACTTGCTTCATCAACAACAGGTACTTTCAAGACTCAAGGAGAATTTAGCTATGGCACAAAATCGAATGAAACAACAGGCGAACCAACATCGTAGTGAAAGAAATTTTGAAGTTGGGGATTGGGTCTTCTTGAGATTGCAGCCTTATAAACAAATCTCACTGAAGCAACAAAAAAAGAATAATAAGTTGTCTCCAAGATATTATGGGCCATACCAAATCATGCAAAAGATTGGTAGTGTTGCCCACAAGCTAGAGTTGCCACCAACAACAAAGATACATCTAGTTTTTCATGTTTCTTGTTTGAAGAAGGTAATTGTGCAGAATATTCATACTCAAACAGTACTACCAGAGCTCGATGAAGAAGGAAGAATAATTTTGGAACCAGAGTGCATTCTTCAAACACACACGAAGAAGCTGAGGAATAGAACCCTCACTTAGTATCTCATCCAATGGAAGAATTTACTAGTTGAAGAGGCCACATGGGAGGATGAGGAGTTCATTCAAAAGAATCCACACTTGGTTAGCATTGAGGACAATGCTTCTTTGAAGAGGGGGAGCATGCTACGCCCTTAATATTGGTGTACATAGGGTTATGAATAGTCGGCTTGTGGCTATCTTAACTCCTAATTAAGTCATGTTATCATTATTATATTATTATTTAGTTAGATAGGTCGGACTAGGTGTTATATAGGGGTGTGTCTATTCATCCTAAACATAATTAGGTATATATAGGAGGATGTGAGTCTTATTTCATCATCATATTGTGAAGTGTGTTCTCATTGAAGATATTTGGAGGTTGCCCCCTCGAAGTGACCTATTATTCTCAGTTATTATCAAGTATTTGCAGAATATTTCATATTATCTTCTTCCATTGTGCAAGTTATTTCATTACACCACGACACCTAATCTTCAAAAGCTTGTCATCCACATTCTATCCCAGCCCTGTAGTGCTTCTGGTAGTGAGCGCAACTGGAGTATTTTTTAGTCCATTCACACCAAAAACATAACAAATTGACTCAAAAAAACTTGAATAACCTTGTGCTTGTGTGGTACAACTTTCAACGACATGAAAAGAAGGTACAGGAGAAGGATACACATCAAGCACTTGACCTCAATGACATTGATCTATATTCAGATTGGGTTGCTAAGGATGTGGATACTCTACTTACGGATGATGAGATCACTAATTTGGACAAGGAGGAAGTTGAATGGCAAACAAATGTGGCAGCATATGAGGCTTCAAAGATGAGTTTAGTGAGTCATCAAGGGCAAGTTCGCAGCATACACATATTGGTCCCATGCTTGAGGCTCCTGTTGAGGATAGTATAGCTATACCATCAACTTCCACGACACCTACACAGCGGCAGCATACGTTTTTGAGTTTTAGTCGTATTAGAAATTTATGATCTGTAATTTTTGTTGATATTGAAACTAAAAGTCTATATATATTGAAACTTTGAAGTTTGAATTTGGTTTTTGGTCTATGAAGTGTATTGAACTTTGATTTTGATCTATATATGAAAGAAATAAGTAATATGGTTCATAAATTCAGTAATATGCATGTTTTTAAAGCATATGTTTTAAAATTAATGTAGTTTTTAATGTTTGATAACTTTGTGAAGTTATTGCTGCCGATAAGGGCATGGTTCGGTGGTTATGTCGCTCGGTTGTAGTGGCGGCCACCAGAGTTCAAACCCCCACTAGGCCAACGAGCTCACAGGCTTTACGCCTTTGCTAGGCCAACGAGCTCGCGGGTTTGAAGTGTTCTTGCTAGGGGATGAGGTCCCCCGTGTTGTGGCCTCACCGGTTCATTGCTCCGGGCAAAAGCATTCGCGTCGAGCCGGAGGGCGTGTCGCACCAGCGTCGCTGATCACGTTAAAAAGTTTACCAGGCGCAAAAAAAAAAAAAAAAAAAAAACTTTGTGAAGTTATTGCCAAGTTTTCCTCCGAGTTTTTGTTGAGTTGCAAGTTTTTAAAATCTTTGGGTTTCCCGAGTAATTGCCGAGTCCGAGTTTTTAAACTATGGTCTTAATGGAGTTGTACAACGTTACTACAGCCTCCTCTACATCAACTCTACTCTTGCAACTCACAAGAACCCTGCAACACCCTCTATTTACCTGTCATAGTAAATGGGAGTGTCTCTTGAGCCAACTAAACCCTCGACTGACTCCTTGGTTGTCTTAAATCCATCTCTGGTTACAAAGCAATGGATGGATGGTTGCCCTAGGATGGCAAGGATTATCTATTTGTGACTGTCTAACCATCACCAAATGCCCACACAAGAATCCCAAACATCCGTCATCCAAATCCTAACAGCCACCAGCATGGAAAAGGAGAATGTCACTCACCAAAAGGAAAAACAATCCATCACTGCCTAGGAGGCAGACGTATTATTGAATCTAACCTCTATGGTCCCATAGTACTCAAGTTTTGAGGCAGACTTCTTAATATAGTGATTTTAATTTTAAGTTTAGTCGGTGTATGTTTGAGCTCGTGCACTCAAAAAATTGCAACTGATTGATATAAAAGCATACAAATGATTTACCATTCATGCACTAGAATCTTCAACTGCACAATAAACAGTTAGAAGGAAGAAGTGTTGATGTTATCAAGTTGGGCGTGGTTAATCCCACATTAGATTGGAGCACTCAAATATAGGACCCAACATTTACAGATAAGGAACCTGATTGGCTATACACTGACAGAAACTTGGGAAGTGGATCAAATGGCACCTTCGAATACAGGGGAAGGGTGGTTCCTTCATGTGCATAGAGTTGCAAGTTGGGATTAGGAATGGGAAGGTGGCACCAAATTGATTTCATTCAACATTGACTCGTACCACAGTCCACTATCCATTGAGTTTAGACCTTGTACATATAAACTTTGGAGTTTCTGTACAATTCAAAATGGAGTTTACATGTACTTCAATATTCATATTATATTTGACTGTTTAGGATTTAGTGTTCCATACCTTTATATCTTCTTTGATGAATATAAAATGGATCTATTGTGAAATGCCAAAAATGGAAATATATTTTTGTGCAACTCTGACTATTTATGTGCTTCTTTGTTTATTGAGTCTTACGTTTTGTCTTTTCATGTGGTGAGTTGCCTCTTACCCTTTGGCTTGCCAAGACATTCACAAGTTTGTGTCAAAGGACTCTAATAATACCTATCAAGTGAAATTTTGAATATTTATGTGCTTTATTTGTTGAGTTTCAGGATTTGTCTTTCCGAGTCTTGAGTTGACTCTTGCTCTTTGGCTTTTCAAATCATTCACAAGCTCTAATTAAATGACTTTGACAATACTTGTCTACTTGACATGAATGTGTACACATATTGATATAAATGTCTACACATATTTGATATATTAGGTGTAGATAAATATGCACTTTTTCATCTACATGCATACAGATATAAACCTGTATGAAAGCGTGATGTTTGAAAGGTCTCCAGGTCCCACTGAAACATGCTTACATAAAAAGATTTGTTTTGCATTTTCACATGAAGTGTTTCTCTTGTTACTCAAGCCATGCTTCTTGGGTAGAGTTACCTGCCTTCTCCACACAATAAAGCACTTGAAGATATTTCAAGTGAATTTTTTAAAGCTAAATAAAGAGTAACTCAGCCAATCAAGAACAAGTCATTTTTTGGATTCATTGAAGGTTTCAGATTTTAGACATAAAAGCTTGTAGATTCCTTCATGTTAACTCCTGTACTCATAAACTATTCTTTACGGCATTCATTCATCTGGCACAGCTTTGGGTGGCAATGAATGTTTTCAGGGAAATCAAATACAGAATGAATTCATGTTGTTTTGTAAGATAAAGAAAACCTCAATGATTGAAAACAGCATTGCAAGTTGCTATTGCTACCAAAATTCCATAGAAGAAAGTCTTTGGGTTGCTAGGAACAATCCAGTTCTGAGGTTCTTTTCATAAAAACGCTCACATTGTCATCAAAAAGTAGCAAAGAACCTTTGGTTTCTATTAATAGTTGAAAATGGGATAGAACCTGACAAAGAGACTTATGTAATAAAATGAAAATGCAATTAATAAAACTTATTTAAGAGCTATAAATATTGTGCTTCGATGTTCTTGATGGCCAATTATACTATCATGGCCATTTCACACACCCACCGTTATGTGCAAACGTTTCTAAGGTTCTCCATTTAGTGCCCACTCTTTTGCTAAAATGCTTAAGATAGCTCATAAACGTTTTTGTGACCTTTTTACAAAACCCAATGCAGCTTCAAATAAAATTAGAATAACAGATCAACTTAACAGGATTCAATTAAAAAACAATCCTATGCACTAACTATAGTTTACCATTTCCCATTCACAGGTTAATAGTTAAAAAGAAAAGTGGTAAGAGAGTCTAATTGCAGACCGCCTCCAGAATGATAACAGAAGCAGAATTTTGATGGAGCCCCTTGAGGGAACCCAGGTCCAGCAGGAGCTGGATTTATTATTTATAATTCTCTTGGGGATATGGTTAAAGGTGACTCTCTTCTTTTGGTTAAGAAAATGAATAATGAAGCTGCATGGCAAGCAGTGCCAACTGCTCTTTCTATGGCTTTTTCAGAAGGTTATAGATTTAATGGCAGAAAGTGTGATATCCTGATGTTAAAACATTGTTTAAATTAAAGATTTACACATCATGATAAAATGGTAAAGTTGCTTTCTTGAAATGTGGTTTTTTGTCATAGTCAATTGAATGATAGAGAGTGCTTCTGGTAATAATTGTGTATATATTAATATTTAATAAACATATATAATATTATTAATATATAATATTTAATAAATAACAAATTATAATTTATAACATATTTGAATAATATGAAGAGTCTTATACCATATAAGATAAATGGTTCATATTTGGAAGCTTGTAATAACAAGTAATTAGCATGTACTAATATGCTTTGAGGAAGACAAATAATATGAAGCGAATAAGAAGTAAGCAAATATTATTATAGATGCAATTACCTTTAATATGCATACCAATCAAGAAAAGAAAAAAAGGCAACGATTAAGGAAACAAAAGACAGCATAAAGCATTACTCAACTTGGCACCACCCTTGAAGGATATTCAAATGATTTAAATTAAGTTATATTATGCCGAACTCCATATAAGGGATGGTAGACCAAAAGAATATTCTGTCAGAACTTGTCCCCTTCAAGATAAGGCTTATATTTATATCTTTCTAACAATAATCCACTCTCTGTATGATGTACGGAAGATGTGCAGCAATTAAGAGTTATGTACTGCAATTTATATAAAGTAAGTCTGTAATACAAAGGCTGTAATGTTAAAGACAGCGATTAGTATTTGAATAAAGACAGGATGATATAAAACAAAGGAGATACGATTCATTGTGAAGGGCTGCAATTTTATTTAAGGGATGTGTTTATTATGTTTATGAACAGCTGCTTCCTTTGTGAAAGACACGTCACTTCAAGACGTCTCCCTTGAAGAGATATAAAAGCATAGGAATGAAATGGTATTTGGAAGGTATAAGGAATGAAGGATATATACTTTCTGAGTATAAGAGGCAACGAATATTATTTGAATATAGAGCAGATTAAAAGCAGAAAAACAGATATTCAGATCTGCCATTGAGATATATAGAAGAGGCATTGAATAAGATATTTTCTGAATAATAAAAAGAATAACATACATATAAATACAGCAGTCTCATCATATCTGCAAGCAATAGATTATAAGGAATGATATTCATTAATAAAGGAGCAGACATTGGATCTGCAGAAGATTATATTTATACACAGTCATATAGATTGCTGAGACATCAAAGGATACATTGCTAAACATTATTTAACAGGTCAGAGCAGTGACTACTGACTGATTTATTTATACTACTGTCATTTATATATACATATGTCATAAGACTCACCAGTCAGTCATAGAAGGATGGTGAGGGGATTATGTAGAGGCAACCCTACCATCCCCCCCCTAGGGCCTGTTTGGAGGAAGGACTGATCAGCACCCCTGCCATACCTCCCTGAAGAGACCTTATGGAGGCCTTGTTGACAGCCTATATCCTGCCAAGCCCCCCGTTAGGGCCTGTATGGAGGGAGAACTAAGTAACACCCTGCCATGCCCCCCCGTTAGGGCCTGCATGGAGGTATTGTTGACCAGTCTATGTCCTGCCATGCTGCTCAGCACCATCCCCTACTATGACTGAGTTGAGTGAATAAACTGAGTTAATTGCATAGTAATAAATAGATGATCTGTCTATATGAATATTGTTTATGAATTTGAATGCAGGGAAATCTTATCTAACACTACTATTTCAAGAGGTATGTTTGTATATCTATATTTTGTATATGTGTTTCCTATGTCATGATTGCAGATTTAAAGCACAAGAATGATGCAGTTTGAAGATAATCTAAATGGTAATTCTGAAACCCTAACCCTAACTTGTGACATTTGATATTTTCTAAGGCAGATTAGGTAAGGGACGTTATAGAAAGGGACTCTATGATAGTCGTCAAAGGCCTTCTTAAAGAGAGTCTCCCGATTTGGCATTTACTTAATTTGTTGGAAGAGGCTGTTGTTGCTAGTTAAAAACTCAAATCGATTTCCTTCTCTCATTGCTTCCGCAAACAGAATAAGGTGGCGGATATGCTTGCTAACAAAGGTGTAGCTCTTTCCCCCTCCACATCTTTAGTTAGTGTCAAGTGGATGATTGGGAGGGTTTGAATAAGATCCTTGTAAAGGAAAAACAACCATGATTTGTTCGATATTCAGCACCTCCACTATCCATTGTGCCAGGTCTTTTAATAGTTCTTAGAGGTGACAGTTTAGCTTATGTATGAGCTTGAATATAATTACGCCTTGTAAGTGTTCTGGCTGCCACACAAGAGGCCTCATTATGATGGGGGGTCTCTTCCCATTGTGTCATGTATAATTATACCACCATACTTGGCAGATTCTACGCATCATTTCAGAAAAGAAATCACTGGAATTTAAAGATAGTCTAAAGAACAACTTTACCCAGTTTCACCATTATTTATTTAGGAGCTGTTGTACCCTACCCTTCCTGACTCTTAATGCATTTGATTAGAACATCACTTCATCTTATATGTTTTATTGTGCCCTATAACTGCACTAAATTGTACATATTCAAGCTAAGGATTATAATATTTCATGGTTTTAATGAACTTTTAGAATGATTTGAATTTTATGCAATCATTTAAAATTTTAATGTTGTAAATTACTCTGACTACTTCCTATTTTTACATTGTCATATTTGAGGTACCATGATCCCAGCTGGTTTATATGCAGGCTAAAGGATCCATATCATTGCTAGTTGAAATATTGGAAGGGGTGTATATTTATATGGGTCATGAATGATTCAATCCAGCAGTGAAAAATGCTTTCAGGAATCCTTACCAAATACACACAACATATTTCAGATGGGGTGAAAAGTTGGTCAAACTTGGTTGACTGGTTGACTTAGCATGGTGAGTGGGGCCAAAATAATGCTGTGGCAGGGTGACCAACCACCTATGTGGATGCTGACATGGAAAAGTGGATTTACTATTAATTAAAACGAATGTGCACATTATTAAAATACACAGGTATAAAGTCAAAGATGAAAAATGGGAACATTATAAAAGTGCCTTTTGGGGCAATAAAAGAGGTTATAGAGGCCTGAGATTCGAGAACTTTCATGAGCCAAATGAACCTTTAAACCATTCAGTTAAAGTTTGCTCAGTGACAGAAAAGGAGTTTCAAAGCACTTGAAATTAAACACTTTGTACCCACAGCCAGTAGTGAGCAAAGAAGCTTTTGAATTGTCTGACAAATGGGAGAGCAGAAACATTCGAGCGCCAAAGGACAAAGTTCACCTTGAAGTCTACAAAGAAGCAAAGAGAATCCCCAACCATCAGATGTCGATTGATCAACAGCACAAGGAGGATAAAAATGGAAAATGCAAGGAGAATGTTAAGTGTGGGTTGGTGGAAATTAATGCAAGCAACCATTAATTTCAATAAGGTATGACAGACCTGTATGCAAAGAAAGAGTAAAGATTCAAGTAAATACAATAACCATGCCCACTGACTAAACTTAGTACTCATCTACTGAAGGAAAAGATCTGAATACAATTTGTTGACAAATATTTTAAATAAAGGAATGGCATCCTGCAAGAACTCAGACTATTGTGTGTAAGTCAAAGAAAGTTGTGAAATCAAATTTACTCAAACACTCACACTTACAATTTTTGAAAAAGCATTTGTACAGGTATGGGTATGCACATAGCAGCCTATTCTCTCATAAATAAGGGGCAAAATTTTGTACTCCTTTCTTGTAGATGGAAAAGAGTGGCAAAGGATAAGACAACACACATTGGGTAGAGCCATCATTCATTCTTGTAATAGCATATGTTAGGCAGGGGAAGAAGGGCTTAAAGGAATCCGTTGGATTGGCAGAAGTCTGGTGATAAATTTCAGCCACTATAATTTTCCTCTTTGCCTTTTCTTCACCATTTTCATATGAAAGTAAATGTTGATTTCATTTTGATGTTTTCTGGTTTGCCAGCTCCTTTTCCTCTATTATTCATTTTGGATTATTGAGAAACTTATTGATACCATTTGACGGTGTAGGAATGGATGAGAGGTACAGGTAAGAGCTAGGGCTGTAACACTAATGCATATCAACATATTATGAAAAGGTTGGATGGCAACCAGTCCTTTGTAGGTGAGAGATTTTGATGCTATAAGCAGCGCATACATATACTGTATCAATTTGTTTTGGTATATCTCAGCAAGTAACAATTGCAACTAATATATATTGAAGTATCAACACGTTTGACATATTCACTGACAGTTATTGTTATTAGTAGCTTCCATATTGGAGAACGGAAGTATGGAAGTAGGGCTTATCGGTAGAGAACATTTAATATTATGTCTTGGTAGTAGCCAGTGTGAATTGGTAAATCTGACTTTTGATCAAGCTTGGATCGTTGTCTCCTCTTTCTGTTGAAGTGACACTACATGTTCTGGTTCTGCTGATGTGAAATTTATGCAATTATTATTTGGATGTCATGATTGGTCCTGTCATCACTGATTCTATTTATGAGAAGTTGTGAAATCATTTTGGATGCCTAAGTCCACACCTTTTATGGTCCAAATTTTGGAACTTGACCCATGGGTGCAGCCAAATAATAGTCTTTATTATTTTGCATATAATATATTTTCTCCATCTCCTTGTTGCAGCAAGAAAGATGGTTTGCAAGTATGGAAATGAATCTAAGACTACCCAAGTTGTATTGGAAGAAAATTCAACACTTCTACGTGTCTAACCACAGCTTTATTGAGTGAATGAGATCTCATCCTTCTTGGAACAGCCCAACGTTTTATAGATCTTTGTGAAGCTTTTATGGTTGGTATTCTCTTCTTTTGCTAAAATCTGTTTTTTGCATACTTCTTATTGTTCTTGACTTTGTGAATGTGTTTCATCTTTTTCCTACCTTGTTCCACATCTTTTCCATAAATCTTAATGAAGGAAAGGGGAAGTGAGATTCAATACATGATGGGTCAGATTTGCAGTGTGAAACAGCTGGATGGTATGTTCTTGAGATTGTAGTTCAATGTTTTGGTGTAATAGGAATGAAAGAATTTGTCTCTGTCCCCAGTGTCCTGTATACCTGCTGAGAGGGCGGTAGTGGGGCAACAGCAAACCTCATCAGTTTTGGTATGGATGAAGAGTGGCTTTGCAGCTCCAACCACCAGATTTTCGTACACAATTTCTGATTTCCTATCACTTGTTTCTATTTCATTAAAGTTCAAAAATAACGAAATGAAGAAAGAAACATTTTTATATTGTTATGCGAAGAAATGGCTAGAACTGGTATATATATATTTCAGATCTGACACAATATTTGAACTAAAAGTATGATGGAGTAACCATGCAAGTGGGTAATTAGATGATTAAGTTATTTTTAGCCTTATTGTTATGAATTAATAGCAGTTTGAGGAATATTTTGGTTCTTACATATTAAATGTCAAATCTGTTTTGGGGCAGCCATATGAAATGTACCCCTTGCCATTATTTAGACTTTTCTAGGTCAACTAAGATGCTTGTTTGATTAACAACTTTTAGAGAATCAATGGCTAATAAAAATAACCCATGAGCTAATCCTGATGCTTCTGTGAATAATATTTATTCGTGCTCTCCACACCTCATGAAAATACAAGCATTTTGATATTCATCCTGTCTACTAGTCCATGCTGAGAATGATATGTGTCGATGGTACCCTTACATAAGTATTTTGAACCCATCCTTGATATTCATTGTGTGCTCTAAAATAAATGTAAATGGCTGGAAATTGTAGCTAAGTGTGAAAAAGTAGTTAGCATCTAAGGCATGTGTGAGTGATCTCCTTGCTAAAATGGATTCTATATTGTCTTTTGAAATGCTTGAATGATTCTCTTTATTCCGTGATGTTTCTACTTAAGACTTTATGCTAAAACATGGAGAATTTGGCAGTTCTATTCATTCTTCACAGCTTACAAGCTTACCGATCCCTCTGTTTTGTGTTATATTTTAACTCACACTGTAAAATGTGTAGCCCTGTAAAAGCTTCAAGGATGATATGGTCATCAACAAGATTTCTGATCATCCAAGTCATAGTTTGAAAACCCATGACTTGGCGACTTGGCAAAACTTGGCAAATTAAAAAATTCATTAATTCAGCAAAAACTTGGGAATACTTGGCAAAACTTGCCAAAACTTGGCTAGCTTATTTCACTGCAATAATAACTCACAAGTACTCTCCAGTTAGGCGAGTAGTCAGTGAGTTTTTTATCTATGGTCCAAGCAGTGTACAAGCTTGGGATATAACATGGAAGCAAGAAAGATCTTGAGCTGTTATATGGAAGTTAGTAGCAGCTTGGATAGCCTTTTGGGTTGTAAAAGAATTGAAAAAGGCTAAAGCGCCGAAAGAGATTGTAAAACCATTGGAATCGACTGAATCAAAAGTGGTAAAGGTGTCCTTGGCAGTAAACAAGGACTAAACACCTTCAAATTTTTGAAGAGTCGAAATTGCAATGTGTCTGACAGATCAAATCTGATCAATGGCCGATGAAAACCCATGACATGACTAGTGCACAAGTTGACCCTGCAAACAGTTGCAATTGAAATAGCTTATACAATGTTGGATCCAACGTTAGATCAATCGAAGAAATGAACCTTTGAAGCATTTAAAAATACTTTGAACATGCTTCTAATTTGAAAGTAACAGTTGCTATGGGGTCATTGGATCAAAGCTTAAAAAAAGTGACAAATGCTATTCTTGGGGCTGAAGAGACCTATAAACCATTAGATTGACTTTAAATCAATGGCAGAGATGAAGAATATAAAAGCAATAAAGAGCTTTTAAGCAGCCCCTAGGATTGATGGCGATTTTGAGCCATCAGCTAAACCTTTGATCAATAGTTTGGAGAGCTGTTTTGGGCCAGCTAGAGGATTGCTTTTGGCATATGCTAAAAAGGGAATAGAAAGCATTGTAGCCAACAGATCCTGAAAGAGATCAACAGTTGGGAAGCTTAGTTCATAATGAACTGTAAACTTCAGCAAATCAATGGCTTGTAAATCTGGAAAGCCTTCATTTAATAGGACGCAGACCTTTTAAATTTTTAATCATGAAAAGGGGTTTACAAGCATGTGGTATTGATAATTGAATCTATTTATTAATCCCTACATAATATAAAATCTTAAATTATTGAATTAGATTCGGTTAAGCAAGGCTTTTATTATTGGAGCTGAGTAGAAAACTCAATCAATGATAATTTATGTAACTGTTGCATCTGGTTCCAGTTTGGAGCAAATCAAGACTTGTTTAATAGGCTTTTGGACCCTTCTAGATTGAAGTTTGTAGGAGCTTAGGTGCGACAAAATGGAAGTTTGGAATTAGGGTATTTCTCACAGGCAGTGAAACTATCAACACATTTATTTGCATCAATACTTATTGAATGCTTCCTACATGCAAGCGTCTTGGCATATGTGACGTTTTGAAAACAAAAATATAGTTTGTGTTTTAGTTAGTATTGGATTATTTGAGTTGTTAGTCAGTGACACCATGGGGATGCTATAGGAGTACAATATTTCGCATGTAAATGGCATCAAATCAACAGCATAGCTTTGCTCTGTCCTTGTAGGAGTGGGTTTGCAACATCGATGCTGTAAAGTTTGCATTTTGAGACAAATGTGGCTACAAAAACTCTCTGCACAGTATTGACTAAATAAATGAATTTAGCTGCCAAATGTCCAGTTGGCTGTCACTTGCTTCCTCAAAAACTTATAGGTCATGAGTACTGATTTCAATTGGATGGCATTGTAAATACGAATAATGTAAGAAGCAAACTTCAAGTCCAAATCCCACAATTAATGTATGAGGCGTTAAGCTTCCATGGCTTTCCTCTCAGAGTACAATACAAAACGGTTGGATGCACTCTGATGTGGGAACTTTTTGATCCCGAGGTTAGCCATGGCTAAGGTGTTGACCCCAAAGCTTCCCAAAATCTTTCAAAAGTTGAAAGCTTGAAGTTGGCACGCCAGGCAGAATGCAGACAAACTTGTTCATTGTATTTATAATCTCAAATTTATAAAATAATGTTATAGACCAAGCTTCAATTTTTACTTTCAAAGCAGAGCTTTGAAATTACATACATGTTACCGCTAAATTTTGTGGGTCGGCGTAAAGGCATGGCAGGCTTAAAAACTTTGTGATCCCCACACTGGATAAAGACATTGCAAGCTAAACTTGGATAGTATATATGCATAAATGATAAATCTGAAGAACGTGCACATTGGCATCTACTGTCTACCAACCCAATGCAAATGACAGATTTTTTCAGAGGAAATTTGCCTCAGAAATGAGGCCCACAGACAAAGGTGGCAGTCAAATTAAAAGCCGGTTAAACACAAGGGACTAATAAAACCCAGAAGCCAATCTCTTGAAGATTAATAGCAATCAAAAGAACACAGGCCCACCCCCTGAAACACAGAAATAATAGCAGAAATTTGTCGAAATAGACCCAAAACTAAACTGCCTGAACACATAGATTTCTCAATGGGTAGACATTTATTTATCATTGATTGCAACCCAAAAAGTATGTTTAAAGAGTGGAGAATGCCTAATAGCAATGCATTTAAGGAAAGGGAAACTTTGTGATCCCCACAATGGGCAGAAATTTGTCGAAATGGACCCAAAACTAAACTGCTTGAACGCTTGGAGCTATGCAATAGATTTCTCAATGGGTAGACATTTATTTATCATTGATTGCAGCCCAAAAAGTATGTTTAAAGAGTGGAAAATGCCAAATAGCAATGCATTTAAGGAAAGGGAAAACTTGCCTGATATTGACACCACCATCCAATTTGAATTCGGTGACATTGCTTTCGACCCAGTTGATAGCTGCTTTGGTACTTGTAGCCATTATCTGAAGCTGATCATTAGGAATGCCCACCATGACCTCAATCCCTGTGTTGGCCAGGGCTCTGACTGCATGCTTCTCTGCATCGAACAGCTTCACCTTGCTTATTCCATTGTCCTTGAGCATCCCCACCACAATGTCTGCCGGCAAAGGGTGTGTCGACCGCGTGCCCCAATTCACTCCCACTCCCTCTGTGAGTACCCATTTCCACCCACTGCTCAAACTCAACCACATAACAACCCACACCCACCACTTCATCGTCCTTTTCCACTGCCTAGGATCGAACCTAAAACCTCACCTCACTTCACCGACACAACACAATCCACCACAACACCTGCCAATGAAGTGCTCGCTGTCGCTCTCGCCCTTGCTCTGACTCTGGCTCTGGCTTTGGCTCTGGTTGGATTTTTAAATGCCTATGAGGAAAAAAGACGGTGTTTTTTTCTGTGAGCTGGACTTGGGTACATAGAATAGGAGGAGCAGAAGCTAAGAACAAAGATTTACTAAGGCGGTTTTGAGAAAGCCGACCGAGGAAGATTAAGACTGTGAATATCGAAGGCATTCGGAAATAGGAGGAGCAGAAGCTAAGAATAAAGATTTACTAAGGCGGTTTTGAGAAAGCCGACCGAGGAAGATTAAGACTGTGAATATCGAAGGCATTCGGAAAAGACTGGTTTCAACTGCAGATTCGATCATGAAAAGCAAAAAGAATGGATTTTGAGGCGTTTATTGATGAAAGCCATATGCCCATCTGCTGTTTTCAACTTCAATAAATATCCTTTCTTAAGCCTGCCCATTCCTCTTACCTCCCATCTCTCGATGCAC